>JAAALK010000080.1:11072908-11672908 GCA_019279435.1 Zizania palustris
ATGCACCCTCCCGAGCAGATCATTGGTGAGCTTGATCAAAGGGTAACACGTTCTCACGCTCATTTTACTAATGCTGCTTTTGTTGCTTCTTTCGAGCCCTTAGATGTTAGTCATGCACTTTCTGATTCTAGTTGGATCAATGCCATGCATGAAGAGCTTGAGAATTTTGAAAGAAACCAAGTCTGGACTTTAGTTGATCCTCCACCTAATGTTCATTTCATTGGAACAAAATGGATTTTTAAAAATAAACAAGGGGAGGATGGGACAATTGTTAGAAATAAGGCTAGACTTGTAGCTCAGGGCTTTTCTCAACTAGAAGGGATTGATTTTACTGAAACTTTTGCACCTGTTGCTCGCCTTGAGGCCATTAGGATTTGCTTGCCTTTGCGACATCCCGGGGATTCAAACTCTATCAAATGGATGTCAAAAGTTCTTTTCTTAATGGCTTCATAGGTGAAGATGTTTATGTAAAACAACCCCCTGGTTTTGAAAACCTCAAGTACCCACATAAAGTCCTTAAACTTCATAAGGCTCTTTATGGACTCAAGCAGGCCCCTCGGGCGTGGTATGATAGACTTAAGTCTTTTCTGCTTGAGCGAGGGTATTTGATGGGCTCTGTTGATAAAACTTTGTTTACTCTCAAGCATGGCAAAGATTTCCTCCTAGTACAGATTTATGTGGATGATATCATCTTTGGTGGCTCTTCTCATGCTTTAGTTGCCGAGTTTGCAGATACCATGAGCAGGGAATTTGAAATGTCGATGATGGGTGAACTCACCTTTTTCCTTGATTTGCAAATCAAGCAAAGCAAACAAGGTACTTTTGTCCACCAGACAAAGTACACCAAGGACCTGCTCAAGAAGTTCGACATGACCGATGCGAAGCCCCTCGCCACTCCAATGGCTACATCTGTAGCGTTGGACCCTGACGAAGATGGAGAAGCCGTAGATCAGAAGGAGTTCCGAAGCATGATCGGCTCCCTCCTCTACTTGACTGCCACGAGGCCGGACATACACTTCGCTGTGTGTCTGTGCGCTCGTTTTCAGGCTTCACCACGAGCTTCGCACCGCCAAGCGGTAAAGCGCATCCTAAGGTATCTCAAACACACCCTTGAATTTGGCATATGGTATTCATCGTCTTCATCTTTATGTCTTAGAGGCTATTCTGATGCGGATTTTGCTGGGTGTAGAATTGATAGGAAGAGTACCTCTGGTACTTGTCATTTTCTGGGTACGTCTCTGGTTTGCTGGTCTTCCCGCAAACAGTCTAGTGTTGCACAATCGACGGCTGAGGCCGAATATGTTGCTGCAGCTAGCTGTTGCTCTCAGATTTTGTGGATGGTTTCCACTTTGCGGGATTTCGGGTTAGATTATAAGAGTGTTCCACTTTTCTGTGATAACACTAGTGCTATTTGTATTGCAAACAACCCGGTTCAGCACTCCAGAACCAAACACATTGATGTACGGTATCATTTTCTCAGAGATCACAATGAGAAGGGTGATATTGAACTTCAATATGTTGATACCCAACACCAGCTTGCCGACATTTTTACAAAACCCCTCGATGCTTCTCGTTTGCTTACTTGCGTGGGGAACTTGGCATTTGTCACCCTTACGGCATTTTGTGAGGGGGAGCTGATCTTAATTGTATTGCATATGCTCATTATGTGTGGAATTGCACTTACATATTTTGCTATTATATGCCTGCTTTTAATTCAAAGAAATCATGACAGCTCAGCTCTATGAAATATGTCTGGAACATTGATTATGCATGATGTTTTATTTTCTAAAAATCAAAACTTGCTCACCACATAATCTTGTATCTAGCTTGTTTAGGCTGGACTGCTTTTAGCTATCCTTTATCTACTTGACAGCAAGACACTGTTCCTTGGATGCTAAAATTTGCAACTTGAAAATTGTGTTCTTTATTCATGGATATTCATCAAAATAACTTATTCATCTAAATCAAAGTCAAAAATCCATGATTTGCCTGGTTTAAATGAAAAGAAAAGATCCAGGAGGGTTTCTTTGTCGCACTACTCTATTCTAGACTGCTTACCATTGCACTTTGGTCTGAACTGGAATAGTGTAGTGTATGCCAAAATCACCGCCTTAAGCTTCAGATGGCTTTCATGCCTAGGCTTGGCCTGATTGGAAAGTATAAGGTGGACAAACAAATAACCCCTGGCATTAAGAAAAAGAACAACAAAATTAATTGCTCATCAAGTTTGCTTTCACAGCTCCTTTTGAACAAGACTTGTCTGTCTAGGGTAGAACTTGTTAGCTTTGCGCAGTCCTTGCCTTCTCATGTCTAACTACTGTGATTAAGTGGTGATGCTTTTACTTCAAAATGACAAAATCACATGCCATCATCTTGTTTCACAGATTGTTAAATTGAGCTGAGCACATGATCATTTGTGTTAATTTTGGCATATTTTTGCATTATATGTCTTTGCAATTCTATTCATTTCGCAGCTTTGCATCTTTTGAATGCTCCTTGATGCTTGCATTGCCAAAGGGGGAGAGCTTTTGCTATGTTCTCTGCTGCAAGAAGGCATTATTTCTAAAGGGGAGAGATTTTTGACATAAAGGGGGAGAATCATTTGCTCAACTCAGGGGGAGTTTTTTATCCAAAGGGAGTTTTGCCGAAGGGGCTTTTACTCTTTTACAAAGGGGGAGAAAATTTCTTTTATCAAGTGACATGCTTTGGCTCTTTTGAGTTTTTATGGTCACTTGTGTGCTGAAAATTTTTACATTTTCTTGAACTTCAATTTGGTTGTCAATGCACTCATCAAGGGGGAGATTGAGAAACCAAGGGTGGTTTCGGTGTATGTGATGAGTGATTGACAGGATTATTTACCCTCTGTTCGAAGGGTACCTCCGAAGGGGCTTCGGAGGTGGTACCTCCGAAGGGTGTTCGGAGGTGTGTCACCGGAGTGTGTTCGGTGTTTGCTTGCTGCAGCTGTGCAGCGGAGTGTGCTCGTCGGAGGGGTCCGACAGTACGCGATGACTGGGTTCGTACCGATGGCTTCGGTACTTTGGGCGGTACACCGGAGTGTGTACCGGAGGTTGCTAACCCGGAGAGGTCTCCGGAGTACTGGATACACTTGTCTGTTTGTCGGTGGTGCGCAGGGACTTCGGAGGCGACGGACAGGGTTCGAGCCGGGTGAACCTGGGTCAAGCAGGAGGCTTGATGCCAGGGGAGCGGGGAGCTCCGTCACGGTGGCTGCGAAGGTGGTCCGGGTCGGTCCTCGGGTCGAGTCGTGCCAGGTGAAGGCAGAGAGTGCGGAGCGTGGCTCCGGCTGAAGGTACTCCGAGACAAAGTCCTCGGGCATGAGGCACTTCGAAGGTACTCCGGATGGAGTGACTTCGGAGTTGGTGGACCAAGTCCTCTGCGGAGGCAAGGTGTTCGAAGTGTGCTCCGGAGGGAGACACTCGAAGGTTACCCGACGAAGGTCTCAGAAGTCGAGGCGCATCGAAGGCATGGTCCGGGTGAGGCTCGTCGTGGAGTGTGCTCGGAGTGAGACACTGCGACGGAGTGCTCATGGAATGCTTCATGCGGAGGCCTTGGACGAAGGAGGGACTTCGAAGGGTGGTACTCCGAAGGTGGGTCTTCGGAGTAAGGATGACTTGAGGTGCTTCGGCCATGCATGGCTTCGGTACACGGACGGACGGTGTTCGAGCTCGGAGTAGCTGCGAAGCCGTGGTGATCCACTCCGGAGGTGGTGGTGCGAAGGCCCAAGGGCTTTGACGGCTTCGGCTCAAAACCGTCACTGTATCGAAGGAATTCTTCGGCGGAGCGAAGGCCTTCAGGCTGCAGGCTTCTCGCCGAAGCTACCGCACCCTCCGGTGCGAAGGGAGGTTCCAGAAGTCAACTCTGTAAAGGCTGACACTGTCTGTTCTGAAAAAGGCTGACACTGTCCCCTCTGCAGCTGACAGAGAAGCCTCCAAAATAAAGGTGGACTACCTTTGTACCCCTTAGTTCTGTAGAGACAAATCTGTTGTAAACCCTAGGGGTAAAGTAGTCACTTCCTTAGGATGAAGCCGTGGGCTATAAATATGGGGGCTCGGTAGGTAACATTCAACACAGTGTAACACTTTGAGCATTTACTGTTGAGCTCCTGTAGACAGACCTCGCTGTATTCATTCTGAGTTCATTTTATTCAGTGTTCCTTGTTCAAGCGGCGAAGCCCTGCTTCTTTGTGCTTTTGCTTGAGCTCGTATTGCATACCTCGCTAGTTTTTAGTTCACCGGAGCCTGTCTTGGCGAAGGGTGTTTTTATCGCGAAGTGTGCTTTACAGTGTGCTGTCGCTCTGTGTAACACGAGGCAAGACCTCGCTGATTACTAGCGAAGCCCTGTTCTGTCCCGTTGTGCTTCTTGTGTCGAAGCCCTTAGCGTAGTCCATTTGCGTGTGCGTGTAGACCTTCGGGTACGAAGCCCAGCACCCGTTGCTGTCGCCAAGTACTTGGTCGAAGTCCTCAGAGGGCTGTCCACTCTTGCGAAGGGTGAAGTGCGAAGCCTGCTCGAAGCACCCTGTGTGCGGAGCCTGCACTGACTTAGCAGAGTAGATTTTCGAGGGTTGTTAGTGGAGCGAAGTCTTCTTGGCTTCGAACTTTTGCTCCTGCGAAGCCTGTGTTCGGAGCTGTCGAAGTACCTCCGAACCAGACCTTCGAAGGTTGTGTTCGAAGCCTGTTCCGCAGAAGACAGAACAGAACCGAAGGCTAAGTTTTTAGCCAGAAATTTTAAAAGCTCCCATTCACCCCCCCTCTGGTCGCCGTTTCCGGTCCAACAATTGGTATCAGAGCTTGGTTAAGATCACCAGTTGACCTTAACCGGTTTTGTGATCTTTTGGCGACATGGATAGAGGCAGTAAAATTCCTCTGTTCGATGGGACTGACTTTGCATACTGGAAGGTGCGCATGGAGGCTTACTTGTTAAGCCAAGGAAATGCAATTTGGGAGATTGTGGACTCACAATACTCCATCCCTGATACCCGCACCACTCAAACCGAAAAAGATCAGTATATTGCCAACTCGAAGGCAAGAAACATACTGTTCATTGGTCTGAGTCGGAGTGAGTTCGATAGGGTGCAGCACCTTAGGACTGCTAGGGAGATTTGGACAACACTCACTGTCTTTCATGAGGGCTCTGCTCAGATCAAGGCCAGGCGCCAAAGCACCTACAATCAACAGTATCAACTGTTTGTGCAGGCACCTGGTGAATCTGTAGATGCCATGTTTTCTCGCTTTGACGCGATAGTGAGTAACTTGCGATCCAACGGGACGCTTGCTTACAGTGATCACGATAGGGCTATCAAGCTTCTCTATGCTCTTGATCGTAGCATATGGGAAGTGAAGATATCCAGCATTGAGGAGTCCACAGGCTATGACACTCTTGGCACTCGGCAAACTAACGTTTTCCGGTAGTGAGTATTTATAGTGGTTGAGGGTATAAGATCATGCCTTGGTAGTTAATTTATATTAATACCATCCACTTTACTTTAGGAGTTAGCAAAACATCAGTAGGGATACTTAAAAAACTGTAGCTGTACACACTCGAGCCGGAAGAAATTATAGTGGCAAATTAAGAGAGAACATTGCATGGCGTGTAATACCTCAGGTATCCACATACCCAATATGCCACACCAAGTCATGCAATTACTTAAGTCTAAAATTTACTCAAAATTTTGACAGAGTTTCCATGTAATTTTGAAATCCACATTAGACAGTTAATAAGATAATAACATAATAACCAGCCACAACCTCAAAACCATCAGCCAACACCACTTATGGTCCCAAGAAATTAAACATGACACAAATAATTTTTCAAATGTCCAAATATGTTAATTAAGCTACTTTAAGAAATAAAACTAAGATATGAAGTAAATGTTGTGAAATGTGAAGTGTGGTTGAAGCTTCTACATCATAACCCAATGATCTTATCGATGAGTACCTAAAAACACAAATACAACGTAAGAGTGAGTAAAGATTACTCAACAAGTATAATATAGAACTAAATACAATTAATGCATCACATTCACAGAAATAATCAACAAGAATATTTTCTTTTTCATTTGGAAAGCGAGAAACAAGAAAAATTAGAATCTCTCCCGGACAATCATAAATATCTTTTTAGCATTACCAGTAGACCGAGCAAGTGGGGCTAGCGCTTACTCATAGGTTCCCAAATGAAAAAACAAATAACAGTTCATAGCCATGCAGTGAACTTGAAATTTCATAATAAAGAATCAAAATCATGAATACTAAATCCTACAATACATATTTTGAACAATTTTGAGATAACATATCAATCGCACATAATTAAATAACAAGACAGTCAAGGAGTATAACACGAGGTATAAACACCATTCAACACAGATAGCCTGGATTCTCCCTCGGTTTGCCGAAAGCACAACACCTAGATCATAAACAATACTTAGAAACTATCATGCATATAAGCCCCACTATTATTCGATATAAAAAATCTAAAACCCAAAACATTGGAAATCCCAATAAAATACTAAAAACATATATGCTTCATTGTTTTAGACTTAACTTTTAAACCGCTAATACAAACTTAATAAATAAATATATCTTAAGTATCTAATGCCTCTTGAAATCATTATGTATTTACATTACAGAATAAATCGAAATTCAATCAAACTGAATTAAAAGTAAAGAATAAACATAGTAAAATCTACTAAAGTATCACAAAAAATAGAATTTCATCAACATCTGTATTATATATATTATACATTTTATTGTTTTGTATCAATTAAGCAAAATTGTAAGATATAATGACATACCAAGTGATACCAAAACTAACACTAAAAATTATAATGTCTTCCCAGAAACTGTAAAATATTTTTAGATATCCTTACCCATGGAACACTAAAAGATTGCGTTCGATCTAAATGGATCATTCCATTTAGCACAAACAAGACCAGCATACTAGTTATTCATTTTTTAGTCTACTAATACAAAATTAAATCAATACATAAATACCACTACAACTATATAATTAATTTAGCTCTCAAAAACCACAAACCCATCATATTTGCATAGTATATATTGTGATATCTCCTTTCTCAAATAGGTGATGTTCTATTTTCTCCGTCCACAAATATATTTCTAGTATTTGTTCGGTCCATATATAGACAGAAATAATTATATTTGTGGACAAAAAATTAGGGTACATTCAATCATACATCAAAATCTTAACCACTAATAGATTAAAAAATAGGATTTGATATATAAAAATAAAATAATTAGATTTATCTTAAAATTATAGCTAGAAACTATATATATATATATATATATATATATATGCATTAGAGAGTAATATCGACATCTAAAATACTATCTATTTATTTGAAAACAGATAGTAGCTCGTACAAATCAAGATATGCAATTCTACCCAACAATATTAGAGAAATACAACATGCTGGCATCTATATATCGTGGTTGACGCTGCAGAGGCGACCTCGGAGCTCCCACACAGCTAACCATGACTTTTGGCTTTTGACACCTGCGTACATTTCAAACTAATGACCTTCAAATGTGCCAAGCAACTCGACATTAATTGGATCCGATCGATGCACGCGGAGATTGGGATAAGCGAGACAGCTGACATGGTCATTTTATTAAACGCAACTAGCTAGCTAGTAGTAGTTTACAGTACGTATGTAGCTAGAGATAATGAACTAACATCAAGCAGTCACTAGCCACCGGCGCTAGTGACTGCTTATAGATGAAATTTATACTATAAGTTATAGATGAAATTGATGTTATAACTGTTATTTATGAGGCATCCCTTTAGTAAAATGGTAAGTCTAACAGTTTAGACTTTAGAGGCTAATCATAATCGGTTAGTTTTGAACGGGGCACATACTACGTAACTTCACATGTGTGTGTGTATGCAAGAACTACGACATGTATATACTCCAGAAAGGTAATTAATTAACCTGCAATAGTTATAGTTTTGCCGAGTTAAATCAAGACAAATTTTAACTACAGGCATGCTTGCAAGCTAGGGCTGCAAGTCTGCAACTCGATTGATCGCTGCTACGTTAATCATTTGAAAGTACAAACAGCTTAGTCAAAGAACGTAAGGCCTAGTGAAGAGACTTGCTTTGCTCTTCACAATCTTCATCGATCGTCTTGGAACTCTCACCGGTGGGTCGTAGCTCCCGCGCACTCCCAAGCGAAGTAAACTGCGGCGGCGGCGGCGGTGGCGCGCCCATGGCTGACCGGATGGAAACCAGCTAAACCATCACATTTGCGATTCAATGATCGATATAGTACTTGTTTACACCAGCGCTGTATAAGTTGATCAGATTGAGAAACCATATATAGTAATTAAGCATGTGTCTGGTTAGAGGAACAAACTAGAACATAATGGGGTGAATCAGTTTTTGGTGCTTTTTTGTTGAGGGACAAGGTAGGATGCAGATGTCCCACCGAAGAATATTTGTCGATCCCTCAAAATCGAGCAGAGTCGCCCCACTTCTCCCCATTCACTAGTACAGAAAGCATCCCCGTTCACTAGTACAAAAAGCACTTTACTAACGGGTAATAATGTACATTAGTGATGGATGTCCCCTGATACTCTTATAAAGGATCTCTCTACGTCTACGACGTATTCAATATGTCCCCTTTTAATAGGTGAGTATTATTACCCATCACTAAATAGCACATTGTGTAGTGATGGGCGAAACATTCCACGTGCCACTATATGATATCTTTTGTGATGGGTCTCAATGACTATCCGTCAATAAATGGGGCCATGCCAAATGCGACGTGAATCCGGAGGACACTTTAGTGACGAGTTGTAACTGACACCCATCTTAATCGTTATCTTTAGAGCCAACATCATATGATGTGTGTCATAAAACACGCATTGGTTTCAAGGAGGTTGAGTATAACATTGTTATGGAAATACACGATTAGTTTGGATGACACATTTTAATTGGAAAAGGCAAACATGTATAAACTTATTGACACTGTGGTTTTATGCACCGACTATCGACATTCCTTTACGTTTGATGTCTTAATACCAACACCGAAATCTCTGTAACAAGATACAACAAAATTGAGTTAAGCGAGACAAGGATAAATGTTGAACTTGTAGTAATAAAGTGAAGAAAATATTACTCGTTGATTATACTTCTAATTATCAAATAGTCCCTCTCGATACGGTTTCTATTTGGTCCCAACGGTCTTGCCAAGTCAATTACCATATAATGTTCCACTTTGAGGCAAAGAGTAGTAGGACATAATGTCCATTTAAGTGGTGTATAATATGCCCATTATAAATTATTCTATTGTGGTTCAATAGGAGAATAACTCAGTTAGGCAATCGACGCATGAATCCTTATCATGCTCGATGGTTGCCATTGCTAATAGCTATGAGTCAAGAAATTTGAATGGTCAATTCTTACAATCTTACCACATTAGCCTACATATAAAAAGTAATCAATACCATATAATTATATGTCGACTTTAATTGAAAGATTAGGTTAAGTGACTTACAAAGTCTAGCACTACAGCAAGCTGACGCCGAGAGCAGCCATGTTGAAAAGATCATATAGATCCTTGAAGTAAATAAAAAAATAGATGTTGATGGTACAGAAATTCTAGTTCTTATACACTACAATGACTAAACATTTATTGTTGTTGCGGCTAGTTAGGTAGAACTGATGTAGGTCCATTACGGCTCACTCATCCTTCCTTAGATGATCTTGAGGAATCAAAGACTTGTTAGGTTTGTACTTATGGTGTGCCTGAGTCTAGGTTGACAACACATTAGGCTTCACAATATTTTTGGACTTTTTGCCAATGGTCTTCTTTGTTTTGGTCTTTGTGATCATTGGCTTCTTGGGCGGTGGCACAACGGTGGTTGATACGGGCAGCCAAGAGTCATCATCATTTCCTTCCCCTATTGATCAAGGTATTCCAAATCATTTTCAAGGATCAATTACGCGTGCCCGTGCTAAACAAATTAACCAACAAGTTAATTCACTCTTGAGTAAAAATAATATGTACTATGAGAATCAATTATTACCTCATGCCCCTAAACTAATTGTTCTCAAGTATAAAGACATTGGAGAGCATCACCAAGCTAACAACCATGCAACAAATGCCATTGATGCCATTTCGGTTTCTAGTGATCTATTGGGAGAAAACTATGCATAGGAGATGAACCAGAGCTCCGATTGCAATGTTTAGCCACAGGATGGAAAGATTAACTCATAATATTTCCAACGGATCAGACCCCATCCCTTGATTCAATCTGAGAACTGAGTTATAACCTAACCAAATAAATAGACGGGTTAAAACTGCTGCTAGTTGATATATTATGTTTATTGTGTTGTTTTAGTAGGGATTTATGCACCATAACTAGCATTTTAATCTGTTGTAAAACTGCCAGCCATCTCTACTATATATAGGAGTATTCTCCTCTATGAGAGGGGCATAATTTTTAGAATGAAACAACTATGCTTTATGCATGTTCTTGAGTGTTCTAGCTACCAACTGAATCATCTCTGAGAATTGTGCATTCCTTCCCGTTGTTCTTGCAAGCCCTTTGTGATTGCAACGAGGATTGTAATCCGCTTGACTTGGTTGAGTGGACAACGTGAGGTTATGCGAACTCCGTGCTGTAGGTTGTTGCATATGCAATGGTTGGCTGGACAAGACTCGTCAGGTTTCACGAGTATCTTTGATTCTACTCCATGAAGGTTGGGACATCCTCGTATCATTTGGTATTAGAGTCTCAGTTTTCATGATAGAATCTTTATCCCTAGTTGTAGTTTCATTTTCGTCCTATCTGAAAATAGCCTCACAAAAATATTAAACCATAGTTTACGATTTGTTGTTTCTTGTGCGTTATGCTGAGTTTTAATCCAAGAGTCATCATCATTTCCTTCCCATATTGATCAAGATATTCCAAATCATTTTCAAGGACCAATAACATATGTCTGTGCTAAACAAATTAACCAACAGGTGAAATCGCTCTTGAGTAAAAATAATATTTACTATGAGAATCAATTATTACCTCATGTCCCTAAACTAATTATTCTCAGGTATAAAGACATTGGAGAGAATCACCAAGCTAAGAACCATGCAACAAATGCCAATGAACCAGATCTCCGATTGCAACGTTTCCAATGGATCAGACCCCATCCCTTAATTCAATATGAGCAATGAGTTATCAACTAAATAAAGTGGGGACCAGAAACTGCTGCAATGAAGTGACAACTAGCCAAATAAATGGATGAGTTGAAACTGTTGTCAGATGATTTATTATGTTTATTGTGTTGTTTCAGTACGGAGTTATGCACCATAACTATCATTTTAATCTATTGTAAAACTGCTAGCCCTCTCTCCTATATATAGGAGTATTCTCCTATATGAGAGGGGCAAAAATTTTAGAATAAAACAACTATGCTTTATGCATGTTCTTCAGTGTTCTAGCTACCAACTGAATCATCTCTGAGAATTGTGCATTCATTCCCATTGTTCTTGCAAGCCCTTTATGATTGCAACGAGGATTGTAATCTGCTTGACTTGGTTGAGTAGACAACGTGAGGTTGGGAGAACTCCGTGATGTAGGTTGTTGCACATGCAATGGTTGGATGCACAAGACTCATTAGGTTTCCTAAGTATCTTTGATTCTATGCTGTGAAGGTTGGGCGCATCCTCGTATTAGTGGTACTTTTACCTTTATCGACAAGTGCAAGAGGTTGAGCCGTAGGTGCAGTAAGAGGTTGAGAAATAGGAGGTTGAGAAGTAGGAGGTTGAGCATGATCTTGGATTGCAATAGTCTCGGGATTGATGAAAATATATAGCCAATTCCATTGTACCCTTGTTACTAATGTGTCACCAAGAGTGTTGATTTCATCATTTGGAGGAATAGGAAGTGTGATGTCTTTCATGGTGGGGTGCACAAAATTGATAGACACCACACCCCTTATTTCCTCAATCTGATACCCCTCAAGCTATAAGATAAGTTTGCACATGGTTAGTTTAGTTAGCTTGTCAATCATGTCTTCGATATCGCTGCAAGATTGTGGGATCACTTCTAGTCATTGTCGATCGACCTCTCTTAAAGCATACTTGCTCTTTTTGACATGTGCATGGCTATCCAATGTAGGTTGATTTGGAAGGATGGTACCCTATAGTTCTAACATCGTCATGATATTTGCATATAGATCCTTCAATTGATTCTTTTTTATAATGTTTCTACATCGATTCTCTGGACCTTCTTTTCTTGTTGTACATGTCAGCGTTGTCCAGTATACCATGCTTCCAGCCTTGCGAGCTAGAGATGCCCCGGACATGACTAGGGTGTTGTAGGTTGCCGAGAGAACTTGTTAGCTCATCTTATGATGCCTACATAGCCAGATCTCTAACCTTCTAAGCCATTGACGTCGCTTCGCTCGAGGTCCACGTGACTTCAACGCTCTTTGTCAGTCTCCACCAAGCCTTTAGAAATGATTGCGCTCTTCCGAGAAACTGTTGCCATGAATTTTCTTTGCCCTTATTGGCCACACACTTATGTTTCATCACCACGTAACTAGTTGTGCCAAGGTTGTGGGGTAGGTTATCCTTATCCTAGAGCTCTTTCTTGGCCGATATTTTTGCCTTAAACTCAATCGAGATCTTCATCTTGAAAAATTTGTCCTAATCCTCCTTTTTTAGGTATGGGTACATTTTGAAGGGCTTGAGGTCTTTAGCGAAAATGTGTAATATAAGGTTTCTTTTAGGAGACTTCCATAGCTTGGATATCATCTTCATTGCAATCCTTAAAGTTGTTGCCTTTGTATTCCTTGGAAACTCAAGGAAATTGTTGATCTTGTTATTGAAGAGTGCAGTCTTCTGCCCTCGACTTAGATCGTCAAACTTCTTAAGGGTCAACAAGATCCTCTCTTGTGCAATAAGTCCGCAAGCTTCCTCATCCATTGCAAGGCTTATTTATCTGTTGGTAGGCCATCATCATAGACCACCTTGATGGTTATCTTGTCCATCGACCACTTTGCTTGCGTCTTTGGCTTCTTGATTGCTAGCTCAACCTTGTCGGTGGATCTAGAAGACCCAATAGAGGAATGGGTAGACATCTAAACATTAAGAGAAGGAATACCTTAGTGTTTCATTACAAAAAATGTATGATTGAACGATGCTACACCTTGGGCACTAATAGGTAAGGATAGGTCCTAAATCCTATCTATGGATGTGTGGCACGTGTAGCTAGATGTCGTGGTTCTATACGGTTCTAGAGAGAATTTGGCAACATCTCCCAGAAATTCATTGCAAGTACGACAATTAAGATACATTTAGCTCCTTGTTGGCAAAACAACCATCATATCCAAGTTTACGACTTGTGACAATTAAATCATGCTTTGGGCACTAATAGGCAAGGATAAGTCCTAAATCCCATCTAGAGATTTGTGACCCACGTAACTGGACCCCTTGGTCTCGTATGGTTCTATAGAGAATTTTGGAAGTACCTCCCCACTGTTCTCTATAAATACACATCTTGACTTAGGGTCGAGAGGGTTGTGTATCCAGAAAACAATAGGGAGACACCATTGAAACTCTCTCTGGACAATTCAAAAGCATCTTCCTATAAATTTGAGCCTTTGTCTGATCATATTTATAATCCAACACTCCCGAACGCAAGATGACATAATCAGTTGCATGACTTTAATAATTACTCATATAAAAATTTGTAACAAAATTAATTCATAACTAGCAAAGATCCATTACTTGCTAATTAACTAATTATTTCACTTTTTTCAACATATATATATATATATTACAAAAATACGATGGTGTATTAATAGTGGAGAAAATATATTTTTGGTGAGATGTTAGTGCCAGCCACTGTGTGGGGGCAGTGCACCAGACCACATAGTAGTATGGGTAACCATCTTAGGCACGCGTGTGCTGGAGTGGTCGGTCGGCTAGTGGCTAGAGACTTAAGTATAGTCGGTCGGCAATTATGAAACAAGGGTGAAGTTGGTGGCGGGTAGAAGCAATAAGTGCCAAGATTGGTAAATATGTGGTCCTTAAATACTTATCATCAATAAAAATTATCCCTAAAAATATTTCACTAATGGTAGCCTTAGTGTTGTAAGCACTTTAGTGACACGAGTAAAATAACATGCATTACTAAAGGTTACATCCTATAGTGATGAGTAGTACTATGACTTGTCACTAATGTGGGTGCCCCTCTTTAGTGATGAATCATAACATAATATGTCACTGAAGAGGATACATACCCTTTAGTGACAGGTCATACCATGAGATGAGGATGCTCTATATTTAGTGATGAATTGTATTATGACTCGTCGTTAATATTACATCATTACTAATGCATGAAAAATAGTTCGTGTTAATGTGTCGAAGGCTAGCTAGGCAAAACGTAGGACACTAGGCCGTGCGCAGAAGACCAGATGTCAAGTTAGTGTGTTGGCGGCTGGAGTCTAGAGCAGGCGCTGTTTGCTGGAGATGGGGTGGTGTGTCGGTGGTCTGAGCATTTAGCCACGGGAGAACAAGGGCCACCAAAGGATCTGGCAGGTGGGCCGGGGATGCGGTTAGCTAGAGGGTATGTATAGTGGCTGTCACACCTTGACATTTTCAAAATATAAAAGTAACAAAGTTGTGAATAAAATAAAAGGAAAAAGAAATATTCAGTAAAATAAAATAAAATTATAATTTTTCTTAAAGAAAAGAAAGGATTATTGGAGTATTAAAACCGGAGAGTGAATTTTTTGTAAAAACAATGTTGCCCAAATTTTTTGCAAAAGTCTCTAAAATGTAAATAATTTTTCAGAGTCAAAAATATATATTTTATATAATTTTTTGAAGTCCTTCGTCGTGCCCTAGCGTCCCATGTTGCTACGCTAATTTTTGGAGATGGCCTAAATCCAAGCAGGGATTCATGATCCCCATACCCATCGGCCTTTTCACAAGGTCCTGAGCCCGAACCACGCCCCAAACCGCCACGCCATGCCGCACGACCATAACCACCGCCCACCTTCGCCCTGCTTGTATGTGCACAGCTTAGGGACTGGCTAAAACAAAATAACTAAACAGTAGTTAAAATTTTAGTCAATTTCTGTTTGGATCCAAGAGCTTAAAAAAGCTAACGCATTTATTACTATGTATAATGATTGAAATATCAATTATTTATTGCTCTTGCTTTTCATGCATGCATAATGGAGGTATGGGTGGAAAAGGGGCATTTTAGCCCCCCCTTTAGCTCCTCTTGGGGGCTAATGGGCTAAAAAATTTTAGCCCCTTTTTTAGCCTTGGTGTTTGGATTTTTAGCCTTTAAAGAGGCTAAATTTTAGCCCCTTTGACTTTAGCCCTTAGATCCAAACATCTCTTAATATAGGCCAAACCGACCCTATTTAAATCACCCTTGAGCTCCTAGCCATCGTTTAGACCCCCTATCCTGAACCCTGCTAGTGCTGTCGATCGCCCCCGTGCCATGCATGTGCCATCGCCTGTAGTCGCCGCTCGTCGTTGCTCCGATGGCTGCCAGCCATCACCATCGCCGCCGTTGGCCTCGTTGTTGTTTGTTGATCTTTAGTCGCTGCTCCTCCATCACCGCCGACCCACGGAAGCTCGTCGCCACCGTTGACTTGAGGACGCCCGCCACTCCTTTCTACCATATTAGCCGAATTCCATTATCATCAACTGCTCTTGTGAGTTCCCTATCCCTTGCCGGTTCTATTTTTGTCCTCTCCATCGGCCGCCGCACCACCGATCGCCGAAGACCATACAGTCCCGAGCCGTCGTTGCCTCGTCGTGCCACCTACGTACGTGGCTATCACGTCAATGCCACGTGTGAAGCCGCTGCCTGCGTGGTACCACGTATGTGCCATGTGGCAGACCTCCACGTGTGCCTACAACCCCCTACTGATGCAATATTTCCCCTTTTTTCTTTAGAAAAATAATTTAGTATTGCATCATATATAAATCCTTTTTATTTTCTAAAATTAACACAATAGGGTTTAAACTTAAAAAAATTAATATACAATCCATCCGAACTCTGAATTCAACCATTCAAATTGAAGATTTTTTTCTAAAATTGAGCTCTAGCTACCCATTTAAAATATGTTCACACATAGAATATATATGTATCTATGTTGTTTTAATTTATTATTGCTTGCTCGTATTGT
The DNA here is from genome assembly GCA_019279435.1 of Zizania palustris. Taxonomy (NCBI): domain Eukaryota; kingdom Viridiplantae; phylum Streptophyta; class Magnoliopsida; order Poales; family Poaceae; genus Zizania; species Zizania palustris. The sequence continues at coordinate 11,089,098 of JAAALK010000080.1, forward strand.
TGTTTAGTCTCCGAAGTGCTGAAAGAGCCCATTTACATGGCGGAGTCACCCATTTTACTACTACAAAACGACACAGTAGAGGCGGGCAAAAACGTCCTGTAGTGGCTGGCATCCAGTCTGCCACTGCTAACCCTGGTTAGGAGTGGCGGGCAGAGTGGCCGCCACCGCTGTGTCAACAGTAGTGGCGAGCACACTGACATCATCTGCCCACCATTGCTGTTAGTCATAGCAGTGGCGAGCAGATGATGTCAGCGATCCCGCCACCACTGTGTCAACAATAGTAACGGGCGCACTGACCTCATCTGCCCGTCACTACTATTCCTAACAGCAGTGGCGGGCAGATGACGTCATCGCACCCGCCACTACTATACACAGAATGTTGTAAACCTTAATTCACACAGTCCCACAAACCAAAACACAGAAATTATATGCTTCACACAACCATCCACATACACAGCAGCAAAACATCTACATATCCACATACACATCCACAACAGCAACACATCAACACAACAACAACCGATCTCATCAATTTACAAATTTACAAAGTTTACATTTCATCACACATCAAGTTTAAAAAGTTTACATCTATCAAAATTTCAAAATTAACCATTGTTTCACAAATGTATGCTCATGCGGTTTATGTTTCACAAATACATGCTCATGCTCATGCATCTTTTCTTTGCTTCTCATCAGCTTCAAAATTTTTAGCGATTTGTTGTTCTTGCCTTTTTGTTCTTCCGGTCCAATCATACAAAGTTGGATGTTTGGCCACTTCACCCTCAGTATCAAAGAATACTCCATGCTCATGAAGAACTTCATGCATCGTGAAGCGGCACATCCTTGATACGATTCCATACATTTTTGATTCTGAGAGTTGGCTTTTCTCGGCAATGGTTGATGGACCTGACGCCTGCATACATAACATATAAGTACATACGTTGCAAGTTATATTAGATTAACACACAATAAATCAACTTACTTCTTTACTGAGGTCAGAGACTGTCCGCGCAAATTTTCCTAAGCCATTGCTCATGAAATCACACGTGTAGTACCCGCAATGCACCGAACCAAGAGGTTGTTTGTGACACTTCAAAATAGACAAAGTTAAAATGGTATATAGTTTGGCTTTATCAATTGAATTAAGAAATTTCAAAATATAATATTACCGGATAGTTGGTTCTGATATGCATATCTTTCGGCCTCTGTGGATCATGTGGGCCACCTAACCTTTCCACGTAGTATTTGTATGCACTCTGAATAACATTTAATATATCTTAATAATCTTTTTTGGGTTTGTCGGGAGAGTCGAGCACATAAACCCTTGAGTCTTTCGGGTATATCAGAAGTGCAATCCAATGATCACTATCGAAAGAAGTAATATATGATTATGTTAGTTTCATAATCGATAAAACGTGATTAAGTGGATATACTGAGTATACTTACTTAAAATTATATGCCCCACTTATCATTTCTCTCTCACTCCATTTATACATGCATTGCGCAATATACAACGCAGCACAATTCCTTTTATTCTTCTTATGTGCGTCTTGGTCTTTATTGAACATCTTTTTTTGAAATTTTTTCCGACCCGCGGTCCAGTACTTGTCATTGTTCCGGTTTAGTACCGGGTTCAGTGTACTTTGACTTATCAATGATGGGTTCAAGTACCCATATTTATTAGAAGTGTCACAACATGAATTCAAACTGCATATGTTATGAAACAATAGTCAATATAAGACATGATTAATTTTTGCTTTGTATTGACAAAGTATAAAGTACTTACAGGTACTAAAGTATCATGTTTGTGATGTCGATTCGCTTTAGACGGAACATCCGATGGAAGTCGTCGAAAAATAGTGCAAGAGTAAACTCTGGGCAGTTGAATATTTCTTTTGGAACCTTCACTTCTATGTGTGTAACACCTAACGAAGACGCTTTGAGGTACCAGTCATGAAATGATCCCATCTCCCAAGGCATACTCTTAAGTACTCATTGGGATAATAATGGTTTGCCTGGTTCGTATTCAATATAATCCTCGTCTCCGTAGGTCCATTTATCAACAGAAAGTGAGGCCGCCTGCTTTTGTACTGGAGCCTTTATGGGAGCCTCTACGGGCGTAGAACGTGTTTGCCCCACAGTACTAAAAAATTTAAGCATTTCAGATTTAGGCGCAGAACACTACCCAACTTGAACAATTGTCTTGTGGATTGCTGGCTTTGGGCGTGCATCTTGTTTTTCAGGCTCGGCCACTGGCACTTGAGGCTCGGCCGGAACTAACACTAGCATTTGATCAGGCTCTGGCACTTTTGTGTTGGTCTCATCGGTGGGCTCAAGCATTGGCACTAGCTCTGTCACTTGATCAGGCTCAGTCACTTTCAATTCTGTCACTTCTGACGCTTTATCGGGCACTGGCTCTTTCTCTGCCTCTTCCTCTATCTCACGCTCATCAACAAGTGATAAAGATCCTATATTTTGCACATCTTGAGAGGAAAGATATGTGGGGTATTGTGATGAGACAATAGGCGATTTACTCTGAGAACTTGTCTGCAGTAATTCGATATCTCGGCTCGCCCATAGGACAAAGTTATTTAGCGCATCTCTGATTGTTTCAATCCCCTCATCAGGCATTGGAATATCCAAGGGGTCATTAATAAATCTGTCGTTGGTGATCTCATTGACCTGAATCTTGGTATACTCAGCAGGAATAGACCGATTGTGAAATAAATCCCCAGGCATAGCAATGCCTCGTGCAGCCTCTTGGGAATGCCCTTTGCGCCCTATCGGTACATGCAGGTTGCATGGTGTGTCCTCTTTAATATAATTTACAGGAAATTTGTCTTGTACTGAGCCAACACTGCTTGGTACGTCGAGTCGTACCTCTGGCACAATTATTTGTCCCGCTGCAGCCTACATTATGTTTGGATTCTCATTAATAAATTCAAAAAGTGTCGCTCCCACTCTGGACGGCACTCTGTGGCATCGTCTGTGCGTGCTTGATGCTTCTTGTATGTGGCACCCTCCTGTTTCTTGAAAGTATTTTTCTAGGGTGCTATAGAAGTGATACCTCGGGTGCGCCCTCGATGTTTCTCGTTTCTGAGAGTAGATGTAAGCTGGTCATTACATCCCTCGGGCTTGAACTTTCCAGTCTTCTCCAACTCAGCAATTTCCTGTGCTTTCTGGAATACTTCACTAGTCCGTGAGTCGGAGAGCATATATTGGCCCTCGGGTGTTTTTTAGCTCAACCTAGGAGCCATCTCTTAGTGCGCTGATCAGCACCTAAAAACTGTTCAGGTAACCCAGCCGCACGGTCCGCCTCCTCCTTTCTACTCCACTCATCCTCCTTGGCCTTATATCCACTTGGCCCAAGTTTATGTGGGAACTTATTCTTCTTATTAAGTTCTTTGAACATGATGCTGTCTTGTTTGGCTTCTTTCGAGCAATGCTGCATTTTGAATTCGGTCCATTTATTTGGCGTTATAAAGCCGTAGTCGTTGAGCGGCGACTCATCTTTCTGAAGGTATTGTGTGTTCAGTTTAGTCCTAAATGTATGGAGAGCCTTCCCGATAGTCTTCAATGTGGTAGCTTTAACGTCTTCTAAGCGGTCTTCTGGGAATTTATAATGCGCTTTTATATGTTGCCACAATTCGTTCTTTGTAGCTTTAGGGACACTCTTCCAATTTTTCCAAACTATCTTACATCGCTCCCTGGCAAGACATCCACAGTCGTTACGCCACTTAGCTGTGATTTCTTTCGGCTTCTTTGGAGCCCCATCAACATGCACTTCTTCAACCTCATAGATAGCTGTATGCAGCTTGTTCTTCTCCTGTTTCCCTCTCCTCTTCGCATTTGTAGAGGATGTTGTGGCAGTGGGCTCAACATCTGTTGGCTCAGCTGACTCAATAGCTGGTACAATAGTTGCTCTTTTCTCGATTTGGAATAATCAATGCTTGCTTTCTCGCTTTGGACGATCCTACGATGATAGACAATGTGAGCTTCAGGAATGTAATCCTCAGTTAGAAGCTGCTCTGACTTGTTACTAACGCAATAATTACCTCCGCTTGAGCTTCAGGAATATAATCCTCATCGGCGTCTTCTCTCGTTCTCTTCTTCCTAGGCTCCATTAGATGTTCGTTCTCCGGAGAGTGGTACGAAGATTCGCTATCGGTGGATCCTTCAGATGAACCCTCTTTATTTGTTTTTGCGGGAGACTCGTAGATGAGCTCCTCGATGGAACGTCCTTCTTCCGCCATAGATAAACTATTCATAGTTAAGAGGCTAATGTATCAGAATTTTGGTTATGCAAAAAAGGTCTGATGTCATATTTTCATAGTTAAGAGGCTATTACTTCTGAAGCCACTATACTAATCCTCATGTTAGTAGATTGTGTTGTTCTCTCTCTAGTGTTGTTGAGGCCTCAACATATTTTGTGTTGTTTTTCAAAATGTTCATGGCTGCCATGGAACCATGTGCACATCCATTCCCTGTCAGCAACACGAGAAAGAAGAAGCTGTTGATGAGAATGGACGTGTCACATGGATTGATGACATACATGAGATAACTCATTAACAATTTGCATCATAGGCCTCTAAAAGGAATTGCGGAATCTAATGTTGGTCTTCAGCCGGATGAACTTGAGGATTAGTATAGTAGACTTAGAAGTAATAGCAGTAGTAAACTGATCACAATGTCAAAGGTGGGAAATGTATGAAAACTCTTCTTGGCTACAATAGTCAGCTATTACTTCCGAAGCCACTATATTAATCCTCAAGTTAGGAGATTGTGTTGTTCTCTATCTCTAGTGTTGTTGAGGCCTCAACATATTTTGTGTTGTTTTTCAAAATTTTCATGGCTGCCATGGAACCATGAGCACATCCATTCCCTGTCAGCAACACGAGAAAGAAGAAGCTGTTGATGGGAATGGATGTGTCCCATGGCTTGATGACATACATGAGATAAATCAATAACAATTTGCATCATAGGCCTCTAAAAGGAATTGCAGAATCTAATTTTGGTTTTCAGCCGGATGAACTTGAGGATTAGTATAGTAGCCTTAGAAGTAATAGCAGTAGTAAACTGATCACAGTGTCAAAGGTGGGAAATGTATGAAAACTCTTCTTGGCTACAGTAGTCAGCTATTACTTCCGAAGCCACTATATTAATTCTCAAGTTAGGAGATTGTGTTGTTCTCTCTCTAGTGTTGTTGAGGCCTCACCATATTTTGTGTTGTTTTTCAAAATGTTCATGGCTGCCATGGAACCGTGTGCACATCCATTCCCTGCCAGCAACACGACAAAGAAGTTGTTGATGGGAATGGATGTGTCACACGGCTTGATGACATACATGAGATAACTCAATAACAATTTGCATCATAGGCCTCTAAAAGGAATTGCAGAATCTAATGTTGGTCTTTAGCCGGATGAACTTGAGGATTAGTATAGTAGCCTTAGAAATAATAGCAGTAGTAAACTGATCACAGTGTCAAAGGTGGGAAATGTATGAAAACTCTTCTTGGCTACAGTAGTCAGCTATTACTTCCGAAGCCACTATATTAATTCTCAAGTTAGGAGATTGTGTTGTTCTCTCTCTCTAGTGTTGTTGAGGCCTCAGCATATTTGTGTTTTTTTTTCAAAATGTTCATGGCTGCCATGGAACCATGTGCACATCCATTCTCTGCTAGCAACACGAGAAAGAAGTTGTTGATGGGAATGGACGTGTCATACGGCTTGATGACATACATGAGATAACTCAATAACAATTTGCATCATAGGCCTCTAAAAGGAATTGAAACATATGTAAAAGCACAATATTAATACATGAACAAATTTTTTAACATCACAACATATATTGCATATGAACATTGCATAGTTTCTTTACTTCTCATAAACAACACATATACTATATCATAAGTCAGACTCTAAAGTTATTTGCACATGACCATCACCGCTCTAGGATCTCGTAGGGGGGCGCTTGGTGCAACTCGACCTAGGGATGCTATTCTACGATCTTGTCGGTGAGGAGGAGACAGTTGCGCTCTCTCGACAGTGGGGGGCTCAAAGCGGTGATGCTCGTTCGGGCAATGCACATAGGTAAGGGGGACATGTTTTGCTCGGCCACGAAAGTGGGAAGTGCTCGATGGAAGAAGCATGCACCAAAGGGTGGGTTTTGTGGTGTCTACATCGGTTCAAAGGAAATAGATCCACCCATTTCATTGTTAGGCCATGACACTAGTTCATATCTGTTTGGTCAAATTTATAAGATATGCTCATCTAACATATTTACAGAACATATCTAACAATGATAAGAGAATGTTTTCCATCTATCATACTAGTTTCGGCAACGGGCTCCGGTGGCGGCGGCGGTCTTTGGGGCGACGATGGGGACGACGCACGGTGAAGGGCTCTGGGGGGTGGTGGTGGGCTCCGATGGTGGCGACGGGCCGGCTCCGGTGACGGCACCGGGAAATGGTGGCAGCGGCGGTCTTCGGTGGCGGCGGTGGTCTCCGGGGCGGCGACGGGGACGACGCACGGTGAAGGGCTCTGGGGGGCGGTGGCGAGCTCCGACGGTGGCGACGGGCCGGCTCCGGTGACGGCGCCGAGAAACAGTGGCGGCGGCGGTCTCTAGTGGCGGCGGCGGTCTCCGGGGCGGCGACGGGGACGGCGCACGGTGAAGGGCTCCGGGGGGCGGAGGCGGGCTCCGACGGTGGCGACGGACTGGCTCCGGTGACGGCGTCGGGAAACGGTGGCAGCGATGGTCTCCGAGGGTGGCTGCGGTCTCTGAGGTTGGCGGTGGTAGTCTCTGACGGCGCACGACTCTGGTGATGGTGATGGGAAACTGTGGCGGCGGTGGTCTCCGAGGGGGACGGTGAGAGTTTGATTTGCAAATGAACTAGGGTTTAGTCTGGGCGGGAGCCAAAAACTATATATTACCAGTAGTAGTGGTGGGCACACGCTGACGTTAGCATGCCCACCACTAATATTTCTTGTAATAGTGGCGGGCACACGCTGACGTCAGCATGCCCACCACTGATATTTCTTGTAGTAGTGGCGGGCGAAGACTTAGTAGTCGCGGGCCGCTGACGTCACCGACCGCCACTACTAGGGTTTAGACTGGGAGGGTGGCAAAAACTATATATTACCAGTATAGTAGTGGCGGACCGCTGACGTCACCGACCGCCACTACTAATATGGTTAGTAGGGATTATCTAGCATACGTTGCCTACCTTGTCGAGCAAGACTTTGTAGCGCAGTGGTAAGGGGAGTTGCTTTGGTGCCATGCGGTTTGAGGTTCGAACCTTGCTGCCGGCAAGCGGTTTGAGGTTCGAACCTTGCTGCTAGCATCCAAACATTTTTTTCATTTCTGTTCTAATTTTCATGACTTTTTTATTGATGCTTAAATTCTAGTTTGAACTTGATTTTTTTAACAATAAAAATACATCATAACTTATCAAATTTAAAAAATTGGTATTTTTCCGCCTCACTTTACTTTATTTTATTTTATTAAGAAACCTGAGATTCTCCGGGGATGCATTAGGGTTTAGAGATGAAATGACTGAGGTTTGAAAGCAAAATTTATAGTTGATTCTTCCTTTGAAATTGAAACTTTTTGTACAATAAAAATATAACACCAATATTCTAATTGCAAAAATTGGTATTTTTCTTCCTCAGTTTACTGTTTTTATTTCATTAAGTGTGTTTTTATGATCAAAGTCAAAATAAGTTCAATTTGAACTACAAGACATGAAATAATTCACCAAAATTTATAAAAAAACCATATTCATGTTTTTGACTCTATAATTAGTTATTATCCAATAAATTTAAAACCATCATAAAAAATGTAGGTTTCCACAACACTCGATCGACAACTTGTATTTTTATAGTTTTTTAATCCTCAAGAAATAAAATAAAGTCTAAAAAAGATGAGACTTGTCATCTTGTCATAAAAAATAAAATTGTTTCGAGAAAATAATCATGTAGGGCGTTAAGAAACCTAAGATTCTCCGGGGATTAATTAGGGTTTAGAGATGAAATGACTCAGGTTTGAAAGCAAAACCTATAGTTGATTCTTCCTTTGAACTTGAAACTTTTTGTGCAATAAAAATACAACACCAATATTCTAATTGCAAAAATTGGTATTTTTCATTAACAGAAATTGGTATTTAAATGCAAAAAAGTCCAGATAGAGGTAGGGATTATCTAGCATACACTGCACACATTGCCGAGAAAGACTTTGTAGCGCAGTGGTGCGGGGGGTGCTTTGGTGCCATGCGGTTCGAGGTTCGAACCTTGCTGCTGGCGCCAAAACAACATTTTTTCTGTTTTGTACTTTTTTAAATTTTCAGCACTTTTTTATTGATGTTTAAATCCTCGTTTGAACTTGAATTTTTTTTAACAATAAAAATACACATAACTTATCAAATTTAAAAAGTTGGTATTTTTCTGTCTCAGTTTACGTCACTCGACTTAGTGGTGGCGGGCCGATGACGTCATGCAACCGCCACTACTAAAAGGATTAGCTGTGGCGGGCTGGTGACGTCAGCATGCCCGCCACTGATTACATGTGCCCGCCACTACTAATATGGGTAGTAGAGATTATCTAGTATATAATACACTTCCTACAATGTCGAGAAACACTTGGTAGCGCAGTGGTGCGGGGGCTCACTTGGGGCCATGCGGTTTGAGGTTCGAATCTCGCTGCCGGCAGGCGGCTTGAGGTATGAACCTTGCTGTTGGCCCCAAATATTTTTTCATTTCTGTTCTAATTCTCAGCATATTTTTATAGATGTTTAAATCTTCATTTGAATTTGAATGATGGAAGATGCATAGATTCTGTCTGGTCCACACACACTACACATGCTGTCTTTCCTTTAACCTGTCCTATTAGGGACATGTGTCCTGGGTTGTCAGCTATGGTGCAAAAGATCATGGCTCTTAGATTGAAGTGCTCTTTCTTGTGCTCATCCCACACACAGACACCATGTTCCCATAGACGTTTTATATTCTCCATCAAAGGTTCTAGAAAGATATCAATGTCATTGCGAGGTTGTTTTGGACTAGAAGTTAGAGTAGTGAGCATAAGGTATTTTCTTTTATGGCACAACCATGATGGAATATTGAACAAGCATAGAAAGACCGGCCACGTACTATGTGGGTTCCTCATCTCACCGAAGGGATTCATTCCATCCATGCTAAGTCCCATCCTGATATTTCTAGGATCGTCCGAGAAATCTGGATGGGCCAGGTCAAATGATTTCCACTGCCTAGAATTCGCAGGGTGCCAAAGTTTTTCGTCCTTCTTTCGCCCAGCGAAATGCCAGATAAATAGTTCAACATCTCTGGGATTAGAGAACATACGTTTCAAGCGATTAATCACCGGTAGGTACCACATTACTAAGGCTGGAACTTTCCTCTCCGTCTTTTTTCCAGGATGGTCTGCAATAACATTTTTATTCCTCTTCTGCAACCTCTTAATATTCTTCTTCTGGTGGTCATTGTAGTCCTCCACACAGTCATTTGGACGTTTGTATCGACTTGCGTTGCACTGCGGACATCTCTCTAACAATCCATACTCTTTTCGATATAGGATACAGTGGTTCGGGCATGCATGAATCTTCTGAACGCCCAAAGTCAATGGACAAATCATCTTCTTTGCTTGGTACGTATCAGATGGTAGACCATTGGGTTTCGACAAAACCTTTTTTAGGAGTTGTAAAAGATCTGAAAAACTAGTGTCAGACCATCCATTGCTGCCCTTCAGTTTCATAAGCTCAAGAATTGTGTACAGCACAGTATACTTCTTATCGCATCCGTGGCGTTCCTCGTAAAGAAGGTTTTTTGATTATTTGTCAAGTGCTTCAAAGTTATCGTATCCTTTGGTTGTAGTTCTCTGCAACAACACCTCAGGCGCAACATTTCGCATCAGTTCCTCCACATCAAAGGCGTCATCATCATCATGTTGATCAACATCATCATGTGTTATGTCAGATGTATGATCACAACCTCTTCTATGTTGATGAGCATCTTGCGACACATCAGAATCTTCAGGAGGATTTTGGTCCATCTCACCGTGTTTCGTCCATATATATTAGTTCTTCACGAAACCATTTTTCAACAAGTGAAATCGTATGGTTTCACGATCTGAAAACAGATACATCGCTTCATTTTTACAAACTTTACAAGGACAATATATTGCCTCTTCACTCTGATGGGAAGCATATTGTGTGGCAGCTTCAGTAAATTCAGTTACTCTGTTAAAATATGCCACCACATCTCCTTTGTTGGACGAGTACATCCAGGACCTGTGCTCCATCTAAAACATATATTATTTGAAAAAATATTACTAAATTCATTATTGTTAATTTTAGTAATAATAAAATTGAAAATATATTGATTTATTATCGCTCATAACAACATTAATTAAAAATGCTTTAATTCAAACTATGTATTAAGCAGGAAAAAATTATTAAATAAATTAACTATATTGGTTTCTCTCTCTCCAAACAACATAACTCTAGATCAATAATAATAAATCAAATTAAAAAAGAGATTAAAATGACGTAAATCAATATACAAGTGATGAATAATTGTGAGGAGGGTCATATTTGTTCATTTGGGAGAAGGAAACACTGTAAATGGAAGATTATTTGAAAATTTCTATTCACAAACACTAAATTAGTAAAATGCTAATAACTCATTGTATACATGATTAAATACAAAATAATTGTGAGATTCGGCATGGATTTACCTCCTAGAATGAAATCCTTCAAAAGAAACGAAAACAAAGCCTCCCCCTCTTTATCTAGATTTTTGTCGCCATTGTACGGACAAAATTAAATGCGAACTCCGGTAGAGCTCGGGGAGGAAGAAGCTGCACATTTATAGCTAGAATAGTAGCGGCGGTCGCAAGTGATGTCATCAATACTTTAGTGGCGCCCAGCTTAGCAGCGGCGGGCAGCACCAGTGCCCGCCACTGCTATTGGTAAAATAGTGGCGGTCCGGGATAACGTCAGCACCGACCGCCACTACTTTACCAATAGCAGAGGCGGGCACTGGTGCTGCCGTCAGCGCCAGCAACTGTAGTGGCAGGCATATAATGGCTCGCCACTATAGTGTTTTTGCCCAACGCCACTACAGTGACAGTTTGTAGTAGTGTTTTCATCCCTGTTAAGCAAGACATGTTATTCAAGTCCCCCATTTGATCATATTGAACCCATGTTTCAAAGCTATTATTCTTTCAAATGTTCATTTTATTTTAGAATGTCATTGGGATTGGAATATAACCCTACTTGTATTGCCACCTATTTACATGTTCCTTGTACCTAGGGATTATTTAACCTATTAATTATGAATCTTTATTATAATATATCTATATTCTTAGGAATGCTTAGCCCCGCTTAGAAACTAGTGTCACAATTCATCATTTTGTTTAATACAATTTACACGTTACTGTTGGCTTATATAATTACTAATTTGTTAATGAACTTGTTGATGCCAATAATTGGTAAAGCCCAAGGCCTACCAAGGAAGGCGCACGGCCAACAGAAGGTCAAAGAAGATTCGATCAAAGAAAGTCAAAGAAGTCCGTCCGCAACAAATTGCATGATTGGAAGAGGGCCGATGGAGATAAGAGTGGCAGGAGGTTACATATTCATCTGAGATCGGCTGATAGATTACTTGGACGGCAAGTCTACGGACTATAAATATGTATACCCTTGGTTAGGTTTAGTTTAACTCTCGTTCAATCTATAATCGGCGCATCGCCACCCTTGTGCCCCAAGGTTATCCAGTGGGACTTGGTCTCTCGGAGCTGGGCTGCATCAGTTTGATCTCTGGCGAAGAGGTGAGTCCCGCCACCCCCGGCTTCCATGCCAACTAGGTTAGTATCCTCACGGCTGCATCAGTTCGTTCCAATCTCTTGAGTAGAACGGTGAAACAGCATGGTCACCGGTTGTTCTCAGTGTATTTGGCTAGGTCTAAGGCTGCATCAGTTGGGTTTGATCTCTTAGATTGAAGTGATCTAGGTTTGATAGCTTGAGGCTTCATCGGTTAAGTCTGACATCTCTTATTGTTGTATCTTTTTCATGCCATATACTGTTCATCTAAATAAAGCTTGTCCGATTCGTTGATATATTGTTCAGATCATCATGACTAGCCATTGTCTCGGTTAGGTCTGATCTAGTTATTGTGATGGTTTCCATGATATAGATCAGTTATCTGGTATGCTTTATTTATTTCTACCAGAGTACAAGCTGATAGGTTATCTTCAATTCATATCCATATCATGTTCACCGTCGAAGGGTGCTCATCGGCCTATATGCACGTACTGTTTCCTCCATCGGCCGATGTCACGCTTGTTCTATTGGGTTAATCTGGGCTATCGGTCATCTGGTCGATCGCGTGATGCTTTGTGGCTTTATCTTTTACGCCACAATCATCGGCTTGCTAGCCGATTGGCTATGCTACTAATGACTGTATTTTCGATCCCTTATCAGTTGCAAGGTCAAACTGATTGGCACACCCTGAAACCTTTTCTAAGACGTAGGACTTGCACTAGATTCAAGCAAATCTCCCAGGTCACGCGTGTTGCAGTGTGTGACTAAAAAGCACGCAAACACGCTTTTTGGCACGCCCGATGGGACCATCTCCAACAACCTTGCCATGGTGGGCGAGCTTAGCAAGGGAAACGTCATCACTGTCACCATGGATGCTCTATTCGATGAACAACAGACAGAGGTGCTGCAACATGTGGAGGATTTCTAGAAATCATGCCTGTGGGTCTACGACATGAATCGATTGTGTCCCGTTCAGAGGGCCCCACTCCCAACGCTAGTACTGACCATAGAAGGTGGTCAGCCAATGGAGAACGTCTAGGCCAGTCGACAGGAAACCACCGACCAAGCGATCCATCGGTTGCTGGTCAGCCAATCAGGGACACTGGTAATGAATATTGAAGGAATGATCAAGGAGGCCATTGGGGGCATAGTGGTTTGCGACGCACCGCAAGGTTCGGCGTACCTCCCCAATGACCCATTGAGATTACTGCAGCACACTCGACCAGCGTCACTGCCGCAAGGGCCGATTAGGCCAGATCAGCCGACCTCTTCGCTCGGCTACGAAGGCGACAAGATGACCTAGCCATCGATCCCCTCACATAGTCTGCCCTAGGTAACACTAGGTGGGGCCGATAAGAATGCACCAGCGCCGTTCTCGGCGCCCGATCTCAGGATTCCAGGGGAGGGGATGCCGCAAGTGACATACAACATCGCAAGAGACCCCCCCGACAGACATTGTGTCGCTAAGGGGGGCACCTGATGTCATCTCTCCTAGATATCACAGAACGATGGACTATGGAGAAATGCCCTATGGTGATGTAGGGCAATACAGACATGACGTTGCTCGGTGGGACTAGTACCAACAAGCATCAATGCTTGCTCAATTTCTATCGTCAAGCCAACAAGAAGATGAATGGGTGAATTGGATCACAGAGCTCATGAAAGACCAATTTGGGTTGAAGCCCAAAGTGCAAACCTATATGTACTGACAGTCGTATCCTGAGTGGTTCGATCAAGTACCGCTGCCGAACCGGTACAAGGTGCCGGACTTTACCAAGTTCTCAGGACAAGACTCGGTCTCCACGATTTAGCACATTAGTTGGTTCCTCGCCTAGTGTGGGGAGGCATCAGCTGACGAAGCGCCGAATGTTCGGTTGTTTCTGCTATCACTGTCAGGATCGACCTTCATGTGGTTTTCCTCACTGCCGGCGGATTCCATCAGAGGGTCGGCAGACCTAGAAAAGAAATTTCACAAGTACTTCATCGCCGACATCCAGGAGATGAAGTTGACCGACTTGACGTCTGTGAAACAAAGGATGAACGACTCGGTCCCCAACTATGTCCAGAGGTTCCGGGACATACGAAGCAGATACTATAGCGTGAACCTCACTGACAGCCGGTTGGCAGAGCTAGCGTTCAAAGGACACCTAAGCCCTATCAGGGAGAAGTTCTCATCGCACGAGTTCGAAAGCCTCTCGCAACTAGTGCAAAGAGTATCGGCCCATGAGAACTGATTCCAAGAGGCTAGGCAAGATAAATACCAAAAGAAGGTCATGTACACTCAAGTGTATCGCTCGGACTCCGACAAGGACAGTGACTCCGACGCAGAAGTCAGGATGGATGAGTGGTCCAAGAACAAGAAGTAGGTCACATGTCCATGGATAAAATCGGCTGAGAAGGAAGAGAGGTATGACTTCGATATCAACAAGGATGGTAAAAATCTGACCTGCTGCTAAGAGAGAAGCAAATCCACCTATCACCTGGCCATGTGATACCGTCTGCCGAAGAACTAAAGAAGAAGAAGTACTACAAATGGCACAACTCCCCATCGCATCACGCTGACGAGTGCAAGGTCTTTAGGCAATAGATTCAGTCGGCTGTATAACAAGGTCGAATCAAGTTTAACGACGAGAAGTAGCCTATGAATATAGATGGCCATCCATTCCTAGTCAACAAGGTGCATGCACACTATGATGATAATCGACATGCAAGGAATAGAAGACGAGATAGCAAAAATGTCACCTCAGTATTACTCATCGAAAAATATCAAAAGAGGTCGGCAGAAAGAGAAAGTAGCGGAGACAGTTGTGGCCACTCACGTTTCAATCCCCATTGGAATTGTGAGTTCTTTAGGCTTTATTGGAACGAGGGGCTATGGATACCATCTATAGACGACTGCCTGGGATGCAATGGAGTACCGGGTGATCATCGGCCACATGATCAAAGAACAGTGCATCAAAGGCTTTCACCCCCAAGGGTATCAGCGCTAGAAAGGCTTGGTCCCGTCGGTTCGGAAGAAGTAGACCCGATAGCCAAAGACAATGAAGACACCATAGGAAAGCTGCAGTGGTGTACCCAGGGAATCTTTACGCTAAGCCAAAAAAGAAGGGTGCGGCGTCTACGACAAATAGAAGGTAAGGTACAAGAACACAAAGAAGGAGTTGATCGGCCCCATAAGATCAGGAGCAAATGGCGCCCAAAAGACAAGGCCGATCACGATGACAAGAAAGATGTGGAGGTAAACATGATTTTCTTCCTTCCCGCAGAGTATGGGTCCATCACAGAGGAGGACACGGAGCCAGCCAATACTATGGCTCAACTAATGCTGGCTTCGCAGCCTACAATTTTTGATAAACCGGAAGAACTGGAACATCGACACTTGAGGCCACTCTACGTCAAAGGGTTGGTTAATGGGAAGCCGATGTACAAGATGATGATAGATGGAGGGGCGGCCATTAACTTGATGCATTATGCCACCTTCCAAAAGCTTGGGAAGACGTCGGAAGACCTCATTATAACTAACATGGTATTGAGGGATTTCGACGGTAACTTGTCAGCCACAATGGGAACTTTAAATGTGGAGCTGACGGTTGGAAGCAAGACAGTGTCGACCACATTCTTCGTGATAGAGGGAAAAGGATCCTATAGCTTGTTGTTGGGTCATAACTTGATACACGCGAACTGATGTGTCCCCTCAACAATGCGTGAAAACCTCATGCAGTGGGTCGGCGACCAAGTGGAGGTGATTCCTGCCAATAAATCGGTTAACATAGCTACAACCGATCTATCGATATGGGAGGTGGAGGGAGTCGTATGTTTGTCAGGAAAGGCTTGGGAAGGAAATTTATTGCAAGTATCCGATGATGGTATCGCACCACTCAACGAAGAACTGCCCAAGCTTATGCTATAAAGATGACATTGAAGATGACTTCGACTAGAATGACATCGTAACCGATAAACCACTATGACGTGGGCGTCAGGTTGAAGCTAGCCTCTACAAGGTACTACACCCCCAGCAAAATAGTAGCGAGTTAAAAATTACAATGTCAAGAAGAGAAGAGGTTGAGCCATGAGACTAAGGGAATATTTTCTGATCATTAGGACAAAGTACACAGCCGATGCCTATGATATCACCTTGAGATAGAAGATGCAAGGGCATCGCCTTTAGCCCCTAAACGCAACAAGAAGATTTCAGTGCAGAAGAGGCTGAACGGAGCTACTAAGGAAAACATTCTAAGTGTTCGGTCAAACTACATACAGCCGATGCCTATGACATCGTCTTGAGACGGCCAATGTGAAGGCATCGCCCTTGGACAAAATCATCTAGAGCAAAGAGGATGCAATGCAAGAAACTCAACAAGTAACAGTACAAGATATAAAGAAGGCTGATATATATTCATGATGTTTTGATTACAAAGAGATATGTTACAAGCTCCCGATCGATGTAGGGAAGGCCCTCGGTCGTTTCACCTCTACAGAGCGCCCTTCACCGAAGCACAGACCGGCTACGACCGTCTCCCATTCACCAATGCTATAGGAGTGGGGCTGCTGGTGCCAAGGTTCATAGTGGCTGATACTGGTCCATATTGTATCGGCCAGCTGCTTAGGCTCATGGAAGGGGCCTCCTCATCAATGTCCTGAAAAGGAAAAGGCAATGTCCAATCAGATGAGAAAAACATGAGCAACAAAAAGAAAAAAGGAGGCTGAGGTACTCACGCCGGGATCCGCCTCAGTGCTTGTCGGATGAAGCCGCTCTCGGTAGACCGACGAGGATCGGTTGAAGACATGGAGCTTCACCTCACCCCACCACTCGCGGAAGGCAGAAGATGTTGTCTGATAGGTCCTCTAGGTGGCGACCCTTCTGGAGGGCAGCCCATAGGCCATATGAGAGAGGCGATCCCACTCCAGCACACTCATCACCTTTCTGCGGGGCTAGATCTGTCCGATGAAGAAGAGGCAAGGAGGAAACTGGCCGAAGCCAAACTTCCTCAAGAACACCAACGGGTGGTAGAACTCATAAGAGCACCGCCGGGAACAGTCATCGGTAAAATTGACTAGGAGCAAGTAGGGAAAGGAGGCAACAAAGAAGATATGAAAAGACTCTGTGTCCTAGGATACATTGGGGAAAACCAGTTGGTCGGGGAGTGCGTACTCTGAATGGAAACCAAAAGGAAACCTAGAAAACCGACTGGAGAACCTGAGGTAGAAGAGCTTAAAGGATGCGGCCAAAGCCACGGAGGAGATGGGGACAAAAGGAAGAAACGAGGCCGCTTCGCTAAGGAGCGACACCAACGGAAAGTGGGAGGCCTCTCCAATGGCTTTAACGGTGTAGACATTCAGCTAGAATTGAAGAAGCCACCAGGGGCCCCGACGCCGGCCGATGAAGTTGCCAACCGATAAATCGACTGACATGAGGTGGAGAAGATGGTAGGTGGCCTCGAGAAGGTAACAACCTAGGGGGATCCATTCGTGGGTGGCAAGTCATTTGGCCAAGTATTGAAATTGCAGAGTCGGGGTCGGGGCCGACACGTAGAAAATAAACTCCTCTAGCTAGAGGGTGAGGAAGGCGATGTGTTCATGGGTGCCGACCGAGCCAATGTTCTTGTTGTGCCGCTTGATGTATCGGCTCCAGTTATTGGCTAAGTCAGCACCCAGGTTGTGTGATGGCTAGAAAAGAAGAGAGAAGGGTAGGACCGATGAGCTAATGTCAAGGCAAGTCAAAAAGTAAACGTCGAGAAAGGAGGGGCTCATCGGTCCATGGCTGAAAAGGAAAGCGTTGAGGGCGTCAGACCAGAAGTAACATGGTGCGGCCAACATCGGTTCGTTCTAGAATGGCGTGACAAGGAAGAGACCGATACAATGACTAATATCAATCTTGTCCTAGAAGGTGCGGTAAGTGGACGATACCCTAAGGTACCAGTCATGCCACCAAGGGATGGAGGAAGGAAAAGGCGCGAAGCCAAGGTCCCAGTTGAAAGGACACATGGGGGAACACTTAGGAGATTCAGCAGGTCTCAACATTCATGAATCTTGTTCAAGTCAACCATTCTATTGTCCTCTCAGTGTGATGTGATGAAAACAAAGGCGAAAAGATGGTGATGATGATAAAGTAGTAGAAGCTAATGACGATGGGTTGACAACCGGAGTGCTAGTAAGAAGAAAGAGTGGAATGAAGAATACGGAATACGAGTATTTATTGACCAGGGTGATTCTTCGGCTACCTCATCGAACCAATCACAAGAAGCAAAGGCGAAGAGTTTCTAGCTGGTTATAATGAATGTGAGGCGATCGCATGAAATGACTTGGCGGCATAAGGTAATTATGACTGATAGTTTCGAAGCGTCAGGTGCCTCTTAACGCCTCAAAACTAGGGGGCATGTGTTGACGCCAAGAATTGGTAAATCCCAAGGCCCACTAAGGAAGGCGCACGGTCAACAGAAGATCAAGGAAGATTCGGTGAAAGAAAGACAAAGAATCCCGTCCGCAACAAATTGCATGATTGGAAGGGGGCCGATGGAGATAAGAGCGACAAGAGGTTACAGATTCATTTGAGATCAACTAATAGGTTACTTGGATGGCAAGTCTACGGACTATAAATATGTATCCCCTAGGTTAGGTTTAGTTTAACTCTCGTTCAATCTACAATCGGCGCATCACCACCCTTGTGCCCCAAGGTTATCCGGTGGGGCTCGGGCTCTCGGAGCTAAGATGCATCAGTTTGATCTCCAGCGAAGAGGTGAGTCCTGCCAACCCCAACTTCTGTGCCAACTAGGTTAGTATCCTCATGGCTGCATCGGTTTGGTTCGATCTCTTGAGGAGAACGGTGAAACAGCACGGTCGTCGGTTGTTCTCGGTGTATTTGGCTAGGTCTAAGTCTGCATCAGTTGGGTTTGATCTCTTAGATTGAAGTGATCTGGGTTTGATAGCTTGAGGCTTCATCGGTTAAGTCCGACATCTCTTGATGTTGTATCTTTTTCATGACATATACTGTTCATCTAAATAAAGTTTGCCTGATTCGTTGATATATTGTTCAAATCATCGTGACTAGCTACTGTCTTAGTTAGGTCCGATCTAGTTATTGTGATGGTTTATATGACATAGATCTGCTGTCTGGCATGCTTTATATATTTCTATCAAAGTACAAGCTGATAGGTTATCTTCAATACATCTCTGTATCATGTTCATGGTCGAAGGGTGCTCATCGGACTATATGCACATCCTGTTTTCTCCATCGGCTGATGGCGCGCTTGTTTGATTGGGTTAATCTGGGCTATCGGCCATCTGGCCGATCGCGTGATGCTTCACGGCTTTATCTTTTACGCTACAGTCATCAGTTGGCCAGCCGATCGGCTATTCTACTAACGTTCGTATTTTCCGATCCCTTATCAGTTGTAGGGTCAAACTGATTGGCATGCCCTAAACCCTTTTCTAAGACGTAGGACCTGCACTAGAGTCAAGGAAATCTCCCAAGCCACGCGTGTTTCAGTGTGTGACCAAAAAGCACACCAACAGAACTGGTTCATGCATTAAATGTCACTAAAACACGACTAAGGTTGGTTGTGAGTATAAGGTGCAAGGTTGTACTAATCATACTCATGATACTTTAAAGACTGATTCATAGGCCACTTTTGCACTGTAAACTCGCACTCACCACAAGTAAGTCGGCGTGGGTAATGGTATGATCAGAAGCATGGAGATCTTAGGTGGAACATCTAGATGATCGATGGCCTACACTAGTGTAAGTCTTTTCTATTCGCATGGGGGTGCAAGGGGATGTGATCCTGCGTGTGAAGCTTGGAGGATCTAGGTGGATGGTCATATCACATATTTTTTCCATGGTACCATGGTGGTATTGAGGTGCATGGTTACATGTTGTATGGTTTTGTCCTGTATGTAAAGTTGTGTATCTCTAATCAGTGTAAAACTATTCTAACAGTCATGCTCATGGTTATGGGCAGCAATGTAGGGTCACTCGTAAGTAGTCTCATGAATACTTAATTAACCCGATTTACTTTCTATTCAACCTAGATAGCTCTGGTTAGAGTGGATTTGTTGGTTCTTTTAACTGTGATTAATTTGAGTAAGGGTTATTGAGTGATTGGATTAATACTATTTTAAGATTCGAACTTAATTAGAATTAATTTTTAAATTCTATCTCTCTTTCATGCTCTATTTATGCAAAAGAACTATGTTATGCTATCCTTTATATCTCATGTGTATTATAATTGTTTCGCTCGGATGGCTTGCTGAGTATTCAAAATAATCACCCTTACATTCCCCTACCACCAGAAGAGGAGTTCGTGAGTGAAGATGAAGGTGACGCCTTTTGGGCTAGGACTAGTTAAATTTGCCTATGGAGTGGAGTCATGGCTGCATCAATAAAGTTATTTAGGAGTTATCAATGTTTGTCATGATTGTTTTGAGGTTCCAATGCCATCTCTGTAATAAGTATTTTATTTATTTTTGATATGAACAATAATTCTTCTGATGTCCAATAAATTGTCTACTGTGTGCCTCAATGGATTCCTGGATGAGGGACTTTCCGCACAATAAATCACAAATGCTTGGAATTTCTGAGCGTGGCAAAAATACCACGAGTCCTCCAGAATTCCCTTGAAAATACTCTATTGAAAAGGAACCCTAGATGAGAACCAACCGGAGTCTGGAGCGACAACTATAGTGGCAATGAGCATAACAAGAAACAACATGCATGTGTAGCATTTCCATTGAGGTTATCTCCAAAAGCAAATACATAACTAGTTTGGCATAAAACTATTACAAACAACATGAATCCATCTTAATAGTGTACGATATGAATCTATCAGCAAGCAATAGCTATGCATAGTCTTCTTCTCTAGCGGTGGCCACATGAGCACATTGAACACAAATTGAAGTGGAGGCACATAAATCAAACCTTATTGGGTGGAGGCAGCGATGATAGTGAATGAACAGGTGGAGTCGATGGTGCCGGAAGGCTAGAGCCAACTAGACGGTCAAACGTGGCATATGAGATAGCGAACGGATGAGCAGAGTCTGTGGTGGCTAGGACAACATTGGTGGAGAAGTCTAGACGAAGGCGGCATGGGCGTAGGAGGAGACAGCGGATATGACTACTATGGGAGAAGACAAGTGTTCACTATTTCTACGTGGCACGACTCTTATGCAGTTGGGCTCAGCTCCTGGCTCACAAAAATGAAAATAGTGTACACTGTTTCTATGGGGCACAACCCAACGAACAAGGAATGCAGAGATAGCCATGCACCCAAATATATCCTCACCACAACGCGACGCTTGCAGCAGCACACAAGTGACACAACACATGCCCACACACGACGCACACCAGGAACACACCGTTGTGTGTTTATTTCCAACAAACTCACCCTAAACATGACATGGCGTGTTCCACTATTCCAGCAACATCGGCTCCTTGTGCTAGGAGTGCCTTCTCCTTCTTAACACAATAGTACCTGACAATTAATGTGGCCTCTCTCACAACATTCAAAGAACTGCCCTCGATAGCGGCTTCGAGCACACTTGCCAAACCCTGAGCTTGTGCTGCTCACATCATCATCGCACTCATCATGGACGCCACTCCGACCAGCGCCCTTCTCACATCCGTGCCACGCATCTCCGCTATGCCTCGTATCACCGTCATGTGCATGCTCCGTCCCATTGTGCAGATGAGCCTCCCATTGCTCCTCAATGAGGAGTAGGCGTGCAGGACCCATCGACTCCTCCTCGTTGTCTTGTTCCTCCGCCATGCATAGCCGACCGAGAACCTCCTCCACGATCATGGTGCTGAGGTTGATGAGCATCTATATTGAGATGGTGACTTGTCTCATCTTCCCCAGGAGCACACACGAAGAATCTTTTGCACCACGTGACTGTCTTCTATCTCCTTGTCAAGCTCGCGTAGGCTAATGACAAGGCCGTTGATGCGCATCATGAACTCGTCGATGGACTCATCATCGCGGAATAGGATGTTCTAAAATGCTTTCAAGAGACGCACCACATTTGTTGCCTTCATGTGATCGTCACCGACCTGCATCGACTTCACCGCCTTAATTCCACACCTCTTTTGTCGATTGCTTTACTGCGAGCCTGACCTTCATCTCTGATGGCATCACGTGCAAGATGGCGACCAATGCTAGCCTATCCTCGTGGCGCTCGCCCTCGCCGGTCTCCACCGCGTCCTACAACCCCAATGCCTCCAAGCTTACTTGCATGACGAGGCTCCACTCAGTGTAGTTGCTCTTTGTCAGCGGTGGGAGCTCAACGGTGCCATCGGTGACCCGCTCTGCCACAACGGTTTGTGGAGAGCCACCGCAGTCTTAAGCGGTGACATTTTCAACTAGCTTTGATGCCAATTGATGGCTCCACCTCCGATCACTCACTCTCTCTCTCTCACGGTTGGAGGAAGAAGATGAACAATGCACTATATTTTTGCCAGCAACAAATGCCGATGATGAGTTCGCCTCTCCTCTTTACTGCTCAACTCAATGACTCGACGAACGCATCGTCTACGCCTTTATCCACAACAGCGATGCAGTGCCCACGCATCAACACTTGCGGCCTTCACGCGCACGCACACACGAACTCCCTCACAACTTGTTGGCCTGTTATCGTCTTGATCTGTTCGCTCCTCCGCAAGACCAGGGTGTCGTCCGAGCTTGCCGTGCAGCATGGTCAACGACTCAGTATGTACTTGCCACATACTCTCGCAGCTATCCTGCACATGTTCTTACATGTGTACGCCTCGCCACAACGCAGCGCTCGCAGTAGCACACACGCAACGCAACACAAGCCCACACACGACGCACACCAGGAACACACCGTGGCTTGTGTATTTTCATCAAGCCATTCGGCTGTTGAAGGAACTCTTGTCCTCTGAGGTGAAGCCAAACGAGTTCCCTATCTCATTAGTGTTGAATGCTTGTGCTCAGTCTGGTGTCATAGAGCAAGGGTTCATGATCAAGTTCGGATTGGGTGCTGATAGATTTTTCAAGGTTGAATCCGTTGATATATATATATATATATATGAAATGTGACAATGTTGGTTATTCATTCAGGATTTTCAATTAAATTCCAGTTAAGTGCTGCAGTGCTTGGAATGCCATGATTTTAGGTTTTATTGAGATATGACTGTTTCATGAAGGTCGTGGAGCTCTGTCAGGATATGCATCAAGTTGACATGGCCATGGATGTGGTGACACTGAGGGTAATTGCAGGCGTCGCTGCAATAATTCTTGGAGCCAAGCCATCTTTTGGTCCTCACAAGTCAAGGGAGTGCTTGTCATTGTGAGGTGAATGGGATTCTCATGCAGCGCCATGTCTTAATCAAACGACAAGGTCATGGATGTCATTTCATTTCCATCCCCAAGACTGGTGAGAACTACAGGCTTCTTTATGCTAAGTTCAAGCTCTGGAAGGTTCGGTCTATGCAGTTTGGCCAGAAGGGAATCAACAACAAGGAGCATCCAAGTTCTATGTCGCATATTGTGCTAGAGTTTTCTGTCAAACATGAGCAAAAGCTTGAACAATTTCTTGAGGTCACTCGTGATATTTCTCTCCTCACATGTGCTGAAATTCGATTTTTTTAAAAATAGTATTTTAAAAAAATCAAATTTGTATGACGGTTTGAAAAAATTGCAAAAATAACATCCATCGGCCAACCATCGGCCGACTGGTGCCATGTGGCAGCCAGTCGGCACTTCAGCACCAGTCGACCGATGGTTGGCCGACTAGAACCCAGCCCACACAGCGCCGCGCCCACCCCCGCCGCGCCACACGCCTGCACCGCGCCCGCGCTCGCGCGCCCCCGCACGCCCTCGCCTCCCACGCCCGCCGACCCCCATGCCCTAGCCTGCCACCATGCCCCACCCCGCCAAGCTCCCTTGCCTTCCGTGCCCACCGGCCTCCGCGCCCCGACCCCTCGCCTCTCACGCCACAGCCCGCTAGCGCGCAGGGCGGGAGCCGAAGCGACTGGCGCGGGAGGCGAGGGGATGGGGAGGGGCGCGGGGCGCGAAGCAGGAGGCGAGGGGTCGGGGGCAGGGGCCGAAGGGCGCGGAAGGCGAGGGGGTGGGGTGCGGGGGCACGAGAGGCGATCGAGGGGGCGGGGAGGAGCGCGGGCCGGGTGCTAGTCGGACAACCATCGACCGACTGGCGCTGACGTGGCGCCAGTCAGCCGACCAAGTGTCGATTGGCTACTATGTGGCACCAATCGATCGATGGTTGGCCGACTGGATGCTATTTTTGTAATTTTTTCAAACCGCCGAACAAATTTGATTTAAAAAAACTAATTTAAAAAAAATTCTTGAAATTATCTGTGCTCCTGGTGTTCAGTCCCCACTTATCGTTCACACTACTACAAACTGTCACTGTAGTGGCGTTGGGCAAAACCACTGTAGTGGCGGGCCATTAGATGCCCGCCACTAGAGTTGCTGGTGCTGACGGCAGCACCAGTGCCCGCCACTATTGCTGGTAAAGTAGTGGCGGTCGGTGATGACGTCAGCCCGGACCGCCATTAATGTACCAATAGCAGTGGCGGGCGCTGGTGCTGCCCGCCGCTGCTAAGATGGCCGCCACTAAAGTAATGATGACATCACTTGCGACCGCCACTACTATTCTAGCTATAAATGCGCAGCGTCTTCCTCCCCGAGCTCTACTGGAGTTCGCATTCAATTTTGTCCGTACAATGGCGACAAAAATCTAGATAAAGAGGGGGGAGGCTTTGTTTTCGTTTCTTTTGAAGGATTTCATTCTAGGAGGTAAATCCATGCCGAATCTCATATTTATTTTGTATTTAATCATGTATACAATGAGTTATTAGCGTTTTTCTAATTTAGGGTTTGTGAATAGAAATTTTCAAATAATCTTCCATTTACGGTGTTACCTTCTCCCAAATGAACAAATATGACCCTCCTCACAATTATTCATCACTTGTATATTGATTTACGTCATTTTAATCTCTTTTTTAATTTGATTTATGATTATAGATCTAGAGTTATGTTGTTTGGAGAGAGAGAGAAACCAATATAGTTAATTTATTTAATAATTTTTCTGCTTAATAAGTAGTTTTAATTAAAGCATTGAGGATTTTTAATTAATGTTGTTATGAGCGATAATAAATCAATATATTTTCAATTTGTAAATTACTAAAATTAACAATAATGATTTTATTAATATTTTTTCAAATAATATATGTTTTAGATGGAGCACAGGTCCTGGATGTACTCGTCCAACGACGGAGATGTGGTGGCATATTTTAACAGAGTAACTGAATTTACTGAAGCTGCCGCACAATATGCTTCCCGTCAGAGTGAAGAGGCAATATATTGTCCTTGTAAAGTTTGTAAAAACGAAGCGATCTATCCGTGTTCTGATCGTGAAACCATACGATTTCACTTGTTGAAAAATGGTTTCGTGAAGAACTATTATATATGGACGAAACACGGTGAGATGGGCCAAAATCCTCCTGAAGATTCTGATGTGCCGCAAGATGCTCATCAACATAGAAGAGGTTGTGATCATACATCCGACATAACACATGATGATGTTGATCAACATGATGATGATGACGCCTTTGATGTGGAGGAACTGATGCGAAATGTTGCGCCTGAGGTGTTGTTGCAGAGAACTACAACCAAAGGATACGATAACTTTGAAGCACTTGACAAAGCATCAAAAAACCTTCTTTACGAGGAACGCCACGGATGCGATAAGCAGTATACTGTGTTGTACACAATTCTTGAGCTTATGAAACTGAAGGCCAGCAATGGATGGTCTGACACCAGTTTTTCAGATCTTTTACAACTCCTAAAAAAGGTTTTGCCAAAACCCAATGGTTTACCATCTGATACGTACCAAGCAAAGAAGATGATTTGTCCGTTGACTTTGGGCGTTCAGAAGATTCATGCATGTCCGAACCACTGTATCCTATATCGAAAAGAGTATGGATTGTTAGAGAGATGTCCGCAGTGCAACGCGAGTCGATACAAACGTCCAAATGACTGTGTGGAGGACTACAATGACCACCAGAAGAAGAATAATAAGAGGTTGCAGAAGAGGAATAAAAATGTTATTGAAGACCATCCTGGAAAAAAGATGGAGAGGAAAGTTCCGGCCTTAGTAATGTGGTACCTACCGGTGATTGATCGCTTGAAACGTATGTTCTCTAATCCTAGAGATGCTGAACTATTAATCTGGCATTTCGCTGGGCGAAAGAAGGACGGAAAACTTCGGCACCCTGCGGATGCTAGGCAGTGGAAATCATTTGACTTGGCCCATCCAGATTTCTCGGACGATCCTAGAAATATCAGGATGGGACTTAGCACGGATGGAATGAATCCCTTCGGTGAGATGAGGAACCCACATAGTACGTGGCCAGTCTTTCTATGCTTGTTCAACATTCCATCATGGTTGTGCCATAAAAGAAAATACCTTATGCTCACTACTCTAATTTCTGGTCCAAAACAACCTGGCAATGACATTGATATCTTTCTAGAACCTTTGATGGAGGATATGAAACATCTATGGGAACATGGTGTCTGTGTGTGGGATGAGCACAAGAAAGAGCACTTCAATCTAAGAGCCATAATCTTTTGCACCATAGCTGACAACCCAGGACGCATGTCCCTAACAGGACAGGTTAAAGGAAAGACAGCATGTGTAGTGTGTGTGGACCAGACAGAATCTATGCATCTTCCATCATTCGTTAAGACGATATATATGCGACACCGCAGATTTTTACCAAAAAACCACAAATATCGAAGAAATAGGAACCATTTCGACGGTACAATCGAGCTTGGACAGCCTCCACGAAATCGAGATGGCAAATTTCTATTCGAAATGGTAAAGAATATCAAAGTTGTTTTCGGAAAGAAGAGGAAGAAATCTGAAAAAATTTCAAAGGACGCTCCATTTAAAAAGCAGTCGATCTTCTTTAGATATTTGCCCTATTGGAAGGAGTTGGAGATTGGTCATGCTATCGATACAATGCACGTTGAGAAGAATGTCTTCGAAAGCACTATCGGTATTTTGTTAGACATACCGGGCAAATCAAAAGATGGACTCAAAGTACGAAGGGACCTTCAAACTCTCGGAATTAGACCCGAGCTTCACCCACAGGAAAGGGCCAATGGAAAATTTTTCCTTCCGGCTGCTAGCTATAACCTCACAATTGACGAGAAAAGATCAATCTGCAGGTGTCTACATGGAATTAGAGTTCCAACAGGATTCTCAACGAATATAAAGAATATTGTCTCCGTAGCAGATTTGAGGATGAGCGGCTACAACACTCATGATTGTCATGTTATGCTTGGGCTATTCCTCGCCATCGCAGTAAGAGGAGTCAAACATTCATTTCTGAAGATGGTGATAACACGCATGTGTCACTTCTTCAATGTCATATCAAAGAAGGTGATCGACACTGAAGAGTTAAATGAATTACGTAAACAAATGAGGGAGACTATGTGTCAGCTTGAGATGTGCTTTCCTCCTTCATATTTTGATATTATGGAGCACTATATGATACATATAGCAGACCAAATCTTTGTTCTCGGTCCAACGTACCTGCACAATATGTATGCGTACGAGCGTCTAATGGTTATCTTCAAGGGTTACGTACGAAATCGTGCTTATCCAGAGGGTTCCATGATAGAGGGCTACACGACTGAGGAAGTCATTGAGTGCTATGCAGATTACATAAGAGATGGAAGACCAATAGGAGTTCCCGTGTCGCGGCACCATTGAAGACTCACCGGTAAAGGAACTAAAGGCAGGAAAATCATACGAGACAATAGTTATCAAAGAATAAGAGAATCACATTACAGTGTAATGCATCAGTTGGCGATTATGAGACCATATGTTGAACAACACCTACAAGAGCTTCGTGAAAAGAATGAAGATCACGATGAACAATGGATTATGAAAGAACACAAAATCTATTTCACATCATGGCTGAGGGATCTAAACCTTTCGATCGGAGAAACCGACGAAGAGATGATGATAAATAAATTGTCTTACGGTCCATTGAGCATGGTTAAAACATGGCAAGCGTATGACATCAATGGTTTCACATTCTATACCAAAGCAAAGGATCAAAGGAGTCAGCGCCAAAATAGTGGTGTCAGAGGAGAAGCAGAAGATAGCACTGGACAAAAGAATGCTTACTATGGATACATCGAAGAAATATGGGAACTTAACTACGGGAACTCTATAGAAATCCCTGTATTTAAGTGTCAGTGGGTGAGACATCCAGAAGGTGTGGAGGTGGATGATTACGGGTTTACGATAGTTGACCTTAATAAGGTGGCTTATAAAGATGACCCTTGGATACTCGCTCAATCCGTGGCACAAGTATTTTACATACTTGATCCTAAAGATGAGAAAAAATACATCGTTGCTCCAGGAAAACAAAGAATTGTTGGAGTGGATGCCCGCCACTATAGGTCGATTTTGCCCGCCGCTACAGTGTCGCTTTGTAGTAGTGTCAGTTCTCCACTGTCGTGCATAAGGGTGGAAGCTCTGAGACCTTGAAGGATCCTTGTTGTCTTACTGTTAAGTTCTACATTAGAGAGGGCATGCAATCTGTACTTTGTTGGGAACAATATGCCTATGTTCTTTATCCAAGATGGCATGAAACCCCCTAACATGCATGGTCCAAGCTTTCAAGACAAGAGCAAAGACCAATATGCAAGAGAACTAGTGTTGGGAGTATGGGCCGTGCCATAGGGGCCGACACGAGCACGACCCGAAAAAGAAGGTCCAAAGCACGGCCCAGCACGAAGTCATATGGGTCGTGCTAGCACGGCCGGAAGGAAGGGCCGGGCCGGGCCTCAATTTGCAGCCCGTCGTGCCCCCAGCACGGCCCGCACACTTGGGCCGTGCTTGGGTCGGCCTGGCACGGAAAAAGCCCAAAATGAGTGACGTTCATGACAACACATCACGTCCATGCATTCAGCGGTACAGCACATCCACGGACCACGACCCATTCTGCACGGCAACACTAGCCATGGCCCGATCCGGACTACTTGGTAATTGGTCATAAAATTTTGGCTATGTGTTTCTTGCACCTGGACTTGTGTTCTGGCTACTCATAATGTGATTCGATAAAGATGCTGCACCATTTTGGTTCAGTATTGCATTTTTTAAATGCAAGGATCAACTCATATGCTTACAGGAGCAGAGCATGAAATAGTGAATATGAGGTCTTGTTGTGTTGCCCGGTCAATATGAAGAGGATTGCAGTGGCATATTTGTTGGAGTGCTGCTTTTGATTTTTGAATATGAGGTCATGTGTTGGATGTGTTACCGTGTTAGAAAGCATGTGTTTCTTTGATAAAAAGATTATAAATTTTGTTTATTTTAAACATACAAGGTATATACACCCTAAATAGTGAAGATGGTATATATCCCTTCAGTATACCAGTATACTTGAATATGTGGAACGTGCTTGGGCCGGCCCGACCCGAAGAAAGCACGCCGTGCTTTAGGGCCGTGTCAGGCCAAGGTTTTCGCTGTTTGGGCCAGCACGGCACGACTCGAAATAATTTCGGGCCATGTCGGCCCGAAATATTTTAGCCCGAAGCACGAAAGGGCCGGGCCGGGCCGGCCCGGCACGGCCCAATTCCCAGCACTAAAGAGAACTAGAGAGTAGTTGATTTCTTTTCACATCACCAAGAGAGTTTACACCTATTCACCTGTCTACCGATGGTAAGTTGAAGATGTTTCAGCAGGAAAAGCTTGGGATGAGATGCAACAAAAATTCACTGATTCCTAAGCTTGGGGACAAGGATGTGAGGAACCTAACTGCGCCTTGTCGGGCACGTGTACGTTAAGGGCTAACGTGTGAGTTGTGTGGGTCTTGTAATGGGCTGTCGTTAGTTAGTACGTGGTTGTGTGTGTTGGCTGTTGAGCATGTGTTGGCGTGAGTACTTAAGCCGGAACAAGAGCTCATGTAAGAAGGCATCAATGAAAAAACAAGGAAGAATGGCAGTGGCTCGCGCGGCTCGGTGATCCCTGCGTGAGATTTTCTAGTTTTATTCTATGATTTGAGGTTTTGTATTCTGTGTTTGATTTGCAATCAAGGTTGCTAACAGGACCGCATCATCACTCATCAGAGGCAGGTGGTAGAGACGTGCTCATTATCGAGGCTGACAAACGGGCCCCCTCGGTCGTCAGTGGCGCTAGCTGGTGCAACACCACTGGTCAGCGCGCACATGCGCTCTAGTATATTATGGTTTCTTTATGTTACCATGCATCCGTATTATTGGATGTTGCACTGTTAAGTTTATCACTATGTTTTCCTTGCCCAATTTTTTCTGGACAAATGTTTCATGGACAATTTCACACAAAACCTAATTATACTGAAACAACATAACGCAACCAAATTATACTGAAACAACGAGAAGCCCTTTATTTCTTGTGGCATAATTTAAAAAGTACAAATAAATGAAAATTAACAAATCCTGCGGCTTATGCATGACACAAAACATGTTGGGATCCATTTTTAAATTTCCTATATGGAGGAAATTATTAAGGGAGGGCATCACCATACCCAGACCCAGAACCTCCACCACCACCGCTGCCACCGTATTGACCACGACCATTACCGCCACCATTTCCACCGGCGTTTGCATTTGCATAACTTGGTGCGTTCCTATAGTAATTATTAGCCTCACTAGAGCCAAAGCCTGTACCACTACCAGACCCATAACCACTAGATACATATCCATAGTAACCATTGGCTTGTCCACCACCTCCACCAGCACCACTACCACCTGCACTAGAAGCTCCACCATTATCATAACCATGATATCCAGGTCTATACTGGCTAGAGCCTGAGCCTGAGCCAGAACCGCCACCATAGCCTGACCCGCCATATTGGCTACTACCACCACCTCCGCCTCCACCTCCAGCACTTGCATGGACACCATAGTTGTCATTCCTACCAGACCCAGCCCCATTTCCAGACCCAGAACCACCACCATTCACATATCCTCCTCCGTCTCCACCTCCGGTGCCTGATCCTTGGGAACTAGAGTACCGTGCCACTCTTGCAGCATTGGCTAATCCAATGCTCAATAGAACAAGAAACCCAAGGGCTGCAAGTTTAGTTCCAGCCATTGCTAGCATGCTTTATGAGTGCAAGAAGAGATATGAGTGTTGATCGAGTGAAGGACTGCATGGGTATTATAGTGTTTGAGGCAGTATGCATGCATGCTAAACTACACTCGCTAGCTTTTGAGTTGGCAAGTTCTCTGTAGGGATCAATAAGTAGTTGAGGCTTAAAATATTGTATCGAATTGAAGGAGCTCATTTACTTGAACAAATCATGTAACGGACAGATCCATGTTCCTATCCCTCCTGTGTGTTTAGAGTTGACATGGCATGCATATGCCCAAGCTAATTATATTATCAGCTCGATCTCCCATTAAAAATACTCCCTCCGGTACACAAAAACAAGTCGTTTTAGGCTTCTATCAAGATGTTGCTAAAACAAGTCGTTTTGCATTTTATTGTGCATTTTGGACAACTATACCCCTCAAGTAGTACTATTTTTTTCTTGTTTTTCGTGCTATGTTTACTGTTACACTATATTTAATAAAGACAAACATGGAAAGTACACACTAATTAATTGCTCCTTGGTATGTGAAATCATGTCCAAAACGACTTGTTTTGGGGCGTTTGAATGTGCCTGATCTTTGCGTACTAACATATCAATTGTTGCTTATACTACAAAAAGGAAATAATCAATAAACTTTCTATACCGGCGACATACATGCAGATTGCTATTTGTAATTAAGTTGGTTAGCCAATTTTCTTTTTTAATTATTTATTTTAAACACATTTTTTATTTTAACTATTTTAAGAGGTAATGGTTACCGGACCTTCGTAGAAATGAACTGATACGAAATGTGACTCAAAATATAGCCCTACTATGTGCTCCAAACAGAGTAATTAAGGCCGGCCCACAAATTCTAAAGCAATATTATTAGCCATTAATCATATGGATATGTAAATCAATACACCTCTGTGTAGCTCAAAATGTTGTTATTTTTACTTTTGGTTACAATTAATTCAAATAATAATTAATTATCATGATTTAATCTGTTCGTTTGCATGCAAATATAATATTGAGATCGTTAAATTAAACACACGAAATTAGCCATAGTAAACAAATCACACACACACATGCACGTTACACTCCACTACCAGTCTGGGTTAGCCCATTAATTAAGTTATAATTGCACTGACTTCGAGGCTAGTAAACAAACCAGCACAGGGAGATAGATGACTAAGATGAGTTGACATTGAAGAGAGGCGACTTCGAGGCTCTAGCTTGATCCATTGCAGCTGACTTCGACACATTCAAACGCCGTGTTGTCAGTGACAAATCCAACAAATTAATCTATCTATATATCGAACTGAGCAGACAGAATACGAGAAAGAACACAATGCAAATATTATCGCTGAACGCGGAGATTGGGATGAGCGAGACGCGCTGACACAATCATTTTGATACGAGGGTAATTACCACTTGGAAAATACTGTAATATGAAGAGAATAATCAATAGATCGAGGTGGGTAACATGCGGTACCACTTGGAAAAAGAAACAGATCGAGACCGTTTAGATCGATCGGCAGCTTAATAACTTAACTCAATCAAAATCAGAATAGTCCTGGCAGATGCTCTCGCCTGATAATTAATTAGCAAAATACAGTCATTATATGGTGCAATTAATGTCATGCATGCATGTCTCGCTCGTCGTAGATCCGTTCTGAATTAGCTAGCTGTTGGAACCAAAATTAAGTTGAGTAATGATACACTCCCTCTGATTCTTCATCTTGAACTTGGTTTAAAAACCCAAGAAATCAATATATAGATGATTTTATTGTCCTCTTCGTTACCTTTATTTATTTTGTTCTAGAAATAATGATAGAGCTATTTATTTGTGAGAGTGATAACATTTATTTAATAATGAGATAATTCTTAGAAGAAAAATGAAAAATATCTAAAAGTTCTGAAAGACTCATGTTTGAAAAAAGAGTTACAACAAGCACACGACGTATATATGAAATCGATCGCACGCTAGCTAGCTCCAAATCGCTTCAATATTTGATATTGCATTATTCTGAACTTTAAACACTAAGGGAAAAAAAGAAATAAAATGACCTTGTCATCACGTATTACTAAAAACTATCGTTTGTCAAATCTTGAAACCTGCCTGCAACGCATATGCTAAGATCAACTTGTTTACGCTGATATAATTAATTTATGATTTATGATAGCACATACTACTCACTACCGAAACAAAGAGATTTGACGAGTGCCATATAGCCTTCGCCGAGTGTCACATGGGGCATGTAACGACCCGTCCCGGGACTCGGAAATACCATCGAGCGGGACGAGCCGATACTTCATCGAAGACGAACAATATCACCATTGACATTGTTCCATTCGACAGTAGTACATTGCAGAAGGAAAAATTACAATAATTAAATATTACAAAAGCTGCTAAAGAGGCATACCTCGCAGCAACAATCATTACAAAAACACAGCGGAAGCATTTCATCACTCAAACATGTACTACTATCCAAACACCACTTGGGGACTAGGCCCGAAACCCTAATCTTCTATATCTTCATCGGCAACAACTTCATCTTCGCCTTCAAGGTTCTTGACGTCCTCCGAAGATTTAGCGAACTCTAGAGTGGGGGTGTAAAACAACAAGGGTGAGTACTCAAGAGTACTCAGCAAGTCTTGGAAGTAGTATAGATGCAGGATACAAAGAGCGGCAATGGTTCTCAAGGGAATATATAGTTTATAAACTCTAAGTGCTTAATACCCACGGATAGAGGTCCCAACCTCTAACCGTTCCCACATAATGTAGCAATAGTTCAAAAGCTAAACCAACTCTCACAGTCTCACCAACCGGGATTGCTTTTCAACAAATCCCAACATCATTTTCCATCAATTCCACAAGTCACATTTGTTTTCATCAAGTCCACATATCACGACCATCGTCTCATCACCATAACTCTTATATCATTATCTCGGTACTAGCTTACCCATCCATCGGGGAAGTGTTCCCATTATCAACATCTCATCCCAATTCATTTTAACGCTCAACTAGTTATCACATCTCGCATCGCTCCCTATGAAGCCTTTCGACTTCCCGCTCCACACAGGAACGTTATCCAGCCACAAAGGCTAGTCGTATACCCACCGGTATACTCTGGTAACGTCCCAACCCATTTCCCATTTAGTTGAAAACAAGTAAACACTACGCTAGGGAAGATACATGAAATCACTTGCCCATATCCGTGGGCACGGCTGTTCGAACAGATCATACTTCAGCTGAAGGTGCACACTTTACCCTTGCGACTCAAACTCTACTCCGCTACCCGCGTAGTAGGGGAGGTTCGAGACAAAGACTTTCCAAAGCAAACCTAGGATATCCCACTGCCACCTAGATGGATTCACGGTCAAGGATCCGGAAAGTACGTCTTCCTTCTTCTCCCCTGGCAATCACACGGGTGCTCCACCTCGAACTCCTCAATTCACAATCTCAATCTCGTGCCCGTTAGGGACTTTTCAGGTAATACCATGAGCCACCCAGTGATTCCACATCCATCGGCAATCAGGCTATCCCAAACCCACTAAGTACTAGCCCAGGGGCACCTCTCACGTACCCACAAGGTTGCACGATGTTGTGCTCATGCTTTCCCAAGGAATCGGTCCTTAATAGTCTTTGTAACACACACAATTTCATTTCACACAACACATTTGCAAAATCACATCAACATCACCCATTCTATATCTAGTCGTCATGTTTTGATATAAGTGTGTAAGTGTATGTGTAGTGCACCCATTTGACAAGGATTGTGCTAAAAGCAATTAAAATAATAAATTAAATCATGGATGTAAAAATAAATCCTAGAGCGACAAGGTAAACATGATATTCAATTATCAAGGAGGCTCGTTACAAGTGTAGGTTTTATTTGTCATAATTGCCCAAGCAATTGACTAATAGTGTACGTGAGTGTTTAACCTAATCATGCATATATAATTTTTTGTGGAACAATCAATGCAATAGGATCAAGGATGTTCAAAGGAAGACTTGCCTCGAACCGTATAATACTCGGGATCTCCGGGTCGTAGTCTCACGGGTCTTCGATGACGGTAACTATAGCACAAATAACATCACATAAATAAAAACACACAAAAAGTTTCGGGAAAACAATTTTATACTATTCTAAATTAAAGTTTAGATTTTTACGAACCTATAGAAATTTGAATGGAATTTTTCTGAGTTAAAATGATTTTTCTATGAATTTTTAAAGTTGCAATTATGTTCTGAAATTGGAAAAAAAGAGAAAACTCACTATTCCTAATGGGCCGAACAGGAAATAAATGGGAAGAATAGAAAATTGCACTGTTTATCGCTGTTGGGCCGGCCTATTCAATTTTTCAGAAATTAAACCAGAAAATAAAAAGGCTACTGTTCACAGTGGGCCGGCCGGAACAGCCCATGGCGCGGCGCGCGGCCAGGCGGCGTGGTGTTGGGCTTCTGGCTGGTGGGGCCCGCCTGGCAGTGGCTGGGGCTGCTGGCTGGGGGGGGCCCACAGGGCAGTGGCAGGGAGCAGAGGAGGGCACGGCGGCTGGAGGTTGAAGACGACCTTCAACGGCCGAGACTTCTCCGGGGCATAACTTCTTCGTTTCAACTCCGATTGAACCCAAATTTTAACCGTAGATTAAACATACTATGATTAATGATATCTACGGTTGGATTTTCAATTAGAGCTACGGTTTTCCCATAATCAAAAAGGGGGTAAACTAACAGAGGGGTGGTGCCGGGGGCAATGGGGGTACTCCGGCGCTCAACTACGGACATTTTCACGGGATTAGCACTAGCAGCAATCTAACTGTGGCCTCTGATCGACATACCATGGCCCGTGTAAAGCTACCCACGGTGGAGATATACATTTCAACCATATTTAGCCATGACGAAGCCTAGAACACCATTTTCAGGACCTAGAGATGCTATGAAAAGAGCAAGAGCAGGGGACTCACCAAGGATGGCGGAACGAAGCTTCACTGCTTGGCGATGACTAGGGTTTCGGTGGAGGAGATTTGCGGAAAATGGATTCGGGAGTTCAGTGTGGGCTTAAATAGAGGGACTAGGGAGAGGAAACGACGCCACTGCGATGCGGTTGGCTGTGGCAGCGGCGCGCACGCGGACTGAGCACCGGGAGCGAGAGTCGAGGCGACGGACCAGGAGGCGAGGGGACGCGGCTGGGCGCCCAACGCAGCGCTGCCAGGTGGCGAGCCGCGCGGGAGGCGGACAGGCACGCTGGCCAGCGGCATCGCGCAGCAAGGCCGCCCGCGCGCAGCCAAGTGCGGCGGTAGTGGCTGCCGGCCACTCAGCTGGCTGCAGCCCGGTCGGTGTGCGTGTGTGTGTGTTTGTTTTTTTTTTGTTTCATTGTTTTTTTTTAAAAAAAAACATGGATTTTACAAACCTACCCCCCTTAAGAAAATCTCGACCCGAGATTTCTAGGCTAGACGAACAACTGTAGGTACTCGACTTGTACGTGGTCTTCTCGAACCGATGTAGCTTCTTCTTCCGAGTGGTTACCCTTTATCCTTATAGAGTTTGACAACCTTCGTCGAGTCTGGTGTTCTTTAATCTAAAGAATATGAAGTAAATGTTCTTCCTACGTTGGTCCTTAATAAATTTAATTCCTTGTATGTGACACCGATTTTTCTTAATACTACGTAAGGATGACATTGGGGGATATACATGATACCTAACTTTAATCTTGAAGTTACTATGGCTTGCCTTCCCAAAATGCTGGCTTCATTAGACTTGTAAAAGTTAATATCATCTGGAATAATCTAGGCATTATGCTTTATGGGACATAATCTTCTTTCTTTGGGGTTCTACTTTAATAACTCCTTGATTTGAATGATTTATCATCTTTATAACTATTATATTTATTGGCATAGCTAATCCATTGATCTTTGTTAAGCTCATTCAGTTTTGGTCGAGGCATCAATGATATATATATCTATATATATTTGTTAGTGCTTGGAGAGATCGAGAATATTTCCACCTTTGGCATTTAGTTAGTGTTATAATGTTCTAGTTTATTTTAGATCTATGAATATGGTTTCATTATATTCATACATTGTATGGTCTTTATATGTATAACATTAGTTATTTACCCTTATTAATTTTATCATATATATATTGGATATTATATCCCTATCCTTAGATCAATAATAAACTAAGGCCATTATGGAGTTTATTATGTGGTTATCTAATGTTGGAGGTGAAACTACATTTGTTTTATAAATCATTGATACGACAACTTCTAACATCTGGCATGTGTTCCTATGATTGTTTATAGTTAATAGGAGTAATTTGTTCTAGTTAGGACATTGGGACTTTATATCGTTGAGCCATGACTAAGGTACATATAAAAGGTGATTTGATCGTGATATATATTTTCTTTTATGGATTCCTTTAGTCATTTATTAGACCATTGAACTTCTTGTAATGTTTTTTTTATAAATGTATACACATCAAAGGTGCTTGATCATTAACCTTGAATTCAAAGTTTTTTTTGGTAAAAATTTTATTGTACATATATTCTATTATTATTATTTACTAGTTTGTAAAAGGTCTTCTAACTTGTAACACTTATCAACACATTAGTTTTAATTTATTTTTATACGGATGGACCTTAACTTGTTGCTATATTTTTTTTATCACCCTCATTAGCTTAGCTTCATTTTGGTTGGGGTATATATACATTCTTATTTACATATGATCATTATACATCTCACACCGATTTCCATCTAAAGGTTTTTATTATTTGTGGAAAGGAATTTGTGGATTAGATTATGAGTAAGGAAAAATATGTGCGGATAATAATGTGATGTTTATTAGCACCATTTTTAGATGATAGTTAGAGTTTTACAGATGAGCAGTTTTTTTTTAACAATAGTAATTACTACTTAGGGTGAGCTTTATTCTAATTTCAAAAGGAATACTGGGTTTTTAAGAAGGGTTTGTTTTGATCGATGTTTTTTTGATCAATGTGCAACTTAAAGATTTATATGGCTTGTCAATGGGTTCATAAGCGCGAAGTTTGAAGAACCAAAAGGTTGCTTCTCTCTATTAGGAAATGATGTTATGAAGATGACAATTCAATATTCTTGGATATTGTATATTGATTTATAGCTAGGGAAAATGCGTTTGGTTTTATTTAGGATAGAGTTTTCATACTGTGAATAATAAGTACATATTATAATTTGATTACTTCAACCCGATTTTGTTATATATATACATATATTTTTTTTGGAATTTGAATGATTCACGGGATTGATGATATAACATGATAATAAGTTAGTTTAATAGTAAAAGAGGAATTCTTATTAGTTTGATAGAACATGAATAGTGTTGTAGGTTTAGGATGGTGTTTGCAAAATACATTTCGAGTTAAATGAAGTGATATTTAAAATTTTATTTACAGAGAATGCTACAAACACGAAGAGGTAGATGTCTCTTATTTGAACTTTAAATTAAAACAGGAGGGTGAACTAGAGAGGATGTTTTTGGGTATTAGGAATTTTTTTAAGTCATGAACAGTAATGCATTTACTGTTTTTAATTTTAATTAGAGATACTTAATCATTTTCTTTTCTTTTGTGTGTACTGATTTTGAAATGTGAATTGATCTAATAGGTTGTTTGAAATAATAAATTCAGATTTAGAACTCGTTTTCTCAGATATTGTATTCCGATTTTTTTAGAGAGCTTTGTAAATTAATGTGGCTCAGTCTTGAATAAATTACTTTAATCGAGACAGTATGTTCAAGTTTTCAATTCAGATATAGGAGATAGATAAAGATTCACTTAAAGTTAAGTTTGCCTAAAGGTTTTAATATGTTTTATTTTTGGCGTTGCCGTCGCAATTATTGAAGAGTGTATCAGTTTAGAATTTAAAATGATACCATGAGGATTGTGAAGAGAGAAGTAATAGTCTTGATTTCTTTTGATAAATTTTGAATTCTGAATTTTAATACATACATACGGATGGTGTATAATATTTCTGAATAATGAAGGGTGTTTTTGAATTTAGTATAGTGGATTTGAAATTTGTATTGTAATTATGGATCATAAATATGATTTTCATTCTATGACTAATAACTACTACTTGTAATTTAATTAGGAGGGTCTCACTTAATATCTATGTTATGACGGCATAAAATAAATGGTGAATTTGTTTGAAGATAGAAATAAAGATGTTCAATGGATAAAGAATGATTTCATAATTAGTAATTATGCTTATCGGTTTAACATTCTTTTAAATAAATTGGTTTTTTCGAGTGATAGGTAGTATTTCACATATTACTACTAATTATTATTTTTACTTGAGCTACTTATGTTTCTGATTATATTTAAATATAATTTCTATAAAGAACTCTATCAATTTTATCACGTTGGTGGTTTATATATATATGTATGTATATATATATGTTAATGGTCTATACAAGATTTAAGGTAGAATAAATCCTAGATTTATCATTGTATTATCGGGGCTTGCTAGAGTTATTGTTTTGTTATAATATTCAGGTTGATCAAGATTGTTTGTTGACTAGTTTGATCTATAAGATGAAAGGTGAAGTTTATTCACAATAATCTCTTTATTAATAATTTTATTATTATTATTATTATTATTATTATTATCATTTTTTTAATATATAGATATTTGCATATATTAACCAACGTTGAGTTCATTCGTTATAAATATTTTGATGTTTGTTGGAAGGACTAAGGCACTTATTATAACTTTGTCTTGTTTGATTTACCTAAGCCCTATGTGTTTTGTTCATGTAATACTTTTAGACACATAAGTTAGATAAAGGGCTTCTACGAAATCATTACTTATGGTTTTAGAGTGAGATAAAGATTTAATGATAAGTACTTCTACCCATGTACTATAGAAAAGAAACCAATTTGGGGTAAGGAATAAATTGGTAGAAACAAGTGTATATAGTTTTGTCAAACAAAAGATCCAAATAAATTAGGGGATGTGGCCAAGTCACTTGCTTCATAGAGCAGATTGATCGCACATTTGAGAAGATCCAAATCAATAATACAATACAAGATAGTATACTAGAATATATTACAACTCTTAAAGAGTTGGCGTTACTACGGTCAGGTTAACATCTTCTAGCTTGGTGCTAGTGAAGACTTTCTTCGCGATGTGTTCTTCCTGTTTATATCCTTCCTTGTAGAAGTGATGAAGTATCGACTTTCA
This sequence comes from Zizania palustris, assembly GCA_019279435.1. Classification (NCBI taxonomy): domain Eukaryota; kingdom Viridiplantae; phylum Streptophyta; class Magnoliopsida; order Poales; family Poaceae; genus Zizania; species Zizania palustris. The sequence continues at coordinate 11,129,258 of JAAALK010000080.1, forward strand.
TTTGATGAATCTTTGAAAAGATAGGGAGTAAGAAACAAGTTTTGTTTTAAAACTTGAGTAGAACAGATAAGGGTACAAGAAGGCGTTTAGAAAATAATATTTTCTTTATAAGAATATATTAATCCTATGGTCTGTAGGGGTTTCGTTCCTAGGGCCAAGTTCTGCTCTGATACCACTTTTGTAACGACCCGTCCCGGGACTCGGAAATACCATCGAGCGGGACGAGCCGATACTTCATCGAAGACGAACAATATCACCATTGACATTGTTCCATTCGACAGTAGTACATTGCAGAAGGAAAAATTACAATAATTAAATATTACAAAAGCTGCTAAAGAGGCATACCTCGCAGCAACAATCATTACAAAAACACAGCGGAAGCATTTCATCACTCAAACATGTACTACTATCCAAACACCACTTGGGGACTAGGCCCGAAACCCTAATCTTCTATATCTTCATCGGCAACAACTTCATCTTCGCCTTCAAGGTTCTTGACGTCCTCCGAAGATTTAGCGAACTCTAGAGTGGGGGTGTAAAACAACAAGGGTGAGTACTCAAGAGTACTCAGCAAGTCTTGGAAGTAGTATAGATGCAGGATACAAAGAGCGGCAATGGTTCTCAAGGGAATATATAGTTTATAAACTCTAAGTGCTTAATACCCACGGATAGAGGTCCCAACCTCTAACCGTTCCCACATAATGTAGCAATAGTTCAAAAGCTAAACCAACTCTCACAGTCTCACCAACCGGGATTGCTTTTCAACAAATCCCAACATCATTTTCCATCAATTCCACAAGTCACATTTTTTTTCATCAAGTCCACATATCACGACCATCGTCTCATCACCATAACTCTTATATCATTATCTCGGTACTAGCTTACCCATCCATCGGGGAAGTGTTCCCATTATCAACATCTCATCCCAATTCATTTTAACGCTCAACTAGTTATCACATCTCGCATCGCTCCCTATGAAGCCTTTCGACTTCCCGCTCCACACAGGAACGTTATCCAGCCACAAAGGCTAGTCGTATACCCACCGGTATACTCTGGTAACGTCCCAACCCATTTCCCATTTAGTTGAAAACAAGTAAACACTACGCTAGGGAAGATACATGAAATCACTTGCCCATATCCGTGGGCACGGCTGTTCGAACAGATCATACTTCAGCTGAAGGTGCACACTTTACCCTTGCGACTCAAACTCTACTCCGCTACCCGCGTAGTAGGGGAGGTTCGAGACAAAGACTTTCCAAAGCAAACCTAGGATATCCCACTGCCACCTAGATGGATTCACGGTCAAGGATCCGGAAAGTACGTCTTCCTTCTTCTCCCCTGGCAATCACACGGGTGCTCCACCTCGAACTCCTCAATTCACAATCTCAATCTCGTGCCCGTTAGGGACTTTTCAGGTAATACCACGAGCCACCCAGTGATTCCACATCCATCGGCAATCAGGCTATCCCAAACCCACTAAGTACTAGCCCAGGGGCACCTCTCACGTACCCACAAGGTTGCACGATGTTGTGCTCATGCTTTCCCAAGGAATCGGTCCTTAATAGTCTTTGTAACACACACAATTTCATTTCACACAACACATTTGCAAAATCACATCAACATCACCCATTCTATATCTAGTCGTCATGTTTTGATATAAGTGTGTAAGTGTATGTGTAGTGCACCCATTTGACAAGGATTGTGCTAAAAGCAATTAAAATAATAAATTAAATCATGGATGTAAAAATAAATCCTAGAGCGACAAGGTAAACATGATATTCAATTATCAAGGAGGCTCGTTACAAGTGTAGGTTTTATTTGTCATAATTGCCCAAGCAATTGACTAATAGTGTACGTGAGTGTTTAACCTAATCATGCATATATAATTTTTTGTGGAACAATCAATGCAATAGGATCAAGGATGTTCAAAGGAAGACTTGCCTCGAACCGTATAATACTCGGGATCTCCGGGTCGTAGTCTCACGGGTCTTCGATGACGGTAACTATAGCACAAATAACATCACATAAATAAAAACACACAAAAAGTTTCGGGAAAACAATTTTATACTATTCTAAATTAAAGTTTAGATTTTTACGAACCTATAGAAATTTGAATGGAATTTTTCTGAGTTAAAATGATTTTTCTATGAATTTTTAAAGTTGCAATTATGTTCTGAAATTGGAAAAAAAAGAGAAAACTCACTATTCCTAATGGGCCGAACAGGAAATAAATGGGAAGAATAGAAAATTGCACTGTTTATCGCTGTTGGGCCGGCCTATTCAATTTTTCAGAAATTAAACCAGAAAATAAAAAGGCTACTGTTCACAGTGGGCCGGCCGGAACAGCCCATGGCGCGGCGCGCGGCCAGGCGGCGTGGTGTTGGGCTTCTGGCTGGTGGGGCCCGCCTGGCAGTGGCTGGGGCTGCTGGCTGGGGGGGGCCCACAGGGCAGTGGCAGGGAGCAGAGGAGGGCACGGCGGCTGGAGGTTGAAGACGACCTTCAACGGCCGAGACTTCTCCGGGGCATAACTTCTTCGTTTCAACTCCGATTGAACCCAAATTTTAACCGTAGATTAAACATACTATGATTAATGATATCTACGGTTGGATTTTCAATTAGAGCTACGGTTTTCCCATAATCAAAAAGGGGGTAAACTAACAGAGGGGTGGTGCCGGGGGCAATGGGGGTACTCCGGCGCTCAACTACGGACATTTTCACGGGATTAGCACTAGCAGCAATCTAACTGTGGCCTCTGATCGACATACCATGGCCCGTGTAAAGCTACCCACGGTGGAGATATACATTTCAACCATATTTAGCCATGACGAAGCCTAGAACACCATTTTCAGGACCTAGAGATGCTATGAAAAGAGCAAGAGCAGGGGACTCACCAAGGATGGCGGAACGAAGCTTCACTGCTTGGCGATGACTAGGGTTTCGGTGGAGGAGATTTGCGGAAAATGGATTCGGGAGTTCAGTGTGGGCTTAAATAGAGGGACTAGGGAGAGGAAACGACGCCACTGCGATGCGGTTGGCTGTGGCAGCGGCGCGCACGCGGACTGAGCACCGGGAGCGAGAGTCGAGGCGACGGACCAGGAGGCGAGGGGACGCGGCTGGGCGCCCAACGCAGCGCTGCCAGGTGGCGAGCCGCGCGGGAGGCGGACAGGCACGCTGGCCAGCGGCATCGCGCAGCAAGGCCGCCCGCGCGCAGCCAAGTGCGGCGGTAGTGGCTGCCGGCCACTCAGCTGGCTGCAGCCCGGTCGGTGTGCGTGTGTGTGTGTTTGTTTTTTTTTGTTTCATTGTTTTTTTTTAAAAAAAAACATGGATTTTACAGGGCACTCGGTAAATATAGCCGTCTGACGATCGGGGGCGTGTGCTAATGCCTAGTTTCCCTGTGCCGTTATAATGGCGGCAGGAAACCTGGGGCAGCGGGATTTTTCCACTTGTTTGCCGAGTGTCTGAAGGAATGCACTCGGCAAATCCTTGGGCACTCGGCAAACGTGTTGTTTCCGGTAATAACTCCCCCATTCTTTCATAACATAACAATTTAGTACTAAATTTAATATTTTCTCATACAACGAATCTAGACATTCCTACTTTACAAATTTATTGTATTATAAAATATCAAATTTAGGACTGCTCATTTACAAACCATGCATGTGAAAGTAAGAACCGTATGTCTAGGTTGTTGTAGTCTGTCATATACCGCTTGCTCTCAGATCGAAACCATGTCCTTTATCATATTAAAATCATTAAAAGCAGCTCAAGTTTGCTCTCCTCTCCTTGAGCCACGTCACGATTTTTTCGAAAAACCCCTTCAGTTCTCCGGAATTTCGTTGCGCGACTCAGGTTTTGGCTGGCGTGGCCTCTGTCGTGAGCCGCCACATCACCCCGGGCGGAACCGATGTTTTTGCAAAAATGACCTCATGTTCGTTGTCAATTGCGTGAAGGCCCGGCACCGTAATCTCCAGTGAGTTGTTGTTTTGCATATGAACCCATGCTTTCTGATATTTTATATGCGAAGAAGAGAAAATTCGTAAAATAGGAGCGCGCTCTGAAATTAAAAAATACGAGGTTGTTTTCGCAAGAGTGGCGGGCCGCACGGAGTCCCCAACCCCCATGTGCCCCATCCCCATTCGATTGTCTCCAAGAAACCTAGCCGCTCCTCGCCCCGCCGCGGGTCACCGTCGTAGGTCCTCAGCAGTGCCACACAGCCTCCGCCTACCGCGTCGGCTCTCCCGCAGCTCTGCCAGGTATCCACTCTTACCCACCTTCGTCGCCGCTCCTCGCCCCTCTCAGACCGCCGGTCAGTCTTCGTACGTACGCACCCTCACCGCTGCGTCACCGTCGTATGCAGCACCACGACGGCCGAGACCATGGAGATGGAGCCCATGGAGAAGTTCCGGCTCGACGGCTTCAGCCCTTAGAAAGGGTCACGACGACAGCCTAAGTGGAAGGGGTGTGGTATCACGGTGGGGCAAGGCGCGAGCTATTGAAGAAGTTCATATGCATAGCAGATCTACGAACACAGATCTCCAATTTCCTCTACGGGTTGAGTCCTCGGGATAATCCCCAAGTTAAAGAGATCAGATGCATATCTATTCCTCCATAGCATGGAACTCACCGGATGGTGACTCTGCCCTCAAATCTTCCTGAGCACGAGTTCCTTAATGACCTGGAGCCACTGGGATGGATGTATATCCAGCCTAACGAAGCTCCTCAGCTTTCACCACAAGTTAGACTATGCTTTAGCTCTTTCTAGCTGTTACGAAAGAAATGCAATAGCCTCTTGCCGGACTAAATCTGCTTGCCATGTTGATTCTGCTAGGATTTGACGTCACATGCCAGGATTTTAGAAAACAACAAGCAATGGGATGGTGAGAAGTGCATCATTTTGACACGTGGCTTCACCCCAGGATCTGGTTCATTGACCGCGTACAAGTTGACCCCAAGTGGTTACGAGTGGGGTCATAGCAACAAGGACTCCAGTAGCAATCCACATGGATATCTCCCGACTCACTACGAGAAGGTCCAGATGCTCCTCAGTAACAGATTCCTCGGTTTCTACATGGTAAGCATCAACTCCTAACTCTTTTTCAGACCTTGGTGAGATAATACCTAAGAGTTATCCACATTGTGAGACTTTCTAACCTTACATAGACTTACATGGATGCTAATGAATCAATAGATGAATCTAGACATGGATATAATATAAATCCAAGACTTACAAGTGCAAGTTGGTTTATTGGTTTGATCATGTAAGTGTCCGATTTATACTTAAGAAGAATTCATCTGTTTAATGTGTCATCTAATTCGCTTCCATACCATTTTCTCCTTGTTTGTTGTAGCATGCAGATGGCTTGGTTTATGAGTTAGCTGAGAATTTAAACTACTTTCCTCATTTCTATGGTCCTGATTAGAGTTTTGCTCCTCTTCAACTAGATGCTGTTGTTAGAGCAGAGAAAATAGTTTTGGTAAATAGTGATTTCACTTGTATTCTATTTGATGAGGATTCAAACATACGACCAGTCAGTTAACAGGCCCCTGACTCTGATATATAAGGCTTACTTTTAAGCTGGTTTTTGTAATGTCTTTTTATGTTATGTTGCCTGGCAAGTTTATTTTGAAAACTGTGTTATGAGGGGAAAATAGAAAATAATGTTGTTTTGAGCTTGGTCTTGGTAAAGTACATTTTCGCTTGAACTTGTCAAACTGAAAAATAAATGCAGCGTCCTGCCCAGGAAGTGAAAGCCCAGGACTTGCATGATAGTATTCAGACTTACATAAAAAAGTTAAATCAATTAAAATAAATCCAGTGCAACTGAGATCTAGATTAGCAAAAATTGATGTGATTCAACTTATGATAAGTTTCCGGTCAAGAACTAAAATTCCGTAATACACCTAAGTTTGGTTTTCTTGTTTTAGTGCTTTTTTGACTGTTTTTTGTGCGGATTTGGGAACAAAAGGGGCTGCCTTTATGCTGAATCCACAAAAAAGAAGGGGAGTTCGGCGCGCAGCACCAGATGTTGCAATGTTCATTTTGACTGCTTCAGATGCGATTCATTATATCTAATGTGGTGAGCTTTTCTGGTTGGGGTTGAAAGCTTCGTAGAGATAAGCATTTTTTTTTGCTTAGCCTTATTTTTTCTTTAGTTGGGGTTGGGGTTGAAATGCCCTGGGAGCTTTTTATGCTGATTCTGACATGATTCCACTATCGTGTCGACACAGGTGAGGGTGTTCCCCACGAGGATGCTCAAGGTGTTCCTGTGTGTGGGAAGTGGAGGGCAGAGGCTATTACTCAGAGACATGTACTCATTGCCGATTTTCTTGTAGTGCCATATCATCCTTTAATGCTTTATTTGCGATTATTGAGCTGCAGCCTGCATTAACACAGTCCATTTGAATTTTTTTCTCACTTAAGTGGGCAACCATTTGAAGGTGTAGACATGATGACCTTTGAAATCTGTTATGTTAGCTTGTCTTGCTTTGGGAGTTTGGTTTGCTTTGTGAGCTTTCTAATCTCATTCAGACCTTTCTAATCAACACTTCTATTTCTTCCTTTTCAGTAAAATCAACTGCCAGCTTGTGTTGAGAACTTTTAAGATTTTAGCTCAACCAGTTTAGCAGATAGATTTTCTAACAAATGTTTAAAATATATTATGTGATGCTGAATAATAATGGATATGTTTACTCCATTTACCCTTCGTCACTTTCTTTATGATAGAGCGCGCGAAGCGCGCTGTCCTTCCTCTTACTATGTAAGACGGCCGCCTGCTCTGCGTGCTTCGTTTCAAGTGTACGTATCTCCATTAATTTGACCGTGAGGTGAGCAACTTGCTCCTGATCGGTCAGATTAATAGCACAAATGTAGATAGACGGAGTTAGAGGAAATAAACTCCAGCTATGGTATCGGTTCTACGATATGAACTTGCATTGCGTGATTCAACAATATAATACACATTAAGTTTAACGTCATTTCATCAGTTCTATGCCACCACGGTCCACGTATTGTCAAGTTGTGTAAATAACACTATTTTTTTTTCATTTCGAAAGTTCCAAGAGTAATCTCTCTCTCTCTCTCTCTCCCTCTCTCTATATCTCTCTCTCTCTCACGTACAAATATATTGCTTTCTAAAGTTTCCTGAGCTTTTTACTACATTTGATCTGTAAACACATTATTTTGTACATTCTTTGGTTCGAATTCCACTGTTTTGCACCTACATTCACTACGGGAAACGGCATGTTTGCCGAGTGCCGGCCTGAAACTTTGCCGAGTGCATTTTTTCGGGCACTCGGCGAAGCTTGGTTTGTCGAGTGTTTTTTAAAAAACACTCGGTAAACTAAAAACACTCGGCAAAAAAAATATTTGCCGAGTGTTTTTAAAAAAACACTCGGCAAATACGATACTAACGAGCGTCATGACGGCGTGATTGCGCGGGACGAAATTTTCTTTTTTTCAGGTTTGCCGAGTATTTTTTAAAATACACTCGGCAAAGATAATTGGTTCACCGAGTGCTTTTTTAAAAACACTCGGCGAACCCAATATTTTTCCGTGTGTAAACCTTATTTCGATCCTACATGATATTCCCAATTTGGTTTTATCTTGTTTTTTTTTCAACAATCCAAATACAACATATGTTATCTCATATAAAAATTCACATTTTTTGGTTCAGTTTGTTATTTTTAATTTATTAAGTATGTTTTTAGGATTTAAATTGAAATAGGTGGAATTTGAACTACAAGTGCCTAAAATAATTAAGCAAAAATATATAAAATTCATATTTATGTTTCATAGTATATTATGAGTTTTAATGCACTAAATTTAAAGAATGTTTGAAAAAATTATGTTGCAACACTCTATCGGTAACATCGAGCTCAATAGTTTTTTAATTCTAAACAAATAAATTGAAGTCTAAAAAATATGAGACTTGTCATGGTGTTATTATATAATATATAGATGCTGTGATAAAAATTTAAAAATATTTAGATAAAATTATCACGTAGAGTGTTTAGAAATCGGAAACCGTGGGAGAAAGAATTAGAGTTTAGAGAAGAAATGCGATTGGTTTGAAAGAAGTTTGATGGTTAAATCATTTTGATACTTGAAATATTTTCTACACTCAAAATACAACATAACTTATCTCATGTAAAAATTTCACATTTTTTCGGTTTAGTTTGTTATTTTTAATTTATTAAGTATATTTCTAAGATTTAAATTGAAATAGGTGCAATTTGAACTACAAGTGCCTGAAATAATTAAGAAAAAAAATATAAAATTCATATTTATGTTTCATAGTATATTATGAGTTTTAATGCACTAAATTTAAATAATGTTTGAAAAATTTATGTTGCAACACTCTATCGGCAACGTCGAGCTCAATAGTTTTTTAATTATAAACAAATAAATTAAAGTCTGAAAAATATGAGACTTGTCATGGTGTTATTATATGATACATAGATGCAGTGATAAAAATTTAAAATTTTTTTGATAAAATTATCACATAGAGTGTTTAGAAATCGAAGATTGTGGGAGAAAGAATTAGGGTTTAGAGAAGAAATGAGATTGATTTGAAAGAAGTTTGATGGTTAAATCATTTTTATACTTGAAATGTTTCTAAACTCAAAATACAACATAACTTATCTCATGTAAAAATTTCAAAATTTTCTAGGTCAGTTAGCTATTTTCATTCTTTAAGTATGTTTCTAGGATTTAAATTAAAACATGTCAAAGTCGAACTAAAAGTGCATAAAATAATAAACTAAATTATTAAACTAAATTAAAGAAAAAATAATATCTATGTTTTTATTCTATTTTTATTATTACCCACTGTATTTTTACAAATTTTATCAAAGAAAATAATGAAAAACAAATTTGAAAAATAAAAAAAAAGTTTGCCGAGTGCCATATTCAAGACACTCGGCAAATAGAAAATATTTGCCGAGTGTTGCACTCAGCGAAGACAAAATTTCGTTTCCCGCTTATATTTCCCGCAAAATTTTCAAAATCGGTGCTAATTTTTTCAAAATGTTCAATCTCTTTTTAAATACTTTCCTACACCTCACCTCTCTTCTCCATTCTTCTTCCTCCTTCCTCCCCACTCCATGAACCGCCGGCGGGTCATCGTCGTCGTCGCCACGCCGCCAGCGTCGTGCCGCACCGCCCCCGATGCAGCGCCACCGGCACCGCCCCGCCCCCGGCCTCACTTCCCCGGCCTCGCCGCGCCGCACCCGGCCGTGCTTCCTCGCCGCGCCGCCCGGTTGTGCCCGCCCCGGCCGCGCCTGCCCCGGCCGCGCTCCGCGCCACCCAGCCGCGCCCGCCGTGGCCACACTCTGCGCCGCGCCGCTCGGCCGCGCTCTGCCCCGGCCCGCCTCGTACGCGCTCCATGCCTCGCCGCCCGGCCACGCGCCGTCACGGCCTCGCCGTGCCACCCCGACCGCGCCGCTCCATCGTCGCCACACCCGCCACCCGTTCGACGGAATGGCGCAGGCAGGAGGGCGTCCTGTTTTTTTTTTATTTTCTGTTTTTAAGTTTGCTGAGTGCCACATTTTGAAACTCGGCAAACCCTCTGTCACAGTCGTTTTTCTCCCGTCAAGTTGATTTTTTTTGCTGTGTGTCTTGTGTAGCACTCGACAAAGGTTCGCCGAGTGCCCCGAAAAAAAGCACTCGGCAAAGATTAGTTCACCGATGACGTGTTTACCGAGCGGTGTTTGCCTAGTGCAACACTCGGCGAAGCGTTCGCCGAGTGCAAACAAGGCTTCGCCGAGTGCCTTTGGCACTCGGCAAACACCATGTTTCCCGTAGTGATTGCTTTCCTATTTCATGTTTTGTTTTGTTCCTATGGTTGGTGAGGTGGCGATCAATGCCCTCCATGTATGGGAGAGAGATGAAGGGGGAGCTCCATGCATTATTAGAGGGCCATCCTTAGCATGTATGGGCCATATAACCAAATAAAGCCCTAAATTAGTGTTTTTAAAAATTAGTTTTGATTCAGTATAATTTCGTAATTTAGGTTGAGTTGTTCGGTGACATGGTAAGTTCGGTCAATTCAACGATTTTTTATCGTCGTGATTTATAAACTATGTATACGCCTGTGGCTATGGAATATCATGTTAATAATTATCTTATGTCAATATGTCGGTCTCGCGTATCACATCCAATTTAGAGTTTAGCCGGAAGTACTCGATGGCATATGGTAGAACCAACGTAAGCTCAATGGCATAGGGTGGATTTTCTTGTATAAATTTGTGGCACCAAAATTAAACACTTGACTGGCAGGTAACGATCTTGGGCAGATAAACAAGCTTGCGTGCAATTTTTTGACACCAAGAAATGCTTCAATCCATTGGACTAGTAGCAGTCTTGGACTCTTGGGCATGCAGCAAGTGCTTGTGTGTAATTGTGTGTGACTTGTCACCCCATGTGGTTCAACTCTTACATGGACGCGTGGCATATCAAAGCGGATTGATCGACTATGACCATCAGGTATCATATAATTAGGCTTATCACTTCATATAGAGGACAAGCCAAGTCTAGCATTTTAGTCCAGTATGGCCTATGAAGGGAGGTTCGGTTCTCACAAAGAAAATTGAATCCTTATAGGGTTACTAGATCCCAGATATGGTATGTACAAATATGCTTGTATCAAAATCCATGTGTTGACATGGAAATGTGCCCCCGCACATGGGTCAGTTCAACGATCCAAAAGTGTGCGGATACTTAGGAATAAGCCTAAGCGTAACACAACACTGACGTCGCATTCCGACTACCCTTAATAGTGGCAAGGGGGATGGAATCGCCAGGTAATTAGATCACACAGAAATAATCCAATTAGCCGAAAAGAAATATATAAATAAAATAAACCAGCCAGCTGAACGGAGCCTAACTAGTTTGAAGTGTACCGCGCGAAGGGTTTCACCGAAGGGGGCCTTCGGCGTCTGGTGCGATGGGTGTGCCGAAGATAGCCTTCGACGTTCGCATCGATCTAGCTGAAGACAAGCTCCGAACAGATTTCTCACGCGAAATCACCTCCGAACAACAGAGTTCGGTGTGAAGTCTCTGACACGACAAAAATACTCCAACGCGATGCGCTGGCACGACTTCGTCCGTTGCGGAGTACTGGCGTGACGAAGCCTGGTGTGACGAAGCCTGCTACGGAGCGCTTTGGCATAGGAACTCAACCAGACTGACAACAGTGTGACGGATCCAGCACGAGTAGTCGAAGCAGGGGTCCACTGAAGGGTGTTCTAGTGACCTCCAAAACAAGTCTCCTGGCTCCGGACACCTTCGGTGAAGGGCTTCGAGCGTGAAAACCTACAGTAGAACAGATATCACGTGTCAATTCGGCCTGAAGACTGAATTTAATGAGTGTTGCAGTAGGGAAACGAAGGTAGCAATCTGTTACGTAGATTAACAGATACTTCACAAGCGAAGTAACAAGGCGATAGCAATCTGTTACGTAGATTGATGGGTACTTCACGAGCGAAGTAACAAGGCTTACCATTGTTACGAAGTGGTCGGCGGAGGGCTTCCAAGCAAACTCACGAAGGTAATACATGAAAATAAATGAAAGTAAAGGTACGGTTCAAACTAGGGTTTGAAGTTGAATTGTGTTGGGGGTTCTAATGAACCGGCCTCACACCTATATTTATAGGGGCTAGTCTTCTTATCTCTAAAATTAATCTGGTAGGATTTGTCCTAATCAAGTTTAGGGATAAAAACAACCAGAATCAGTATCAAACTCTATCTCCAAAGCCTGTCCGAAGTGGGCCTTCGGCATGCCCGCCGAAGCCTGCTCCTTAGGCCGAAGATTCGACGAGGCAGACCTCCGGAGGGCCTTCGGGCCGAAGCTAGCAGGCCGCTAAAAGGCCTCTGAAGCCCAATGTTCGATGGGCCTTCGGCCCTATAAGGCTTCGGCTTGATCCAGAACTTGTGTATTTTTGGCCCAAATTACCAAAATTGATATTTTGACAATCTTGACCATTAATGCCATTTTTTGCTATCAACACCATGTAATTAGGGAATTAACACCTAAGTTCGGTAGTTAATCCTAGACCATCCTGGGATAGAGTTCTGAGTTGTTGGGCTCACCTCCTGAGTATATAAAGAAGATGAGGCACCCTAAAGACATATATTCATCTAGCCATCAAGCATCCAATCTAGAGTTATTATTCTTGCTTTCAGCGCCCTTAAGCTTCCATAGCTTAATTGCATCGTATTGTAAGCACATCCATAATATTACATATCAAACCACTAGACATATAGTTATTATCATCTAGGAGACTCAATCTAGTACAAAACTTAGCTCTTGTGTTCTAGAGTCAACCATTCTGTTTGGATGCACTACGTTTTCCTTACACACATCTAATGATTACCACCTTTGGTTGTATGATGCCCTGCCCTGCACAGACAAGGCTAATACATGGTGAATGGTCACTTTATGAAATGAATCCACATTATTTGTGATATTTCATCAAATCATTAGTAGATCATGGTGACACATAGTAGCACAGTATAAAAAAAATTCTTATAGAAGCCGTAAGAGACATACCTCATGGTAATTAAGACATGTCAAGTTCAATTGTAAAAGACAACAACATTTATTTAAAAATACTACTATGACTCCTAGTTGGGAACTAGGATTGAAACCCTATGCATCACGGTAATTTTCTTCTCCTACAATTCCTTTAATGTCGGTGACATAGTCTCGTTCTCTAGGGTCTTCATAGTCTAAAAGTTCCATGGAGGGAATGACTATGGGCGTACTCAACAAGTCTCAGAAATTAAATATAGATGCATTCAAGAACACGGATGACCAATGTTTATTTTCAATATAACCAAGCAAATGCAAAATTCTAAGTGTACCCTTGGATCGAGGTCCCAACCTCAATCACAATGTTTCAAGAAATAAAATCAAGTTTTTTTTCAAAATTTTTGGGGTGAACCCAAGATTCAACTCACACATTTCTTTCCATAATAACAGTTCAAACAAATTCTTCCACTAATCCTTTTTCCATAATAATCCTTCAAATTACTTCCTCTTATCAACCATCTTTCCACAACAATCCTTCAAATTATCTTTTTACTAAAAATGGATTATCTATCCACCTAGGATTGATCTTCACCATTTCACTATAAAGCCTTTCAAATTCTCAAATCACACATGCTCGTTGCTGACCACTAAGGCTGGCCGTACAACACGAAGGTGAATTCTGATAATGCGCCCAACCCTTAAATTATTTTGTTGGTCAAAACACAAGTCAAACACTATGCATGGGTAACCATCAATGCACATGCCTATGACTATGGGTACGGCTCTTCGAATAGTTTTACTTCAGCTGAAGGTGTACTCTTTACCATAGCATCACGAGATTACTCCTACTACCCTAAATGTAGAGGAGGTTCACTACAAGGTTTTCCTTAAGGTGACCTAGGACACCCCATTGCCACACCAAATGGGTCCACAACCAAGGAACATGATGTCCGTGCCTCCTTTCCCCTAAAATCCATGGGTGCTTGACTCACACTCCTTCATTCACAAGTTTTCACAAACACCACATTAGGCAGGTTTTCTAAATGAGAAAGAGACACCCCGGTGATTTCATGTCCTCGACAATTGCATGATATCCAAAGTCCACTAATTACTCAACTAGGATCAAAGCAATAATACCTATAAGGTTGCACATTGAGGTGCATGATGTAACTCCCCAAGAAATCGGTCCTTAAGCATCAAGCAAAATCGAGCAAAAAAGGCAGCGATTTCACATGACAAGTTTTTACCCAAAACCATTCTTTTCATTTTTGTCAACATCATTGGTACTTGGTACCATTCTTGAAATAACTTTATAAAATCTATTTTCATCCCACACGCAATCATTCAACATTCCATATACATGATATAGGAAATTTAAAAACATGTTTTGATTACATACAACCTATCATGATACTAGGATGAAGTTGTATTAATCATCAAGGTTTTCAAATGCATACATGTTAATCAACACAAAGGAAGGTTATGTGAAGCAATTATTTTAGGTTTTACTCGACTTAACCACATGGGAAATTGTCATTAATATAAAGTGAATGTGTGCATGTGACATAAACATGCATATTATTGAAAGTAATTAAACAACAATGGGGTCAAATATAATCAAGGAGGGACTTGCCTTTCTCCTGGCAATAGTCAGGGTCTTAGGGGTCATAGGGTCTGTTTGGTTTAGATTTTTCAACCAGTTTCCTGGCTCAGAAGTTGGAATCTGAACCAAACAGCTCCAAAGGGTACCCAACTTTTCGAAAATCTACAAATTCTTATAGTACAAATTTGAAAGTTGGTATACCCTAGATTCCACAACCAGATTTTGATGAAAATTACCCACTTTGCCATTAATGAATAATTTCAGTTAAGTTGATATAGAGTAGTTAAAACTAAATAATTTTCTAAGAGTAAAAGTTGATATATGATTATTGGACAACATAGATGCACATTATTAAACAAATCAATGTTTTATATTGAGACTACATATTAACAATGCAATCAAAAATCAAGGTATTACAAACATTTACTATTAAAACATAAATCCACAACTACTCTAACCAAACAACTTTTCAACTTTTTCATAGCTCACAGCTCACAATAGCTTTTCCACATCTCACAACTCACAATAGCTTTTTTTAGAATCTACAGCTCAACCAAACACATCCATAGTCTTGAGGTTCTTCGGGGTCAACCACAACGGCCTAAAAAAAATTACATAAGTAAAGCATCCAAGAACTCTAAGCAAACAATTTTACTTAGTCCTAAAGTAAAGTTTACAATTTTAGATATTTTTAGAAATTTGAATGGGGCTAATTGGAGTTAACAATGAATTTAATACAATTTATAATGATTTAATCATTTTCTAAAAATGGATAAAAGTTATTGTTCAAATGGGACAATAGAAATTAAATTCATAAAAATAAAAACCACATTGTTGTTGACACGGAAACGTGCTCCCGCACTTGGGTCAGTTCAATGATCCAAAAGTGAGCGGATACTTAGGGACAAGACTAAGCGTGACGCAGCACCGACGTCGCGTTCCGACTACCCTTAGTCGTGATAAGGGGGTGGAGTCACCAGGCAATCAGATCACACAAAATAATCCAATTAGCCGAAAGAAATATATTAAACAGAATAAAATCAGCAAACCGGTTGGAGCCTGTCTGCTTCGAAGTCTAGTGCGAAGGGGTCGCCGAAGTATACCTTCGGCGTCCGGTGCGAAGTATCTCGCCGAAGGATGCCTTCGGCGTTCGGATTAATCTGATCGAAGGTAAGCTCCGAACAGATCTGGATGCGACAATCACCTCCGAACGGCGGGGTTCGACGCGAAGTCTCTGATACAGCGAAGTACGAAATAATGACAAACACCGTGCGCAAGCGATACTTCTCCCAGAGCGGAGTGCGACTATAGCGATGCCTGCCGTGACGAAGCCTGCTGGCGAAGCTTGTCGTCAAAGCTTGTAGTTTCAATAAAGGGTGTTCTGACGACCTCCGAAAACGATCTCTCGGCTCCGGACACCTCGACGAAGTAGCTCCGAAAGTGGCAACCTGCAACAGAGAGGGTTCGAAGTACTAATTCGGCCTGAGGACCGAATCCTACTAAGTGTTGCACTACTAGCGAAGGTAGCAATCTGTTACGCAGATTAGCGGATACTTCACAGGTGAAGTAACAATGCGATAGCAATCTATTACATAGATTAACGGATACTTCACAAGTGAAGTAACAAGGGTTACCACTGTTCCAAAGTGGCCGGCGGAGGGCTTCCAGGCAAACCCATGAAGAGGTACAGGAAAATAAAGATAAAGTAAATGCGATCAAAGCTAGGGCTTTGTGTTTGAGTTTTTTGGGGGGGGCTTCTGCGCTGGCCTCGCCTCTTTATTTAAAGGGGCCATACTTCTGATCTAATCTGCTATTAATTCGGCTTGGATAGAGATAAAACCTTAGCCAGAATCGTATACAACTTTATCTCTGCCGAAGTGGGCTTCGGCTAGGCCCGTCGAGGCCTGCTCCTCGGGTCGAAGCTTCGGTAGCGTGGGCCTCTGAAGGCTTCCTGGCCGAAGGCTGTGGGCTGACCAGAGGCTTTCGGAGCCCATAGCTCGATGGACCTTCGGCCCTATAGGGCTTCTGCCTGACTCCGGGCATGTGTATTTTTGGCCCAAATTACTAAAATTGATATTTCGACAATCTCGGCCATTGATGCCATTTTTTGCTATCAACACATGCCCCTGCCTTTTAGTGAACTAAGTGAGATAAAAGCATAACAAGCTAAAGACGATACCGTCCATATCGGCTTTTCGACACCTTTCACGCTGTTTGCCACACGCTTGGGAAATACCTTTTCAAGTACCTACCATTCAAAGCTCTTCGAAACCGCTCTCCTTGCAAAGATTCCAACACGTATGCATTGCTAGGAGCGATTTCGGCTATTTTGAAAGGACCTTCCCAACTAGGTGACCACTTACCAAATTTGGGACTCTTCATGCCCAGGGGTAAAATCGTCTTCCAAACCAAGTCTCCTATTTGAAACGATTTTGGTTTAACCTTCTTATTGTAGGCTTTAGCTACTCTCCTCTTATCTACTACTTCTATGGCTTCTAAAGCCTTTAGTATTTTATTAGTCACTTCTTCTAAGTTATCCTTCAGAAGAGTTTCGTACTCGTTGACCGATAAGCCATCTTGCTTTAACACTCTTAAGGAGCCAAGATCTACCTCTACTGGCAGAACGGCCTCTTGTCCATATACCAACTCATACGGACCGACTTTAGTGGCACCGTGCTTTGCAATTCTACAAGCCCATAGCGCCTCGAAAAGCACTTCATGCCACCTCTTAGGAAAGTCTTCAATTTTCTTCTTAATGAGCTTAATCACGATTTTATTACTAGACTCGGCCTGACCATTGGCCTGAGCATATTAAGGTGAAGAGTTTATCAACTTAATACCATAGTATTCGGCGAAGCCCCTTACTTCTCCAGAAACAAATGAACTACCTTGATCTGTAGTAAGAGTTTGAGGGATGCCAAACCTATGTATGATGTGCTTCAAAATAAAATCACATACCTCATTATGAGTCATGTTCTTGAGAGGTACGGCCTCAGTCCACTTAGTGAAGTAATCTGTCGCCATCAACACGAACCGATGCCCTTTTGAGGAAGGAGGGTGAATCTGGCCGATGAAGTCTAAACCCCATCCTCGAAACGGCCATGGCTTGACAATAGGGTTGAGTAATGAGGCAGGAGCTAACTGAATATTGCCAAACTTATGACATGTTTCACACCCTCTATAATACTTAAAGCAATCCTCAGTCATAGTCGGCCAATAAAACCCTGCTCTCTTGAGCATCCAACTCATTTCCTAGGCCGACTGATGAGTTCCACAAAGTCCTTCATGGACCTCTCCTGTAGCTACATGGGATTATTCATGATCTAAACATCTTAATAGTACTACATCGATGGTTCGGCGGTATAATGTGTCGTCCACCAACACGAATTTGAACGCTTGTCGCTGAACCTTCCGATCAACCTTTTGGCTAGGGTCTCTCAAATATTGGACGATTGGAACTCTCCAATCGCCCTTATGGGCTTCAGAGGGCCTCGCTAGTCCACCTTCTGAAAAAATTTCTAAATTACTGACTTCGGGGTGCCCCCCGAGCCATTCCTGCTCCTACCGAAGCCTAGCCGGGCTTACCATTCAGAGTGTGCTGGGCCGAAGCCCTCCGGAGGGTTCGGACTCCCGGGAGCCCTCTCCGTGCGGGAGGCTTCGTCTTACAGCCTCCTGAGCGCCAGGTTCCTCGGTGGGCGGAGTACTCCGGTCTAGGGACCTCGACGCGCGGTGACCTTCGGCGGCCGGAGGGGTCCGACCCGAAGGGTGCGTCTTCCCACCGTCACTATCTTCGGTAGTGAGACCAAGCATCGGCTTCCCTAATACAACAAATTTTCCTCTCCTGACTTGGTAGCCGGATGCTTACTGTTGGGGGAAATTACTCCATTTCCAGGTCTTAAAGATTAATCCTTCAAAGGTTGAGGAGAACTCCGAAGCTAGTGAGCAGTTGTTCGAAGGATGAGTCACCACACCGAAGGGTGCAGCAATGCGAAGCCTTGGAGAACCCTCCGAATGGAAGATAGAGGCCCCGAAGCCGAAGGACAAGATTGATGGGATGTCCATCTTATCCATCTACCTTGTAGTATTTTACCTCTTATAACCTTGTTTCTGGTACCGAATAGGTTCCACTATGTCGGTTGTAATCTAGGGGTAATTAGGTCTTTTCCTTATGCTTTTTTACCTATAAATACCCCCCTTTGTACCCTGTAAAGGGGGATCCAGAACACATTATTCATTACACTCATTCGGACTACTCGAGCTATTATCCTAATCGGAGGTTCGAGGCAGCCCTAAAGCACAAACTCTTTGTTTGTTCGTTCTTGATCTCAGAGAACCTGTTGGTGCAACATTTGCGCCAACAGTTGGCGCCGTCCGTGGGGAACCAAGTTCTAAAAGCTTGTTCTCTGCTGCTGACTGCACTTCGAAGAGCGCTTACGGAGGGAGCCTCGGAGTCTCAAGATTCCGCGCACCCTTCGGTTAATGGCTTCTTAGTGCAGCCCGAAGGCCTTCACTCGACTTCCCGAGTCGTTCGAAGTCCCCCGTCTCCAAGACCTCTTCGTGGCTAGCTATGCCTCCGAAGCAGAGTTAGGCTTTGGGTCCACTCCGAAGGTCCCCTCGGACCACAAGAGTCGGACCCTCGGCTACTCCGGTGATTCCCGCCGAGGCTGCTGGGCGTCGAGCACCCCGGGTCCCTCGAGCTCCTCCTACGGTGCTTCAGACCGATTACGTTAGCTCCCGAGACCCGGAGGTGCCCTCCGACGAAAACGAAGACCTTCCTGAAACCGAGGCTACGCAACTAGCCAGGCTTCAGGAGGAAGTATCCAGGTGGAGGCAAGAGGCCGCCGATCGCCTCCGCACTCAAGCTTCCACCGAAACTCCAGAAGGGCCTCAAGACGGTGGCACCCACAATCTCCCAGAAGCTATCCAAGCCCCGGAGGAGGCCGAGAATGCATCCTTCGATGATGAGTCTCCATTACATTCGGATTTACAAAGAGTGCCTTTCGACCCCAAATTCAAGGCCTCGAAATTACACAAGTACTCCGGGGGGTCGGACCCCGGAGAGTTCGCCCGCTCATATGCCCTGGCAATAGAAGCAAGCGGAGGGGTGCGAAGCACTATGGCAAAATGCTTCCCCCTCGCCCTCGAAGGCGTGGCGCTTCGCTGGTTCTGGTCCCTAAAGCCAGGATTGATCAGTTCCTGGGAGCAGCTGAAGAAGAAATTTGTGAGCAACTTCCAAGGCACCTTCGTAGCCCCGATGTCCACAGGAAGTTTGTTCCAAGTGAAGCAGCGGGTGGGAGAAACACTCCGGGAGTACTTCACGCGCTTCGCCCACACCAAATCGCAGATCAAGGGCCTGTCTACCTCTTCGGTAGTCGACGCCGCCCGCGAAGGGGTGCTAAACCCCGACCTCCTCAGTAAACTACATCGGAAGCCGATGTCCTCTGTGGCGCAGCTAATGGCATACTTCGAACAATATGCCAAAGCGGAGGAACGCTGTCTTCGGCGAGCTGAAGCACCATCGCCCACCCTCCGGGAAGTAAAGATAGAGACCGAAGCTTCCACTTCCCTGCAGCCTCCTCAAGACAACCGCTTCAACGAACACAAGCGGGGAAAGAAGCATTTTCGTTCGGAGGTACTAAACATTGCACCTTCTGCTCTGAAGGCACCTGCCAATTTCCAGCAGGCGAAGAGTTTCAAGGCTGGGCCGCCGAAGCCTCCAGAAAGGGTGCCTGGCAGGTGCCAGAGTTTTTTCTGTTGCGTACATGGCGACAATAGGAGCCATGACACGAAGGATTCCAAGGCAGTGTTGGCCCTTCGAGGCGACTACCTTGAACGAAGTACCGGGCGGGGTACTTCAGATCGAGCCCCACCATCGGCACGGTCGGAGCCTGTACAAGCTGTGGCCCGAGCCGGTGCCCTTGAAGCCCCATGCGTCTGCCGGTGGCCAATATTATGCCACCACCAAAGCAGGAAGACCCGCAGGACCACGGTAAGAGAGTGGTTCTGCCCATCTCCGGAGGGGGGACCCTCGGAGGCATGTCCAAGAGGCAGTGGCGCGAGTACGTCCGCGAGGTCGGGCACATTGGGACCTCGAGTTCCGCCGAAGGGATGCCAGAATGGTCCCACGTACCCATCTCATTTACCGCCTGTGATGCTGCGGGGGTGAAGTTCCCCCATGCGGACCCATTGGTCATTTCTGCTGATATAGCACGAGTGGAGGTCCGAAGGATCCTAGTAGATGGTGGGAGCTCCGCAGACATACTCTTTGTCCAGGCCTTCGATCAGATGTGCATACCTCGGAAGCATCTACTCCCAGCAGCCCGGCTACTTCAAGGGTTCTCAGGACCGCCTCTCGATGCCCTCGGCCAGATAGGCCTAGAGGTTGCCTTCGGAGAGGGGCCTCTGGCCAGGGTAGAAGAGGTGATCTTCGATGTCGTCGACGCTCCATATGCTTACAATGCAATCTTCGGCTGAGGGATGTTGAACCAGTTCAGGGCTATAGCGCACCATAATTACCTTTGTCTCAAAATGCCCACGCAAGGTGGAGTGCTTACTATTTCAGGAGACCAAGATGTAGCCCGGAGGACGGAGTATGGCCATGGGCAGCCGTTGGACCCCCGGCAAGTGCATAATGTGGCGGAAAGCATCGAAGAAGTACCGGAGGCCTCAAACCCTTCGAAGGGATCCTCGCTCAAGCCAAGCCCAGAGGGTGACGTCGAAACAAGAATAATTTCAAAAGATGGCAAAGAGTATCCAGTGCAGTTCGGCAGAGGGCTATCCCCGGAGATAGCTACTTCGTTAGAAGAAGTCGTCAGCCGAAATCTGGACGTCTTTGCTTGGACCGACGAAGACATCACCGGGGTCGATCGAAGCATCATCAATCATAGTCTGCTCGTCAACCCGAAGGCCAAGCCAGTGCGCCAGGGGCTCCGCAAGCTGTCAGCAGAAAGAGCAAGCCTCGCTAAAGCAGAAGTAAAAAAATTATTAAAAGCTGGCATTATCAGGGAAGTAGCCCATACCGAGTGGTTGGCTAACCCTGTTTTTGTAAGGAAAAAGGATTCGAACAAATGGCGCATGTGTATTGACTTCACTTCATTAAATAAAGCATGCCCGCGAGACCCCTACCCGATGCCCCGAATAGATCAGCTGGTAGATTCCACAGCCGACTCCGAATTGCTAAGTTTCCTCGACGCTTGTTCCGGATATCATCAAGTATGGCTGAAACGCGAAGACGAAGCCAAGACAAGCTTTATAACTCCTTCTGGAGTATTTTGTTATGTAAGAATGCCTTTTGGTTTGCGTAATGACGGAGCCACCTTTTCTCGTTTAATAGCTAAGGCTCTAGGTCATCAGATAGGCCGGAATATCGAGGCCTATATGGATGATATTGTAATAAAAAGTGCTCAAAAGCACCAGCATAGCCTAGATCTAGCTGAAACGTTTGAGAGCCTCCGAGCATGTGGAGTACGCCTCAATCCAGAAAAATGTATATTCGGGGCGCAAGCAGGGAAACTGCTAGGGTACTTAGTTTCGAGCAGGGGAATCGAAGCTAGCCCAACACAGATAAGCGCACTGCAAAGGATGGCTCCACCAGAGAATTTGAAGCAAGTTCAGAAGCTAGCAGGAAGGCTCACAGCTCTTAGCAGGTTCTTGGCCAGGTCAGCAGAGCGAAGCCTCCCAATTTTCAAAGCACTAAAGGGGTCTGAAAGCTTTCAGTGGACACTGGAGTGCTAGAAGAGCTTCGATGATATAAAGGCATATCTCGGAAGATTATCAATTTTGACCGTTCCACTTCCATAAGAAACACTGGTCCTTTATCTTGCAGCAACAAGTTCAGCGGTGAGCGCAGTATTGGTCCGGGAAGTCGAGCTTAAGGAAAAGCTAGTCCAGAACCCAGTTTATTTTGTGTCGGAGGCATTATCCGGAGCTAAAATCAGATACTCCGAACTCGAGAAGTTTGCTTATGCCCTAGTAATGGCCTCGTGAAAGCTAAGGCATTATTTCTTGGCGCATAACCTAATCGTCCCTACATCGTATCCTCTTGGAGATATGCTCCGAAATAAAGATTCTACGGGCAGGATTGCAAAATGGGCGGTCGAGCTAGCACCCTTCGGAATCTCCTTCACGGCAAGAACAACTATTAAATCTCAAATTATAGCCAACTTTGTAGCAGAGTGGACTCCATCTGCTATTTGGGCCCCGGAAGAATCCTCCGAAGCTTTTTGGAAAATATTTTCTGACGGAGCTTATCAAGCATCCGGTGCCGGAGCAGGGGTCATCATCATATCACCATTGGGGCAGAAGGCCATGTATTCTGCGAGGCTCAACTTCAGAACCACTAATAACATCGTTGAGTATGAAGGAATCTTGCTAGGCCTCCGAAAGGCTAAAGCGCTCGGAGCTGCAAGAATAGTGATTAAGACAGATTCCCAAGTCGTCGCAGGGCATGTTGATAAAAGTTTTCAAGCAAAGAATCCACATCTAGCACAATACCTTGAAGAAATCCGCAAGGCCGAAGCAGCATTCAGAGGATTTACAGTTCGAAGTATCCCTCGGGCAGAGAATCAACTTGCATATATTCTTGCAAAGGCTGCAGCAGGGGCGGTGGACCTCCCGGAGGGTGCTTTCTACAAAGAACTAGCACAACCAATGGCTGTTCAATTACCCCCTTCCAAGGTACTGTGCATTCCAATTACAGATTGGCGGGCTCCGATAATGAACATGTTGCAAAGTAGCATGGACCCTACCGAAGGTCCAGAAGCCCGAAGGTTGCAAGCAAGAGCTCGAAATTACAAGCTTATTGATGGAATGTTATACAAAGCTGGAGTGTGTTCACCTCTACTTCGATGCATCTCACAGCCCGAAGGTCAAGACATACTTCGAGACATCCACGAAGGCTTGTGCGGAGGTCATTTAGCCCCTCGTGCGCTAGCGGGCAAGACGCTTTGCCAAGGGTTTTATTGGCCAACTATAGTAAGAGATGCGGAGGAGCTGGTTCGAACATGCCAAGGCTACCAGTGGATGGGCAGACGGAGCCATCGCTCGCCATCTCAGCTTCAAGTTATTGCCCCAGTGTGGCCAATGGCTAGATGGGGCATGGACCTCATAGGCCCTTTCCCAATGGCAAAAGGCGGCTTAAAATTTGCGGTAGTGGCAATCGAGTATTTCTCAAAATGAGTTGAAGCAGAGCCATTAACAGCTATCACCTCGAGGAATGTGCAAAAATTTTTCTGGCAGAATATTATATGCAGGTTCAGAGTTCCAAGAGAGTTGACGGTGGATAATGGAACCATGTTCGAAGCTGACACCTTCCAAACATTTTGTGAAGAACTAGGCATTAAGCTGTGCTTCGCGGCGATGCGACATCCACAATCCAACGGAGCCGTTGAGCGAGCCAACGGGAACATTCTCTCCGGGCTGAATCGTCGAATCGTTGGATTGCCCAAGGGGCTATGGGTCGAAGAGCTCCCTAAAGTCTTGTGGTCCATTCGAACCACTCAAACCAGGTCCACAGGTTTCACCCCATTTAGATTGCTGTTCGGAGACGAGGCCATGACTCCTACGGAGCTCAGAGGTGGATCTCTTCGCGTAGTTCAACCTGGGGACGAAGATGACAGGAGCACTTCGCTGGATCTGTCTGAAGAAACAAGGCTTCGAGCTGTCGCCAACCTGACTAAATACCAGGACCATACCAAGACATGGTATGACCCAAAGATAAAGCTAAATGATTTAAGTCTGGTCATCTAGTGTTGCGAAGTGTAATAGCTCCGGGGAAGCTAGGAAACAAATGGGAAGGACCATATGTTATCTTACGCTCAGGACACCCCAGATCGTTTAAATTAGCTAATTTAGAAGGAGAAGAGTTGAAGCATGCATGGCATGCGGAGCACCTTAAGCGTTACTTTGCTTAGGGGCCCCTTGTAATCACTTGTAAAACTTTCCTTTCTATGAGTAAAGATAAGGGTCGAATTTTGTTTGCTCTTCGAATATCCCTTACTCCTGATGGACGCATTAGGAGGACAGAGATGCTTGTAGAGCCAAGCATTTTTCCCAGGACCCAGGCAGCTGCCTTCGAACCATTGGTTCAGAGGCTCCGTCGCCACCCTACGGATTCCAGGCTTCGGCTTGTTAGGATCCGTAGAAGAGTCTAAGGACTTTAAAGAAAAACAGACTTTCGGCCTCTGGGTGCGAAGTATCTGTAAAAGAGCCGAAGGTGGCCACCCTACGGATTCTAGGCTCCGGCTTGTTATGATCCGTAGAAGAGTCTAAGGACTTTAAAGAAAAACAGACTTTCGGCCTCCGGGTGCGAAGTATCTGTAAAAGAGCCGAAGGTGGACACCCTTCGGATTCCAGGCTCCGACTTGTTAGGATCCGTACAAGAGTCTAAAGACTTTAAAAGCGAACATATTTTTAGTCCTCGGGCGCGAACTATCTGTACAAGCGCCGAAGAGGGCCACACTGTGGATTTCATGCTCCGGCTTTGTCAAGACCCGTAATAAAAAAGGGGGAGAGCCGCGAAGTAATGGTACCAAAGTACAAATGATAAGTGTAAATTCGAAGCATTCGGTTGTTCGGAGCATTATTGTGCCTAGCGAACCCTTTTCTATAGTAAAAGCTCCACCACCCACAAGGGGGGTAGGAGGATAGGAGTCACACAACATACTTTCGAAGCATTTCACATTAAATCATTATACTTTTACATCAAGAAAAGTTTTGGTCCAAGCCTAGGAAAAATCGAAGACCCTGTCGACATCTAGAGTTACTCCTCCAGCTACTCTGCCCTTCGGAGCTCGAAGCTGTCGGCTTGGCCCTCTTCGTTCGAACACTTCTCTTCTTCTTGGAGGCTCGTATTTTCTTTTGCTCTTCTTGAAGCTCCGCCCATGTCAGGAGCCTTTCGGAGTCAGCCTCCGCAGGGTCTTCGGCCCGGTACTCTGAGTCGGACCAGTCAATAGGTTCGAAAGATGAAGATCCCTCCGCCTTCTCTTCCTCTTTAATATAAGATGAGACATCTTGGCAAACTTCGAGGGTGATCTCTCCTCCATCTCCACGAGGAACAGAGAAGCGGGAGCGGCGGTAAGGCCTCAAGCCCTCGAGATTTGCCCACTCCTTTCGGAGCTCGTCGGTAATTTCCAAAAGTTCGAGGTCAGGGCTCGAAGGGCATGAAAAAACCTAAAAAAGAGCAGAACACCCAAGACAAGTTCTTGTTTACGGCTTTTTCATTAATAAAAAGAGGCTTTACAAGGCTTCGTGTACATAATAACCCTAAGTGGCTAGACCTGCGGGTCGGTTGGCGGAGCAGGAATGGCAGGGGCTGGCAAAGCAGGAAGTGGTGGCCTTGTTTGCGCCTGCTTCTGCCGGCGGGCCTCGTCAATCCAAGCTTTAGCTGCGACCTTGTGGACCGTCTTCCAAGTTGACTAGAAGGCTTCCCAGGCCGAAGCCACATCCGAAGAGGGCCGCAACAAGTCGTCGGATGCGAAGCCTCCAGGGTCAAACCCCCGACTGAGCCGAGGGGGATCCGAAGAGATTCAAGGTGACGAAGAACCCCAATGCCGGCGCACTGCCCGGAGATCTCTCCGTATCGAATGCCGGAGTTCATCATCAGCGACGAAGCCACTTGGATCCTCGTCAGCTTTCGGTCAAGGGGCTCGTGGGTCGCAGTAGAAGACGAAGGGCACATAGTGCCGAAGTACTCCAAGGTACCCTGAAGAGCCTCTAAGGTACAGTCTGCCATGCCGGAATTCTTCTTTTCCGCTGCTTCCAACCCTGCAGCAGTCGCAGACACTTCGGCCACTTGGAGCATTAAAGAGCTCTTATGGGACATCGCCTGGCTAAGAGCCCCCTGGAGCTCCACCAACTGCGCGCTCGAAGCAGCAGCCTCTCGGCGGAGTCTTTCAACTTCCGCACGAAGGACGACACGCTCGACCTCGACCTCTTGGGCAGAGGAGCGAAGTGTGTCGCCATCTTGTCGCGCTACCCGGAGGGCTTCGTTAGACGTTGCCCTAGCCCTCCGTTCCTCTAGGGTCTCTTCCTCCAGCCTGAGGGATCTCTCGGTGGAGTCATTAAGGGCCGTCTGGAGGGTGGTGACCTTCCGTTTAAGTCGATTAACCTCGACCTCGTTGGAAGTCGCTGCCGCTCTAGCAAGGACAAATTGCTACAAAAAGAACAAGTAAGTACTGAAGTATTTATGATCACTAATGTGAAGCAGCTATGGTGTCTTTTCATACCTGAAGGGCAGCCCTTTCGAGGGCCGAGTTGAGTGACGAAGCCCTGGTCTCGCTCAAGACGGAGACCAAGTCCGAATTGGCGATATCCTGGCTTCTCTCTACCAGGGGCTCCATGAGTTTTTGGAGGCCATCCCGATGCTCCAAGAACGGAGCCAGCAGAGGAAGCCAAGACAGAGCTTGAAGATCATCTGCTGCGACCTCGTCCTCCGAAGTGCCGACGGAGGTTGCGGCATGGCCAGGAAGAAGACCGAGGCTAGATATGCTCTTACCCCTCCCTGGTACGAAAGAGAGCGAAGCGGGGATACTCCGATCGTCGGCAGCTACCCCTTCGACCAGAACTGCGGCGGCAGAGGCAACCTCGGTGGTTGGGGCCGCCACTGCAGGGGTGACCTCCGTCGCCAAGTTCGTCCCGGCAGGTGCATCCTCCGCTCCAACGGACGCGTTCTCCACCGTCAAGCTCGGAGCATCCGAAGGCACGGGAGGGTCCGCTCGAGCAGCAGCCTCTGAAGGTGCAGGAGCTTCGGACGCCACCGAAGCATCGACACCCGTAGAGGTACCTACTTCGATAACAAAAATTAATAAGCATATTTCCAGAGATAGTGTGCAGGTATTGATTAAAAAAGGGGGAGCTTCGGAAAGTACCTCCGCGAGCCTCTTGGGGTAGGATCGCTGGATCCTCCAGGACCTCATACATCCGAAGGATGTCGGCGAAGTCATCTCCCGAGGTCCTGGCCTCAACATTTCCTGCCGGAGCCACGATCTTCACTGTAACCACCTCAGGTGTAGGCAAGTTGGGAGTAGCGGAGCCCGACTCCACTTGCACGACGACGGGAGCAGGGGGGACCTCCCCTAGGTCTTCGTCATCGTCTAGAAGATAGCTCTCGAAGGCCGCTGCGGTTTGGGCGTCGGAGTCCTCTATCTCTTCGGAGGCTGAGCTCTGAGCACCCGGGGATGAGGCAGACGAAGCAGGCGTCAACCGAGAAGGGGGCTTTGCTACTTTCTTCTTCCTGGGCGGCTGCTTGCTGGGTTTTTTTGGATGGTTCAGCAGTGACTTTCCTTTTACGAGCAGCTGCTCCGGTCGAGGCAAAGTCAGGAAGCGGAGGGGGCTCCATCCCCAGAGCTCCCCACACCCTGTTGGATCGCTCCTAGCATCCCACCAGCTCAAGCCTTTTTTGCTTCTCGGCCACCGAAGGGGCTCCAAGAACTCGTTCGGTGGCCCGAACTATGTCTTCCGGAGCCAATGCCAGGGGAACCGCTGAAAGAAAAGGGGTATGAAATCATAAGTATAGTTGTTCTCTTCATATAATATCATACTGCAGGGATTGAAGTCTTACCTAAGTTTCGGAGATCCCCCTCCGAGGCCTGTGGAAACACGATCAGCTAGTTAGCTCTGAGGGGAGGGATCCGAAGGGCAATGAACTCTTCGGCCAGATCGCGCATACTCATGCGGCGAGCCACTGAAGTAAGCAGCCCTAGCCTTGTCGAGAGCAGGCTAGGGTTCGGAGAGATCTCCGCCTCCTTGCGGAACCAGATCTCCTGGAGAGGACCAGCGAGGCGGGAGTCCTCTCCGACTTTGGCGTAAAACCACCGAAGTATCCAGTTCGTATACCACCTGTCATTTATGGCTTTTGCAGGGAAATGAAGGGCATGCTCCCTCCGTAGCTGGAAATTGACGCTGCCGAAGGCTATGGTCACCTTGGAATCCCCCGGCCCGTCTTGTGGCTTCGGCTGGCATATAGCTTCGTGGGTCGCGGCGAAGATCTCGGAGCATCCCTCGCATCCCTCTGCCCGGAGCGCCCATTCGAAGATGGCTAAGCGCGCGATGGCGTTGGGAGACAGTTGAGGCAGAGTTATGTGGAACAGGTCCAGTACCTCCGTCAAGAAGTCCACGGCCGGCAGCCCCAAGCCTGCTTCGAAGAACGCTTCGAAGACCACCACCTCCCCGCTTCGCGGCCTTGGAGTTGATTCTGGCCCGGGGACCCGAGTCCTCAGTCCAGCGCCCAGCTTTCCGTCCACGGCTTCTTCAATAGATTCGGCGGTGCTCACGGATTGACCGATGAGGAAGCTTTGGGCGATCTTCTTATTGGAAGGCGGACGGAGCTCCCGAGGATTTTTGGGCCAAGCACCGCTCGAGGTCCCTGCCATGGCCGCAGCTGCCGAGGCAGCCCACACCTGCCTCTGCGCTAGGGTGCTGGCTGCTGCTGGATTGGTGTGGCTAGTTCTCGCTATCTTGCTGGGACGCTCGAGAGGTTGGAGAATGGGGGGAAGGTGAATCACGAATAATGGATGCGGTAAAAATTCTCGGTTAATCCCTGTCTTTCCCTTTTATAACCGCACGTCCAGTGCTACTCTTCGATTGGTTTCGCACTGCAGGTTCGGCTTCTGTCGCCGACAAGTGGGTCCGGTAATTGGAACGGCGAGCAACAACCGTAAAAATCGACCGTTACCTTTTGCAGAGTGTAACGGTTACTTGCGCTGTAACGGCTACAATCAAACGGCGCTCCACGACGTTTGCACTCCGAAACCGTTCCCTTCCCAACGTGCGTTCCCATTGCATCAGAAACCCGAAGGGGGAGGTTCGAACGCGTTGAGCTCGGAGTCCTCGGCTAAATTGCAATATGTCTGAATCCTCTTTAAGCCTCAAAAAATAGAAATGTTCGTTCCGTATACTGCCTTCTTTCTAAACAGGTTAACCGCAGAGAGGCGTATTCGAGGGGCTACTGTTGGGGGAAATTACTCCATTTCCAGGGCTTAAAGATTAATCCTTCAAGGGTTGAGGAGAACTCCGAAGCTAGTGAGCAGTTGTTCGAAGGATGAGTCGCCACGCCGAAGGGTGCAGCGATGCGAAGCCTTGGAGAACCCTCCGAATGGAAGATAGAGGCCCCGAAGCCGAAGGACAAGATTGATGGGATGTCCAACTTATCCATCTACCTTGTAGTATTTTACCTCTTATAACCTTGTTTCTGGTACCGAATAGGTTCCACTATGTCGGTTGTAATCTAGGGGGTAATTAGGTCTTTTCCTTATGCTTTTTACCTATAAATACCCCCCTTTGTACCCTGTAAAGGGGGATCTAGAACACGTTATTCATTATGCTCATTCGGACTACTCGAGCTATTATCCTAATTGGAGGTTCGAGGCAGCCCTAAAGCGCAAACTCTTTGTTTGTTCGTTCTTGATCTCAGAGAACCTGATGGTGCAACATTTGCGCCAACACTTGCTGAGCCAAATTATTTGCAAATGAATTGGCTTCTCTTGACACGTGAGAGATCTTGAAGTCATCAAAAACATCAACTATGTCTAGACATTTGTCCAAGTAACTATTCAGCAAGCCGTTAAAGCAATGAGCGCTTTAGCCACTTGCTGCACTATTAACAGGGAATCACCATATGCATGGACATGCCTAGCACTTATAGATCGTAACAGTTCAAGACCTAGCAGCAAAGCTTCATATTCGGCATGGTTATTAGTGGAAGGAAATTCCAGACGGGCCGAAGTTTCAAAGTGCATCCCATTAGGTGATATGAGAACCACTCCAATACCTTGGCCACTCTTGCAAGCCGAACCATCAAAATAAAGTTTCCACGACACTACCTCAACTAGAGCAATATTGTCACTCCAGCTGACGTCTATGTGGTGGTCAACTATAAAGTTAGCTACGATTTGGCCCTTCATCACTCTTAGGGGTTCGTAGGCCAAATCATACTTAATTAACGCGTAAGCCCATTTTCCGATTCTTCCACTTAGAATCGGCTTCTGTAACATGTGTTTTATAACATCGGTTTGACAAACGACAACACATATGGTAGGGAGAAGACAATGACGTAACTTGGTGCACGCGTAGTAAAGTGATAAACACAATCGTTCCACAAACGCGTACCTGGTTTCGGCGTCCAGCAGGCGGCGGCTCAAGAACGTGATGATGTACTCTTTTCCTTTTATCTCCTAGGTCAGCACGACCCCAATCACGCTATCTTCAGCGGTGATGTATAGCCGAAACGGAATCCCGACTTTGGGTGCTCTCAACACAGGCGGTGATGACAAGCACTCCTTGATCTTCTCAAAGGCGCTCTGTTAGCTTGCCCCCCAAGTGAACTCGGCTTCATTCTTTAGCCGGAGTATGGGGACAAAGGCATCAATTTTGCCAGACAAGTTGGATATAAAATGGCGCAAATAGTTCATCTTGCCTAGCAACTTCTGTATGTCTCTTTTGCATGTCGGCGCTGCATTGTTTCTAATCTTCTCCAACCTCTTAGGATCAATTTCTATGCCTCTCTCGTGAATCATGAAACCTAAGAACTTACCCGCCGACACACCAAAAGCACACTTGAGTGGGTTCATTTTCAAACCATACTGTCGCATTCTGTCGAAATCAACCTTCATAATCGGCTAAATGGTTTCCCATAGCGTCTAATTTGACTACAACATCGTTGATGTAAACTTCTAACATAACCCCTAGCAAGTCACAAAATATCAAGTTCATAGCGCACTGATACGTGGCGCCAGCATTCTTCAAACCAAAAGTCATTACAACCCACTCGAATAAACCCACAAAACTAGGGCATCGAAAGGCAGTCTTGTAGACGTCCTCTTCGGCCATAAAGATCTGATTATAACTAGCATTGCCATCAAGAAAACTCAGTACCTTGTGTCCTGAAGCATCGTTGATTAGCATGTCGGTTATCGGCATTGGATACTCATCCTTCAGAGTGGCTCTGTTCAGATCTCTGAAATCAATGCATACCCGTATCTTGCCGCTCCCTTTCTTCTCTACAGGCACAATGTTAGCAACCCACTCTACGTACCTGCATGGCCAAATAAATTCAGCCTTGAGTAGTCGCTCCACTTCTTTAACTCGGTCATAGGCGACTGAGTTAAAGCGACGACGAGGCTGCTTATAAGGCCTAAATCCGGACTTGATAGGCAGACGATGCTCCACGAGCTCGTGGCTTAGTCCTGGCATCTCTCTATACTCCCATGCGAAACAATCGACGTACGACCGAAGTAACTCTATTACTTCAGCCTTTTCATCAGGTTGTAAATGTTGATTTACAAAAGTCGGCCTCGGGATGCTACCATCACCTATGTCAACTTCCTCTAAGGGATCGGCCGACGCAAAACCCTATCCTAACTTCTCTACTTCGCTAAAGTCCTCGATGGCCTCGGCAATACCGTCTTTACTAGACCGATATTGCTCCACACGAGACTTTAGCCAATCTAGATTACTCTTGCTAGACATGACTTATTAATACAAAAACAGTCGTGCTACTCCAGCCGGCTTTACAGACACTGGTACAAACTGTCCTCCGGATACGCTAACAAAATCGTAATCCGAAAATCTCTTCCTTACAGACACTCTACTTTGTTATGGACGACGTCAACAGATACATCGGCTAATGCTACTTGGGCCAAAGTATCCGCAGGAATGACCTCTACTTCATCGTCGTCCCACTGTATTAGGCACTGGTGTAGAGTAGAAGGAATGCAACAGTTCGCGTGAATCTAGTCGCGCCCAAGTAGCACGCTGTAGTTACCTTGCACATCGACAACGAAAAATGTCATTGGCAAAGTCTTATTGCCCACCGTCAATTCCATGGAGAGTACGCCCTTGGCCTCGGAGCTCTCGTCGTTGAAGCCGTTGAGCATCAGGTTGGTTTTCTTCAGATCATCTTCGTCCCTGCCAAGTTTCTTCAACAACGAGTAGGGCATTAAGTTAACAGTGGCGCCGCCGTCGACGAGCATTCGGGAAATCAGCTTCCCATCGATGTGCCCTCTAACATATAGATGCTTCAAATGGCGAGCCGAATCCTCGGGCTTCTCGAAGATGGCATTGCGCGGGCCGAGGTTCAATTGAGCGACCTCGGCCTCGTCCTGCGACAGGGCGAACTCGGCAGGCAGTGTGACGATGTTAACGTCCATCACCTGGGGTGCGGGTCCCTCGGAGATGGGCAAGTAATCGTCATCGAGCATGTCATCGTCGTCGTCGCTCGGACTGGGAGCTGGGTTGGTTATCTCAACCGGCTTCACCCTCCATACCTGTCTTGTAGATGGCCGAGGGCGGATTTCTTCGAAGATAGCGTCGCACTCGTCCTCGGCTTTCTTCTCGCGCATCTCTTGTGCTCGTAGCCATTGTAGGCGTCTCTTCTGTGATTTGGACATGCCCGGAGGTGCCCAAGATGGTTGCGGCTTGGTGTCGGGCGCTACTGTTCGACTTTTGTCAACTCCGGCCGAAGTGGTACTGCGCCCTTCGACCTTGTGCACCCTGCGTTCGGAGGGGCCTTCGCTGCGAACCCCGGCGGACGGACCGGCCTTGTTCGGCCGATCGAACCCAGCTTCGGCGCGGGCTCCGACCGAAGTATGGGACTCACCTCCGTCAGACTTCAGCGATGAAGCCTTCGGGATTGGGACTTCTTGTGACCACACTCTGATGGTGATGGCTTCAGACTCCCTTTCCTCGGCCTCCTCATGCCTGCGCCCTTCGGCTTCGCTCTGCATCGTCCGATTCGGAGGCAACACAGATAGTTTGTGGACGATGCCTCCCTCCACTACATCCATTTGTTCCTGCCACCCATAATACTCCGGAGGAAAACAAGAAAAAGTGTTAAATTGCGGAGGGTACTCCGACCCAGACACGTACGGAGCCCACGGAGTCCCCGCCTAGTCGTACGATGGAGGCATC
Organism: Zizania palustris; assembly: GCA_019279435.1. Taxonomy (NCBI): domain Eukaryota; kingdom Viridiplantae; phylum Streptophyta; class Magnoliopsida; order Poales; family Poaceae; genus Zizania; species Zizania palustris. The sequence goes on from JAAALK010000080.1 coordinate 11,162,294, forward strand.
GGCAGCTCTAGTGGCCTCGTCCACTGTGAGCCGAACCCGTTGCCCGAAGGGGGGTTCGGCAGAGTCGACGGTGTCTCAGACCATACCAGCGAAGGGTCCCTCCACACCGGAGGTACGTTCGACCAGTGCGGGCCGAAGCCCCCCGTCAGAGAGTTTGTGCAAAACGGTGCAGGGTTCGGCCACTGGGGGCCGAAGTTGCTGTATAGGGGGCTCGGCCATTGAGGCTCGAAGCCACCACACGGGGGGTTCGGCCATCGAGGCTCGAAGCCATCGAACGGGGTGCGAGGCCACTGTGGCCCAATGCCGTTGTGCGGAGGGCTCGGCTGCCTCGGTTTGAAGTCACCCTCCAAGTGTCTTGGATCCTTCGGCTGCTTTAGCCCCTTAGTGTGAGGACCTGTTTCCTTGGCTTTTCTCTGATGCTTGTTTAACAACATATTGTAAGTTACCATCGGCCTCTTGCGAGCATTAGCCGAAGGGGTGTTCTGTTTCCACACCCCTACCTTAGGGTTCTTCGCTATGAGCGTGCGAGTACGCGGCTCTCCAACAATTACATCCTTCCCCTTAGCCGACTCGGCCTGTTCTGGCCTAATCAACACCTTCTTCTCGCCGAGTTCAACGACATTGACGGGAAAGGGATCTTTATCCAGCTTCATCTTTGTATTATGGTCTATCTTCAATCGTCCTTCTTCTATGGCCGATTGGATCTACCGTCGAAAAACATTGCAATCGTTAGTATTGTGTGAATGTGAATCATGCCACTTACAGTACGAATGTTTCTTTAATTCATCGGAAGACGGAATGACTTGACCCTTAGGTAACCTGAGAAGCTGACTTTTTAAGAGAAAATCAAATATTTTATCACACTTGGTTATATCAAATGAGTACTTGACCTCACTAGGTTGATTCTTTGTGGGAGATGGTCGTAACTCGGAGCAGGTGACTGGTTTATTCTTAGCGTTCCAAACCCATTCGGCCGCATACATGTCGGCCGAATCCTCCTCTTCTCACTCCTCCTCGTCAGAGCGTTCCATGATGTGAATTTCAGCCCTAGGCTTGTTAAACGTCTTAATAAACTTCTTATCTTTGGCCCGGCCTTCCTGGACCAGAGCCTGCTGTAGGACTTGGCTAACTTCTAAAAAGTTTTGGTTATCTAACCTCTCCTTAATCTTGGCACGCAATCCATTAAAAGCTAACTCTGCCAAGTCTCTTTCCGAAATATTAAGGATAAAACATCGGTTTCTAGTATCGCTAAAACGCTTGATGTACTCGGAGACGATCTCACTAGATTTCTGCTTAACCGATGTCAAATGCGAAAGCCTAAGCTCTGTCTCACCCGTGTAAAAGTAATCAAGGAATTTCCGCTCTAAATCATCCCACGTCTGAATGGAGTTCGGTGGGAGCACCGAAAACCAAGCGAAAGCGGTGCCGGAAAGCGAGAGAGAAAATAGTATAACCTTTAGGGCATCTATCCCGCTAACTTCTCCACACTGTGCCAAAAATTGACTAACGTGCTCTAGTGTGGTTTTGCTACCCTCGCTGTCGAACTTGGTGAATTCAGGGATTCTATAGCCGAAAGAAATATATTAAACAGAATAAAATCGACAAACCGGTCGGAGCCTGTCTGCTTCGAAGTCTGGTGCGAAGGGGTCGCCGAAGTAAACCTTCGGCGTCCGGTGCGAAGTATCTCGCCGAAGGGTGCCTTCGGCGTTCGGACTAATCTGATCGAAGGTAAGCTCTCAACAGATCTGGATGCGAAAATCATCTCTGAACGGCGGGGTTCAGTGCGAAGTCTCTGATACAGCGAAGTATGAAATAATGACAAACGTCGTGCGCAGGCGGGACTTTGCCTAGAGTGGAGTGCGACCGTAGCGAAGCCTGCCGTGACGAAGCCTGCTGGCGAAGCCTGTTGTCGAAGCCTATAGTTTCGACGAAGGGTGTTCTGACGACCTCCGAAAATGATCTTTCGGCTCCGGACACCTCCGACGAAGTAGCTCTGAACATGGCAACCTGCAACAGAGAGGGTTCTAAGTACTAATTCGGCCTGAGGACCGAATCCTGCTAAGTGTTGCACTAGTAGCGAAGATAGCAATCTGTTACGCAGATTAGCGGATACTTCAGAGGTGAAGTAACAAGGTGATAGCAATCTATTACGTAGATTAACGGATACTTCACAAGCGAAGTAACAAGGGTTACCACTGTTCCAAAGTGGCCGGCGGAGGGCTTCCAGGCAAACCCACGAAGAGGTCAGGAAAATAAAGATAAAGTAAATGCGATCAAAGCTAGGGCTTTGTGTTTGAGTTGTTTGGGGGGGCTTCTGTGCTGGCCTCGCCTCTTTCTTTATAGGGGCCATACTTTTGATCTAATCTGCTATTAATTCATCTTGGATAGAGATAAAACCTTAGCCGGAATCGTATACAACTCTATCTCTCCCGAAGTGGGCTTCAGCTAGGCCCGTCGAGGCCTGCTCCTCAGGCCGAAGCTTCGACAGCGTGGGCCTCCGAAGGCTTCCTGGCCAAAGGCCGTGGGTTGACCAGAGGCTTTCGGAGCCCATAGCCCGATGGACCTTCGGCCCTGTAGGGCTTTGGCCTGACTCCGGGCATGTGTATTTTTGGCCCAAATTACTAAAATTGATATTTCGACAATCTCGGCCATTGATGTCATTTTTTGCTATCAACAATTGTGCATCTAGGGCAAAATCGCTGGCCCAACCGTCACAGCACACAAGCGCCATATGTGGGATGCATGCGTGCATGACTACATGGCATGGCGGCTGACATGCGGGCCTAGGCTGTTGGGGCTGATGTGTGGGGTCGGGAGGCTAGCAACATGGTGCACACCATGGCTGACATGTGGGCCCACTCTATTAGTGACACATAATAGAGCTTATCCACGTGGCGGGAGGAGGAAGAAGGCAATGAACGTCTAGAATTTCTCCGCCACCGATCTCACTCCTCATGGCACCGATTAGCACAAAATTTCACAAGGATCTAACATAGACCTATATGAAGACATTGAATATTAGGATTTGGGATTAGAGCTATGGATTATAGCTACGACTGCAATGATGGTGGCTTAGGTTGGTGGTGTTAATGGTGGCGGCAGAGCTCTAATCGACTTTTGGGGTTCAGTTTAACCATATAGGGGGTACTACAAGAGACCTAGTGTGCACTGATTAGCTCGGAGAGGTTCCTAGTTAGCTGACGATGGTGAACCAAATGACGAAAAGGGGACCTTATCGTCGATGATCTATGGTGGCCGATGGCCCTATCTAGCACTAAGAACATGATTGACAAGCTATTGTGGTGATACCATAGGGAGTAATCAGAGAATGGAGGGTACCTTGTGCGAAGTAAATGACGGGTGGCGTTTGGCGAGGGAATTGGGGATTCCTCGTGGTGGTGAAATTTGGTGAGCGAAGCTACAAAATCAGGTATAACTGGGCACGAGGATCACATTCTTGTTATGGGATTGGTGAATAGAATAGTAGAGAGGGGGAATCTCACTTAACGAAGTCAGTAGCAGTCAAATCCGGTGAACTCCGAGCAATCCTTGGCTCGGGGGCTTTGGTAGTGCTCAGGTGTGGGTGAGTGGAGCTGGGACTGAGCACGTGCGTGAGAGATGGGTACCCAAGGGCATTTGTACATGGGGTCAGAGAGAGAGAGATGTAGTGGTTTTGTGATGGGATAACACACGACGGGGAGTGGCACGGGGTGATCTAGCGGGCATGATGCTTGAGTATGTGGTGAGGTACCTAGTTACAATGGTCTAGGGCATGCCAATGCGAGATTGGATGGACCAAACAACAAGGCGACATGGATGTCAGCACACATGAGGGGAACATGGCAAAGCGATAATGGCAGCATCAGCGTGCTCGACTAGCAATGGGACATCACTATAGCGGCGAATGAGTTATATACATGTGGAGTTCACGTTGATGGGCAGATGGCATGATCATGTATGGTGGGGAGCATGATAATGATAGTAGCTAGCGGTGGGGCTTTGTATCTCGGTGGCTTGTGGATCCATGAGACGTCATGGCATGGTGTGATGGCATGGGACGGGCACGACGTGTGTGCAAGGCAAGCGTGATGTGGATGCAGGCACAACGCAACGAGGTGCATACGTGGCTGGCTCGGTGCAGGCACAACATGACATGATGTGGGCATGGTGAGTGTCTAACAAACCTACCCCTTAAGAAATCTCATCCCAAGAATTTGCCACTCCTGAAAGAACTCGGGGTAAGCTGCCTATAGATGCTCCTCTTTTTCCCATGTAGCCTCATCTTCGGTATGGTTACTCAATTATACCTTATAGAAATTAGTCACCTTATGCCTAGTTTGGCTTTCCTTTTCATCTAGAATCCATATTAGAAATTCTTCATAGGTCATGTTTTCTCCAAGGGTCACACCTTCTAGAGGTACTTGTTCCTTAGGAATTCACAGACACCACTTGAGTTGTGATATGTGGACACATTATGCACACTTGACAATGAGGTGGGAAACTCTAGATGATAGGATACCTGTCCTTGCCTAGCGGTAATAGGATTTTCCCTATGTACCGAGGAGCAAACTTTCCAGACATCCTAAATCTTCGAACGCCTCTTAATGGTGATACTCTTAGGTATACATGATCTCCTATCTCGAACTCAAGGTGTTAGCGACAGTTGTCAACATAGCTCTTTTGATGACTTTGAGCTGCTTGGAGTCAGTTTCAAATCACCTTTACTTGATTCTATGTTGTCTCAATGATCTCTGAATCATAAATCCTATGTACACGTGAATTCTAGAGCACTTGCTCTTAGCATATCTTCCAAGATCTAGTTTACATGTTCAATATGTCTGTCGATCTAAGGGTGATAGGCCATGCCGAAGTTAAGGTGGGTTCCTAAAGCTTCATGGACCTTTTCCAAAAATTTTGAGGTAAATTGGGTACCTCCATTAGATATTATCTTATTAGGTACACTATGTTAACATACAATATGACTTATGTATAATTCGGCTAGTTGTTTACCAGTGAAGGTGGGCTTGGCTGGTAGAAGATGAGCTACATTTGTCAATCTGTCTACAATTACCCAAATATAGAGTCATACCCTCATTGGGTACATAAAAATCATGTGATGAAGTCCATGCTTATCTCTTCCCACTTCCATTCTAGAGTATGAAGGGGTTGTAACAACATGATAGGTTTCATATGTTCTACCTTTACTCGTTGGCATGTGTCACACTTGGCAACATAATCAACAACATCTCTTTTCATTCTAGAACACCAATAATTCTGTTTTAAATCCTGGTGCATATTAGTACCTCTAGGGTGAATGGAATAGTTAGGTTGATTCATGAGCCTCTTCCAACATTAATTCTCTAAGGTCCTCTTTGTTGCAAACATAGCGCAAAAAGTGGCATTAATGGCTAGATTGTCAAAATATAAATTTTTGTGATTTGGGCCGAAAGTACACATGTCCAGGGTCTGTCCGAAGCCCTACAGGGCCGAAGTCCATTGGGCTATGGGCTCCGAAAGCCTCTAGCCAGCCCATGGGCTTCGGTTAGGAAGCCTTCGGAGGCCCACGCCACCGAAGCTTCGGCCCGAGGAGCAGGCCTCGACGGGCCTAGCCGAAGCCCACTTCGGTAGAGATGGAGTTGTATGCGCTTATAGCTCAATTCTTATCTCCATCCGGCCGGATTAATAGCAGATCAGATTAGGAATTGAGCCCCTATAAAAAGAGAGGCGAGCCAGCATAGAGGCCCCCCCCAACACAACCCAAACACAAAGCCCTAGCTTTGATCACATTTACTTTGTCTTTATTTTCCTGTACCTCTTTGTGGGTTTGCCTGGAAGCCCTCCGCTGGCAACTACGGAACAGTGGTAACCCTTGTTACTTCGCTTGTGAAGTATCCGTTAATCTACGTAATAGATTATTATCGCCTTGTTACTTCGCCTGTGAAGTATCCGCTAATCTGCGTAACAGATTGCTACCTTCACTACTGGTGCAACACTTAGCAGAATTCGGTCCTCAGGCCGAATTGTACTTCACACTCTTTTGTTGCAGGTTACCATGTTCGGAGATACTTCGTTAGAGGTATCTGGAGCTGAGAGATCGGTTTCGGAGGTCACCAGGACACCCTTCGGCAGGACTGCAGGCTCCGGCAACAGGCTTCGCCAGCACACTTCGTCGCAACGGGATTCGCCACGACCATACTCCGCACTGGATGAAGTTGCGCTCGCGTGTGGCCCTCGCGTCATTACTCCGTAGTTTGCTGTATCGGAGATCTCACGTCAAACCCCGCTGTTCGGAGGTGATCATCGCATCCAGATCTGTTCGGAGTCCATCTTCGGCCGGATCAGTCCGAGCACCGAAGCACCCTTCGACGGAACACTTCGCACTAGACGCCGAAGGTACACTTCGGCGACTCCTTCACACCATACTCCGAAGCGTACATGCTTCGACTGGTTTGCTGATTTTATTCTGTTTAATCCATCTCTTTCGGCTAATTGGATTATTTTGTGTAATCTGGTTGCCTGGTGACTCCACCCCCCTTATCACGACTAAGGGTAGTCAGAACGCGATGTCGGTGCTGCATCATGCTTAGGCTTGTCCCTACATATCCGCATAGTTTTGGATCGTCAAACTGACCCAAGTGCGGGGGCACATTTCCGTGTCAACACACTTTTTGGCGACTCCGCTGGGGACGGCTACGCCAACATGACGGGTACGTCTACATCGGCCACCAGTACATCTACATCGACTACTACGTCTACACCACCGATGGACACAATAGGAGGCGCGGATATCGACAACCGCAACATCTTGACACCCACTCTTGAAGATATTTCCGCGGAAGACCGAGTAGAGATCGAAGCAAAGCTGAAAGCACTCAAGGACATGATGCTGGGGGCTACGTTAAGACACACGCAGGCTTCATCAAGTGCGACATTGTCACCCCTGACCTCGCTCAGGTCTAGGTAACACATGTGTCGCCTCGTTTATCTTCTTTAGAAATTGAACAAAAGATAGTCGCGTCAGTAGATCAAGCCGTTAGCGCTTCGCTAGCCAACCATTTAGATTCGGTAGTCAGCTCCCAAGTAGAGGCAACTCTTAGAAGGTTCGGTTTTACTGAAGCCGCACCCCTAGTTCCTATTGCTAGCGCACCTCCGATAAACCACGTGTACGGCAGGACGGACGGCAGCACTAGCACAATCGTGATACCTCCGACCTCAACACTTATGGCCAAGGCTAATCACTACACTTACGGCCAAACTAACGCTGTGCACCATGCACCACCACCTGCACTGGTACCCGTGCTGCCCGCACCACGTACGCAAGTGCCCGGACACGATCACGTCATGCAAATAATGCACAGGGAAGACGCCCATGGCCGACACGTCGATATCCCACCACGTGTCATGCCCCCGCATGAGAGGCGCGCGCAGGCAACATGCCAAGATGACATAGAGGAGCGGGTCCGCGCACTGTTTAGGGAGTGTGCCGGCTTCATGCCCAAGGGACGGGTTAGGGTTTACCGTAAGCCGTACCCCGACCATCTGGATACAATACCCTACCCCCGCGGCTATAAAATCCCTGAATTCACTAAGTTCGATGGAGAGGGTAGCAAAACCACGCTAGAGCACGTTAGTAAATTTTTGGCACAATGTGGAGAACATAGCGGGATAGATGCCCTAAAGGTTAGACTATTTTCTCTCTCGTTGTCCGGCACCGCCTTCACTTGGTTTTCGGCACTACCGCCGAACTCCGTTCAGACGTGGGATGATTTAGAACGGAAATTCCATGACTACTTTTACACGGGCGAGACAGAGCTTAGGCTTTCACATCTGACATCGGTTAAACAGAAATCTAGCGAAAACGTCTCCGAGTACATCAAGCGCTTTAGGGATACCAGAAACCGATGCTTTAGCCTTAATATTTCGGAAAGGGACTTGGCAGAATTATCTTTTAATGGGTTACATGTCGAGATCAAGGAGAGGTTAGATAACCAAAACTTTTTAGAAGTTAGCCAAGTCCTACAGCAGGCTCTAGTCCAGGAAGGCCGAGCCAAAGATAAGAAGTTTATTAAGACGTTTAACAAGCCTAGGGCTGAAATTCACATCATGGAACGCTCTGACGAGGAGGAGTCAGAAGAGGAGGATTCGGCCGACATGTATATAGCCGAATGGGTTTGGAACGCTAAGAATAAACCTGTCACCTGCTCCGAGTTACGACCATCTCCCACAAAGAATCGACCTAGTGAGGTCAAGTACTCATTTGATATAACCAAGTGTGATAAAATATTTGTTTTTTCTTAAAAAGTCAGCTTCTCAGGTTACCTAAAGGTCAAGTCATTTCGTCTGCCGATGAATTAAAGAAACATCCGTGCTGTAAGTGGCATGATTCTCATTCACATAATACTAACGATTGCAATTTTTTTCGACGACAGATCCAATCGTCCATAGAAGAAGGACAATTGAAGATAGACCATAATCCAAAGATGAAGCTAGATAAAGATCATTTCCTGTCAACGTCGTTGACCTCGGCAAGAAGAAGGTGTTGATTCGGCCAGAACAAGCCGAGTCGGCTAAAGGAAAGGATGTAATTGTTGGAGAGCCACGCACTCGCACGCTCATACCGAAGAATCCTGAGGTAGGAGGGTGGAAACAGAACGTTAACACCCCTTCTGCTAATGCTCACAAGAGGCCGAAGGTAACGTACAATATGTTGTTAAACAAGCATCGGAGAAAAGCCAAGGAAACAAGTCCTCGCACTAAGGGGCTAAAGCAGCCGAAGGGTCCAAGACTCTCGGAGGGTGACTTCGGACCGAGGCAGTCGAGCCCTCCGCACAACGGCTTCGGGCCACAATGGCCTAGAACCCCGTTCGATGGCTTCGAGCCTCGATGGCCGAACCCCCCGTGCGGTGTCTTCGAGCCTCAGTGGCCGAGCCCCCTATACAGCAACTTCGGCTCCTAGTGGCCGAGCCCTGCACCATTTTGGACGAACTCTCCGATGGGAGGATTCAGCCCGAACTAGCCGGACATACCTCCGGAATGGCGAGACTCTTCATTGGTATGGTCTGAGATGCCGATGACTCTGCTGAACCCCCCTTCGAGCAATGGGTTCGGCTCACAGTGGGCGAGGCCACTAGAGCCACCGATGCCTCCACCGTATAACTGGGCGGGAACCCCGTGGGCTCCGTACATGTCTGGGTCGGAGTACCCTCCGCAATTTAACACTATGCCATGTTTTCCTTCGGAGTATTATGGATGGCAGGGACAGACAGATGCAGCGGAGGGGGCATCATCCACAGACTGTCCGTGGTGCCTCCGAATCGAACCGTGCAGAGTGAAGCCGAAGGGTGCAAGCACACGGAGACCGAAGTCAGGAAGTACGAAGCTATCGCGATCAGGGTGGGATCTCAGTAAGTCCCAATCCCGAAGGCTTCGTCGCCGAAGTCTGATGGAGGTGAGTCCCATACTTTGATCGGAACCCGCGCCGAAGCCGGTCCATCCGCCGGGGTTCGCAGCGAAGGCCCCTCCGAACGCAGGGTGCACAAGGTCGAAGGGCGCAGTACCACTTCGGCCGGAGTTGACAAAAGCCGAACAGTAGCGCCCGGCACCAAGCCGTAGCCATCATGGGCACCTCCGGGCATGTCCAAATCATAGAAGAGACGCCTACAACGGCTACAAGCACAGGAGATGCACGAGAAGAAAGCCGAGGACGAGCGCGACGCTATCTTCGAAGAAATCCGCCCTCGGCCAGCAACAAGATAGCTATGGAGGGTGAAGCCGGTTGATATAACCAACCCGGATCCTAGTTTGAGCGACGACGACGATGATATGCTCGACGACAATTACTTGCCCGTCTCCGAGGGACCCGCACCCCAGGTGATGGATCTTAACATCGTCACACTGCCCGCTGAGTTCGCCCTGCCGCAGGATGAGGCTGAGGTCGCTCAATTGAACCTCGGCCCACGCAATGCCATCTTCGAGAATCCCAAGGATTCGGCTCACCATTTGAAGCCTCTCTACGTTATATGGCACATCGATGGGAAGCCGATTTCCCAAATGCTCATCGACGGCGGCGCCACTGTTAACTTAATGCCCTACTCGTTGTTGAAGAAACTTGGCAGGGGCAAAGATGATCTGAAGAAAACCAACTTGATGCTCAACAGCTTCAACGGCGAGAGCTCCGAGGCCAAGGGCGTACTCTCCATGGAGTTGACGGTGGGCAACAAGACATTGCCAACTGCATTCTTCGTCATCGATGTACAAGGTAACTACTGCGTGCTACTTGGGCGCGACTGGATTCACGCGAACTGTTGTATTCCTTCTACTCTACACCAGTGCCTAATACAGTTGGACGACGATGAAGTAGAGGTCATTCCCGTGGATACTTCGGCCCAAGTAGCATTGGTCGATGTATCGGTTGACGCTGTCCATAACAAAGTAGAGTGTCTGTCAGGAAGAGATCTTTTGGATTACGATTTTGTTAGCGTATCCGGAGGACAGTTTGTACCAGTGTCTGTAAAGCCGGCTGGAGTTGCACGGCTGTTTTTGTATTAATAGTCATGTTTACAAAGAGTAATCTAGATTGGTTAAAGTCTCGCGTGGAGCAATATCGGTCTAATAAAGACGGTATTGCCGAGGCCATCGGGGACTTTAGCGAAGTAGAGAAATTAGGACAAGGTTTTGCATCGGCTGACCCCTTGGAGGAAGTTGACATAGGTAATGGTAGCATCCCAAGGCCGACTTTTGTAAACCAACATTTACAGCACGATGAAATGGTTGAAGTAATAAAGTTACTTCGGTCGTATGTTGACTGTTTCGCATGGGAGTATAGCGAGATGCCAGGGCTAAGCCGCGAGCTTGTGGAGCATCGGCTGCCTATTAAGTCTAGATTTAGGCCTTATAAGCAGCCTCCCCGCCGCTTTAACTCGGCCGTCTATGACCGAGTTTAAGAGGAAGTGGAGCGACTACTCAAGGCTGAATTTATTAGGCCGTGCAGGTATGCGGAATGGGTTGCTAACATTGTGCCTGTAGAGAAGAAAGGGAGCGACAAGATACGATTATGCATTGATTTCAGGGATCTGAATAGATCCACTCCAAAGGAAGAGTATCCAATGCCGATAGCCGACATGCTAATCAACGATGCTTCAGGACACAAGGTACTAAGTTTTCTTGATGGCAATGCTGGTTATAATCAAATATTTTTGGCCGAAGAGGACGTCTATAAGACTGCCTTTCCATGCCCTGGTTTTGTCGGTTTATTCGAGTGGGTCGTCATGACTTTTGGTTTGAAAAATGCCGGCGCCACATATCAGTGCGCTAAGAACTTGATCTTTCATGACTTGTTAGGAGTTATGTTAGAAGTTTACATCGATGATGTCGTAGTCAAATCAAACGCTATGGGAAACCATTTAGCCGATTTGAAGGTTGCTTTTGATAGGATGCGGAAATATGGGTTGAAAATGAACCCACTCAAGTGTGCTTTTGGTGTGTCGGTGGGTAAGTTCTTAGGTTTCATGATTCACGAGAGAGGCATAGAAATTGATCCTAAGAGACTTGAGAAGATTAGAAACATTGCAACGCCGATGTGCAAAAGGGATGTACAAAAATTGCTAGGTAAGATGAACTATTTGCGTCGCTTTATATCCAACTTGTCTGGCAATATTGATGCCTTTGTCCCCAAACTCCGGCTGAAAAACGAAGCCGAGTTTACTTGGGGGGCAAGCCAGCAAAGTGCTTTTGAGAAGATCAAGGAGTGCTTGTCATCGCCGCCTGTGGTGAGAGCACCAAAAGCCGGGATTCCGTTTTGGCTATATGTCGCTGCTGAAGATAGCGTGATTGGGGCCATGCTAACCCAGGAGGTAGAAGGGAAAGAGTACATCATCACATTCTTGAGCCGCCGCCTGCTGGACGCCGAAACCAGGTACGTGTTTGTGGAACGATTGTGTTTATCACTTTATTACGCGTGCACTAAATTACGCCATTATCTTCTCCCCACTACATGTGTTGTCGTTTGCCAAACCGATGTTATAAAACACATGTTACAGAAGCCGATTCTAAGTGGAAGAATCGGAAAATGGGCTTACGCGTTGATTGAGTACGATTTGGCCTATGAACCCCTGAGAGCGATGAAAGGCCAAGTCGTAGCCAACTTTATAGTTGATCATCACATCGATGTCAGCTGGAGTGATAATATTGCTCTAGTTTAGGTAGTGCCATGGAAGCTTTACTTTGAAGGTTCGGCTTGCAAGAGTGGCCAAGGCATTGGAGTGATTCTCATATCACCTAATGAAATGCACTTTGAAACTTCGGCCCGTCTAGAATTTTCTTCCACTAATAACCAAGCCGAATACGAAGATTTGTTGCTAGGTCTTGAATTACTAGAATCTGTAGGCGCTAAACATGTTCACGCATACGGTGATTCTTTGTTAGTAGTGCAACAAGTAGCTAAGAGTGCTCAATGTTTTAATGGCTTGATAAATAGTTACTTGGATAAATGTCTAGACATAGTTGCTACTTTTGATGACTTCAAAATCTTTCACGTGTCAAGAGAAGCCAATTCAGTCGCCAATGATTTTGCTCAGCAAGCATCTGGCTACCAAGTCAGGAGAGGAAAATTTTCTGTACTGGAGAAGCCGGTATTTGGTCTCACTGCCGAAGCCAGTAACGGTGGGCAGGCACACCCTCCGGATTGAACCCCTCTAGTTGCCGAAGGTCACTGCGCGTCAAGGATCCTGAACCGGAATACCCTACCGACCGAAGGAGCTAGCACGCCGAAGTCTGTAGGCCGGAGCCTCCTGCACAGAGAAGGCTCCCTGGAGTCCGAACCCGCTGAAGGGCTTCGGCCCAGCACACTCCGAACGGCCACTCCGGCCAGGCTTCAGCAGGAGCTGGAATGGCTCGCCCCCCCGAAGTCAGTAATTTAGAAGTTTTTTCAAAAGGTAGACCGACGAAAACCTCTGAAACCTGTAAGGGCGATTGGAGAATCCCAATCGTCCACTATTTGAGAGACCCTAGCCAAAGGGTTGATCGGAAGGTTCGGCGACAAGCATTCAAATTCGTGTTGATAGACGACACATTGTACCACCAAACCATCGACGGGATACTATTGAAGTGTTTAGATCACGAACAGTCCCATGTGGCCATGGGGGAAGTCCATGAAGGACTTTGCGGCACTCATAAGTCGGCCCAAAAAATGAGTTGGATGCTCAAAAGAGCAGGTTTTTATTGGCCGACTATGATTGAAGATTGTTTTAAGTACTATAGAGGGTGTGAAGCATGTCAGAGGTTTGGCAATGTCCAGTTAGCTCCTGCCTCATTGCTCAATCCTATTGTCAAGCCATGGCCATTTCGAGGTTGGGGTTTAGACTTCATCGGCCAGATTCACCCTCCTTCCTCAAAAGGGCATCGGTTCGTGTTGATGGCGACGGATTACTTCACTAAGTGGACCGAGGTCGTGCCTCTTAAGAACATGACTCACAATGAGGTACATGATTTTATTTTGAAGCACATCATACATAGATTCGGCATTCCTCAAACTCTTACTACAGATCAAGGTAGTTCATTTGTTTCTAGAGAAGTAAGGGACTTCGCCGAATACTATGGTATTAAGTTGATAAACTCTTCACCTTACTATGCTCAGGCCAATGGTCAAGCCGACTCTAGTAATAAAACTGTGATTAAGCTTATTAAGAAGAAAATTGAAGAGTTTCCTAAAAGGTGGCATGAAGTGCTTTCCGAGGCGTTATGGGCTTGTAGGATTGCGAAGCACGGTGCTACCAAAGTTAGTCCATATGAATTGGTATATGGACAAGAAGCCGTTCTGCCCGTAGAGGTAGATCTTGGATCCTTAAGAGTGTTAAAGCAAGACGGCTTATCGGTCAACGAGTATGAAACTCTTCTAAAGGATAATCTAGAGGAAGTGACCGATAAGAGACTAAGGGCTTTAGAAGCCATAGAAGTAGACAAGAAGAGTGTAGCTAAAGCTTACAATAAAAAGGTTAAACAAAAATCGTTTCAAATAGGAGACATGGTGTGGAAAACGATTTTGCCCCTAGGCACGAAGAGTTCCATGTTTAGTAAATGGTCACCTAGTTGAGAAGGTCCTTTTAAGATAGCTGAAATCGCTCCCGGCAACGCATACGTGTTGGAATCACTGCAGGGAGAGCGGTTTCGAAGAGCTTTGAATGGTAGGTACTTGAAAAGGTACTTCCCAAGTGTGTGGCAAACATCATAAAAGTGTCGAAAAACCGATATGGATGGTATCGTCTTCAGCTCGTTGTGCTTTTAGTTCACTCAGTTCACTAAAAGGCAGGGGGCATGTGTTGATAGCAAAAAGTGGCATTAATGGCTAGATTGTCAAAATATCAATTTTTGTGATTTGGGCCGAAAGTACACATGTCCAGGGTCTGTCCGAAGCCCTACAGGGCCGAAGTCCATTGGGCTATGGGCTCCGAAAGCCTCTAGCCAGCCCATGGGCTTCGGCCAGGAAGCCTTCGGAGGCCCACGCCACCGAAGCTTCGGCCCGAGGAGCAGGCCTCGACGGGCCTAGCCGAAGCCCACTTCGGTAGAGATGGAGTTGTATGCGCTTCTAGCTCAATTCTTATCTCCATCTGGCCGGATTAATAGCAGATCAGATTAGGAATTGAGCCCCTATAAAAAGAGAGGCGAGGCCAGCGTAGAGGCCCTTTAACACAACCCAAACACAAAGCCCTAGCTTTGATCGCATTTACTTTGTCTTTACTTTCTTGTACCTCTTCGTGGGTTTGCCTAGAAGCCCTCTGCCGGCCACTACGGAACAGTGGTAACCCTTGTTACATCACTTGTGAAGTTGTTACTTCGCCTGTGAAGTATCCGCTAATCTGCGTAACAGATTGCTACCTTCGCTACTGGTGCAACACTTAACAGAATTTGGTCCTCAGGCCGAATTGGTACTTCGCACTCTTTTGTTGCAGGTTATCACGTTCAAAGCTACTTCGTCAAAGTTGTCCGGAGCTGAGAGATCAGTTTCGGAGGTCACTAGGACACCCTTCGGTGGGACTGCAGGCTCCGGCGACAGGCTTCGCCAGCACACTTCGTCGCAACGGGCTTTGCCACGACCATACTCCGCACTAGATGAAGTTGCACTCGCGTGTGGCCCTCGCGTCATTACTCCGTAGTTTGCTGTATCGGAGATGTCACGCCGAACCCCGTTGTTCAGAGGTGATCATCGCATCCAGATCCGTTCGGAGTCCATCTTCTGCCGGATCAGTCCGAACGCTGAAGCACCCTTCGGCGGGACACTTCGCACCAGACGTCGAAGGTACACTTCGGCGACCCCTTCGCACCATACTCTGAAGCGGACAGGCTTCAACTAGTTTGCTGATTTTATTTTGTTTAATCCATCTCTTTCGACTAATTGGATTATTTTGTGTAATGTGGTTGCCTGGCGACTCCACCCCCCTTATCATGACTAAGGGTAGTCGGAACGCGACGTCGGTGTTGCGTCATTCTTAGGCTTGTCCCTAAGTATCCGTACACTTTTGGATCGTTGAACTGACCCAAGTGCGGGGGCACGTTTCCGTGTCAACACATAGATCCTATGGTCTATCCATAGGGTGCCTTGATCATTAATTTTAAATTATAAATTCTTCCCTTGATTCATTCCCTCTTTTAAGTACTTTATCTATTCATCCTCTTCATGAGCTTTGTGAATCTCAAATTCTAAGGTAGGTTGCACCTCTAGGGTGGCTAAGGTACTAGGCAGTACTATAGCAAGGTGAAACACCTCGAATTCCCTGTAGAGTTTCTCCTAGTCAATCTGCACAAATACTTGATTACAATAAACTCTTTGGTTTAATGCATCTACAACTGTGTTGGCCTTACTAGGATGGTAATGAATGCCGACATCGTAGTCTTTTATCAACTTGAGCCATCTTCTCTACCTTAGATTTAGCTCGGTTTGGGTAAATACGCATTTTAAACTTTTGTGATCAGTATATACTTCACATATGTTACCTAGGAGATAATGCCTCCAAATTTTCAGAGCATGCATTATGGCTGCTAATTCCAAGTCATGGGTAGGATAGTTCTGTTCATGAGGCCTTAACTACCTTGAACCATTAGCAAATACCTCGCGGTCCTACATTAGGACACAACATAGGCCTTTCCTAGATGCATCACAATATATCTCAAAGTCCTTTCTGATGTCAGGTAGTATCAACATTAGGGTTGTAGTGAGCTTCAACTTCAATTCTTGAAAACTCCTTTCAAAAGTGGTTGTCCATTCAAACCTCTTCTCCTTTTTAGTAGCTTTGTCATTTGTTCTGTTATCTTTGAGAATCCTTCTATCAATATCCGATAATAACTGGGTAAGTCCTTTCTGTGACATTGGTGAGAGCTTGCCAAGTTACTACAACTTCTATCTTTTCGTGGTCTACCTCTACACCTTTGGAGGTTATTACATGACGAAGGAAAGTGACTAGGTCCAATCAGAACTCACACTTGGAGAACATGGCATACAACTGATGTTCCTTAATTTCTCTAATATAGCTCTAAGGTCATTGGCATGCTCATTCAGGTCCTTAGAATATACCAGAATAACATCTATAAACACCACTACAAATTTATCTAGGTATTCCGTAAAGACTTTCTTCATTAATATCATGAAGAAGGCGGGAGCATTGGTTAATCTGAATGACATAACCTTATACTCGTAAGGGATATGACGAGTAGAAAAGGCAGTCTTGGGAATGTCTTGTAGCCTAATTTTCAAATGGAGGTATCTTGATCTGAGGTCTATTTTAGAGAAAACTTTGGATCCTTCTAACTGATCAAAGAGATCATCTATCCATGGAAGGGAATAATTGTTCTTTATTGTGACTTCATTTAGCGCTCGATAATCCATGCACATGCATGCGAAACCATCTTTCTTCTTGACTAGAAGCATAGGGGATCCCCAAGTGAAAGTGTTGGGACATACAAAACCCAAGGCTTGCAGTTCTTCCATTTGCATTTTTAATTCAGCAAGCTCGTTGGTGGCCATTATGTACGACCTCTTGGAGATGGGGGTTGTACCTGGTGCTAGTTCTATTGAGAACTCTATTTCTCGATCTGGTAGCATTCCTAATACTTCTTCGGTAAACCCTTCTAAATATTCATTTACTATAGGTACTTCTTCAAGAATGGCAGTTTCCCCATGGTTAACAGTGTCTTCCCTCATGCACATTTCACCCAAGGCATGGGTTACATCTACCCCATTTGAACCTACTAGGGTCATAGTCCTATCGAAACAATTTATACAGCCGTGGTGCTTAGACAACTAGTTCATGCCAAGAATTAGATCTAAACCCTGTGTGGAATGTGACTGTGAATGGGGTTAACTGTGAATGTGACTCATTGAAATTCCAAACACATTTTTGGTAAAAAAATGAGTTGCCTAAATTTCACCTTTTGGTGAGCGTATTGTCATGGGTGTTTTTAGTGTGTGGATTTCCCAACCATTTCTATCCACAATCCTTTTTGAAATCAAACAATGTGAAGCACTAGAATCAAACAACACGATATCTAGGGTGAGATTTAGAAGAAACATATATGACCCATCACTAATATACATTTTTGTGGTAGTGTACATTCACTACCACAAAATCAGACTTTAGTGATGGAGCTTTAATGATAGATAATTGATGCACATCACTAATACAATTTTAGTGATGGGCCAGTTTGGATACATCGGTGATGATGCCTCTTTAGTGACTGGTCGTAATGTGGTTCTTCACTAAAGAGGGGCACCCCTATTAGTGAAGGATCTCATTGCCACCCGTCACTAATGGCTATTGATCTAGTGATGGGTAAAACCTATTACCTATCACTAATGATGTCTATGGCTATATAAATAGGCAGTCCCTGGAGTGAATCGGCACATTCTCAATCGGCACAAAACTAACCCTAGTCTCCCACACCGCCGTTGTAACCTCTTCGTCATTCTCTTTGCTGGCACCACCGTGGTCTTCTCCATCTTAGTCATCCATTCATTTCACGTGACCTCTGTTTTGTCATCTATTCCATCGTGTGTGGCCTCCATTCCGTTGTTGATTTCATTGCGCGTGGCCGACCCAACTCGCCGCCACCTTGATTGCATATACTACTCCTCATCCCCCTAAGGTCCTCCTCCTTCTCTGAATATGTGGATATGTGAATATGTGTTGAATATGTAAAAATGTAATGAATATGTGGAAATGTGATGGAATGTGGATATATATTTTGTGGAAATATTTGCTCGATGTAGATGATGCTATTTGTGAAATATGAGGATGTGTGTGACAATTTAGGTTCATTATGTGCTAATAGTTTGGATGTGTGTGACAATGTATGTGCTAGTTTGAGGATATTTTGTGGATATATATGTGGAAATGCTTCCTATTATTAATGCATAGGAATGTTGTTTAATGAATTAGTTGTCACACACACTTATGAATTAAATTGTAGGCTAGTGTCGAGGAGGCCATTAAGTTAGCAGACCGATATCTAAGAGCAATCATATTCAACATACATTAGGTTAGATTCATATGGATTTATCGACTTTTTTCATCATTTAAAATATAGAACATGGCAAGTATGCATAACTCTATGTTATAAACTTATGTTCCTCACAGTTGCCTCATAAAGATCAATCATCTAGTCAATGGGGGCATCACCAGGTTTATACATTGTACATTGTATATATTTTTTGTGTGGTAATAAATGTAACAAAATGATGCGATATTATATTATTGTTTTAGTTTTTATCAAAAATATTTGGTGATATCAATAACATTCATGCTGGTGACACCCTTAAGATTTTGATAAGAGATGGGTGCACCAGTGAGATTGAAGTTGTGAGCTGTGAAGGCAGGATATGCCTCCACAAAGGGCGGGCCAAATAGTCAAAGAGGCAGCCATGTATGCTTTATTTATGTTATTAACATGGTTTCATTATAATGTCAAGGCAAGGCCCTAGCAATATTGCAGAGTGAAAGGGGAAGCAGATAACTAGGGAGACCGACACTGACCAAATGAAGCAATTGAAGCACATCTATTATTTTGGCAATCCAACATATGTAACTCTAGCAAGGAAGTCTCTCTTATAAGACATCTCGGTAGGTTTATCCTTTGAAAATCAAGTTTCAAATATATGTCAGCACAATAAATAATGTGATCATCAACAAGAAGTCGGTGGTAAGTTATTTGCACATGTCGGTGGTTAACTAGATCATCTATGTAGATAGCCTTGCCTAAGTAACTTTATTTAAATTTTATTATTATAGTACTTTTCAAGGCAATACTATGGTATGTACATCACATCTCACTTGCACCGGTAAACCACAAGATTCAAGTGGAAGGAGGAGGGTCTGAGGTAGTCCCGATTGTGGTGAATAAATCCACGGATGGACGGTGCTACCTAACTATTGGTTTTAGCCAATTTCTTTGATAGATAACATGTTATAATTTGGAAAAGTATATGCCTTCCATTTCAACATTAAAAATGGTGCAATTGAGGCTGTCATGTATGTGGTGTAAATCTAGGGTATAATATTTTCTTATCCATCTTCCTTTTTGCACAAATAACCATCGTGGATATTACACTAACTCATTTTTCTTCAAGGAGAAGGAGTACAAAGTGATAATAAAAGCGGCTACAAAATTATACATGTATAGCCTTAAACAATTCATGGCGGGTAGATAGAAAGAATCTCCAAAGGACACTATTCAAACTCTTATAAAATTTAAAAGTCGACTAAAAGTTATAAGTTAATGTGCAATATTCATGCGGGAATGAGGCTCTTATGGAACTTTGTTTTATCCATGTAGTTTCTTCGAGATAACGAGTTAAAAGTTAATGTGTGATATTAATTTGGTTATAAATATCCTATGTTCATTCTATGATGAATTGTTTGTGATACTTTAGATGTTGGATATGTTGGTTGTCAAATCCTAACTTTGATTCAGGATGCAGCCTAAAAACTATTATGTTTTAAAAATGACCATAATATTAGTGACATGTAACAATAATCAACAGGTGACATTACCGACCCGTCACCATAAAATAATAGCACAAAAGCCGATAGGCCCCTTTTAGTGACGGGTGAATATTGTTGTAACACCCCAAATTTTAAAAGAAATAAAAATACCTTTTATTAGATTTTTCCTGAAAAAGATTATTTTTGGAATTTCTTTAATGATATTTGTGCCCAAATGAACTAGAACCTAGAGGAGATGTCCAAACCAGAGGCTAAGAAAATTTGTATATGATCCCAAGGCCAAAATATATTTTTGAGAAATTTTACAAATTTTTATCACTCACGGAAGCAACCCAAATAATTCAAACCAATTTCAGTAATTATTTTATTCAGAAAAGGATTTAAACAGTAACGGGCCTCCTTACCCCTTTCTCCCCCAACCAGCCGGCCCAGCCCACTCCCTCCCCGTGCCCCCTAGTGAAAGACGGGCCCCACTCATCAGCGACCCCCTCTCCCTCCGCGCACGCGTCCGACGCCTCGGCCCCACCTGTCGGCGCCAACCTCCCCTCTCGGCTGAGCCCGACCCCACCTGTCAGTCCCGCTCATTGTCGCACCCGTGCCCCCGCACCCCACTAATAGTGGCCCTTGCCCATCAGACCCGTCATCCACCTCACGCCACTGCCACCAAACCTCACTGGCCGAATCCCGCGCTCCGCGATCCGCTCGTCACCGGCCCCCTCCCATTAAATCGACGTCGGCATTCAATTCCTCACGATACGCCGACGGTTTCCCCCATTACGTCGTCATGTCATCGTCCCGGATCAAGCGCGCACAAGCACGAAACGATCTCACCGGCGTTAAGTGTGTTTACTCTCGGCCTCCCCCGATTACGCCCCCTCTGACCCCGCCGACGCCCCTACTTAAACCCCCGGCCTCCACCGCGTCCAGCCCGCACGTCCATTTGCTTTGAGAACAAGCAGAACGCCTGTGCTCCCATTTCTAGCACCACACCACCGCCCGCACTCTAGCCATCATTTGCCGTCGCCGAAGTCCTCCTCCACCCTCGACGACCGCACCAACGTGACCGAAAAACGCCTCCTCGACCTCGGCTACTGCTCCATCGACGATGAAAACCACCAGAACCCTGACGCCGACGAAGGACCCGAACACCTCCGCCGCCCTCACTCGTCTCCGACTGCACTCCATCGACCTCAGACCACCGCAACGGTACCCTCGTACTCCCCTAGTCACCCTCTTTCCATTTCTAGGCGTAGATAGGACCGCCGTCGCTCGCTGTGGCCTCTGGCCCGCTCGCCGTCGCCGGAGAAGACGACCGGCATGGGTAAAGTACCCGTGTCGTGTAGGATTCAATCGTGACCGTGCAATCACGATCGGATGCTGTAGGTTATACCGTGTAGCCGGTTTAATCTGGCCCATCGGATCACAGCGAAGGGGTATGTTTTAATCTCGTGCGTTCGTTGATCTTTAAAACCCACGTTCAATCTGCGCCCTCCATCGTGTAACGTTTCAACATTTTAATCCTGGCCATCCACGT
The DNA here is from genome assembly GCA_019279435.1 of Zizania palustris. Taxonomy (NCBI): domain Eukaryota; kingdom Viridiplantae; phylum Streptophyta; class Magnoliopsida; order Poales; family Poaceae; genus Zizania; species Zizania palustris. Next base: position 11,183,816 of record JAAALK010000080.1, read on the forward strand.
CAACTTAACACTCCCGCCTCGCTCGCAGCCACCCGATCATGATCCAACGGTGATCCACGATCCAGTGCACGCGCACAGTGCGCGGGTTCACGGTGGATCCGGTTCACCGTGGACCGGCGACTGTTTTTGAATTAATTTAAATTCCAGAAATGGTTTTAAACTTCTAAAATTCATATCTTGCTCATTTTAACTCCAAATTTAACCATTTCAATTCCAGAAAATTTATAATTTTATTCTCTACATGTTAATGCAATAAAAACAGTAGGTTTACTTTGAGTATTTTATTTTCATGTAATAAAGTATTCAAATGCACTTTAGGGTAAATTCATAATTCCTTTAGAAAAATCCATAACCCCATGAAATTGCCTTGAAAATTTAAATGATGATTTCAGAATAGTTAATGACTTCAATTCAAGTATTTTAACCCAATCAAACCCTTTATGTTTATTGTGTGATTTTGGAATGTTTAATTGAATGCAATGTTTATTATGCGTATCGAGAAGACTACGACACCATCGAGGAGCCAGAATACTTCCTGGAAGTTCCTCCCCCCTTCGCTGAACAAGGCAAGTCACCAAACAAATCTTTTGAGCATATTGAACCCAGTTTTGTTAAACTATCGCTAAAACACATAGGTTATACATGCATTAGTCAAATGAAAGCCCTACATTATATTTATTTAGATCCCCGACTTTGATGTGCAACCCAAGCCATGATATCTAGCATAAACTCCTTGTCACCATATTATTAGTACTATTAGATAGTGTCCGATGTATTGACACAATTGCTATAGGTTAAAAACGAGTCGTAGCTTTGGAATCTACTATATGATCCCCGTTATTCTTATCTCTGGAATTCAGTTGGTGATAGAGTTTTGGGTTGAGAGTGTATGCATGGTGGGTTCTGGGTGCAAGCTAGGGCATTGGTCGGTAGCACCCAGGGCACTATAAGGACCGGTCTGCGGGATCCGTCACAATACATTTCCGTACTAACCACAAGTCTAGTGGGTAAGTCCTAACTAAGGTATGGAGTGTTCCAATCTGAGGCACCACTTGGAGATGGGTCAAGCAGCACCTGCGGGTGGCTTGTACCGACGTGGCGCAAAAGGGGGTGCGACGTTAGCTGGGATGCGGCCCGGCACGCCAGCAAAACCTAGAGCGAGTGATGATTGCTTGGAGCATTTCATGCTGAGGTTTTGGTACGAGTTCCCGTGGTATGGGTCATCTCGTTACACTTTGGTGTATGGGATGAGTGTGTGCCTTGTGGGTACAGTGGTACACCTCTGATCAAAGTTTTAAATATTTTCGAAAAGCCGAGCCCACGGTCAAGGGCGGGTTGCGTGACTACTCGCAGTTAGTTTACTTTTATGAATGTGCATGATGACTTGGCATGTAATGACTGTTGAGCGAGGATGGAAAATGTACTCCTCGAGTTAGATGATATTATGTTGTTCATGTTTATTATTCCGCATGATTAAATTTGACTACACTAAATGCTACAACTGAAAATTGTACTTTTCCGCACTTTTAGCCATTATCATCCCTTTGTTATTATCCCGCATTATTATTGTATTCTCGGTGGCTTGTTGAGTACTTTTGTACTCATACCCGTTGGACAAACACTTCAGAGGCTGCCTACTATGAGGAAGATGGTCTGGAGTAGCGACCCAGTCAAGAAGAAGATCCTGAAGAAGACGTTCGTCATGCCATATTGTTTTTATAGTTTCTTTTAATTTTACACTTATGTAATAATGTGGTCTGCGAACCACGAATGCTTGCCCGTATGTACGTTGTCGCATGATGAACTTCTTGTTATTATTGTCTTTCTATGGAAATTCAATAATGTTCCGATTTGGTAAATCGAGGCGTCACAAGATGGTATGAGAGCCAGGTTGACTGTAGGAAACCAAACGGACCAGCCTAACACTTAGGTTTGATAAAATCTTTTTCGCGAAAACCTACTTCATCACTTTATTCCTTCCCTTATTCTTTTCAACTTGTTGTTTTTGTAGATGCCAGTCTACCAAGTCAACAACTTCTGTCGTCACTTCGAGGGCTTCGTCCGAGAGCTCCGGATGATGGTGACCTTCCTCGAGTTCGTCTTCGAGCCCGAGTTCCATGGTGTCTACATGGAGTTCGCGGGACCGTGTGACGTTTCAGTCACCATCCACGGGTCCGGTGACCACCTGCCATTCTTCACAGCAGCACTTGGGGGCCCAACCTTCGACGCCACGTGCCAACGCGTCGCTCTCCAAGCCCTCATGGAGATGAGGATGATCTACGATGATCGTCTTCTAAACTCGTCCTTCCGGCTTGTACCGAAGCGTACTCCCGGCGCCCACCGCAACACCTACATCAGGGTCCACTCTGACCGCGATCTAGTCATGGCCCGGCAGACGCGTCTTCTCCAGGCCATAGATGACCTCCATACCGAGGCCATGCTCGACGCCGAGGAGCACCACGAGGTGGTTGAGTTCATTCGTCAGGAGACGAAGAGCTTGATCCAACAGAACGACAAGCTGCAGTGTAAGATTATGCAGCTGCAGAAAGACATCGCGGAGATGATTCCCCTCATCCCGAGGAGGAAGAAGCCCCTCCGTGAGCCCGCCCCTTGCCCCAAGAAGATCATGCCATGACCCTCTTCCGCCGGACCGTCTAGCTCCGGTGCTACTGCCTCGCGCCCCGCCATCGTCACCGACCCTATCGTAGAGAACTTCGTCGAGCCCACCGTCCCTCAGGACCCTCATGGTTTCGAGAGTACGGAGACCGCCCCAGACGGTGAGTAGACGATAGTTCCCGTTGATTGATTTCTAATAACTCCGTGATTGTGGTACCACCTACAACGGTTTGTGTTGTGGGTGGAGTAAAAATAAGAGCTTTGATGTAATGAACAATTTTTCATACGACTTATGTACATGAGCCCCTCTGGGCTGTTTTTGAGTAAAGTTCTTCTTAAAAGTTTTTCTCTTATAATTGGAAGCATTGTTGTACTCAGAAGATGGCTGACAATCAGAACACCGGGTCCAACAACGGAGAAGGGGCAAGCAACGGTCTACCCGGAAGTGTTGTGCCCAACTGGGGCGCAACCAGCCAACGTCAGACTAGGCCACCATCCGCCAACCATCCCACCCTGGTGGAGATGATGGCAAACCAAAACCAGTTGATCACCGCCCTCCTCACTCAAATGCAGCACCAACAGGCACAGTTGGACCGGTTGCAACAACAAAACGTGGAGCCAATCCCACGTGCACCAGCTCCCGCTCCCACGCCTCAACTCTCGGAGTTTTTGTGCGTGAGGCCCCCAATCTTCTCCAGCACGACGAACCCCATGGAGGCCGGCGATTGGCTCCGAACCATTGGGAAGAAGTTGGACCTCCTCCCCTGCACCGACCGGGAGAGAGTGGCGTTCGCCACTCACCAACTCTAGGGTCCCACCGCGGAGTGGTAGGACAACTACTGTGAGTCCCAGCCGGAGGACCAAGAGGTGACTTAGGCGGAGTTCACCATCGCTTTTCACGCCACCCACGTCCCCACCGGAGTCATCGCGGTCAAGCAGCAGGAGTTCCGGGACTTGCAGCAAGGAAGCCACACTATCATGGAGTATCTCCATGAATTCAATCGTCTGGCCCGCTATACGCTGGAAGAAGTGCGGACCGACGCTCTCCGCCAAGCCAAGTTCCTCCGGGGACTTAAGGATGAGCTCTCCATCCAGCTCATCGCCACCGACTACGCCGACTTCCAGTGGTTGGTGAATAAGGCGCTCATCCAAGAGACTGAGCAGAACAAGCTGAACCTCAAGAAGAGGAAGATGATCGCGTTGAAGCATCATCAGGTGAACCCCCAGAGGCCCCGTTTCATCCCTCCGCCACCAGCACCCGCCTACCATCCTTGACCCATCTACAGGACGCCACATGTCGCTAGTGGCTCCAATGTTGTGCATCCTCACCTCGCTCCACCAGCTCCGGCCGCTCAACCGGCACCCGCCGCCAAGGCCCCGATCATGAGGGACCATAACGGAATGCTGGTCATCTGCTTCAACTGCCGGAAAGAAGGGCACTACTCCCACTAGTGTCCTCACCCCAAGCAGCCCCAAGGCGCGGCGCCCAACCAAGCAGTTCGTGCCCGCATAAACCATATCAACGCGGAGGAAGCTCAGGAGGCCCCCGAAGTCATACTCGGTACGTTCACCGCGAATTCCATACCTGCAATAGTATTGTTTGACTCTGGGGCAACACATTCCTTCATATCGGAAGGGTTTGTGAAAACAAATGACTTGGAAGTACTCCCTCTGCCCATCCCCATGATGATTGCCACCCCCGACAAGAAGACCCTAGCTAACCTGTTCAGCCCAAAAGTAAAGATAGAAATCCAAGGAGTGTTGTTCTGGGCCGAGCCAGTTCTCATCGAGTGCACCGGACTCGACCTCATCCTAGGGATGGACTGGTTGATGAAGCACAAGGGAGCAATAGAGTGTGCTAGCAAGTCCGTCACCATGACCAGTTCCGGAGGCGAAGCCATTACTTTTCAAATGACCACCCATGGTTCTAGCAGGGTATCCCTTCACTCGCTAGCCCTAGAAGAAGTGCCCGTGGTCAGAGAATACATGGATGTTTTCCCGAAAGACCTGCCAGGAATGCCTCCCAAGAGGGACATCGAATTCAGAATCGAGCTTGTCCCTGGGACCACTCCAATCTCCAAGCGCCCATATTGGATGGCCACCAATGAACTAGCCGAAGTTAAGAGCAATATTGAAGACCTAGAATAGAAAGGGTACATCCGACCGAGTACCTCACCCTGGGGTGCACCGGTCATCTTCGCCATGAAGAAAGACAAGACCAAAAGGATGTGCGTTGACTATAGAGCCCTGAATGATGTGACCATCAAGAACAAGTACCCACTGCCTCGGATCGACGACCTATTCGACCAACTGAAGGGATCCTCCATATTCTCCAAGATCGACCTCAGGTCAGGCTACCACCAACTGAGGATTAGGGAAGAAGACATCCCCAAGACTGCCTTCACGTCCCGCTACGGATTATACGAGTACACTGTGATGTCGTTCGGACTCAGGAATGTCCCGACCTTCTTCATGAACATGATGAACAATGTATTCATGGAGTTCTTGGATAAGCTCATCGTGGTATTCATCGACGATATCCCCGTCTACTCCAAGACCAAGGAAGAGCGTGAAACTCACCTCCGGCTGACCCTCGGAAAGTTAAGGGAACAGCAATTGTATGCCAAATACAGCAAGTGCGAGTTTTGGTCGTCCGAGGTGAAGTTTCTCGGTCATGTCATATCTGCCAGAGGGATAGCAGTGGACCCCACTATCGTAGAAGCAGTGACCAATTGGCTACAACCCACGAACGTGATTGAAATCTAGAGTTTCCTCGGATTGGCCGGATATTACGGCCGGTTCATCGAGAATTTCTCAAAGATAGCCAAGCCCATGACCAGACTACTACAGAAGGAAGTGAAGTTCGAATGGACTCTAGATTGTGAAGAATGCTTCCAGACCCTTAAGAAAAAGCTCGTGTCAGCCCTGATTCTGACCCTACCAGACATCTGAAAGGACTTCCACGTCTACTGTGATGTCTCTCGCCAAGGGTTGGGTTGTGTCTTGATGCAAGACGGAAAGGTGATATCTTACGCCTCTCGTCAGCTGAGGCCGCATGAGCTAAATTACCCAACCCATGACCTGGAATTGGCAGTCGTGGTTCACGCCTTAAAGATATGGAGACATTATCTTGTCGGTAATCGGTGTGAGGTCTTCACCGATCATAAGAGCCTCAAGTACATATTCACCCAACCAGACCTGAACCTTAGACAAAGAAGGTGGTCGGAGTTGATCAAAGATTACGACTTGGGCATCCACTATCATCCAGGCAAGGCAAACGTAGTGGTAGACGCCCTAAGCTGAAAAGGGTACTGCAATGCCATCATGGTGCAAGACCAGGCCCCATTGTTATACAAGGAGATAGAAAGGTTGAATCTAGGGATCAGTACCAAGGCATATCTCGCTGCCCTAGAGGCCAGACCTGTATTAATGGACCAGATCCGTGAGACCCAGAAGGAAGTGTTGATAGCAAAACATGGCATTAATGGCTAGATTGTCAAAATATCAATTTTGGTGATTTGGGCCGAAAATACACATGTCCAGGGTCCGTCCGAAGCCCTACAGAGCCGAAGTCCATTGAGCTATGGGCTCCGAAAGCCGCTAGCCAGCCCATGGGCTTCGGCTGGGAAGCCTTCGGAGGCCCACGCCACTTTTGGATTGTCGAACTAACCCAAGTGCGGGGCACGTTTCCGTGTCAACACACTTTTTGGCGACTCCGCTGGGGAAGGCTATGCCAACATGACAAGTACACCTACATCAGCCACCGGTACGTCTACATCGACTACTATGCCTACACCGCCGATGGATACAATAAGACGCGCGGATATCGACAACTGCAACATCTTGACGCCTACGCTTGAAGATATCCCTGCAGAAGACCGAGCAGAGATCGAGGCAAAGCTAAAAGCACTCCAAGACATGATGCTTGGGGGCCACGTCAAGACACGCGCAGGATTCATCAAGTGTGACATCATCACCCTCGACCTCGCTCAGGTCCAGGTAACACTTGTATCGCCTCGTTTATCTTCTTTAGATATTGAGCAAAAACTAGCCGCATCAGTAGATCAAGCCATTAGCGCTTCGCTAGCCAACCGTTTAGATTTGGCAGTCAGCTCCCAAGTAGAGGCGACTCTTAGGAGGTTCGACTTTACTGAGGCCGTACCCCCGGTTCCTATTGCTAGTGCACCTCCGGCAAACCACGTATACGGTAGGACTAACGACAACACTGGCACCATCATGTCTCCGGCCTCAACACTTATGGCCGAGACTAATCATTACGCCTACAGTCAAAACAACACTGCGTACCATGCACCACCACCCGCGCCGGTACCCGCGCTGCACGCGCCACATGCGTAGGCACCCGGACATGAGCACATCATACAGATAGCACGCAGGGAAGAGGCACATGGCCGACACACCGATATCCCACCGCGTGTCGCGCCCCCGCATGAAAGGCGCACACAAGCAACATGCCAAGATGACATAGAGGAGCGGGTCCACGCGCTATTTAGAGAGTGTGCCGGCTTCGTGCCCAAGGGACGGGTTAGGTTTACCGTAAGCCATACCCCGACCATCTTGACACAATACCCTACCCCCGCGGCTATAAAATCCATGAATTCACTAAGTTCAATGGCGAGGGTAGCAAGACTACACTAGAGCATGTTGGTCAATTTTTGGCACAATGTGGAGAGGTTAGCGGGATAAATGCTCTAAAAGTTAGACTATTTTCTCTCTCGCTGTCCGGCACTGCTTTCACTTGGTTTTCGGCGCTCCCGCCGAACTCCATCCAAACGTGGAAAGATTTAGAGAGGAAAGTCCATGATTATTTCTACACGGGTGAGACAGAACTTAAGCTTTCACATTTGACATCGGTCAAGCAGAAGTCTAGCGAGAGCGCCTCTGAGTACATCATGCGTTTTAGGGACACTAGAAACCGATGTTTTAGCCTTAATATGTTAGAAAGGGACATGGCGGAACTAGCTTTTAACGGGTTGCATTCCAAAATTAAAGAGAGGATAGATAACCAGAAATTTTTAGAAGTTAGCCAAGTTTTGCAGCAGGATCTGGTCCAAGAAGGCCGAACCAAAGATAAAAAGTCTATTAAGACGTTTAGCAAGCCTAGGGCTGAAATCCACATCATGGAACGCTCTGACGAGGAGGAGTCAGAGGAGGACGATTCGGCCAACATGTACGCAGCCGAATGGGTTTGGAACGCTAAAAGAATCGACTTAGTGAGGTCAAGTACTCGTTTGATATAACTAAATGTGATAAAATATTTGATTTTCTCTTAAAAAGTCAACTTCTCAGGTTACCTAAAGGCCAAGTCATTCCATCTGCCGATGAATTAAAGAAGCATTCGTACTGTAAGTGGCATGATTCACATTCACATAACACTAACGACTGCAATGTTTTTCGATGGTAGATCCAATCAGCCATAGAAGAAGGACGATTGAAGATAGACCATAATCCAATCATGAAGCTGCATAAATATCCTTTTCCTGTCAACGCCATCGACCTCGGCGAGAAGAAGGTGTTTATTCAGCTGGAACAGGCCGAGTCGGCTAAGGGGAAGGATATAATTGTTGGAGAGCCACACACTTGCACGCTCGTACCAAAGAATCCCGAGGTAGGAGTGTGGAAACAAAACATTGACACCCCTTCGGCTAAAACTCACAAAAGGCCGAAGATAACATACAACATGATGTTGAACAAGCATCGTAGAAAAGCCAAGGAAGCAGGTCCCCGCACTAAAGGGCTAGGATAGCCGAAGGGCCCGAGGCTTTCGGAGGGTGATTTCAGACCGAAGCAAGCACACCCTCCGCACGGTGGCTTCGGACCACAGTGGCCTAACTCTCTGCATGGAGGCTTCGGACCACGATGGCCTGATGCCTCGCACGGTGGTTCCGAGCCACAATGGTTGAATCCCTCGTACAGCAGTTTCGAGCCTCAACGGTCGGGCCCCCTATACAGCAACTTTGGCCCCCAATGGTCGAACCCCGCACCGTGGGAGGCTTCGACCCGTACTGGCCGAACGTACCTTCGGCCTGGCAGGACCCTTCGCTGGTGTGGTCCGAGATGCCATCAACTCTACCGAACCTCCCTCCGGGTAACGGGTTTGGCTCACAGTGGGCAAGGCCACTGGAGCTGCCGATGCCTCCGCCGTATGACTGGGCGGGGACCCCGTGGGCTCCGTACTTATTCGGGTCAGGGTACCCTCCGCAGCCTAACACTATGCCTTGTTTTCCTTCGGAGTATTATGGATGGCAGGGGCAAACAGACGCAGCGGAGGGGAGCATCGTCCATAGACTATCCGTGGTGCCTCCGAATCGGGCTATGCAGAGCGAAGCCGAAGGGTGTGAGCACACAGAGGCTGAGGTCAGGGAGTCCAAAGCCATAACCATCAAAGTTGGGTCTCAAGAAGTCCCAATCTCAAAAACTTTGTCACCAAGGATTGACGAAGGTGAGTTTCATGCTTCGGCCGAGCTCGGCGCCGAAGCTTGGTTCGATCGGCTAGACGAGGCCTATCCGTCTGTCGGGGTTCGCAGCGAAGCCCCCTCCGAACGCAAGGTGCACAAGGCCGAAGGGCGCAGTGCCACTTCGGCCAGAATTAATGGAAGTCGAACAATAGCACTCGGCACCAAGCCTCAGCCATCTTGGGCACCTCCAGGCATGTCCAAATCACAAAAGATACGCCTACAATGACTACAGGCACAGGAGATGCGCGAGAGGAAAGCTAAGGCCGAGCGCGACGCTATCTTCGAAGAGATCCGCCCTCGACCAGCTACAAAACAGGTATGGAGGGAGAAGTCGGTTGAGATAACCAACCCGGCTCCTAGTCCGAGCGACGACGATGACAACATGCTCGATGACGATTACTCGCCCATCTCTGAAGGGCCCGCACCCCAGGTGATGGACATCAACATCATCACGCTGCCCTACCATCGTCGCTCAATTGAACCTCGGCCCGCGCAGCACCATCTTCGAGAAGACCGAGGACTTGGCTCACCATCCAAAGCCCCTCTATGTCAGAGGTCACATCAATGGGAAGCCGATTTCCCAAATGCTCGTCGACGACGGCGCCACTGTCAACTTAATGCCTTACTCGTTGTTGAAGAAACTTGGCAGGGATGAAGATGACATGAAGAAGACCAACTTGATGCTAAACGGCTTCAACGACAAGAGCTCCGAGGCCAAAGGCGTACTCTCTATGGAGTTAACGGTGGGCAACAAGACGTTGCCAACAGCATTTTTCGTCGTCGACGTACAAGGTAATTATAGCGTACTACTCGGGCGCGACTGGATTCACGCGAACTGTTGCATTCCTTCTACTCTACACCAGTGCCTGATACAGTGGGACGGCAATGAGGTGGAGGTCATCCCCGCGGATACTTTGGCCCAAGTAGCATTGGCTGATGTGTCGGTTGACGCCGTCCATAACAAAGTATAGTGTCTGTCAGGTAGAGACCTTTCGGATTACGATTTTGTTAGTGTTTCCGGAGGACGGTTTGTACTAGTGTCTGTAAAGCCGGCTGGAGTAGCATGGCTATTTTTGTATTAATAAGTCATGTCTAGCAAGAGTAATCTAGATTGGCTAAAGTCTCGTGTGGAACAATATCGGTCCACTAAAGATGGTATTGCCGAGGCCATCGAGGACTTTAGCGAAGTAGAGAAGTTAGGACAAGGTTTTCCATCGGCCGATCCCTTGGAGGAAGTTGACATAGGTGATGGTAGCATCCCGAGGCCGACTTTTGTAAATCAACATTTACAACCTGATGAAAAGGCTGAAGTAATAGAATTACTTCGGTCGTATGTCGATTGTTTCGCATGGGAGTATAGCGAGATGCCGGGACTAAGCCGCGAGCTCATGGAGCATCGGCTGCCTATCTAGTCCGGATTTAGGCCTTATAAGCAGCCTCCTCGTCGCTTTAAATCGGCCGTCTATGACCGAGTTAAAGAAGAAGTGGAGCGACTACTCAAGGCTGAATTTATTAGGCCGTGCAGGTACGCGGAATGGGTTGCTAACATTGTACCTGTAGAAAAGAAAGGGAGCGGCAAGATATGGGTATGCATTAATTTCAGGCATCTAAACAGAGCCACTCCAAAGGACGAGTATCCAATGCCGATATCCAACATGCTGATCAACGATGCTTCAGGACACAAGGTACTAAGTTTCTTGATGGCAATGCTGGTTATAATCAAATCTTTAAGGCCGAAGAGGACGTCAACAAGACTGCCTTTCGATGCCCTAGTTTTGTCAGTTTGTTCCAGTGGGTCGTCATGACTTTTGGTTTGAAAAACACCGGCGCCACATATCAGCGCGCTATGAACTTGATCTTTCATGACTTGTTAGGAGTTATGTTAGAAGTTTACATTGATGATGTCGTAGTCAAATCGGACGCTATGGTAAACCATTTAGCCGATTTGAAGGTTGCTTTCGATAGGATGCGATAGTATGGGTTGAAAATGAACCCACTTAAGTGTGCTTTTGGTGTGTCGGCGGGAAAGTTCTTAGGTTTCATAATTCACGAGAGAGGCATAGAAATTGATCCCAGGAGACTTGAGAAGATTAGAAACATTGCAGCGCCGACATCCAAAAGGGATGTACAAAAATTGCTAGGCAAGATGAACTATTTGTGTCATTTCATATCCAACTTGTCTGGCAATATTGATGCCTTTGTCCCCAAACTCCGGCTGAAAAACGAAGCCGAGTTTACTTGGGGGGCAAGCCAGCAAAGTGCTTTTGAGAAGATCAAGGAGTGCTTGTCATCACCTCCTGTGGTGAGAGCACCCAAAGCCGGGATTCTGTTTCGGCTATACATCGCTGCTAAGGATAGCGTAATTGGGGCCGTGCTAACCCAGGAGGTAGAGGGGAAGGAGTACATCATCACATTCTTGAGCCACCGCCTGCTGGACACCGAAACTAGGTGCGCGTTTGTGGAACGATTGTGTTTATCACTTTACTATGCGTGTACCAAATTGCGCCATTATCTTCTCTCCACTACATGTGTTGTCGTTTGTCAAACCAATGTTATAAAGCACATGTTACAGAAGCCGATTCTGAGTGGAAGAATCGGAAAATGGGCTTACACATTGATTGAGTACAATTTGGCCTACGAACCCCTGAGAGCGATGAAAGGCCAAATCGTGACCAACTTTATAGTTGATCACCACGTAGATGTCAGCTGGAGTGATATTATTGCTCTAGTTAAAGTAGTGCGTGGAAAATTTATTTTGATGGTTCGGCTTGCAAGAGTGGCCAAGGCATTGGAGTGGTTGTCATATCACCCAATGGAATGCACTTTGAAACTTTGGCCCATCTAGAATTTTCTTCCACTAATAACCAAGCCGAATACGAAGCTTTGTTGCTAGGTCTTGAATTGTTAGAATCTGTAGGTGCTAGACATGTTCACGCATATGGTGATTCTTTATTAGTAGTGCAACAAGTAGCTAAGAATGCTCAATGTTTTAATGGCTTGCTGAATAGTTACTTGGATAAATGTCTAGACATAGTTGCCACTTTTGATGATTTCAAAATATCTCACGTGTCAAGAGAAGCCAATTCAGTCGCCAATGACTTGGCTCAACAAGCGTCTGGCTACCAAGTCAGGAGAGGAAACTTTTCTGTATTAGAGAAGCCGGTGTTTGGTATTACTACCGAAGCCAGTAACGGTGGGCAGGCACACCCTCCGAATCGAACCCCTCTGGCCGCCGATGGTCGCTGCGCGTCAAGGATCCTGAACCGGAATACCCTGCCGACCGAAGGAGCTAGCACGCTGAAGTCTGTAGGCCGGAGCCTCCTGCACAGAGAAGGCTCCCCGGAGTCCGAACCCTCCGGAGGGCTTCGGCCCAGCACACTCCGAACGGCCACCCCGGCTAGGCTTCGGCAGGAGCTGGAATGGCTCGGGGGGCACCCCAAAGTCAGTAATTTAGAAGTTTTTTCAGAAGGTGGACCAGCGAGATCCTCTGAAACCTGTAAGGGCGATTGGAGAGTCCCAATCGTCCAGTATTTGAGAGACCCTAGCCAAAGGGTTGATCGGAAGGTTCGGCGACGAGCGTTCAAATTCGTGTTGATAGACGACACACTGTATTGCCGAACCATCGACGGAGTACTATTGAAATGTTTAGGCCATGAGCAATCCCAGGTGGCTACAAGAGAAGTCCATGAAGGGCTTTGCGGCACTCATCAGTCGGCCCAAAAAATGAGTTGGATGCTCAAAAGAGCGGGTTTTTATTGGCTGACTATGACTGAAGATTGTTTCAAGTACTATAGAGGGTGTGAAGCATGTCAAAAGTTTGGCAATATCCAGTTAGCTCCTGCCTCATTGCTCAACCCTATTGTCAAGCCATGGCCTTTTCGAGGTTGGGGTTTAGACTTCATCGGCCAGATTCATCCTCCTTCCTCAAAAGGGCATCGGTTCGTGTTGATGGCGACGGATTACTTCACTAAGTGGACCGAGGCTGTACCTCTCAAGAAAATGACCCACAATGAGGTATGTGATTTTATTTTAAAGCACATCATACATAGATTCGGCATTCCTCAAACTCTTACTACAGATAAAGGTAGTCCATTTGTTTCTAGAGAAGTTAGGGACTTCCCCGAATATTATGGTATTAAGTTGGTGAACTCTTCACCTTACTATGCTAAGGCCAATGGTTAGGCTGAATCTAGCAATAAAACCATGATTAAGCTCATTAAGAAGAAAATTGAAGAGTTTCCTAAAAGGTGGCATGAAGTGCTTTCCGAGGTGCTATGTGCTTGTAGAATTGCAAAGCACGGTGCTACCAAGGTTAGTCCATATGAATTGGTATATGGACAAGAGGTCGTTCTGCCTGTAGAGGTAGATCTTGGCTCCTTAAGAGTGTTAAAGCAAGACGGCTTATCGGTCGACGAGTATGAAACTCTTCTAAAGGATAATCTAGAGGAAGTGACTGATAAGAAACTAAGGGCTTTAGAGGACATAGAAGTAGACAAGAAGAGAGTAGCTAAAGCCTACAATAAGAAGGTTAAACCAAAATCGTTTCAAATAGGAGACTTGGTGTGGAAAACGATTTTGCCCTTAGGCACGAAGAGTCCCAAGTTTGGTAAATGGTCACCTAGTTGGGAAGGTCCTTTTAAGATAGCTGAAATTGCTCCCGGCAACGCATACGTGTTGGAATCCCTGCTGGGAGAGCGGTTTCGAAGAGCTTTGAATGGTAGGTACTTGAAAAGGTATTTCCCAAGTGTGTGGCAAACATCATAAAAGTGTCGAAAAGCCGATATGGATGGTATCGTCTTCAGCTCATTGTGCTTTTAGTTCACTAGTTCACTAAAAGGCAGGGGGCATGTGTTGATAGCAAAAAATGGACTTAATGGCTAGATTGTCAAAATATCAATTTTTGTGATTTGGGCCGAAAATACACATGTCCAGGGTCCGTCTGAAGCCCTACAGGGCCGAAGTCCATTGAGCTATGGGATTCGAAAGCCTCAAGCCAGCCCATGGGCTTCGGCCGGGAAACCTTCAGAGGCCCACGCCACCGGAGCTTCGGCCCGAGGAGCAGGCCTCGACGGGCCTAGCCGAAGCCCACTTCGGCAGAGGTAGAGTTGTATGCGTTTCCAGCTCAAATTTTTATCTCTATCTGGCCGGGTTAATAGCAGATTAGATCAGAGATTAAGCCCCTATAAATAGAGAGACGAGGCCAGCATAGAGGCCCCCCCAACACAAATCAAACACAAAGCCCTAGCTTTGATCGCATTTAATTTACCTTTATTTTCATGTACCTCTTCGTGGGTTTGCCTGGAAGCCCTCCACCAGACACTTCGGAACAGTGGTAACCCTTGTTACTTCGCTTGTGAAGTATTCGTTAATCTACGTAATAGATTGCTATCGCCTTGTTACTTCACCTGTGAAGTATCCGCTAATCTGCGTAACAGATTGCTACCTTCGCTACTAGTGCAACACTTAGCAGAATTCGGTCCTCAGGCCGAATTGGTACTTCGCACCTTCTCTGTTCCAGGTTTTCCGTTCGGAGCTACTTCGTCGGAGGTACCCAGAGCTGAGAGATCGGCTTTGGAGGTCGTTAGGACACCCTTCGGCAAGACTATAGGCTTCGACCCCAAAGTTCGCCAGCATACTTCGTCACAAAAGGCTTCGCTATGATCGCACCCCTCTCCGGACGAAGTCACGCCTGCGTGCGGCGTTCGTCATTGTTTCGTACCTCGCTGTATTAGAGGCTTCGCCCTGAACCCCACCGTTCAGAGGTGATTGTCATGTCCAGATCTGTTCGGAGCTCACCTTCGATCAGATCACTCCGAACGCCGAAGGCACCCTTCGGTGGGACACTTCGCACCGGACGCCGAAGGTATACTTCAGCGACCCCTTCGCACCATACTTCGAAACAGACAGGCTTTGACCAGTTTGCTCGTTTTATTCTGTCTTATATATTTCTTTCGGCTAATTGGATTATTTTGTGTGATCTGATTGCCTGGCGACTCCACCCCCCTTATCACGACTAAGGGTAGTCGGAACGCGACATCAGTGTTGTGTTACGCTTAGGCTCGTCCCTAAGTATCCACACACTTTTGGATCGTCGAACTAACCCAAGTGCGGTGGCACATTTCCGAGTCAACAGGAAGACCTAGACATCTTAGAGATCCAGCAGAATATGAGGAAGGGTAAAGCCCCAGGGTTCTCCGAGGATGAGAACGGTACTGTTTGGTTCGGGAACCGGATATGCGTGCCCGACAAGCCAGAGTTGAAGGCCCTTATCCTTCATGAGGCCCATGAGACTCTATACTCCATACATCCCGGGAGTACAAAAATGTACCAGGACCTAAAAGAGAAATATTGGTGGGTCAGCATGAAGAGGGAAATAGCTGAGTATGTGGCTAAGTGCGACACATGCCGGCGAGTCAAGGCAGAGCACCAAAGACCTGTCGGACTATTACAACCCCTCAAGGTCCCCGAATGGAAGTGGGAAGAGGTAGGAATGGACTTCATCACGGGACTGCCAAGGACCCAAGCCAGTCATGACTCTATCTGGGTCATCGTCGATCAACTCACCAAGGTGGCTCATTTCATCCCCGTCAAGACGACATACACCGTCACTAAATTGGTTGAGCTGTACTTGACTAGGATCGTGTGCCTACACGGAGTTCCAAAGAAGATCGTATCCGATCGAGGTAGTCAGTTTACCTCCAAGTTTTGGAAGAATCTTCAAGAAGAACTCGGCACCCGGCTGAATTTCAGTATCGCCTACCATCCACAGACCGATGGTCAAACCGAAAGGGTAAACCAGGTGTTGGAGGATATGCTTAGATCCTGCGCTCTAGACTTTGGTGGAATGTGGGATAAGAACTTGTCGTATGCGGAGTTCTCCTACAACAACAGCTACCAAGTTAGCCTGCAGATGTCCCCGTTTGAAGCACTTTATGGGCGTAAGTGCAGAACATCGCTACTCTGGGATCAGACCGCAAAGTCGCATTTATTCGGGACAGACATATTATGGGAAGCAGAAGAGAAGGTTAATGTCATCAGGGACAGATTAAAGATAGCCCAGTCCCGATAGAAGAGCTATGCCGATAACCGACGGAGACACCTAGCCTTTGAGGAGGGCGACTATGTCTACCTCCGAGTCACTCCCCTCCGTGGCACCCAAAGGTTCAACATGAGAGGAAAGTTAGCCCCCCGTTATGTCAGACCCTTTCAGATCCTCCGGCGGGAAGGAGAAGTGGCATATCAGTTGGAGCTACCACCATCTTTGGCAGGAGTCCATGATGTGTTCCACGTCTCTCATCTGAAGAAGTGCCTCCGTGTGCCCACCGAACAGGCCGACCTCCAACAGCTCAATGTCCAAGAAGACTTAACCTACATCGAGAAACTCATCCAGATTGTAGAAGTCAAGTAAAGGGTAACCAGAAGCCGTGTGGTTCGCTTCTGTAAGCTTCAGTGGGACAACCACCCCGTTGAAGAAACCACATGGGAAAAAGAGGACGAACTAAATACCCAATACCCCGAGCTATTCGAGAAACTTTCTGAATCTCGAGGATGAGATTCTTTGTAAGGGGGATAGGTTTGTAACACCCCAAATTTTCAAAGAAATAAAAATACCTTTTATTAGATTTTTCTTGAAAAAGATTATTTTTGGAATTTCTTTAATGATATTTGTGCCCAAATGAACTAGAACCTACAGGAGATGTCCAAACCAGAGGCTAAGAAAATTTATATATGATCCCAAGGCCAAGATATATTTTTGAGAATTTTTACAATTTTTTATCACTCAGGAAAGCAACCCAAATAATTCAAACTATTTTCAGTAATTATTTTTATTCAGAAAAAAGATTTAAACAGTAACGGGACTCCTTCCCCTTTTCTCCCCCAACCAGTCAGCCCAGCCCACTAACAGACGGGCCCGACTCATCAGCGAACCCCTCTCCCTCTGCACACGTGTCCGACGCCTCGGCCCCACCTATCGGCGCCAACCTCCCGTCTCGGCTGAGCCCGACCCCACCGGTCAGTCCCGCTCGTTGTCGCACCCGTGCCCCCGCACCCCACTAATAGTGGGCCCTGCCAGTCAGACCCGTCATCCACCTCATGCCACCACCCCCAAACCTTGCCGGCCAAATCTCGCGCTCCGCGATCCGCTCGTCGCCGGCCGCCTCCCATTAAATCGACGTAGGCATTCAATTCCTCGTGATACGCCGACGGTTTCCCCCATGCCGGCGTTAAGTGTGTTTACTCTCGGCCTCCCCTAATTACGCTCCCTCTGACCCCGCTGACGCCCCTACTTAAACCCCCGACCTCCACCGCGTCCAGCTCGCACGTCCATTTGCTTTGAGAACAAGCAGAACGTCCGTGCTCCCGTTTCTAGCACCACATCACCGCCCGCACTCCAGCCGTCATTCGCCATCGCCAGAGTCCTCCTCCACCCTCGACGACCGCACCAACGTGACCATAGACGCCTCCCCGACCTTGGCCACCGCTCCGTCGACGATGAAAACCGTCGGAACCCCGACGCCGACAAAGGACCCTAACACCTCCGCCGTCCTCGCTCATCGCCGGCTGCACTCCGACGACCTCAGACCACCACAACGGTACCCTCGTACTCCCCTAGTCACCCTCTTTCCATTTCTAGGCATAGATAGGACCGTCATCGCTCGTCGTGGCCTCTGGCCCGCTCGCCGTCGCCGGAGAAGATGACCGGCACGGGTAAAGTACCCGTGCCGTGTCGGATTCAATCGCGACTGTGCGATCGCGATCGGACGGTGTAGGTTATACCGCGTAGCTGGTTTAATCTGGTCCGTCGGATCGCAGCGAAGGGGTATGTTTTAATCTCGTGCGTCCGTTGATCTTTAAAACTCGCGTTCAATCTGAGCCCTTCATCGCGTACCGTTTCAACGTTTTAATCTTGGCCGTCCACGTCAACTTAACACTCCCGCCTCTCCCGTAGCCGCCCGATCGCGATCCAACGGTGATCCGTGATCCGGTGCACGCGCACAGTGCGTGGGTTCACGGTGGATCCGGTTCACCGTGGACCGGCGGCTGTTTTTGAATTAATTTAAATTCCAGAAACGGTTTTAAACTTCTAAAATTCATATCTTGCTCATTTTAACTCCAAATTTAACCATTTCAATTCCAGAAAATTTATAATTTTATTCTCTACATGTTAATGCAATAAAAACAGTGGGTTTACTTTGAGTATTTTATATTCATGTAATAAAGTATTCAAATGCACTTTAGGGTAAATTCATAATTCCTTTAGAAAAATCCATAACCCCATGAAATTGTCTTGAAAATTTAAATGATGATTTCAGAATAGTTAATGACTTCAATTCAAGTATTTTAACCCAATCAAACCCTTTATGTTTATTGTGTGATTTTGGAATGTTTAATTGAATGCAATGTTTATTATGCGT
Source organism: Zizania palustris (assembly GCA_019279435.1). NCBI lineage: Eukaryota > Viridiplantae > Streptophyta > Magnoliopsida > Poales > Poaceae > Zizania > Zizania palustris. The sequence goes on from JAAALK010000080.1 coordinate 11,202,324, forward strand.
ATCAAAAAGACTACGATGTCGTCGAGGAGCAGGAATACTTACTGGAAGTTCCTCCCTCCCCCTTCGCTGAACAAGGCAAGTCACCAAACAAATCTTTTGAGCATATTGAACCCAGTTTTGTTAAACTATCGCTAAAACACATAGGTTATACATGCAATAGTCAAATGAAAGCCCTACATTATATTTATTTAGATCCCCAACTTTGATGTGCAACCCAAACCATGCTATCTAGCCTAAACTCCTTATCACCATATTATTAGTACTATTAGATAATGTCTGATGTATTGACACAATTGCTATAGGTTAAAAACGAGTCAAAGCTTTGGAAACTACTATATGATCCTCGTTATTCTTATCTCTGGAATTCAGTTAGTGATAGTATTTTGGGTTGAGAGTGTATGCATGGTGGGTTCTGGGTGCAACCTAGGGCATTGGTCGGTAGAACCCAGGGCACTATAAGGACCGGTCTGCGGGATCCGTCACAATACATTTTCGTACTAACCACAAGTCTAGTGGGTAAGTCCTAACTAAGGTATGGAGTATTCCATTCCGAGGCACCACTTGGAGATGGGTCAAGCAGCACCTGCGGGTGGCTTGTACCGACGTGGCGCAAAAGGGGGTGTGACGTTAGCCAGGATGCATCCCAGTGCACCGACGAAACCTAGAGCGGGTGATTATCGCTTGGAGCATTTCATGCTGAGGTTTTGGCATGAGTTCCCATGGTTTGGGTCATCTCGTTACACTTTGGTGTATGGGATGAGCGCGTGCCTTGTGGGTACAGTGGTACACCTCTGATCAGAGTCTTAAATCTTTTCAAAAAGCCGAGCTCACGGTCAAAGGCGGGTTGCGTGACTACTCGCAGTTAGTTTACTTTTATGAATGTGCATGATGACTTGGCATGTAAGGACTGTTGAGCGAGGAGGGAAAACGTACTCCTCGAGTTAGATGATATTATGTTGTTCATGTTTATTATTCCGCATGATTAAATTTGACTACACTAAATGCTACAACTGAAAATTGTACTTTTCCACACTTTTAGCCATTATCATCCCTTTGTTATTATCCCGCATTATTATTGCATTCTCGGTGGCTTGTTGAGTACTTTTGTACTCATACCCATTGGACAAACACTTCAGAGGCTGCCTACTATGAGGAAGATGGTCTGGAGTAGCGACCCAGTCAAGAAGAAGATCATGAAGAAGACGTTCGTCATGCCATATTGTTTTTATAGTTTCTTTTAATTTTACACTTGTAATAATGTGGTCTGCGAACCACGAATGCTTGCCCGTATGTACATTGTCGCATGATGAACCTCTTGTTATTATTGTTTTTCTATGGAAATTCAATAATGTTCCGATTTGGTAAATCGGGGCGTCACAATTGTCCCCGTCACTAAAGGTTGACCCTTTAGTGATGGGTAAAGATGTTACATCACTGACGTGATAAGAGTGACGGAGGATATTCTCATCACTAAAGTGCTTTTCTGTCATAGTGATTTTATTCATACAATATTCTTTCATTACGTGTCTTTCATAGTTTCATTACACGCTTACTATTATTAATACATAGTACTATTTCTTAATGAATTACTTGTCACAAACACCTATGAATTAAATTATACCCTAGTGGCGAGGAGATCATTAAGTTAGCAGCCCAACATATGAGTGCAATCATGTGCAACATACATTATGTTACATTCATATGGTATTATCCACTTTTTTCATCGTTTCAAATACAGGACATGGCAAGTAGGCGGATCCCTATGGTACCAACTTATGTTCATGATAGTTGCCTCATAAAGATCAATCATCTACTCAATGTGGGCATTACTAGTTTATACATTGTATATTGTATATGTTGTTTGTGTGGTAATAAATCTAACAAACTGGTACGATATTATATTACTATTTTAGTTTTTATCAAAAAGATTTAGTGATATCAATAAAATTCATGTTGATGATACTCTTAAGATATTGACAAGAGATGGGTGCACTAGTGAGGTTGAGGTGGTGAGCTATGGAGGTAGGATATGCCTCCACAAAGGTTGGGTCAAATTTAGTCAAAGAGGCATCCTCACACAAGGAGACTATATGGTAATAACAATAAGACATACCCCATTGACAATTATAGGCAAAATTTACATTAACTTTGGTGATGAGAAGAATCCAACGAACATAAAAGTGGAGTACAACGATAGTGTGTATATATATAACTGACATTACTTACTAGATATGCACGTTTTTTATGTGCTTAACATAATTTCATTATAATATCAGGTGAGGGCCCTATCAATGTTGTAGAGAGGAAGGAGAAGCAGAAGCCAGGGAGATCGACACCAAACAAATAGAGCAACTGAAACACATATGTTATTTTGGCAATCCAACAGATGTAACTCCAGCAAGGAAGGCTCTTCTGCAAGATATCTCAGCATGTTTATCCTCGGAGACTCTATTATATGTATGCACAATAAATTCTGACTATCAAATCCTGGCTTTGATTCAGGATGCAACGTAAAAACTATTATTTTTTAAAAAATGACCATAATATTAGTGATGGGCAATAGTAATCAACGTCATTAAAGTACCCTTTAGTGACGGGTGACATTACAACCCGTCACTAAAAAGTAACAGCAGGTAAGCCTATGCCACTTTTAGTGACGGATAAACACTCATCACTAATGATGTTACACTCGGCAAAGATTGTTGCACTCGGCAAAGGCAGGGTTTGCCGAGTGCCACACCGTAGGCACTCGGCAAACATCCTGAAAAATCCCTCGCCAAATTTTTTGCTGACGCCGTGACGACGGCAGGGGTGAAATTTTGGGTTTACCAAGTGCCACTAACGGACACTCGGCAAACCCTAGCCTTTGCGAGTGCCACCCAGAAAAACACTCGGCAAAGATGAAATACCCAATATTTCATGTGAAAACACATTTTGAGTCCATATCACAATTTAAAAATGTTTTGAACCTGAATTTTTTTACAGTCATAATTCAACATCTGTTAATTCATGGAGAATTTTCATACTTTTATGAGTGGGTTTGATATTTTTAATAAAATAATCAATCATCGAGTTCAAAGATATTATATTTTTCTTACACACATCTTATCATCAACTTTGGTACCCCTCGGACGGACAACCTCCTATGTCATTTTGCATAGTTAATAGTCTTGTGCTGGTACGTATAGTAAACAACATCTCCTAGGTAGGAGATTTATAGGAAAAATTAAAAGCAAGTAAAAACATACATAAGTATAAGGGCTTCAGCGTGAGCTTCTAAGGATAAAGGTAGACGAACAACCCTGCAAGTCTGCATCAAATTAAGTTCGCATTGAAACCCTATCTTTGCTCGGAACTTAGGCTTCCAATTAATCAGCTCGATCTTCTGTTTGCCTCCACGATAGATGGCTCCTGGGGTTGAATGGCCTCTTCTGCCAGTGTCTTCTGCAATCTGCATAGCACTATCTTGCTCTATCGTCCTCTTCTTCAAACCCCTCCCCATTCTAGAGTTCACTGTGTTGAAGCTAAACGAGAGTGAGGGTCATCAATTGGTTATAATCGAGCAGCTAGCGTTGGAGCTTGCTGCATGCCAGTATAGTATAGGGAGAGAGTATGGTAATGCGAGCGAGATAACAGTAAACGAACACAGTCATGCAGGGGAAATGAAAAGTCAAGAACCGTAGGCCTATAGGTTGTTCTAGTCTGTCATACCGCTTGCTCTCAGATCGAATTAAACCTTGTCCCTCTAGCATGTATGTAAGCAAGCAGCCGGCTCTGTGTGCTTCGTTTCAAGTGTATTACCATTAATTGTTGACCGCGAGGTGAGCAACTTGCTCCGGATCGGTCAGATTAATAGCACAAAGGTAGATGGAGTTAGAGAAAATAAACTCCAAGCTATGGTGTCAGTTCTACGATCAGGGCCGTTCAGGGCGAGAGGGGCAACCGCCTAGGGCCCAGGAAAGTTAGGGGCCCCCAATTTATATGTGTGTATATAATTTAGTATTTTTATACTCTCTACATCACGGTCCATAACCCAAAAATGGCCTAGCATGTAGCACAACAAATATACAAATTAGAACTTTGCGTAGCGCGACATCGTCCTAGTCCAATGTAGCACACTAGCAGTCTAGTATGGGCAAATGCAAGCTAGCTAGGCAGGCATGCACTGACGCTTGTCCTCCTGTGATATCGCCCAAAATCCTCGCCTGCTCACTCAGCAACCTAAATCCCCTATTTGTAAGCTCACGATGGCACGACTCCCACTATGGCAACACCACAATGGGCAACGAACAATGGATGAGCAAGGCTTCCGTCTCCTCAGCTACTCCACCGGAGCCTAAAGCGCTAGTGAGTGGTGACTGGTCCAAATCCCATCCTAAATTCTAATATCTTGAATAGTCGGTGCTAGGCTGGTGGATGGTAGCGACGATGGTTATGCCCTTGCGGTGAGCTATGCGAGCGACCGACTGACGACATGGTAGGAGGCGATACTCTCAATTCACCGATGCTCACCTATTGACATTGTTCGTTGCTAATACCCTTATATGTCTACCCGTACGATTCACCCACCTGATAAAAATAGATCGAAGGGCCCCTAATTTTTTTCGCCTAGAGCCCCCAGATTGCTAGGAACGGCCCTGTCTACGATATGAACTTGCGTGATTAATTATTCAACAATACACTTGTTATGTTTTACGTCATTTTGTTGGATGGTGATATGTGAGGCAAACGAAATAAGGAATCAATCAAATAAAATGGAAATAGATTGATTTTCGGTTAGGAAAGCCTGGTCAAGATCCACTAAAATCGCGCCATGATCAGAGACGCAATCGACTACATGGTTGTGGTCCCAGTTCGAACAGCGTCATATATAAAAGAGGGGCGGGAGGCAACATTTTGAAACCAACGTTTTCATTCTATAAAATCCACCCCATATTTCGTAAAACTAATCCAAAGGGCACCAGATCGATTTGAAGGCCGCTGCCCAACATCGTGCTCATCGACAACGACGGCAACCTCAAGATCCATCCTCGAACAGTGTCGGTGGCGCCCTGAAGGGAGGAGAGACTTGATCAGGCAACAACACCATCAGGCCAACTCCGTTCTAATGTCTCTTGAGATTTTTACTACATTTGTTCAGAATACTCGTTCTTTTGTACTTTCTTTGGTTCGAATTCCGCTCTTTCGCACCGTCATTGCTTTCCTATTCCCGTGTTTTGTTTTGGAATTTTTTAAATAGTATTTTTTTAAAAAAATAAAATTTGTATGGTGATTTCAAAAAAATTGCAAAAATAGCATCCGGTCGGCCAACCATCGGCCGACTGGTTCCATGCACGTGTCAGCCCAGTCAACACTTGGTTGGCCGACTGGCACCACGTCAGCACCAATCGGCCGATGGGCCACCGACTGGTGCCCGAAATGCGCCGCGCCAGTGCCTGCGCCTGCGCTTTCCCCACGCCCCCTCGTGTCCTGCGCCCCCTCATCGACCGCACCCGCGCGTGGCCTGTGCCCTGCCCCGCCCCCTCGCCTCCCGCGCCAGTCGCCCGCCGCCTCGGCTCCCGCGGACCGGCGGTAGGCGCAGGGGTCAGCTGGCGCAGGATGCGAGGGGACGTGGCGGGGCGTGGGGGCGCGCGTGGGTGCGGGAGGCGAGGGGGTGTGGGCGTTGGCGCGATCGCGGCATGGGCGTGGCACAGCCAGGGCGCGGCATGGCGCGTTCCGGGCGCCATTCAGCCACCCATCGGCCGACTGGCTGCCACGTGGTGCTAGTCGGCCGACCAAGTGTCGATTGGCCGCCACGTGGAACCAGTTGGCCGATGGTTGGCCGACCGGATGCTATTTTTTAATTTTTTGAATCCGCCTTACAAATTTGATTTTTTTAAAAAAATACTAATTTTTTTAAAAAATACTAATTTAAAAAAAAACTTTTTTTGTTCTTATGGTTGTTGAGGTGGCGATGATTCCCTCCATGGGAGAGAGAAGGGGGAGTCCCATGCATTAGGGCCGGCCGGGCCGGGCGCCATCCTTAGCATGTGTGAGCCATATAACCGAATAAATCCCTAAATTAGTGTTTTTTTAAAAAAATTATTCATTATAATTATGTAATTTAGAATGAGTTGTCCAGTGACATTGGAAGTTAGATCAATTCAATGATTTTTTTTATTGTCGTGATTATAAACTCAGTGTACGCCGTGAGGATATGAGATATCATGTTATCATATATGGCCGGGTCTCGTATCACATCTAATTTAGAGTTTAGCATAAGATCCTATGTTTTAAAACATTCTGCATTAAGGCACTATTGCATGCCTTCTCACATGAGTAAACAAAAGCTATATTGCGAAGCCAGAAGAACTTGATGGCATATATATGGTAGAACCAACACTAAGCTCTATAGCATAGGGTGGATTTTCTCATATAAATTTGTAGCACCCAAATTAAACACTTGACGGGTGGGTAACAAGAGCAGACAAAACGACACAACTACAGAACGTGCCAATAGTGGTCTTGGGGCATCAAGTGCTCGTGTAGATGTGTGTGACTTGACACCCAGTGTGCATGGTTCAACTCTTACATTGACGTGGCACATCAAGGTGGATTATATTTACTATCACCAGCCCAACACTACCGGAAAAACAAGGTTTGCCGAGTGCCCGAAACTTTGCTAAGTGCAATATCTCGGGCACTCGGCAAAGATTTGTTTGCCGAATGTTTTTAAAAAAACACTCGGCAAACAAGTTGTTAACAGACGTCGTGATGGTGTTCTTGCGCGGCAAAAATAAAATTATTTTGAGGGTTTGCCGAGTGTTTTTTAAAAAACACTCGGCAAAGAGAGTATGTTTGTCGAGTGTTTTTTAAAAAACACTCGGCAAACCCATTTTTTTATTTTTTTCTGAACTAATGTTTCGAGTCTAAGTGATATTTTCAATTTGATTTTAACTTGAAACTTTTTTCTACAATAAAAACACAACATATATTATCTCATGTAAAATTACATATTTTTTTGGTTCAGTTTGTTATTTTTAAATTATTAAGTATGTTTCTAGGATTTAAATTGAAATAGGTGAAATTTGAACTACAAGTGCCTAAAATAATAAACCAACAATAATGAAAAAATCATATTCATGTTTTAAATTCTATTTAGGGTTCTTATAAACTTAATTAAAAGAAATTTTGAACAATTTAGGGTGTGACGCTCGTTCAACAACGTGAAGCTTAATAGTTTTTTAATTATAAAAAACAATCAACTGATGTCTAAAAAACATAAGACTTGCGATGGTGTTATTATATGATACATAGATGCTGTGATAAAAATTTAAAAATATTTCGAGAAAATTATCACGTAGAGTGTTTAGAAATCGGAGATTATGAGAGGAGTGATTAGGGTTTAGAGAAAAAATGAGATAGGTTTGAAAGAAGTTTGATGGGTAAATTATTTTTTGTACTTGAAATTTTTTCTACAATAAAAACACAACATATATTATCTCATGTAAAAATTACACATTTTTTTGATTCAGTTTGTTATTTTTAAATTATTAAGTATGTTTTAGGATTTAAATTGAAATAGGTAAAATTTGAACTACAAATGTATGAAATAATAAAAATATTATTAAAAATAATATTTATGTTGTTGAGTTTATTTTTAGTCCTTATGCAATAAAGTTTTATAATTTCTATCAAGGAAAATATTATAAAACAAATTAAAGAAAAATAAAAAAATAAAAAGCCTCTTTGCCGAGTGCCAAATTTGAGGCACTCGGCAAATATTTTGGGTTTGCCGAGTACAACACTTGGCAAACCAAAAAAATCTCTTTCCCGCACAATTTTTCAGCCAAATTTCAAAATTGATGAACTTTTTTTCAAAATTTTCAAAAATTTTCTTTTAAAATCCACCCCTCCTTTCCTTCTCCCTCCATTCTCTCCTCTATCTCCTTCCCTCCCACCGGCACCCTCTCCCCCGGCCACCACCCCGAGCGCCCGCCTCGCCAGCCGACCGGCGCCGCTGCCCCGCCGTCCCCGACCGCCGCCCGACCCGCCGCCCGGCCTGCCCCGTTGCCCCGCTGCCACGGCCCCCGCCCCACCGGCCGACCGGCCCCGCCGCCTTGATCCCCTACCCAGCGTCGCCCCACCACCGCCCAGCCAGCCCCGTCGCCCTGCCACCACGGCCCCCGCCCCGCCGGCCGATTGACCCCGCCTTCTCGGACCCCCGCCCGGCCGGCCCCGTTGCCCCACCGCCACGACCCCGCCCCACCGGCCGATCGGCACGTCTCTGTGGCCCGCAGCGTGCGCGGCCATAGCTCTTTTTATTTTTTGTTGTAAACTTTGTCGAGTGCCACATCTTGACACTCGGCAAAACATCCGTTATATCCGTTTTCAAACCGTGAAGTCGCTTTTTTTTACCGAGTGCTATTTTTGGCACTCGGCGAACCCATGTGTGCCGAGAGGATGTCTGTCGTGTGTCGTTTGCCGAGTGCAACGCTCAGTGAAATGTTCGCCAAGAGCTTTTGAGACTTTGCCGAGTGCATGTAGCACTCGGCAAATAATGTTTCTCCCGTAGTGCAATGACCAAGCAATAAGTGGGGTGTGCGTGCATTTGCACAAGCCATTTATGTAATTGTGTTGTGCAGTTTGATAAAAAAACATATTTTCTAAGCCACATGGAGACACACGTACTGTGTACTGTGTACACATATTGCATGATGCATATATATACTATACCTTGCATAAGTGCAATATAATAGGTTGAGCCAAGATGAGAATAATTTGTTTCATCGAATTAATACTTAGATATTTCATTAAGAGAGGTCGATGCATAACTATCCAATCGATCGGAACGTTATGGTCTTAACAGCCACAAAACTCTCATTAGGTTACACGACCGGATTTTACTAAAACAAACGAAGCCCTTTATTTATTGCTGCGTATTACAAAAAACAAGTACAAATATATGAAAAAAAATCTACGGCATGGATATGACACCGAACAGGATGCATGGGCTCCATTTTCAAATTTCCTGTACGGAGGAAATTATTAAGGGTTTGCGTTACCGTATCCAGATCCAGAGCCTCCACCACCCCCACTGCCACCGTATTGGCCACGACCATTACCGCCACCGTTGCCACCAGCATTTGCATTTGCATAGCTTGGTCCTCTCCAGTAGTTATCAGCCTCACTAGAGCCAGAACCGATGCCATTTCCAGATCCATAACCACTAGATCCATAATAGCCATTGGCTTGTCCACCACCTCCACCGGCACCACTACCACCTGCGTTAGAAGACTCGCCACCATTATAACTACCATAGTATCCTCCTGAGCTATATTGACTAGAGCCTGAGCCCGATCCAGACCCACTACCATATCCTGAACCACGATATTGGCTACCGCCACCGCCGCCGCCACTACCTCCACCACTTGCATGAGCACCATAAGAGTTACTGCTACCAGACCCTACTCCATTCCCAGACCCGGAGCCCCCACCGTTCACATATCCTCCTCCCTCTCCACCTCCTGTGCCTGATCCTTGGGAACTGGAGTATCTTGCCACTCTTGAAGCATTAGCCAATCCAATGCTTAAGAGGACAACAAACCCAAGAGCTGCAAGCTTAGTGCCTGCCATTGTGATCAGCTTACTTTGTGAGTGAAAAAGGGAGAGATGAGTGCTGAGTGAAGGATAGCATTGGTATTTATAGTGCTTTTGAGGTCCTATGCATCACTAGTTACATAACTTAATAGCATCCACGTTAGGTTTTGAGTTGACAATCCTCTAGAGGAATCAACTTGAATCTTAAAAAAATGCAGCAAAGAGCTCAGCTCGTTTACTTGAAGAAATCATGTGACAAGAGTTTGAGGTTAAGTTACATACACCCTATATATATCTAGCTAAATTATTACTTCTTCTGGCCTGGTCACAAATGCTTGAAGTTTTATCATATATATTAGTTGCATTTTACGACAATATCCTTCCATCATAAAATGAGCCAATACAAGCAGTCACTCAGGATATAGCACTTCCAGTATGTTCTTAAAAAAGGCGTTATAGTCGTCGCACACGTAATTCTAGATTAATCACAATTATATTGTTAGCCATTAATTTGTTGTATAGTCACTTCGTTACCTAAATACTTTATTTTTAGCAATTCTAAGAAAGATTAATTAGTAGTATAGAGAAAAGACTCGATCAGTGTAGCTCAAATAATGTTGTTTTTTAGAGGAAAGCTCAAAATTTTGTTGTTTCGCTTTTTTCTCTGAGAATTCAAACACTCATCAGCAAGAGTTGAGTTGATCACGTAGATCTTAAGATCGAGATGGATCAATTAACTATGATCGAGATGGATCAATTAACTAATAAACACAAGAAACTGCAGTGAACAACTAACTAATAATTCAATTATTACAGCCCACTACCAGGCCAGATTAACTCCTAATTGCACTGACTTCTGCAAACAAGCACAAGCATCTACTGATGAATATATAGTTTATAGCTAAAACAGTTGACATTGCATAGGCGACCTCGAGGTTCTCGATCCATTGCGGCTGACTTTGACAAAGTCATACGCGCGGTGGTGTTAAGTGCCAGTAATATAATCCGACAAGTGGATCGACCACACTCAGAATACGAGCAAGAAATGTAAAGAACGTACACCTAATAGTGATGAACATATTACCACTCGAAAAGAAACGGAAGTTACTACAGATCATCTTTTTCATTTACCATTGAGTTAGAGAAATTCAACGCCGTTCCATGGAGTTTGCATGTGTTAATGTTCTATGATATGTGTCGAGCTTGCCTGCTATAGCTTAAATTCTACGAGTAAAATTTTAGGGTGCCTCAACAACCTGTGGATCATTCATTTTTAGAAATCCAATGATCCAGATTTAAACAGAGAAATCTATTATCTCTCTTTTTTCTTTTTTCCTTCTTCTATTTCTCTCTTTCTTTCTCTCCCTTTTCTTTTCTCTCTTCATTTGACCGACTAGCTAGCTAGCTCGAAGGGGTGGTGGAGCACCGAACGGGAGCAAACGAGGTGATGGCGGTGGATGCGGCAGGTGGCGAGGCACGGCGACAAGGGTGGATATATGGGCGACGGAGCGTCGTGGCGACGGCAGCGACAGGGCGATGGCAGTGGGGGTGGATGAGCAACAGTGGGGTGGAGCGCGGTAGTTGAGGCAGATGGGCAGCGATGGGGCGTCACGACGACCAGGGCGTATGGGGCGGTCAGAGCGGACACAAGGGGTGGTAGGGCACGACAGCGAAGGTGAATGGGCAACAACAGGTGGTGGATGGGTGTAACGATGATGGTGGGGCTAGCTAGGTGTCACGGCGACGATAGGGGGGCATCTTGGTGACGACGACGGTGTCACATCGTGGCAACAGCGGGGGCAACCTAGTGGCTGGGCATTGCGACGATAGTGGCAACAATGTGTTGCGGCGACGATGGTGGCGGACGGGCGACTTGGCGTCGTACCATGGCAACGTTGTAGTGCACTGCGGCGGCGACGGTGGTTGGCTAGAGTGCTATCTGGTTGGAGGGAGAGGGAAGAGGAGAGAGAGGAGGTAAGTTAGTAAAAAATATTTTTAATTATTTTATTTATATTTAATCAAGAACTGAGATTGATTTTATCTCTTATATCTAATGAAGGTAAAGGGGGCACAGTGAAAAAACCCTTCGACAATACACCCAAAGTATGTTTCTCGTCATTTCATATCTATGCCACCTATGCCATTTTGCGTAGTTATTAATAGTCTTACGCTAGTACGGTCGAATGGTAAACAGCAATTCAAACCCTAGATAGGAGATTTATATAAAAAATTAAACGCAAGTAATTGAAAACATATATAAGTATAAGGGCTTCCGCGTGAGCTTCTAAGGATAAAGATAGATGAACAACTTAACTCTGCAAGTCGGCATCAAAATAAGTCCACATTGATACCCTATCTTTGCTCGGAACTCAGGCTCCCAATTAATTAGCTCTTCAGTCTGCCTCCACGATAGATGGCTCATTATGAGGTTGAGTGGCCTCTTCTGCCAGTCTTGCATAGCACAATCCTGCTCTATCATATCGTCATCTCTTCAAACCCCACCCAATTCTAGAATTCACTGTGTTGAAGCTGAAGGAGAGAGTACGTGAGGGTCAATGGGTCATAATCGAGGAGCTAGAGTAGTTGGAGCAGAGCTTGCTACATGCATGCCAGTATATGACGCAAATCGTCACAGGTGAACACAGAAGCTTTGCTGCGAAGAGCCAGCAGTGTTTTCATCGTTTTCATTTGCTAATAAAGAAAGCCAAACAAACCGGGCCGGCATGCCTGTGTGACGCGCTCCGCAAGAATGTGAGCTCTACAATCCCGCTCTGCCAAAAGACGTGAGCATGATCAACACAACTAAGCTAGGACTTAGTCTATTATTCAGCTAAAACAACGGAAAGCAGAAACAGAAAACTTATTCTGATTGTGTGATGGAGTATGCAACAATTCTCCCCTCTAATCTTGAACATGATCACTTCACAGCTTTCACGCTAATCTTGTTGCGCAGCTCCAAGAAACAAACTCGTCCCATGGACTTTTTTTTTGAAAAGCCAGCGAAAGAGTCGCTGCGTTTTCATTAAGGAGAAGAAAGAACACAGTTACATACATGCAACTATAAAAGAAAAAAGAAAAAAATAAGATAAAAACACTTGAATAAACCCAGCCAGAACAAAGACAACAAGAAAACTCCCAGGGAAGGCCACTACACCAGCTATCCAGGCGCCACTAGCCCGCCCTCATAGCAAAAGTAAAGGAGTCAAAGTCTGCGGATGCTCTCTGAGCTATGACGGAGATAGCTTCGAAGGAGTATGAGAAAATACGCCGATTCCGCTCTTTCCACACGTTCCACCATGTGTATATTAGCAGCCCACTAAAGTTTTTGCGATGGACTTTATCTAGTCTTTTGTAAGAAGATTTCCACCATTCTTTGTACCCTCTAACCGGAATCGAACTGAAGATCCCGGATAACTGCTTTAGTCTTAGAAGTTGCACCCAAACTTCTCTAGTAAAAGAGCAGCCACACGCGAGGTGGTTAGAGGACTCTAACTCCATTATGCAGAGAGCACAGAACGGATTGCACGGGAAACCTCTTCGGAGCAGAAGATCTGCCGTGAGCAATCTTCTCTTAAGCAAGATCCAAGCAAAAACTTTGCACTTCTTCTCAGCCCTCCCCTGCCACAACTCCAAGTTAATGAGCGAAATTGTGCAACCAGTGAATTGGCTCTTGTAAGCGGATTTCACAGAAAAAGTTCCATCAGCTGTCCAACGCCAAATAAAGGAGTCTTGTCTATCTCGCCTTAGAATAACCTCCTGCACAAGTTCTGCAATGGCAATAAACTGCTCTAGCCACTGTTCTGATGGAGGCGCCCTTATACCTCGAATCCAATTGTCATTTTCTAATGCCTTACTAACTGAAAGACCTTTGGTGGAACTAACTTTAAAAAGGTTAGGGGCTAGCAACTTGAAAGGTGCATCACCGATCCATTTGTCAAGCCAGAAGCTAATGCGCTCACCATTTCCTAGAATGATGCTAACAGAAGCATTGAAAAGGTCTGTTTCTTTGGAAGACATAGAGATAGGAAGATTTGCCCAAGGCCTGTTCAGCTCATTTCGGCTCAACCACATACACCTTAATCTGAGGGCTCTGCACATTGCTGCCAAATCCAAAATACCTAATCCCCCAAAGTTTCTTGGCAAACAAGTGGTATTCCAATTAACTAAGCAAGAGCCGTTCCCAGAATAGTGTGCATCATTCCGGGCCCAAAGAAAACCCCGACGTATTTTATCTAGCTGCTTGAACAACCATTTGTGCTCTGCAAAAATCGCCAGGTGAAAGATTGGAACCGCAGAGAGACAAGCCTGGACTAAGGTCAGGCGACCTCCCTTTGTTAGGAAGGCTTTTTTCCATCCTGCCAGCTTATTAGATGTTTTTTCAATCAACGGCTAAACATGAACTTTGCGGATTCTACTAGTGTGCAGAGGTAATCCCAAGTATCTGCAAGGGAAGGATGCTTGATTGGCCGGGAAGATGTGAATGAAGGGTTGCAGGTCAATGCCGTCACAGCAAATTGGGAAAATCTGAGTCTTGGAAAAGTTGATTTTCAGCCCTGAAGCTTTACCGAATAGGTCTAGTATCTCTTTTACACATTTCAGCTCATTTGGGCAGGCGTTAATGAAAAAACCAACATCATCAGCATAAAAGGATGCTCTCATCCTAATGCCGCTCGAGCCCAACGGTAGCAGGCAACCCAAACTTTCTGCTTGAGCAAAGAGTTTTTGGAGGGGATCTAATGCCAGAATGAACAGCAATGGGGATAAGGGGTCTCCTTGGCAAACACCTCTACCATGCTTGAAAAAGACCCCTGGTTTACCATTCAAGATTACCGCAGATGAGGAGGAAACTAATAGCTGACAGACCCAACGTCGCCATCTCTCGCTGAACCCTCTATGCTGTAGCATTTCTAAAAGATGTGACCAATTGATCGAGTCGAAAGCTTTGGAAATATCCAGCTTGATAAAAAGGGACGGGATCTTTTTACGCTTAAGCTCCCGGATTCCGCTTTGGACTAAAAGGAAGTTTTCATGAAGACTTCTTCTCTTGATGAATGCCGATTGATTAAGAGCAACCAGAGATGACAACCTAGGAGATAGTCTAGATGCCAAGAGCTTCGTAATTATCTTAGCAAAGCTATGCATGAGGCTGATGGGTCTGAACTCATTTGGCTTATCCGCCGCAGCCAATTTAGGAAGAAGAACAATGTGGGCTGAATTCATCTTATCTAAACAAGCAGAGCCTGATTCCAAAAAATGATTAATGGCAGCTAGCAGATCCTCTTTTAAAATATCCCAACAACACTTGTAAAAGTTGTTGTTGAAGCCATCTGGCCCTGGCGCTTTATCGATTGGAAGCGAGGTTATGACATCTTTAAGTTCTTCCAGACTTTGTCAACAAATCTACTAGCCGCTCCTCAGTTGTCGTGTAGCTGATGACGATCAAACCTTCATCGACGCATTCACGTAGATAGTGATACCAGACGTCAATGTGCTTGCTTCGGTCATGATAAACGGGATTTTTGCTGAGTGCGATGGCCGACTGATTATCAACCTTAAGCTCCGGTGCACCTAACTCAAACCCTACCATGTTGGTTAAGTTACGAGCCAGCCATATGCCTTGACACGCCCGCTGCTGCAATATACTCCGCCTCACACGAAGACAGGGCGACTACACACTGCTTGGAAGCCTGCCAAGTTATTGGGTTCGAACTGAGGAAGAAGATGATTCCACTTGTGCTTCTTTTGGTGTCGATATCCCCGGCCATGTCGGCGTCGCTCTAGCCGATGAGCTTGAGTCCTTCTCCACGCTTGGTGTAGTGAAGCTCATGCTCACATGTTCCTGCCACATACCTAAGCACTCGCTTAACGGCAGCGAGATGATCAGAACATTGCGACTCCATGAAGCGGCATAAGTACCCAGCTGCAAATGCCAGATATGGACGTGTGTGCAGTTGGTATCGGAGTGCACCAATTATGCTTCGATACTCCGTGGCATCTACCAGTTCCTCGGCTCCCTCCTTGCTCAACTTAAGTCCCTTTTCCATTGGCAAAGCACATGGGCTGCAAGAACTTCAAACCACAGTGCTCCAGAATTTTGCTTGCTTAAGCTGCTTGACACAGGATTATACCATTGGGTTTCTGTTGCACTTCGATTCCAATGTAATAAGATAGCAGTCCAAGATCACTCATTTGAAACTGTTTCTTCATTTCAGCCTTGAACTCGATGATGACAGTGTGAGTTGTGCCAGTGATAATGAGATCATCTACATAGACGCCCACTACCAGCCTCCCTCAATCTCTGCACCGCATGTAGATGCCATGCTCAGAACTACTCCTCTGGAAACCCAGCGATGCCATGGTGGCATCAAGCTTGGCATTCCAGGCCATAGGCGCCTCTCGAAGTCCATACAAAGCTTTGCGAAGATGCAGCACTTTGTCCTCCTTGCCAGCGACGACAAACCCCGGAGGTTGATGAACGTACACTTCTTCCTTGAGTGTCCCATTGAGAAAGGCGCTTTTAACGTCCATATGATGAACAAGCCAGCCTTCATTTGCTGCGACCACCACCAGCATCCTCACTAACTTCAGTCTTGCAACCGGAGCAAAAACTTCATCGAAGTCAATGCCGGCACGCTGCACGTACCCCTTCGCAATGAGTCACGCTTTGTGTCGAACAATGTTGTCAGCTTCATCACGCTTAACCTTGTACTCCCATTTTAGTCCAATGGTGCAGTGACCTCCAGGAAGTGAGGTTACCTCCCAAGTGTCATTATATTGGATCGATTTTAGTTCATCCAACATCGCTTGGCACTAGGATTCTTCACGTTCAGCTTCCTGGAACGATGACGGCTCATCCATTGATGTGAAGTTTAGCTCGATGCAGAGTGCCGTCCTAGCGAAGCCTGGATTTGCTGCATCCCCAAGGACGTCATCGATCGCGCGTAGTCGGATAGGGGCATCATCATGCTCTGCATCCAGATCGCCCTCTTCGATTTCTGCCTCTAGCACAACAAGTTCCTCCACCGGCGGCGGCGTAGGTGAAGGAGACGGGTCGGTGTAGTCGCGACGTCATCAAGCACCACCTCAGTGGTGTACTCCACCGTCAAAGGTTCTCCAATGTCTTCCTGTTCACAGTCGATGTCGCTCCAGCGCCACCTTGCTGCTTCATCGAAGACAACGTCACGGGAGATGATCACACACTTGTTGACGGGATTATAGCACCGGTAGGCTTTGCTACCCGGTTCATACCCGGCGAGAACTATCTTTACGCTGTGATCATCCAGCTTCTTGAGTCCAGGACGTGTGTTCTTCACGTGTGCGATGCAGCTGAAAGTTCTAAAGTAGTGAACAGTGGGTGCCTTGCCGTGCCAAGCTTCATAGGGAGTCTTCCCGTCCACTGCACGTGTTGGAGATCGATTGAGAATGTGCACAACCATAGAGATAGCTTCATCCCGGAAGTATCCCGGCAAGTTCTAAGGTAGTGAACAGCGGGTGCCTTGCCGTGCCAAGCTTCATAGGGAGTCTTCCCATCCACTGCACGTGTTGGAGATCGATTGAGAATGTGCACAACCATAGAGATAGCTTCACCCTCACCGGAGAAGGAAGGAAACCTTCGGTTTCCTTCCATTTGGTCGCCGCCGATGACCCTATAAAAACCCCCTCTGGCCACCGCACTCTGCCCACAACCCTAACGCCCTAACCGAAGCAATCCCGTGCGCCTTGCTCCATTTTCCGGTTTCTTCTCCTCCGCTTCAACTCCGACCACCGCTCACCGCCACCTCGGACCCCCTCCGCCCTAGCCACCGCCAGTGTCCGCTCATCCTCGGCCACGCCTCCGTTGGCCGTGAACGATGTCGGATCACCGTCGCCGCCAAGCACCCGAACGCCCTCGTCGTCTACCTTCGCCGTCGGTCGCCACCAGTCGCTCGCCGTCACCGTCGAAGGTACCATCGTGACCGCCATCTTCCCCTCTCTCTATTTTCGCTGAGAGCTAGGCCCCTAGGCCCTCGCCGCCGCCATCGCCACCGCACCCGAGGCCGCCGTCGCTGGAGACGAAGGGGATACGTGCCCCCTTACGCCCATGCCGTGCCAGACCGCATCGCGGCCGTCCGATCGTGATCGGAGGGCTACGATTAAATCCCTTCGGGATTTAATCCGAGCCCTCGGATCTGGTCAAAGCGGTACCCGGCAATCCTGGCCGTTGATCGCTATTTAAAAATGTTGACTCGATCTGGTGCGTCCACGACATACCGATTCGCAAGATTTAATCTGGACCGTTCAATTTCATTAACCCTTCCCGCCTCACGCCCGATCGCCGGATCTAGATCCGACAGTCCTAGTTGATCCGGTCCATGCACACAGTGGCCCAGTCCACCGTGGGCCTGGCTCACCGTGGACCAGAGCCCATTTTCCAGTTTAAATAAAATTCCAGAAAATTGTTTAAACTTTGAAAATTCATAACTTGCTCATTTTAACTCCAAATTTCACCATTCAAATTTTATTAAATTCAGCATTTTATTCTCCACACATTAATGCCATAAAACAGTATGTTATTATTGCCCAAAAGAAACTTAATAATTAAATGAATAAAAACCCCTTAGGGATAAAATAGTAAATTTAGAAAATAAATTAGGAAAAGCCTTAAAACATTAGTTTTACTGTTTTTCACCAAAACTTCAGAATATTAAAACTTTATTTCACATAATAAAACCCATAAACATGTATGTTTATTATTTGGTGGATTTTTATCTGTTTATTGAATGTACTGTTTACTTTTCCGTATCGAGAAGACTACGAGTTCGTCGAGGAGTCGGAGTTTTATCCCGAGGTTCCACCTTCCCCATTTGCTGATCAAGGCAAGTCACAACCCCCATTTTGATCATCATTGAGTCCATCTTTTAATAAATTATTGCTATAACTCATAGGTTAATATTGCATTAGTCAAATATCAAGCCCTACACTTATATTTATTAGATCCCCCGTCCTTGTGTGCAAACCCAAGCCATGCTTATTGAGCCTTAACTCCTTGTCACTCTACTATAAAATATTAGCTAGTGCCCAATGTACTGACACAACTGCTATAGGATAAAAATAATGAGTCGCAGATAGATGGATTCTGCTATATGAGATTTCCCCGTTATTCTTGTATCTGGACTCTATTGGAGTTGGCTATGTTATAAGTATGGTGGGTTCCGGGTGCAAGCTAGGGCATTGGTTGGTCGCACCCGGGGCACTATAAGGACCGGTCTGCGGGATCTGTTGCAAAGCACTTCCGTACCAACCACAAGTCTAATGGGTAAGTCCTAACTGAAAGTATGGAACAATCCGACTCGATGCACCATAGTGGAGGGGGCAAGGGGCAACCTGCGGGTGACTTGTACCGACGTGGCTCAAGGGGGGTATGGTGAGGCTCGACACGTCGAGACACGATACGAAACCCATAAGAGGGTGTTGTCGGGTCGAGGAGGACCATATGGAAGGTTTTGGCACGAGATCCCGTGGAATGGGTCATCTTGTTACACTTTGGTGTAAGTGGTGAGTGCGTGCCTTGTGGGTACAGTGGTACATCTCTGATCAGAGTAATTAATCTTTTCGAAAAGCCGAGACCACGGTCAAGGGCGGGTTGTGTGACTACTCGCAGTTAGTTTACTATTGTTTGAATGGTTGAGTTATTCATGGCATGTAAGGACTGTTGAGCGAGGTGGGGCAGACTGTACCCCTCGAGTTAGAAGATGATGATGCATACACATGTTTACATTTTAGTACTAATAACTTGCTCACATTTAATTTCTTTACAACTATGCTTTTCCGCAAAATTAGCCACTATCCCCCTTTGTTATTACTTTGCATTATATTTGCATTCGGTGGCTTGCTGAGTACGTTTGTACTCACCCCCATTGACTTACACCACTAGAGCCCGTCTACTACGAGGAGGATGAAGGTCTGGAGTAGCGACCCAGTCAAGGCGAGACTGGAAGGAGGCGTTCATCTAGGACCCTTTATTTTATTAGTTTCTCTTCACCTTTATTCACTTTTGTACTAATACGGTCTACGAACCATGAATGATTGCTCCTATTTGTACGTGGTCGCGTGATGAATGTTTTGGTTTATTGATTTTCTATGGAATTTCAATAAAGGTCCTGATTTATTAAATCGGGGCGTGACATATATCAACCTCCTCCAAGGGGTCGGTCGACGTAAAACCCTGCCCTAACTTTTCTACTTCGCTAAAGTCCTCGATGGCCTCGGCAATACCGTCTTTACTAGACCGATACTGCTCCACGCGGGACTTTAGCCAATCTAGATTATCCTTACTAGACATGACTACTAATACAAAAATAGCCGTGCTACTCCAGCCGGCTTTACAGATACTAGTACAAACCGTCCTTCGGATACACTAACAAAGTCATAATCCGAAAGATCTTTACCTGATAGATACTCTACTTTGTTATGGACGGCGTCAACCGACACATCAGCCAAAGCTACTTGGGCCGAGGTGTCCATGGGGATGACCTCCACCTCATCGCTGTCCCACTGTACCAAGCACCGGTGTAGGGTAGAGGGGATGCAACAGTTCGCATGGATCCAGTCGCGTCCGAGTAACACACTATAGTTACCTTGTACATCGACGACGAAGAACGCTATCGGCAATGTCTTATTACCCACCGTCAACTCCATTGAGAGTACTCCCTTGGCTTCGGAGCTCTCGCCGTTGAAACCGTTGAGCATCAAGTTGGTCTTCTTTAGGTCGTCTTCGTCCCTGCCAAGTTTCTTCAACAATGAATAAGGCATTAGATTAACCGTGGCGTTGCCGTCGATGAGCATCCGAGAAATCAGCTTCCCATCGATTTGACCCCTGACATAGAGGGGCTTCAGATGGCGTGTCGAGTCCTCAGGCTTCTCGAAGATGGCACTGCGCGAACCGAGGTTCAACTGAGCGATCTCGGCCTCGTCCCATGGTGGTGCAAACTCGGCGGGTAATGTGACGATGTTGATGTCCATCGATTAAGGTGTGGGCCCCTCAGAGACGGGCGAGTAATCATCGTCAAGCATGTCATCCTCGTCGTCGCTCGGACTGGGAGCCGAGTTGGCCATCTCAATTGGCTTCTCTCTCCATATCTGTTTTGTGGCTGGCCGAGGGCGGATCTCTTCGAAGATAGCGTCACGCTCGGCCTCAGCAACCTTCTCACGCATCTCCTGTGCCCGTAGCCTTTGTAGACGTCTTTTCTATGATTTAGATATGACTGAAGGAGCCCAAGATGGCTTCGGCTTGGTGCCTGGAGCTACTGTTTGACCCCTGTTAATTCTGGCCGAAGTGTGCCCTTCGGCCTCGGGCGCCCTGTGTTCGAAGGAGGCTCCGCTGCGAACCCTAATGAATGGATCGGCTTCGTTCGGCCGATCAGACCCAACTTCGGCGTGGAGCCCGGCCGAAGTATGCGGCTTACCTCCGTTAACCTTCAGCGGCGAAGCCTTCGGGATTGGGATTTCCTGAGACCCAACTCTGATAGTTATGGCTTCGGACTCCCTGGCTTCGGCCTCTGCGTGCTCGCATCCTCCGGCTTCGCTCTGTAGGGCCCGATTCGGAGATATCACAGATAGTCTGTGGATGATGACCCCCTCCGCTGCGTTTGTTTGCCCCTGCCATCCATAATATATACTCCGAAGGGAAACAAGGCATAGGATTAGTCTGCGGAGGGTCCCCCGACCCAAATACGTGCGGAGCCCACGGGGTTCCCGTCCAGTCATACGGTGGAGGCATCGGAGGCTCTAGCGGTCTCGCCCACTGTGGGCCGAACCCGTTGCCTGGAGGGTGGTTCGGCCAAGTTGAAGGCATCTCGGACCATACTAGTGAAGGGTCCTACCAGGGCGGAGGTATGTTCGGCCAGTACGGGCCGAAGCCTCCCATCGGAGGAGTCCACCACGGTGCGGGGTTCGGCCATTGGGGGCCGAAGCTGTCGCATGGGGAACCCGACCACTGGGGTGTGAAGTTATCGTGCGAAGAACCCGACCATTGGGGTTCGAAGTTGTTGCACGGGGGGGGGGGGTCGGCCATTGTGGCTCGGAACCACCGTGCGAAGCACCAGGGCACCTCGGCCCGAAGCCTTCGTGCGGAGGGTTCGTGACTTTCGGTCCAAAGGTACCCTTCGAAGGTTTTGGCCCCTTCGGCTGTTTTGGCTGAGCGCGCGGGCCTGCTTCTTTGGCCCTCTTCTGATGTTTGTTCAGTAGCATGTTATATGTCACCTTCGGCCTCTTGCGAGCCTTAGCCGAAGGGGTATTGACATTCTGTTTCCACACTCCTACCTCGGGGTTCTTTGGCACGAGTGTGCGAGTACGTGGTTCTCCAACAACCACTTCTTTTCCCTTAGCGGACTCGGCCTGTTCTGGTCGAATCAACACCTTCTTCTCACCGAGGTCGATGGCGTTGGCTGGAAAAGGATCTTTATCCAGCTTCATTTTTGGATCATGGTCTATCTTCAATCGTCCTTCTTCTATGGCCGATTGTATCTGTCGTCGAAAAACATTGCAATCATTAGTATTATGAGAATGTGAATCATGCCACTTACAGTATGGATGCTTCTTTAATTCGTCGGCAGGTGGGATAACTTGACCTTTGGGTAACCTGAGAAGCTGACTTTTTAAAAGGAAATCAAATATTTTATCGCATTTAGTCACATCGAACGAGTACTTGACCTCATTAAGTCTATTCTTCATAGGGGATGGTCGTAGTTCAGAGCAAGTTACAGGTTTGTTTTTAGTGTTTGTAACCCATTCGGCCACGTACATGTCGGCTGAATCCTCTTCCTCTGACTCCTCCTCATCGGAGCGTTCCATGATATGGATCTCGGCCCTAGGCTTGCTAAATGTCTTGATAAATTTCTTATCCTTGGCTCGGCCTTCTTGGACCAGAGCCTGCTGTAGGACTTGGCTAACCTCTAAAAAGTTCTGGTTATCCAACTTTTCTTTAAGTTCAGAACGCAACCCGTTAAAAGCTAATTCTGCCAAGTCCCTTTCTGAAATATTGAGACTAAAGCACCGGTTTCTAGTATCACTGAAACACTTGATATACTCAGAGGCGCTCTCACTAGACTTTTGTTTAACCAATGTCAAATGTGAAAGCCTAAGTTCTGTTTCGCCCACATAGAAATAATCATGGAATTTCCACTCCAAATCGTCCCATGTGTGGATGGAGTTTGGCGGAAGCGCCGAAAACCAAGTGAAGGTTGTGCCAGATAGCGAGAGAGAGAATAGTCTAACCTTTAGGGCGTCTATCCCGCTAACCTCTCCACACTGCACCAAAAACTGACTAACATGCTATAGTGTGGTCCTGCTACCCTCGCCATCGAATTTAGTAAACTCGGGGATCCTATAGCCGCGGGGGTAGGGCACTGTATCAAGATGATCGGGGTATGGTTTGCGGTAAACCCTAACCCGTCCCTTGGGCACAAAGCCGGCACACTCCCTAAACAGTGCGCGGATCCGCTCATCTAAATCATCTTGGTAATTTGTTTGCATGCGTCTCTCATGTGGGGGCGTGACACGCGGTGGGATATCGGCGTGTCGGCCATGCACCTCTTCCCTACGCGCTATTTGTACAGCGTGCTCGTGTCCGGGCACCTGCGTGTGTGGTGCGGGTAGCGCGGGCATCGGCGCAGGTGTTGTGTGAAATACAGTGTTAGTTTGTCCATAAGCATAATGATTGGTCTCGGCCATAAGCGGTGAGGCCGGAGACATGTTTGTCGGAGGTGCACTAGCTATAGGAACCGGGGTTGTGGCCTCGGCGAAACCGAACCTTCTAAGAGCCGCCTCTACTTGGGAGCTGACTGCTGAATCTAAATGGTTGGCTAGCGAAGCGCTAACGGCCTGATCTACTGATGCGGCTATTTTCTGCTCAATCTCTAAAGAAGATAAACGAGGCGATACCGGTGTTACCTGGACCTGAACGGGATCGGGGGTGACGATGTCGTGCTTGACGAAGCCTGCGCGTGTCTTGATGTAGCCTCCAAGCATCATGTCTTGGAGCGCCTTTAGCCTTGCCTCGATCTCTGCTCGGTCTTCTACGGGGATATCTTCGAGAGTAGGGGACATTATGTTGCGGCTATCGATATCCGCGCTCCCTGTTGTGTCCACCGGCGGTGTAGACGTAGTAGTCAAAGTAGATGTACCGGTGGCTGATATAGACGTACTCATCGTGTTGGCGTAGCTCTTCCCCAGCGGAGTCGCCAAAAAGTGTGTTGACACGGAAACGTGCCCCGCACTTGGGTCAGTCCGGTGATCCAAAAATGCACGGATACTTAGGGACGGGCCTAAGCGTGATGTAGCACCGACACCGCGTTCCGACTACCCTTAATAGTGATAAATGGGGTGGAGTCGCCAGGCAACCAAATTACAAGAAATAATCCAATTAGCCGAAAGATATAGGTTAAACATATTAAAATCAGCGAACCAGTCAGAGTCCCCCTGGTTCGGAGTGTGTAGCGAAGGGTGCGTCGAAGGGTACCTTCGGCGTCTAGTGAGAAGTGTTCCGCCGAAGGGTGCTTCGGCATTCGAACTGATCCGGCCGAAGGTGAACTCCGAACGGATCTGGACACGATGATCACCTCTGAACAGCGGGGTTCGGCGTGTGATCTCCGATGCAGCAAAGTACAGAAAAGTGACGCGAAGGCTACGCGCAGGTGTGACATCATCTTGGTGCGGAGTGTAGTCATGCCGAAGTCCGCTACGACGAAGTGTGCTAGCGAAGCCTGCTGCCGAAGCCTGCAGATTCGTCGAAGGGCGTCCTGGGAGCCTCCGAAACCAATCTCTCAGCTTTGAACACTTCCGGCGAAGGGGCTCCGAACGTGCGAAACTGCAACAAGGATGATGCGAAGTACCAATTCGGCCTTAGGACCGAATCTGCGAGGTATTGCACGGGTGGCGAAGGTAGTAATCTTTTACGCAGATTAGCGGATACTTCACAGGCGAAGTAACAAGGTGATAGCAATCTGTTGCGTAGATTAACGGGGACTTCACGGGTGAAGTACCAAGGCTTACCACTGTTCCATAGTGGCGGACGGTGGGCTTCCAGGCAAACCCACGAAGAGGTACAGAAAAGTAAATGCAAAGTAAAGGTACGATCAAAGCATGGCTTTGGTTTGTTTGTGTTTGGGGGGGGCTCTACGTCGGCCAGGCCTCTATATTTATAGAGGGTTAACTCTAATCTAATCTGCTATTAATCCAGTTAGATAGGGATAAAGATTGAGCTGGCCACGCGTCAAACTCTATCTCTGCCGAGGTGGGCTTCGGTCAGGCCCGCCGAGGCCTGCTCCTTGGGCCGAAGCTTCGGCAGCGTGGGCCTCCGAAGGCTTCCTAGTCGAAGCCCATGGGCCGGCTGGAGGCCTTCGGAGCCCATAGATCAACGGGCTTTGGCCCCATAGGGCTTCGGCCAGACCCCGGACATGTGTATTTTCGGCCCAAATCACCAAAAATTGATATTTTGATAATCTAGCCACTTTTTGCTATCAACACTTTGCCACACTTTTTCCAGTGGAAAAAGTGTGGCAAAGTGTGGCATTGTTTTTCCTCGCCACAAGTGTGGCTGCCACACTTTTTCATCCAAGTATTATATATAAAAATTTAAATGAATCTAGAAATAGTTAAGTCAGCCATTAATGTTATCAGCTTTTTATATACTCCACTACTGCGTGTCCACCCCCACCTTCACCCCATTTATATGATTTCAAAATTTGCATTGAATTTATTGTAGAATGAATGAATTTTAGATGAGCACAATTGGGCCCACATGATCATGAGACAAAAATTTAGATTCTAGCTCCACCACTGAGGGACATAGATAAAGTGGTGGAAAGATGAAGAGAAAAGTTAAGGAGAGCACATGCATGCACACCGGAAAATAATCATTGTCTTGGAACATATATATATATATACTACCTCCGTTTTTTTAAATGATGTTGTTCGTTTTTATCATAATATTCGACCATTCATCTTATTTAAAAATCTTTTTGAAATGTTATTTTTTATAACTTTTTATTATTGAAGGTACTTCAATCATAACTTTTTTCATATTTACATAAATTTTTTAAATAAGACGAATAATCAAGTAGTGTGATAAAAATCAACGACATCATTTTTTTAAAAAATAGAGGTAGTATATAGATAATGCTACGTATGTTGACTCACGGTGATGCCAGCATAGATGTAGACGCATAAACTATACAATCATGGCTATATTAATTGTAAAGTGAGAACTTTATGGTATCTAGAATTTTATGGATTGTTTAATCTATACAATCCAATGACATAGATTTAATATCGATAACCTATTACCTCCTAGAAATAATAGATCATATAACCTTACTTTAAAATGTGTGGATCCATATGCATGCAGCAATTAATTTCTTTAATTGCATGCTAGTAGTTTAATTGTTGCATGTACTAGAAAATAGAAATAA
The DNA here is from genome assembly GCA_019279435.1 of Zizania palustris. NCBI lineage: Eukaryota > Viridiplantae > Streptophyta > Magnoliopsida > Poales > Poaceae > Zizania > Zizania palustris. Next base: position 11,228,351 of record JAAALK010000080.1, read on the forward strand.
TCAATAAACTTTTCGTGCAGACGATATGCATGCAATTAATTTCTATAATCAAGCCGGTTAGCTCATTTTCTTTTTTAATTAATTATTTAAAACACATTTAATCAATTATCTAGATTAGTTTTAACTATTATCTCTATAGGAGATAATGATACCGTAAATAGACCTCGTAGAACAAAAAAAACAATAGCATGCATATATATACTAGCTGTAGTAGAACCAACGCAAGCTCAGTAGAGTGATAGAAAAAATAAAGACTTGCTAGCTAGCTACGTCAGCCGATCGAGGAAACGAGCTTGCATGCATGCAAATTTAATTTGACACCCCAAAAATGTTTCTCTAGTCTAGGATTCCTTTGGCATGGGCTTCATGCTTGTGTCGTAGTAGTTCTCACATGGATGTTACATTGTTACCTATCAAGTTATACTTACTTACACCAGCCCAACCAACCTCAGCTCAATTCACCCCTGTCGATGGCAAGTGTACGTGTGTGTTCGAGAGAAGTGCTTGCGTAGTGTAGTTGTGTGACTTGATGACAATCCATGTTCAACTCTTACATGCATGGACGTGCCACATCAAGTGGGTGCATTTGCACAAGCCATTTATGTAATCGTGTCGTGAAGTTTGATAATAAAAGAATCATTTTTTTCTAAAGGCAAAGAGAAACACGCACTGTGTACACATATTGCATGGTGCATATATATATGTACCTTGCAAAAGTACAATATGTTGAGCCAAAATTAGAAGAATTTGTATCATGAAATACTACTCAGATATTTCATTACGAGAGTCAATGCATAACTATCCAATCGATTAGAACATTTGTTTTAACAGCCACTGCACAACACTCATTAGATTACACAACCATATTTTATTACTGAAACAACGAAGCCCTTTATTTCTTGCTGCATATTACAAAAACAAGTACAAATAAATGAAAACAAATGATACTAGATGGACATGACACCGAATAGGATTCATGGGCTCCATTTTCAAACTTCCTGAATGGAGGAAATTATTAAGGGTTGGCATTACCGTAACCAGATCCAGAACCTCCTCCACCCCCACTCCCACCGTTTTGGCCACGACCATAACCATCACCATTGCCATTGGCATTTGCATTTGCATAGCTTGGTCCTCTCCAGTAGTTGTTAGCCTCACTAGAGCCAGAACCAAAACCATTGCCAGATCCATAACCCCTAGATCCGTAATAGCCATTGGCTTGTCCTCCACCACCACCGCCACCGCTACCTCCCGCGCTAGTAGATTCACCACCATTATATCTACCATAGTATCCTGGATTATATTGACTAGAGCCTGAGCCTGATCCAGATCCACTACCATATCCTGTACCATGATATTGGCTACTTCCACCACCTCCGCCACCACCACTAGCACTTGCATGAGCACCATAATAATTTGTGTTACCACTCCCTTGTCCATTCCCAGACCCAGAACCCCCACCGCTCACATATCCTCCTCCCTCTCCACCTCCTGTGCCTGTTCCCTGGGAACTGGAGTATTTTGCCACTCTTGAAGCATTGGCTAATCCAATGCTCAAGAGAACAACAAACCCAAGAGCTGCAAGCTTAGTGCCTGCCATTGTGATCAGCTTACTTTTTATGAGTGAAAGAAGAGATGAGTGCTGTGTGAAGGAATGCATAGGTATTTATAGGGCCTGAGGCCATGCATATGCAGGTCTATAGCTATTTTATCAATAGTCCACACGTTGGTTTTGTAGTCGCTAAACCTCTCGATCTGTACGTTAGTTGGATCAAGTTGGGCCTTAAAAAAACTGCGGCAGCGAAGCTCGTTTACTTGAACAAATAATGTAATACACTGATTCACATATATATTATTTGTTCCGTTATGTTTAAAGTCTAGATATATATACACCCTAGCTAGCTAATATATTATTAATTCCTACCATCATAAAGGCATGCATGCCATTGTATGCAACATTAATTACATAATAATTAAAATAATATTTCATAAAAAATCAATGCAAACTGCCACTCAAAATATAGCATCCATGCCCTTAACTAAAAAGATCGTAGTTTGTTGAGTGCACGGAGAACCTTTCGTCGAGGATAAATAGGTCTTCACCAAGTGCTCGTGGCACTTGGCAAATATGTATTTTCTCGTAGTCACTACGGGTAGTTCTTAACTAATGTTTTTTTAACCATTATAAGTAATTCTACGTACATTATTATCACTTGACACTATAATTAATTCATTTATCATTTCCAAACACCGCCTTACTTTGGTGAGATTTCTGAGACTCATTAGCAGTTAAGCTGATGATCTCATGTGCATATTAAAATTGATCAAATCGCTTACGTGATCGAACACGCATTTAATTGAACATAGCAAACCTAGGCACCGCGGAGAATGCGGGGCACATGGACTTATGCAAGATGACCAGGGCATGACAATATTACCTACACATGTATGCATCTGTTATGGCATTGCTACCTAATTTGCTAGTTATTACTGTCATGGATATAAACTTAAATTATTTTATTATCAACTATATGCTATCAAGTTTACATGTAATGAATTAAATGGTATGATTGATGTATGGTTCGACAAAAACTGTTGTGAGTAATATTGTTTATGAGTTAATATAATTGATATATATGGCTATATATGTAGTTGCTTTCTATAACTCATTAAACTTTCTTTCAGGTGCATGCATTGAAATTAATAATTTTTAATCTACATATAGAAATAACTATAAAAGTTAGATCTAAAACTAAATTGATTGCACCCTCCTTGAAAACCACCTATGAAAACTGTGGGTTTGGCCCTAAGACAATCACTGGTTATAGAACTGAGATTACTCTCACAGTACCCTACCTCTGCCGGATAATTACCTCCCTCTTAGTTGCCCTGAATTATACAAATCAGCACGAGCATCTACAGATGACTAGACATAAATATAGCTAGAAGAATTGACATTGCAGGGGCGACCTCGGGACTCTCGATCAATATGATTGCATGCAGCTGACTTTGACTACAAATTCATACGTACGTATGGCGCGCCGGGTTAAGTGGCAATCCGACGAGTCGATCAATCGCACTAGATTCAAGCAAGAACGTGATGCATGCGGAGATCGGGATGAGCGAGATGTGCTGCGTCTGACACTATCGCTTTAAGGTCGTATTTAGGTTGTGGTTGTTTATTTATAGGTACTAAAGTTTAGTTTTATTTAGTCTCTAAAATCCTAAACAAATAAAGTTGTTTATGAGGATTAAACTTTAGTCCCTAAAGTTTAGTCCATTATCCCTTAAAAGTTGTTTATAGGGACTAAAAATATCATGCACACTTTATTCACATTTATGAACCACTCATTAAATGATGTTTAGTTTCTATATCCAAACAAGAGAACTAGACTTTAGTCTATATAAAAATAAATAAGTTTTAGTCCCTAAAAATCATCCAAACATGACCTAATATAAGGGCAGTAGTAGTACATACAGATCGAGAATTATATACAGACCATCTACACATAGGCATGACAGTGTCGTTTGGCAAATAACTAGATGATAAACTGCATGTGAAGAAGTACTTCATATATATTTTAGAAAAGTTTTTTATATGCCTATCTCTTATATACTACCGGTCTCTCAACGAGAACACATGTCGTGAACATTTTGCATTATTGTTTTTCTTTTGAAATTCAATATTTCGGACATTACATATATAGATAATGGCATGTACATCGACTCACAGTGATGCCAGCATAGATGTAGACACATAAGTTGTACAATCATCATGGCTATATTAATTGTAGAGAGAATTTTATGCTACCCCAAGATTTTATGGATTGTTCAATCTATACAATCCAATGACATATATTTAATATCGGTAACCTATATTAGCTCTTAGAGATAATAGATCATATAACCTTACTTTAAAATGTGTGTATCCATATGTATATAGCAATTAATTTCTTTCTTTGCATGTTAGTAGTTTAATTGTTGCATGTACTAGAAAATGAAAATAATCAAGAAATTTTTCGTGCAGGCGATATGCATGCAATTATTTTCTATAATCAAACTGGTTAGCTCATTTTCTTTTTTAATTAATTATTTAAAACACATTTAATCAACTACCCATATTAATTTCAACTATTATCTTCGTAGGAGATAACGGTACCGTAAATAGACCTTGTAGAACAAAAAAAAACAAACAATGGCATGCATATATATACTAGCTGTAGTAGAACCAACACAAGCTCAATACACTACGGGAGACGCTGTGTTTGCCGAGTGCCAAAGGCACTCGGCGAAGCCTTGTTTGCACTCGGCAAAGGCTTCGCCGAGTGTTGCACTCGGCAAACACCGCTCGGTAAAAACTTCATCGGCAAATCAAACTTTGCCGAGTATTTTTTTTCGAGGCACTCGGCGAACCCTTCGCCGAGTGCCACAATAGACACACGGCGAACAAAATAGACTTCACGGTGCACAAGGAAAAATCACGGCGGTTTCGCCGAGTGTCAAAACTTGACACTCGGCAAAGAAAATAACTAAAAAAAAACAGGACGTCCACGTGCGACGCCATTTCGTCGAACACGTGGTGTGCGGAGCAGGGGTGGAGCCGGGGGAGCGCCGGGGCGGGGGGCGGCGCCGGCGAGTCGGGGCGGTCGGCGTCGGCGCGGCGTCGGGGCGGGCGTGGAGCCGGGGGAGCGTCGGGACGGGGGCGGCACCAGCGCGTCGGGGCGGGCGGCGGACCGGTGGCAGGGATGTCGTCGGGACGGGCGGCACTGGGGGACCGGCGGGGACGGGCGGCCAGCGGTAGGGCGAGCGTGGAGCCGGGGGAGAGCCGGGGCGGGGGGCGGCGCCGGCGCGGCGTCGGGGCGGGCGACGCCGGGGGACCGGCAGGGACGCGCGACCGGCAGCGGGGACCGGCGGGGACGAGCGGCCGGCGGCGGGGTGGGGGTCGGCGGCGGGGTGGGGGTCGGCGCCGGTGCGTCAGGGCGGGCGGCGGACCGGCGGTGGGGACGGGCGACCGGCGGGGGCGGGCAGAGCCGAGGGAGCGTCGGGGAGATGAGGGGAGGAGTGTATGTGAGGGAGGGGAGAAATTTAAAGGAGGGAGTGAAAAAAAGGAGGGAAAGTGAAAAAATTACGGGAGAGTTAAAAAATTGCGGGAAAAAAGTGTGGGAACGAAATTTTTCATTTCGCCGAGTGCAACACTCGGCAACTATAAAATATTTGCCGAGTGTCTTAAATATGACACTCGGCAAACAATTTTTTATTTTTTCAAATTTGTTTTTTAATTAATTTCTTTGACAAAATTTGTAAAAAAATTGTGGGTAATACATACAAATATAAAAAACATGAATATGATTTTTTAAAAAAATTTAGTTTATTATTTCATGATCTTGCGGTTTAAATTTGACATGTTTCAATTTAAATCCTAAAAATACAATTAATGAAAGAAAAATAGATAACTGACTTATAAAAATACCAAAAAAAATATGGGATAACATACATCGTATTTTGAATGCAAAAAAAATCAAGTTCAAACAAAGATTTCATCATTAATTTTCTTTCAAACCTATCACATTTCTTCTCTAAACCCTAATTAATCCTCTAGTAATCTCCTATTTTTAAACACTATACATGATAATTTTCTCAAAACATTTTTAAATTTTTATCATAGCATCTATGCATCATATAATAACATCATGGCAAGTATAATGTTTTTTAGAGTTAATTTGATTTTTTATAATTAAAAAACTATTAAGCTTCATGTTGTCGAATGAGTGCCGCACCCGAAATTATTCAAAATTTCTTTCAATGCAGTTGATAAGAACTCTAAATAGACTTAAAAATATGAATATGATTTTTTTTATAAATTTGTCTTTATTATTTGAGGCACTTGTAGTTCAAATTTCACCTATTTCAATTTATATTCTAGAAACATACTTAATAATTTAAAAATAACAAACTGAATCAGAAAAATGTATAATTTTTACATGAGATAATATGTGTTGTTTTTTATTGTATAAAAAATTTCAAGTACAAAAAATAATTTACCTATCAAACTTCTTTCAAACCTATCTCATTTCTTTTCTAAACCCTAATCACTTATCTCATAATCTACGATTTCTAAACACTCTACGTGATAATTTTCTCCAGATATTTTTAAATTTTTATCACAGCATCTATGTATCATATAATAACACCATGACAAGTCTCATGTTTTTTAGACTTTAGTTGATTTTTTTATAATTAAAAAACTATTAAGCTTCACGTTGTTTAACGAGTGTCACACCCTAAATTGTTAAACATTTATTTTAATTAAGTTTATAAGAACCATAAATAGACTTTAAAACATGAATATGATTTTTCCATAATTTGTTGTTTATTATTTTAGGCACTTGTAGTTCAAATTTCACCTATTTCAATTTAAATCCTAGAAACATAATTAATGAATAAAAAATAGCTAAATGACTTAAAAAAATATGAAATTTTTACAAGGGATCATATATGTTGTATTGTCAGTGCAGAAAAAAATTCAAGTTAAAAAGAAATTGCAAATAACACATAGAGTTGAAACATGGTTTCACATAAAATAATAAAAAAATGTTTGCCGAGTGTTTTTTGAAAAACACTTGGCGAACCATGTGTCTTTGCCGAGTGTTTTTCAAAAAACACTCGGCAAACCCTCAAAAAAAAAATTTTACCGCAGAACAACGGCGTCGTGACGTGCCCGTTAAAATCATTGTTTGCCGAGTGTATCTTCAAAAACACTCGGCAAACAATTGATTTACCGAGCGTTTTTAGTTTGCCGAGTGTTTTTTGAAAAAACACTCGGCAAACACATGTTTGCCGAGTGCCCGAAATAATACACTCGGCAAACAATGTTACACTCGGCGAATTTTCATTTTCCGGTAGTGATAGAGCGATAGAAAAAATAAAGACTTCCTAGCTAGCTACATCAGCCGAGGAAACGAGCTTGCATGCATGCAAATTTAATTTGACACCCCAAAAATGTCTAGGATTCCTTTGGCATGGGCTTCATGCTTGTGCCGTAGTAGTTCTCACACGGATGTTACATTGTTACCTATCAAGTTATACTTACTTACACCAGCTCAACCAACCTCAATTCACCCCTGTCGATGGCTAGTGTACGTGTGTGTTCGAGAGAAGTGCAGTGCTTGTGTAGTTGTGTGACTTGATGACAATCCATGTTCAACTCTTACATGCATGGGCGTGCCACATCAAGTGGGTGCATTTGCACAGTCCATTTATGTAATCGTGTCGTGAAGTTTGATAAAAGAATCATCTTTTCTAAAGGCAAAGAGAAACACTGTGTACACATATTGCATGGTGCGTATCACTATCGGAAACGAAGTGTTTGCCGAGTGCCTGAGATTTTGCCGAGTGCAATATTTCGGACACTCGGCAAAGCTAAGTTTGCCGAGTGTTTTTTTAAACACTTGGCAAACAAAAAATACTCGGCAAATTAAATCTTTGCTGAGTGTTTTTTGAAAAAACACTCGGCAAACAAGTTACTAACGGACGTCATCACGGTGTTCCTGCGCGTCAAAAAAAAAATTTTGAGGGTTTGCCGAGTGTTTTTTAAAAACACTCGGCAAAGAGAGTATGTTTGCCGAGTGTTTTTTAAAAAACACTCGACAAACCCATTTTTTTATTTATTTTCTGACCCATTGTTTCGAGTTTACGTGATATTTCCAATTTGATTTTAACTTGAAATTTTTTCTATAATAAAAAAACAACATATATTATCTCATGTAAAAATTACACATTTTTTGGTTCAGTTTTTTATTTTTAAATTATTAAGTATGTTTCTAGGATTTAAATTGAAATAGGTGAAATTTGAACTACAAGTGCCTAAAATAATAAACCAAAAATTATAGAAAAATCATATTCATGTTTTAAAGTCTATTTATGGTTCTTATAAACTGAATTAAAATAAATTTTGAACAATTTAGGGTGTGACGCTTGTTCAACAACGTGAAGCTTAATAGTTTTTTAATTATAAAAAATCAACTAAAGTGTAAAAAACATGAGACTTGTTATGGTGTTATTATATGATACATAGATGCTGTGATAAAAATTTAAAAATATTTCGAGAAAATTATCACGTAGAGTGTTTAGAAATCGTAGATTATGAGAGAAGTGATTAGGGTTTAGAAAAGAAATGAGATAGGTTTGAAAGAAGTTTGACAGGTAAATTATTTTTTGTACTTGAAATTTTTTCTACAATAAAAACACAATACATATTATCTCATGTAAAAATTACACATTTTTTGATTCAGTTTGTTATTTTTAAATTATTAAGTATGTTTCTAGGATATAAATTGAAATAGGTGAAATTTGAACTACAAGTGTCTCAAATAATAAACAAAAATTTATAAAAAACCATATTCATGTTTTTAAATCTATTTAGAGTTCTTATCAACTGCATTGAAAGAAATTTTGAACAGTTTAGGGTGCGACACTCGTTCGACAACATGAAGCTTAATAGTTTTTTAATTATAACAAAATCAAATTAACTCTAAAAAACATTATACTTTTCATGGTGTTATTATATGATGCATAGATGCTATGATAAAAAATTAAAAATATTTCGAGAAAATTATCATGTATAGTGTTTAGAAATAGGAGATTACGAGAGGATTAATTAAGGTTAGAGAAGAAATGTGATAGGTTTGAAAGAAGCTTGATGAGTAAATCATTTTTTATACTTGAATTATTTTCTACAATAAAAACACAACACATATTATCTCATGTAAAAATTCCACATTTTTTTGGTTCAATTTGTTATTTTTAAATTATTAAGTATTTTTCTATAATTTAAATAAAAATAGATTAAATTTGAACTGCAATTGCATGAAATAATAAACAAAATATTATTAAAAAATCATATTTATGTTTTTGAGTTTATTTTTAGTCCTTATATACTATAGTTGTACCATTTTCATTAACAAAAAGATTGTAAAACAAATTATACAAAATTTTAAAAAATAAAAAACTCTTTGCTGAGTGCCAAATTTGAGGCACTCGGCAAATATGCTGGGTTTACCGAGTGCAACACTCGGCAAACCAAAAAAAAATTTTCATACCTACTTTTTAAAATATCACCTCCCTCCATTCTTTTTTCCTCCTTCCCTCTCCTTCCCTCCCGTCGGCTCCCTCCCGCCACCCCTCCTGTCGCCGCCCCATCTCCACCACGGCCGCCGCCTCGGCTCCACCTGGCTGCCGCCCCGGCTCCGCCCCGTCGCCACCCCGGCCGCCGACCCGGCTCCGCCCCGTTGCCGCTGCAGCCGCTGCCCCGGCCGCCTCCTCGTCGCCGCCCCTTCCCGGCCGCCGCTCCCGCCGTTTCCCCGGCCGCCTCCTCGTCGACGCCCCCTCTTGGCCGCCGCCTCGTCGCCGCTGCGCCGTCGCCCGTGCCGCGGCCATGCCCGCGCCCATGCCGCGGCCCCGCCCGCGGCGCGCCGTCGCCCGCACCCGCGCCGTGGCCACGCCTGCGCCCATGCCGCGCCCAACTTTTTTTATTTTACACTAACTTCTTTGCCGAGTGTTTTCCTTTGGCACTCGGCAAACCAACCGTCAAGTTTCTACCATTCCGTTTGTCTCTTTTCTTCGCCGAGTGCCAACTTTTACACTCGGCAACACATGTTCGCCGAGAACATTTTTGTCGTGCGTTGTTCGCCGAGTGCAACACTCAGCGAAGCCTTTGCCGAGTGTAAACAAGGCTTCGCCGAGTGCTTTTGCGAACAAAGATTCTCTCGTAGTGTTTATATATATATACATATATATGTATATATGTACCTTGCATAAGTGCAATAGGTTGAGCCAAAATGAGCAGAATTTGTTTCATGGAATACTAATCAGATATTTCATTACGAGAGTCAATGCATAAATATCCAATCGATTGGAACATTTGTTTTAACAGCCACTGCACAACACTCATTAGATTACACAACCATATTTTATTACTGAAACAACGAAGCCCTTTATTTCTTGCTGCATATTACAAAAAACAAGTACAAATAAATGAAAACAAATGATACTAGATGGACATGACACCGAATAGGATTCATGGGCTCCATTTTCAAACTTCCTGAATGGAGGAAATTATTAAGGGTCGGCATTACCGTAACCAGATCCAGAACCTCCTCCACCCCCACTGCCACCGTTTTGGCCACGGCCATAACCATTACCATTGCCATTGGCATTTGCATTTGCATAGCTTGGTCCTCTCCAGTAGTTGTTAGCCTCACTAGAACCAGAACCAAAACCATTGCCAGATCCATAACCCCTAGATCCGTAATAGCCATTGGCTTGTCCTCCACCACCACCGCCGCCGCTACCTCCCGCGCTAGTAGATTCGCCACCATTATATCTACCATAGTATCCTGGATTATATTGACTAGATCCCGAGCCTGATCCAGATCCACTACCATATCCTGTACCACGATATTGGCTACTGCCACCACCTCCGCCACCACCACTAGCACTTGCATGAGCACCATAATAATTAGTGCTACCACTCCCTTGTCCATTCCCAGACCCAGAGCCCCCACCGCTCACATATCCTCCTCCCTCTCCACCTCCTGTGCCTGTTCCCTGGGAACTGGAGTATTTTGCCACTCTTGAAGCATTGGCTAATCCAATGCTCAAGAGAACAACAAACCCAAGAGCTGCAAGCTTAGTGCCTGCCATTGTGATCAGCTTACTTTTTATAAGTGAAAGAAGAGATGAGTGCTGAGTGAAGGAATGCATAGGTATTTATAGGGCCTGCTGAGGCCATGCATATGCAGGTCTATAGCTATTTTATCAATAGTCCACACGTTGGTTTTTTAGTCGCTAAACCTCTCGATCTGTACGTTAGTTGGATCAAGTTGGGCCTTAAAAAAACTGCGGCAGCGAAGCTCGTTTACTTGAACAAATAATGTAATACACTGATTCACATATATATTGTTTTTTCCGTTATGTTTAAAGTCTATATATATATATATATATATATATATATACCCTAGCTAGCTACCATCATATCATAAATGCATGCATGCCATTATATTGTATGCATAATAATTAAAATAATCTTTCGTAAAAAAATCAATGCAAAGTGCAACTCAAAATATAACATCCATGTCCTTAATTAAATAGAGTGTAGGTTGTTAAGTGCAACACTCGGCGAACCCTTTGTCGAGTATAAACAATGCTTCACCAAGTGCTTGTGGCCCTCGACAAATATGTGTTTTCTCGTAGTCACTGTGGGTAGTTCTAAACCAATGTTTTTTAAACCATTATAAATAATTCTACACACATGTATAGTTGTGTTGTAGTAGCTGTAAATCAAAACCTAAGCACAGCAGAGAATGTTGTTCTTTCAGTTTTAGAAGGTGTTTGGTTGGATTTATTTTTAGTATTATTTATTTACAATGCAAATTAATTATATTAGATTTTGTTTGGTTTTAATATGCTAGTATTAGATACCACGTAATCAGATTACAATCTAGTAATCAGCCCATATATTACACTCTAATCAAGCCAATATCAGATTACGTTACTAGAATACATTATACTAATTATCAACCAAACATTGTAATGTAAATATAATACATTATATTTGTTAACCAAACAAATCTAGTAATCTGATACATTATTATCACTTAATATCATAATTAATTTCTTTATCATTTACGTTGTAATGTAAATATAATACATTATATTTGTTAACCAAACATTATAATTATAATGTAAATATAATAGCTAGAAGAATTGACATTGCAGAGGCGGCGACCTCGGGACTCTCGATCAATATGATTGCAGCTGACTTTGACTACAAATTCATACTTACGTACGGCGCGCCGGGTTAAGTGGCAATCCGACGATCGAGTCGATCAATCGCACTAGATTCAAGCAAGAACGTGATGCATGCGGAGATTGGGATGAGCGAGATGTGCTGCGGACAGTCTGACACTATCGCTTTAATACAAGGGCAGTAGTTGTACGTACAGAGAATTATATACAGACCATCTACACATAGGCATGACAGTGTCATTTGGCAAATAACTAGATGATAAACTGCATGTGAAGAAGTACTTCATATATATTTTAGAAAAGTTTTTTATACGCTTATATACCAACCGCTCTCTCAATAAAAATGCATGTCAATCAGTGAGAGCGAGTGTTATATAAAAGAACAAAAAAACTAAACTAACTTTCAGTGTCATATAAAAATTATCTCATATATTTTTGTTAAGCGCCATAACAAATTATGTTTTGCAATTAACTAAACTCTGTGAACGAGTTTAACCGGACCAAATAACTCATGCTATTCTTCAGTCGCTGCATAAAACCAGCACATTGGCTGTACCGCTCTAAAACCAGCACCGGCCAATATGGATCTGAGCTGGGCGGATCTCTGTAGAGGAGAGTTGATCTAATACACATCATATTCTATCTCTGATTTTTTTCTAATCTACAGTTGAACTTAATTGCATGCCGCGCCACAGCTAGCTAGTATCTCTGATTTTTTTTTCTAATCTACAGTTGAACTTAATTGCATGCCGCGCCACAGCTAGCTAGCTTGATCAACTTAACTAGCTTGTTCATGGTGATAACTGATAAGTGTACGTACTAAGCAGCAGTTGATTAACGCATAGCGTGTGACGACCATTCATGTGGTAGTCAAGAACCACCGGCCTAGTGTACTTCGCTCTCGTACGTATGTGTACTGCATGTATGTATGCATGCCTGCCGGCCGGCTGAACTGCGTGCTTATTTAATTATTAGTAGGAGGTCTGTGTTTTGCAACAGAATCTTATTTATAATAGAGTTTTTACGTAAAATTTATGTTTTTATATGATTTTTCAGAAATCTAAAATTTTTTACTTCCGCGCAAAATACATAAATTAAAAAACTGAAATATAAATATAGTTTTCTTTTCTTTTTCTTGTTTTTTATTTTCTTTTTTATTCTTTTTCTTTTTTCTTTTTTTCCTTTTTTTATTTTTCCTCTTTTCTTCTTTCTTTCTCATGCAGCCAAGCCCTGCGCTGCGCGGACATGCATGCGTTGCATGTAGAACGGTTGCACAGGGGCGGGGCACGGTTGCATAGGGGCGGGGCGCACGTCGCGCTCCGGGTCCGGGCGGTTGCAGCGGGTCGGGGCATCGGTTTTTATAGGGTATAAGTTTTGATTGGTTTTTTATGGGAAGTGAGAACTTGCGGACGAAGGACACGGACAGGGGTGGAGCCAAGGGGGGCGCACAGGGGCCTGACCCCCCTACCGATTTTCACCAAAGTGAACCCCTCCTCGTCGCTGCATGGGTGTCTTCAGAAAATCAGAAGTTAGCTTTTACTTTTTTTTGTTGTGGCGTGTACATGCTTTTGCCATGAAAAATCAAAATATTCATTTATGGACCTAGGTCATCCCAGTAGATCTTACATCAGAATCTTACATGATCTTTTGCTCTTGACTCTCTCTCTCTCCCTAACAAGAAAAATGAATTATTTGAAGTGAAAATATTGTACTTTCTAGTTTATTAAGGTTAGTAATAAGTCTTTCAATATCAATTGTGACTATCGAGATAATATTTTTTTTCTATAAAACTAGTAAAGACATATCTATGGACAAAACACGTGATGATCTTTTATGAAGTTATATGATAGTTTATATTAAAAACAAATTAGTAGTGGAAATCATCTCATCTAATATTACTAAATATTATAAAATTCAAGTTAATAAAAATATTTTTTCTATTATCAACCATATAATATATTGTCTTGTGACCGTGTGTTAGAACTAATTACTATATAAGATAATGATTTTTTATTATAAAACATATGTTACAATAATTATTATATATAAGAAGAATAATTAATTATTATTATCAATATTAATGAATTGGCCCCCTCATGTTCTATTCCTAGCTCCGCCTCTGGACATGGAAAACTAGCCGTTTTATAATAGTAGAGATATTATTATTCCGGATGGATCTCCGCGGTGTGATTTGACCGTGCGGCGAGCAACTTGCACGCACTGATCGATCTGGATCGCACCTATCGTCTTGATCAGATTACCGCCAGGTCGTCGACCCGATCGAACTCGATCAATCTCTGCTGTTTTTTTCAGTGAGATTGCAATGCAATTTGAAAACTCGAGATCGGGCGAATTAAAGTAAACCGCCGCGGCCGCGGCGGCGGCGGCAACGCATACCGATGGATTAGATCAGAATAGGGTTCGTTGACATTGGTATGTATGAAGCGAGACATGATGATAGGGGGCAGCGTACGTGCTGCAGCCGAGCGAAGGGTTGAAGATTATCTAGGACGATAAACATGTTTTACAATAGCCTAAAATAACCATGATTTTTATATAATTTTGATTATTGAATAAACAAGAGAGATGGTTGGTTCTAAATATTAGTTATTTGTTTGATTATTATTATTACTTAATATGACTAGATTTTTTTTGTTTGACACATAATTTGTTTCTACTTTAAGTGCAAATAAAAGAGAACCAATAAACTATAAGGGGACTAGTATCATTAGAGAGTGGACTAAGGAAACTTGTGTTTTTTATATTTGTAAAGATTAGCGAGCATAAAATGCTTAAGTATCATTAGAGAGAGTGTTCGGTCCATGGGTGTGAGGAGAATCCAAAGCTAGGGACGCCGTCGTTTGGTACAGCACACGGAAATTCTCAGCTTGCTCGGCAATGTAGCCAGTAGACGCTAAAATGCCTTGATGAAGGAGAGAACAAATTGTCTCACAATCAAGCTAAGTAAGGGTGAGAAGAGTACCGCACTATAAGAAAACTACATCTTCCGGTACCAAAATCTTAGCCGGTACGTTATTTTCGACACTCTGCGAAGACAAGATATATTTGAGTGTCTAATAAGAATACACTTGACAAACACTACCATATTCGGCAAAAAAAATAGTACTAAGGAACATCGAAACGACGTGTTTAGGCGGTACCGTGCCGCACCCACTATGCTTATTATTATTATTTTTCGTTTTTTAATTGTCGAGTATTAAAATTTGAACACTCGGTAAACCATATATCGTACTAGTATTATCCTTTATAGTATCCGACAAAAAACAACACTTTTCGCCGATAACTCATGTTTTGGTAGCTAGCCCCGTGAAATCCATGAAGAGTACCATGCAATGCATGTTTCTTTACACGGGTGGTGATAGATTATAAAGTGGAACAACGACCTATATAGATGAATAAAACAATTCCGTTGTTTCATAAAGTTTTTTTTAGCATTCAAATTTTATCCGTATTTTGTTTTTTAATACATACATAATTAATGGGCATCGGTTAACAAATTAAAAGTAACATAATTCAATCAGTTTAACAAGATAATAAGGCAAACCTGATTAATAAGGAGTACGTAAGACATTTCCCCATGCTACTTTACCTCACTTTAAAATTCTCTAAGAGAAAGGTTAAACGAGGAACGCCGATACATAAAGTTTTTGAAAAAAAATGTTTACATGCGGCATGAATAATTTACTCCATCTATTCCAAATTACAATCACTTTCTAGATATTACTACGTTAAGAATAGGATGAAAGTGATTCCGATAGTTTCCGATAGAATCCGAAAAAAATGATTTGGATCTAGATTTTTTTATTTCGGATACGGATTTTCAAATACAGATTTGAATTCGAATATTTTTTCGGATACGGAAACAGATATTATATCAATATTATCTGATGGATACGAATACGAATTTAGATATATAATATGGATACACTACCACAGAAAAGCACTTTAGTGATGAGTGATGACCATAATTAGTGACGAGCTGTCATTAAAGGGTCAACCTCACTCATATGAGCTCACTTGTTATGGCTCTTTGGTGATGGTTGGCAGTTGTCACCCGTCACTAATGTGTTCTTTAGTGATGGGTGACTATTGACACCCGTCGCTAATTGGTTTTTTAGTAACGGGTTATTATTGTGACCCATCACTACTGTGTTCTTCAGTGACAGGTGACTATTGACACCCATCGCTAATGGGTTTTTAGTAACGGGTTTTTATTGTGACCCGTCACTAATATTATGGTCATTTCAAAAAAAATAGGTTGCATCCTGAATTTGGAAGCCAACATATGCAACATTGTAGCACCCGGTTTTGGCTAGTAGCAGCTTCTTTGTTGTCATTTGCTTCCTGTGCGTATGCCACGTATCCTCCAGCTAGCAACACTAGCAGTTCGCTTAGCAGCAGCCAGCAGGGCAGCGAAGCCACGCGTCCATCTTGGATTCTCCCTCATCCACGCATCATCGTCTATAAGCAGTGCCTTGGCCAGCTCCGCCTCGACGTCCCATCGGCCGCTTCGCCTCTCCCTTCGCACTCTCTGCACGTCACAACCTACAGGAGCTAATCACTGCTTCCCGCTGTAGCTTCCTCGCTAGTCGTTATCATGGTGTCCCTAACCAAGCTCGAGCTTAAATATGCACCCCTCTCTCTCTCACGCGTGAGTCCCCAACTTCTTCACCGAATTCTTCGCCACTCCCCACTGCTCTCACACCCTCAGATCCACTGAGTTCATCGTCGTTCGTCAAAAGAACCCATCATCGCCAACTCGGTATGTCATGATTTCTCCTATACTGTTGCTCCATTGCTTGAGCCAAGACTTGTATTGTGTTTGTGAGTCCTCACCAATTCCATTTCTACAGCTATTCTCACCGGATCAAGACAACGGCCAAAACCCCTCTTTCAGACTTCAATTCATCGCCTCTTCCCGATCTACTCTTAGGTACAATATTCTTGCAATTAATCGTTACAACACCTAATTCATGCCTAGTATCACATGTTCCAATAGCTAGATCATCATAATATGGTCTGTAGCTTGCCGGCACCGTCAAGCCCCAAATGTTCTTTATGTTCGTCGTGGCTAGAATAATGTAGCCCTTTTTAGCTCAATCAAATAGCACGGTTAGGTTTGTAGTATGTCTAATTTGGTTAAAGTGCTCTCATTGGTCGCCGGAGTGTCACCGTCGCCATCTGCACCAGCGAGTGGTGGTTCTGCTTCTTGCTGCTATTTGGTGAAATCGTAGCTCCATTTAGCAATCTGACCGTTGATCTTGAACCTACCTACTGGGCGGACGTGCTATTATATTTTCAGCTCAATCAGAGCACCAGGAAGGGAGAACGGTGCTGAAGAAATGTTAGCCATCCGCGGTCATCTTCAACCTCCAGCCATTGCCTTTCCTCTTTTTGTGCGACTGACCGGTGGGCCCATTTTTACTATGCTACCGCTGTTTGTCAAGTGGCTTTTAGCTGCTACGCTCTTGCGTGCACCTACCGCTGGGCCCGCGCTAGCAGTCAGTTGTGCCCGTGCAGGCGTATGGTTGCGCCTTGCCGTATGCGCCTAGCCGCTGGCCCGCGTGTGCCTGCCGCAAGCACTAGCCGCGTGCGTTTGGCTGCATGGCGGCGCCTTGGCCTCTCGGCCGATTTTTGCCGGCTTGCCCGGCCTAATTGCACAGTAATTTTTCCAATATATATATATACATATTTATTTTCTAAAAAATATATATAAATAAATAAAAATATTATTTTTATAATAACAGGCCGATCGTTTATAAATTTAATTCTTAATTTATATATATATTAAAAATTGGACAATATCTCAATAGCTCTAGAAAAATCATTTTAATTCCGATTTGCTTCGTTCAAGTACCATTATGTTTCTAAAATTCTAAACTTCATGTTAGTCCAGAATAAAAATATTTTAGTAAAACTTTTGTGTGCTTTTATTTATGTATTGTTAATTATTCTGTAGTGGTCGATACCGAGGACTAGCAAAGCTTTGACCCAGAAGACCCGGAATACCTTCCCGAGCAAGGCAAGTCTTCCTTTGATCATGCTTGCTCCTATGATTTCTAAATTATTTATGTACAAATGCATGTTTAGGACACACACATAAACTCAACATTATCGATGACCGCCAAGCGCGGTTAAGTCAACTAAAACCTAAACTTGTCACACTAGCCTTCCTTTGAATGTTTATAATCTTGTAAACCCGTGTAACCACAAAGATTGGTATAACCCTTCCTAATATTGTGATGTGGGTTATACTCAATCAACTTTTAACTTTTATTTCATACCAAATGCAATTACTGAAATGAATGAATCGTGTGGGATAAAAGGGGTTTCGAAGGATTGTTTTGGAAAAATGGTACCAAGTACCGGTTGTGTTACAAAAAAAATGAAATAGGAGTGCTTTCGGTAAAAATTGCCATGAGTCGGCGTCGCCTTCTAATGCTCGACTTCAAGTGGTGCATAAGGACCAATTCCTTAGGAAAAATGTCATGCACACCAAAGTGCAACCATGCGTGCATTATGGGGTGTCCTAGGTTAAGTACTTAGTGAGTTTATGATCACTTGATTACAAATGGATGTAAAATCGCCATGGTGTCTCATGGTTTTGTGAATGATTTGTGAAGTCCTACTCGGACATGATTTTGGCTTGTGATGAATTATTGGAGACGAAGGAGGAAGGTAGAAGGAGTAAGGAGTCTGAGCACCCGTGGGATTTTAGGGGAGAAGGAGTAGAGGTTGCCTGATCCTTGGTCGAGAGGGGCCCGTCCATGTGGTAATAGGTTATCCTTGATCGGCTTTGGAAAGGCCTTGTCACGAACCTCCTTTTCTAGCTAACAAAGAGTAAGCTTGTGTCGTAAGCGTAAAGTGTACACCTTCAATTGAAGTATAAACTGTTCGAACAGCCGTGCCCACGGGAATGGGCAAGTGCCATGATAGTTGCCCATGCGTAGTCTTCGACTTTGGTTTTCAACAATAAACTGAGTTGTGGGTTGGGAAGCGTTACCAAAGTACGTCTTTGTGTTGTATGGCTAGCCTTAGTGGCTGGGAACGAGCTTGTATAGCTTGAGAAGTCGTATGGCTTCATAGAGAGAGGGTGAGGTTCAACCCTAGGATGAGAGATGAAATGTGTTTTGGTAAATGGGAAAAATCTACCCGATGGAGGGGTAGACCAGTACCGAGGTAAGAGGAAAGTAATTGAGAATGATGATGTGGAGATTTAATGGTTTCATTTGGGTTTTGTTGCAAAGCAAACCCGTGATGAGAAAATGTTTGGAAATTGAGGAATTTTTGAAGGATGGTTGTGGAGAGTTTGGAATCAGGGGTTCTCCCCAAGTTTTTGAATATCAAATATTTCTCACTTGGGTTAAGGTGGAGGTTGGGACCTCTACCATTCGGTACGGTACACTTAGTATTTAAAACTTGCATGTCTTTTTAAACCGTAAGCCACCATTGTCTCAACTCATCTATAAATTTTTCCAAGGCTTGCTGAGTACGTATGTACTCACCTCTCCTCTTTCTACCTCCTAGAGTTTGAAGGTCAATGCGAGGAAGAACCTTTTGAGGCTATCTCAGGAGATGAAGGCTTTGAAGATGAAGACGTAGGAGAAGAGTAGGGTTTTTCTCCTAGTTTCCAATGAGGAGTTTAGTAGTAATATGTAAACAGTATAAGACTTTCATTGCTTGTATGCCTGTTTTAAGCCGCGAGGTATGCCTCCTACGGCCTTTGTAAAATACTAGTGTAATAATTATTAAGCAGGCTTGTCTCGAAACTACCGTTGAAATAATGAAATGTCAGGAATGATGTTGAGTTATTTCAAAATCGTAGCACCTCATCTCGGTACGGCAAAGTCCGTTCGGGCAGGGCATTACAAGGTGGTATTAGAGCAAGTATTAGCCCTAGGATCAAAACCACTATCGACCCTAAGGATATAATTTTATTCTCAAATATATTTATGAAAGATTCTTGCTTCTCTTTGGCAGTTTACAAAACTATTGATTTGTTACTTACTCTTATTTTATTCAAAATTTTATAGATATGGTGACTGGACTGATGTACCATTCTTAGGGACAGGGCTTCGAGGGCTTCGTTTGTTTGCTACAAGAGATGGCCGAGTATATCGGTTATTCTGCATCAGCCTGCATGGGTTTTGTCTCTGTTGTTCCACCGTATCTCTGCTAGATGACAGTGGCACTCTTTCCTTTGATCCCTCAGTACACTGTCACTTGTCCCACATTTTCACTAGTGATGCAGGATGTCGCTCGTCTAGCCTTAGGTCAGCTCCGCCAGTTGCACCAGGGTCTCCTCACTGGGAGTCGGTTTCATTTGTTACCATCTGTTGAGTTTGGTTCCACCACATTCACTTATACATGCACATGTCATGAGGGTCATCCCTCTCTCATGATACTAGCCCAGTACACTCAGGCTTAGGATCATGTGTATCGAGGACTCCTCAAGGCATACGCCGTTTTGGAGGCTGAGGCGGTATACTTGAGAGGATTGGTCTATCCTACACCTGCACCCGTGCCTGCACCCGCTCCAGCACCTGCTCCCGTGCTTGCACCCGCTCCAGCACCTACACGCACACTTGTACCTGCACATACACTTGCACCCGCATTCGTGCTTGCACTCGCTCTAGCTCCTGCACCTGCACCCGCAGTCGTACCTATACTAGCTCCTGCACCTACACCCCTTCTCGAGGCACATATTCCTGCATACTCGATGATTCCCTCACTAGTTGTTCCAGAGATGCCCACCTCTAGTTCTCACCCACCCCACACCACTACCCATAGGGATGATAGCGATGATGACACAGAGCCTGAGTACTCACCTGGCACGCCAGCTACACCTGACTACACTCTTGAGTCACTAGATTATACTCTAGAGTCCCATGATTATACACCAGAGTCCCCCTCTCTCCTGCGTCGAGAGCTTCCTTCGGATGTTGACTATCGTGATAGTATCATTCGCGTTGGCGAGTCTTATGAATCTCGTTCTGTTGATGGCACTCCCCTAGTTGATACCGTACTTGTGGTTCACCCGGATGCATCCATTGGGATTGTTGTTCTGGTCTCTGGTCCTGCATCAGCCTCAACTTCACCTCCGTCAGTAGCAGGATAGTCAGGCGTTGTTGACATTATTGATGATTCAGAGGAGGATCCCCAAGAGGTTGAGGTGTATCCTGAGGGCACCAAGGAGTAGGCTTCGACAGTTAGACATAGGCTAGAATAAATATATTATGAGCCCTTTTGTAGCGCTCACCCCTCATGGGTTATGGATGTAATGATCTTTATGGGCTAGCCTAGATTTTGGATGTTTGGTGCATTCGGTCATTGTGATGGTAATTTGTGACTTGGACACCTTACCCTTATGTATTTGATAACGCTGAGGTTTATGTAAAAATGGAAGTTGTTGTTGATAGCAAAAAATGGCATTAATGGCTAGATTATCAAAATATCAATCTTTGGTGATTTGGGCCAAAAATACACATGTCCAGGGTCTGTCCGAAGCCCTATAGGGCTGAAGCCCATCAAGTTATGGACTCCGAAAGCCTCCAGCCAGCCCATGGGCTTCGGCCAGGAAGCCTTCGGAGGCCCACGCTGCCGAAGCTTTGGAAGCCTTCGGAGGCCCACGCTATCGAAGCTTTGGCCCGAGGAGCAAGCCTCGATGGGCCTGGCCGAAGCCCACGCTACCGAAGCTTCGGCCCGAGGAGCAAGCCTTGATGGGCCTGGCCGAAGCCCACGCTGTCGAAGCTTCGACCCGAGGAGCGAGCCTCAACGGGCCTGGTCGAAGCCCACGCTGCCAAAGCTTCGGCCCGAGGAACAAGCCTCGATGGGCCTGGCCGAAGCCCACCTCAGTAGAGATGGAGCTATTTGCATCGCCAGCTCAATATCTATCTCTATCCGGCCGGATTAATAGTAGATTAGATTGGGAGTTAACCCCCTATAAATAGAGAGGCATGGCCGGCATGGAGAGCCCCCAACTCAAACCAACCCAAAGCCATGCTTTAATCGTACCTTTACTTTTACCTTTACTTTTCTGTACCTCTTCGTGGGTTTGCCTGGAAGCCCTCCGTTTGTCACTACGAAACAGTGGTAAGCCTTGGTACTTCGCCTGTGAAGTCCTCGTTAATCTACGTAACAGATTGCTATCGCCTTGTTACTTCGCCTGTGAAGTATCCGCTAATCTGCGTAATAGATTGCTACCTTCGCTACTCGTGCAACACCTCGCAAAATTCGGTCCTAAGGCCGAATTGGTACTTCGCATCATCTCTGTTGCAGGTTCGCACATTCGGAGCCCCTTCGCCGAAGGTGTTCGGAGCTGAGAGATCGGTTCCGGAGATCCCTAGGACACCCTTCGACAGAACCACAGGCTTCGACAACAGGCTCTACCAGCATACTTCGTCGTGACAGGCTTCTCCACGAACATACTCCGCACCAAGACGAAGTTGCACCCATGCGTGGCCTTCGCGTCACTACTTTGTAATTCGCTGCATCGGACATCGCACACCGAACCCCACTGTTCGGAGGTGATCACCGTGTTCAGATCCGTTCGGAGTCTACCTTCGGCCGGATAAGTCCGAACGCCGAAGCACCCTTAGGCGGAGCACTTCGCACCAAGCGCCAAAGCACCCTTCGGTGAAGTACTTCACACCAGACGCCGAAGGTACCCTTCGGCGTATCCTTCGCATCAGACTTCGAACCAGGAGGACTCCGATTGGTTTGCTGATTTTAACCTGTTTAACCTATTTCTTTCGGCTAATTGGATTATTTTGTGTAATCTGGTTGCCTGGCGACTCCACCCCCTTATCACTATTAAGGGTAGTCGGAACGCGGTGTCGGTGCTATGTCACGCTTAGGCATGTCCTTAAGTATCCGTGCACTTTTTGATCGCCGGACTGACCCAAGTGTGGGGGCACGTTTCCGTGTCAACACACTTTATGGCGACTCCACTAGGGAAAAGCTACGCCAACATGATGAGTACGTCTACATCGGCCATCGGTATATCTACTTTGACTACTACGTCTACACCACCGATGGACACAATAGGAGGCACGGATATCGACAACCGCAACATAATGTCACCTACACTTGAAGATATCCCCGCAGAAGACCGAGCAGAGATCGAGGTGAGGCTAAAGGCGCTATAAGACATGATGCTTGGGGGCTACATCAAGACACGCGCAGGCTTCGTCAAGCGCGACGTCATCATCGCTGACCCCACTCAGGTCCAGGTAACACTGGTATCGCCTCGTTTATCTTCTTTAGAAATCGAGCAAAAAATAGCCGCATTAGTAGATCAGCCCGTTAGTGCTTCGCTAGCCAACCGTTTAGATTCGGCAGTCAGCTCCCAAGTAGAGGCGACTCTTAGGAAGTTCGGCTTCACTGAGGCCGTACCCCCGGTTCCTATAGCTAGTGTACCTCCGACAAACATGTCTCCGGCCTCACCACTTATGGCTGAGACCAACCATTATACCTATGGTCAAACTAATACTGCATACCACACAACACTTGCGCCAATACCTGCGCTACCCGCACCACATGCGCAGGCGCCCGGACACGAGCACGTTGTACAAATAGCGCGTAGGGGAGAAGCACATGGCCGACACGCCGATATCCCACCGTGTGCCGCGCCCCCACATGAGAGGCGCATGCAAACAAACTACCAAGATGATATAGATGAGCGGGTCCGTGCACTGTTTAGGGAGTGTGCCGGCTTCGTGCCCAAGGGACGGGTTAGGGTATATCGCAAACCATACCCCGATCATCTTGATACAGTACCCTACCCCCATGGCTATAGGATCCCTGAGTTCAATAAATTCGATGGCGAGGGTAGCAGGACCACACTAGAGCATGTTAGTCAATTTTTGGCGCAGTGTGGAGAGGTTAGCGGGATAGATGCCCTAAAGTTTAGAATATTTTCTCTCTCGCTATCCGGCATAGCTTTCACTTGGTTTTCGGCGCTCCCGCCGAACTCCATCCACACGTGGGATGATTTAGATCGGAAATTCCATGATTATTTCTACACGGGTGAAACAGAACTTAGGCTTTCGCATTTAAAATCAGTTAAGCAAAAATCTAGTGAGAGCGCCTCTGAGTATATCAAGCGTTTCAGGGATACTAGAAACCGATGTTTTAGTCTTAATATTTCAGAAAGGGACTTGGCGGAATTAGCTTTTAATGGGTTGCGTTCCGAACTTAAAGAAATGTTAGATAACCAAAACTTTTAGAAGTTAGGCAAGTTCTACAGCAAGCTCTGGTCCAAGAAGGTCGGGCCAAAGATAAGAAATTTATTAAGACGTTTAACAAGCCTAGGGCCGAAATCCACATCATGGAATGCTCTGATGAGGAGTCAGAGGAGAAGGATTCGACGGACATGTACGTGGCCGAATGGGTTACAAACACTAAAAACAAACCTATCACTTGCTCCGAACTACGACCATCCCCCACAAAGGGTAGACTTAATGAGGTCAAGTACTCGTTCGATGTAACTAAATGTGATAAAATATTTGATTTTCTCCTAAAAAGTCAGCTTCTCAGGTTACCTAAGGGTCAAATTATCCCACCTGCCGACGAGTTAAAGAAGCATCCATACTGTAAGTGGCATGATTCACATTCTCATAATACTAATGATTGCAATGTTTTTCAACGGCAGATACAATCGGCCATAGAAGAAGGACGATTGAAGATAGACCATGACCCAAAGATGAAGCTGGATAAAGATCCTTTTCCAGTCAACGCCGTCGACCTCGGCGATAAGAAGGTGCTGATTCGGCCAGAACAGGCCGAGTCTGCTAAAGGAAAAGATGTGATTGTTGGAGAACCACGTACTCGCACACTCGTACCAAAGAACCCCGAGGTAGGAGTGTGGAAACAGAACATCAATACCCCTTCGGCTAAGGTTCGCAAGAGGCCGAAGGTAACATATAACATGTTGAACAAGCATCGGAAGAGGGCCAAAGAAGCAGGCCCGCGCGCTCAGCTAAAGCAGCCGAAGGGGCCGAGACCTTCGAAGGGTGGCTTCAGACCGAAGGTTGCGAACCCTCCTGTAACACCCCAAGATTTAAAAAGAAATAAATAAAAGAAATATATTATCAAAGGAATTTCTGAATATTATTATTAAAGAAAAACCCTTAAATAGCCCTATTAAAGCCAAACATGGAAAAATATTCAAAATCTGAACTTAGAAAATTTATGGGATAAACTAGAGGCCAAAACATAATTTCAGGAATTTGTACAAATTTTTATCAATAGTGATTCAACCCTTAATCAA
This sequence comes from Zizania palustris, assembly GCA_019279435.1. Lineage (NCBI taxonomy): Eukaryota > Viridiplantae > Streptophyta > Magnoliopsida > Poales > Poaceae > Zizania > Zizania palustris. The sequence goes on from JAAALK010000080.1 coordinate 11,253,447, forward strand.
ATAAACGAATTATTGGATTTTTTTAAATCAGAAAACAATTAAAAATCTAAACGGGCCGCCAACCTCTAAAGTGCCCCGAACCTGGCCCAGTCCGACCGCCAGCCTCTGACGTATGGGACCCGCCTGTCGGCGCACTCCCCTCTCTCTTCTGCACGCGCGCGCCCGTCGATCCCGCTCGTCAGCCTCCTCCCGCGCCCCTTCGGTCTCTGCCAAGCAGGTCCCGCATGTCGGCCCCTCCTCTCTCGCGCCCGCCCGTTGACAGGTGGGGCCACCTGTCAGGCCTTTCTTCTCCGATGGAAGGGGATCTCCCCCTTCCATCCCGACGACCACCTGCCATTTATTCGCCACCGGCCACCGCATTTCACAAAACCGACCCCGGAATCCTTTCCCCCAACCACCAGCGATCCCCTTCCCCCTATTCCCACGCGTTTTCGCCATAGATGGTCGGTGATCGCATGTTTGGTAAGCTCGCCGGAGATCACAGGATTTCTCCGGTTTTCTTTCGGTTAGACGCCGGCGGGCCCTATAAAATGCCTCCCACCCTCCCGCAACCCGACCACACCGCCAGAGCCTAGTCGTCGCAATCCCGATGGCCGCCACCCCCTTTCTAGGGTTTTCCCCTGTTTTCCCTCCTGTAGCCCATCGCCGGCGCTCCGAGCCACCGCTGCCCTCGCCATCAACACCACCGGAACCGTCGTTGCCTCCTCTACCCCGGCCCCACCTCCGTTGGGCCGGATCACCTCGGGAACGCCTCGCCGCCGTCGCACCCGAGAAGCCCGACGCCATCTTCTCACCGCCGGTCGCCGCCCCTACTCCCACGTCATCATCGCCGGTAAGCCTAGGTTCCCCTTGTGCCCCTCTATCCGTTTTTAGCCTTAGTCGTATCCTTAAGCTTCGTCGTCGCCGGGAATTGCTCGCCGGAGCTCCACCGGAGTCGGGGAAGAAGGGGTAAATTACCCTCTTTTAGTCGTGCCGTGCCGGATGGGCTCAGAACCCTCCGATAGGATCTGGACGGTCCAGATTAAACCCTCAGGGGGGTTTAATCCGGGACATAGATCCGGTCAAAGCGGTATGGACCCATCTGGGCCGTCCGCTGTGACTTAAACACCCCGCCTCGCTTCTGGACGCCCGATCTAGATCGGATGGTCCAGATTGAACCAGCCCACGCGCACAGTGCGTGGGTCCATGGTGGACCTGGCTCACCGTGGACCCAAGCCTGTTTTCTGGTTTAAATAAAATTCAGAAAAATAGTTTAAACTTCAAAAATTCATATCTTGCTCAAGTTAACTCCAAATTTCACCATTTCAATTCTGAAAATTTTGTATTTTTATTCTCTACACTTTTATGCAATAAAAACAATATATCTATTTGGCACAAAATATTCTTATTAAATAATCAAGAAAAGTCCCCTTTAGGATTTAATTAATACTTCATTAAATAATTCATAAAAACCCTTAAAAACTCATTTATTAATTTTAGACGACCTAATTACTCCATTTCACTATTTTTAATACAATAAAAATAGAATGTTTATTTTGCCCATTCCATTGTATTAAATAATATTGCAAAAGCCCTTTTAGGATAAGTAATTAATTATTATAATAAAAACTCAACAATTTATAAATATATCATAAAGACTTATATGATAACTTCAGAAGACATAATAACTTCTTCTCACTATTTTAGTCCAACCAACATGGTAGGCTTACTTTGTACACTTTTATTTACCATTAATAGGAAAGTAAAGACCCCTTAGGGTAAAATGCTTAATACAATTTATAAAATTCAGGAATCTCTTTAAAAACCAATCTTAAATATTTAGGAAATAATTTCCTAGAATTTAATACTCTATCTCCTTTACTTAATCCCACAAAAACATGTATGCTTGTATGATTGGTTTTTGGAATGTTTATTGAATGCTGTGTTTACTTTTCCATATCGAGAAGACTACGTCGCCGTCGACGATCCGGAGTTTTTTCCCCGAGGTTCCACCTTCACCCTTTGCTGATCAAGGCAAGTCATCGAACCCTCCTGTGGAAATAGTTGATCATCATTGAAGCCCAGTTTTTCATAACTACCGCTATAACTCATAGGATATTATTTCATTAGTCAAATATCAAGCCCTACACTTATATTTATTAGATCCTCGTCCTTGTGTGCAAACCCAAGCCATGCTTATTGAGCCTTAACTCCTTGTCACTCTACTATAAAAATATTAGCTAGTGCCCAATGTACCGGCACAACTACTATAGGATAAAAAGAATGAGTCGTAGATAGATAGATTCTGTTATATGAATTTCCCCGTTATTCTCGTCTCTATACTCTGTTGGAGTTGGCTATGTTATAAGTATGGTGGGTTCCGGGTGCAAGCTCAGGAACTGGTTGGTCGCACCCAGGGCACTATAAGGACCGGTCTGCGGGATCTGTTGCAAAGCATTTCCGTACCAACCACAAGTCTAATGGGTAAGTCCTAACTGGAAGTATGAAACAATCTGACTCGATGCACCATAGTGGAGGGGGCAAGGGGCAACCTGCGGGTGACTTGTACTGACGAGGCTCAAGGGGGGGTATGGTGGGGCTCCGACGCGTCGGGACACCATATGAAACCTATAAGAGGGTGCTGTTGAGTCGAGGAGGACCATATGGAAGGTTTTGGCACGAGTTCCCGTGGTATGGGTCATCTCGTTACACTTTGGTGTAGGTGATGAGTGTGTGCCTTGTGGGTACAGTGGTACATCTCTGATCAGAGTAATTTAATCTTTTCGAAAAGCTGAGCCCACGGTCAAGGGCGGGTTGTGTGACTACTCGCAGTTAGTTTACTATTGTGTGAATGATTGAGTTATTCATGGCATGTAAGGACTGTTGAGCGAGGTGGGGCTGACTGTACCCCTCGAGTTAGAAGATGATGATGCATACACATGTTTACATTTCAGTACTAATAAATTGATCACATTTAATTGCTTTACCAATTACGCTTTTCCACAAAATTAGCCACTATCTCCCTTGTTATTACTCTGCATTATATTTGCATTCGGTGGCTTGCTGAGTACGTTTGTACTCACCCCCGTTGACTTACACCACCAGAGCCCGTCTACTACGAGGAGGATGAAGGTCTGGAGTAGCGACCCAGTCAAGGCGAGACTGGAAGGAGGCGTTCATCTAGGACCCTTTGATTTATTAGTTTCTCTTCATCTTTATTCACTTTTGTACTAATACGGTCTACGAACCGTGAATGATTGCCCGTATTGTACGTGGTCGCATGATGAACGTCTTGGTTTATTGATTTTCTATGGAATTTCAATAAAGGTCCTGATTTATTAAATCGGGGCGTGACACCTCCACAAGAAGGCTTCGGGCCGAGGTATCCTGCTGCTCCGCACGGTGGTTCTGAGCCACAATGGTCGAGCCCCCCATGCAATGACTTCGAACCCCAATGGATGGGTTCCCCGCACGACAACTTTGAACCCCAATGGTCGGGTCCCCCATGCGACAGCTTCGGCCCCCAATGGCCGAACCCCGCACCATGGTGGATTTCTCCGATGGGAGGCTTCGGCCCGCAATGACCAAACATACCTCCGGCCTGACGGGATCCTTCACTGGTGTGGTCGGAGACACCTTCGACTTGGCCAAACCCCCCTCCGAGTGACGGGTTCGGCTCGTAGTGGCCTTGGCCACTAGAGCCGCCGATGCCTCCGCCGTATGACTGGGCAGGAATCCTGTGGGCTCCGAACGTATCTGGATCGGGGTACCCTCCACAGACTAACCCTATGCCGTGTTTTCCCTCGGGGCATTATGGATGGTAGGGGAAATAGACGTAGCAGAGGGAGGCATCGTCCACAGACTGTCTGTGGTACCTCTGAATCGGACCCTGCAGAGCGAAGCCGAAGGGTGCGAGCATGCGGAGGCCGAAGTCAGGGAGTCCGAATCCATAACTATCAGAGTTGGGTCTCAGGAAGTCCCAATCCCGAAGGCTTTGTCGCCGAAGGCTGACGGAGGTAAGCTGCATGCTTCGGCCGGGCTCCGCGCCGAAGCTTGGTTCGATCGGCCGAACGAGGTCGATCCGTTCGACGGGGTTCGCAGCGAAGCCCCCTTCAAACACAGGGCACCCGAGGCCGAAGGGCACACTTCGGCCAGAATTAACAGGAGTCAGACAATAGCTCTAGGCACCAAGCCGCAACCATCTTGGGTCCTCCGGGCATGTCCAAATCACAGAAGAGACGCCTACAAAGGCTGCGGGCACAGGAGATACGCGAGAAGGTAGCTGAGGCCGAGCGCGATGCTATCTTCGAAGAGATCCACCCTCGGCCAGTGTAGCGCCCCGATTTATCAAATCGAGACATTATTGAATTTCCATAGAAAAACAATAATACAAGAGGTTCATCATGCGACAATCGTACATACGACAGTATTCATGGTACGCAGACCATAATTATTACATCAAAGACTTAGTAAAAACAGTAATAAAATAATTAAACAGCGGCATGACGAACTTCTTCTTCAGGATTTTTCTTCTCGACTGGGTCGCTATTCCAGACCGTCTTCGTAGTAAGCATCCTCTGTGAGGTCCAACGGGTATGAGTACAAAAAGTACTCAACAAGCCACCACAAATGCAAGTAATAATGCAGGATAATAAACAAGGAAGGGTAATGGCTAACATTGCGGAAAAGTACAGTTTCAGTTATTGCATTTAGTGTAATCATATTTTAATCGTGCGGAAAGTAAAAATGAACATCATCAACATCAACTAACTCGAGGAGTACGTTTTACCTCCTCGCACAACAGTCCTTACATGTCAATCCATCATGCACATACATATTCAAAGTAAACTAACTGGGGGATGTCACGCAACCCGCCCTTGACCGTGGGCTCGGCTTTTCGAAAAGATTTAAGACTCTGATCAGAGATGTACTACTGTACCCACAAGGCACGCACTCATCCCAAACGAGATGACCCATACCACGGGAACTCGTGCCAAAACCTCAATATGAGATGTTCCAAGAGATAACCACCCGCTCTAGGTTTCGCCGGCGCGCCGGGCCGCATCCCGGCTAACGTCGCACCCCCTTTTGCGCCACATTGGTACAAGTCACCCGCAGGTGCAACTTGACCCATCTCCAAATGGTGGCCTCGGTTTGGAACAACCCATACCTTAGTTAGGACTTACCCACTAGACTTGTGGTTAATACGTAAGTGTATTGCAACGGATCCCTCAAACCGGTCCTTATAGTGCCCCGGGTGCTACCGACCAATGCCCTAGCTTGCACCCAGAACCCACCATGCATACACTCACAACCATAACTCATCACCAACAGAAATCCAAGGATAAGAAGTAACGGGGATCATATAATAGAACCATTTTACTACGACTCATTTTTATCCTATAGCGATCGTGTCAATACATTGGACACTAGCTAATATCATTGATCATATGGTGACAAGGAGGTTAGGCGAGATAGCATGACTTGGGTTGCACATCAAGGTCGGGGGATCCTAAATAAATATATTGTAAGGGTTTTATTGGACTAATGCATGTATAGCCTATGAGTTTTAGCGATAGTTTAATCAAACATGGGTTCAATATGCTCAAAAGATTGGTTTGGTGACTTGCCTTGTTCAGCGAAAGGCGAGGGAGGGACTTCCGGGAAGTATTCCGGCTCCTCGGCGACGTCGTAGTCTTTTTGATATAGTAAAGTAAAATAAAATAAATACAACATTCAACCAAGCAATATAACATCACATAATAATCTCATAGGTTTAAGTTGGTTTGATTAGAAATAAATCAAGTTGTTAGAGTTCTGAAATTCAGTGTATAAATAATTTTAAAAGAAATTAAAATGAAGTGTTATCCTTTGAAAAAGGGTTTTAAAAGGGGTGATTCTCAATTTTAAGTTCTTTAATAAATTTAAAATGAAAGTTCCATAGAAAACTTAGTGATTTGTTCATATCAACAGGAAATAAATAAATACAAACTTTACTGGAATTTAAATAATTAAATTTACATTTTAACCTAAGGGTATTTAAATGTTCATTTAAATAAACATGAAATGTCCAATGTAAACCTACTGTTTTATTATATAAACATGTAGAGAATAATATTATGAATTTTCTGAAATTGGAATGGCAATTTTTAGAGTTCAAATGCGCCAGATATGAATTTTACAAGTTTTAAACCTTTTCTGGAATTTATTTTCAAATTTTAAATCTCTCGGGTCCACGGTGAGCCAGGCCCACGGTGAACCCGCGCACTGTGCGCGTGCGCCGGGTCGAACTGGACCGTCGGATCCAAATCCGACGCGCGAGGGCGAGGCGGGGCGCGTAAGTGAAAATGGACGGCCAGGATTAAAACACGCGAAAGGGTACTACGTGGATGCACGAGATCGATCGCGGGTTTTAAATGGAAATGGACGCGCGAGATTAAAACGTAACGCTTTGACCAGATCCGACGGTGCGGATTAGATCGCGTACGTGGGCTCATGTGCGTCGCCCGATCGCGATCGCACGATCGGGATCAGATCCGACACGGCACGGGTACTCGACCCGTGTCGGTCGTCTTCTCCGACGACGGCGAGCGGACCAGGGGCCACGGCGAGCGACTAGGGCCCTATCTAAGCCTAGAAATGGAAAGAGGACACTACGGCGGTCACGACGGTACCTTAGGCGAGGCGAGGGGTCGACGGGAAGTGGTCGGCGGCGAGGATAGACGACGAAGCTGTTCGGGCTCCTCGTCGGCGATGGTGTTCCGGCGATCTCCTTGACCAGCGGAGGCGTGGCCGAGGTAGGGGTCGTCCTTGCGGTCACGTTGGTGGCGGAGGCACGGGCGGAGGTGGTCCGAGGCGACGGCGAGCGGTGGCCGGAGGAGAAATAGAGGGAGTGCGCTAACAGGCGAAGTGCGTGCGCTCTGCTTGGTCTGAGTGCGAATGGATGCGTGAACCGAACGCGGTGTCGAGCAGCGGGTTAAATAGAGTCGTCGACGGGTGACGAATACAAGGAAAGCCGAGGAGGGGGATTAACTCGCCGGCGAGGGCTCGGCCATGCATGCGCAGCGTGATCCCGGGGCGTAATCGCGAGGATTAAAGAGGGGAAACGGTCGGTGCGATGCGGGGGACCGAGTAATGGCGGTAATTTAATGGGGGACGGGCCGGCGAGGCGGATCCGAGGGCGAGGTCGTCGGCCGGCGCGATTTGGGGGCGGTGGCGCGAGGTAGACGATGGGTCTGACAGACGGGGGCCACTGGCCAGCGGGCGTGAGCGAGCGGGGTGGCGACTGACGGGGGGGCCGCGGTGTCGGGTGCGCGCGCGAGGGGAGGAAATCGGCGCCGACAGGTGGGTCGGCTTGTCAGCCTAAGGGGTGCGAGGTAACGGGCTGGGCCGGCCGGGAGAGAGAGAGAAAGGAGGGAGAGGGGCCCATTACTGTTTTAAAACATTTCTGAATAAAAATAATTCCAGGAAATAGATTAAAATATTAGGGCTACTTCCAAGGTTGGTAAAAATTTACAAAAATTCTCAAAAATGGATTTTGGTCTTAGGATCATATACAAAAAGTTTCATCTCCTGGTTTGGCCATCTACTCTATGTTGTAGTTCAAAAGGGTATAAAAGAGTATTAAAGTATTTTCAGAAATATATATTCCAGGAAATTGAATTTAATAATATTTTTATTGTTTTGAAATTTGGGGTGTTACAGCCAGCTACCAAACAGGTATGGAGGGAGAAGACGGTTGAGATAACGAACATGGCTCCTAGTCCGAGCGATGACGACGACTTGCTCGACGATGATTACTCACCCGTCTCTAAGGGGCCCGCACCTCAGGCGATGGACATCAACATCGTCACATTACCCGCCGAGTTTGCACCACCACGGGACGAGGCCGAGGTCGCTCAATTGAACCTCGGTCCATGCAACGCCATCTTCGAGAAGCCCGAGGACTCGGTGCGCCATCTAAAGCCCCTCTATGTCAGGGGTCACATCGATGGGAAGCCGATTTCCCGGATGCTCGTCGACGGCGGCGCTACTGTTAACCTAATGCCTTATTCATTGTTGAAGAAACTTGGCAGGGACGAAGATGACTTAAGAAGACTAACTTGATGCTCAACGGCTTCAATGGCGAGAGCTCCAAGGCCAAGGGAGTACTCTCTATGGAGTTGACGGTGGGCAACAAGACTTTACCGACAGCGTTCTTCGTCGTCGACGTACAAGGTAACTATAGCGTGTTACTCGGGTGCGACTGGATTCACGCAAACTGTTGCATCCCTTCTACTCTACACCAGTGCCTGGTACAGTGGGACGGCGATGAGATAGAAGTCATCCCCACGGATACTTCGGCCCAAGTAGCATTGGCCAATGTATCAATCGACGCCGTCCATAACAAAGTAGAGTGTCTATCAGGTAGAGATCTTTCGGATTATGACTTTGTTAGTGTATCCGGAGGACGGTTTGTACCAGTGTCTATAAAGCCGGCTGGAGTAGCATGACTATTTTTGTATTAGTAGTCATGTCTAGCAAGAATAATCTAGATTGGCTAAAGTCTCGAGTGGAGCAGTATCGGTCTAATAAAGACGGTATTGCCGAAGTCATCGAGGACTTTAGCGAAGTAGAGAAATTAGGACAAGGTTTTGCGTCGGCCGATCCCTTGGAGTAAGTTGATATAGGTAATGGTAGCATCCCAAGGCCGACTTTTGTAAACCAACATTTACAGCCCGATGTAAAGGCTGAAGTAATAAAGTTACTTCGGTCGTATGTCGATTGTTTCGCATGGGAGTATAGCGAAATGACAGGGCTAAGCCGTGAGATCGTGGAGCATCGGCTGCCCATCAAACTCGGGTTTAGGCCTTATAAACAGCCTCCTCGCCGCTTCAATTCGGCCGTCTATGACCGAGTTAAAGAGGAAGTAGAACGACTACTTGAGGCTGAATTTATTAGGCCATGCAGGTACGCGGAATGGGTTGCTAACATTGTACCTATAGATAAGAAAGGGAGCGGCAAGATACAAGTATGCATTGATTTCAGGGATCTGAACAAAGCCACTCCAAAAGACGAGTATCCAATGCCGATAGCCGACATGTTGATCAACGATGCTTCAGGACGCAAGGTACTAAGTTTTCTTGATGGCAATGCCGGTTATAATCAAATCTTTATGGCCGAAGAGGACGTCTATAAGATTTCCTTTCGATGCCCTGGTTTTGTCGGTTTATTCGAATGGGTCGTCATGACTTTTGGGTTGAAAAATGATGGCGCCACGTATCAGCGCGCTATGAACTTGATCTTTCATGACTTGTTAGGAGTCATGTTAGAAGTTTACATCGATGACGTCGTAGTCAAATCGGACGCTATGGGAAACCATTTAGCCAATTTGAAGGTTGCTCTCGATAGGATGCGGCAGTATGGGTTGAAAATGAACCCACTCAAGTGTGCTTTGGCGTGTCGGCAGGTAAGTTCTTAGGTTTCATGATTCATGAGAGAGGTATAGAGATTGATCCTAAGAGACTTGAGAATATTAGAAACGTTGCAGCGCCGACATGCAAGAAGGATGTGCAAAAGTTGCTAGGCAAGTTGAACTATTTGCGTCGCTTTATATCCAACTTGTCCGGCAAGATTGATGCCTTTGTCCCCATACTCCGGCTAAAAAATGAAGCCGAGTTCACTTGGGGGGCAAGCCAGCAAAATGCTTTTGAGAAGATCAAGGAATGCTTGTCATCACCGCCCGTGGTGAGAGCACCCAAGGTCGGGATTCCGTTTCGGCTATACATCGCCGCTGAAGATAGCGTGATTGGAGTCGTGCTAACCCAGGAGGTGGAGGGGAAGGAGTATATCATCACATTCTTGAGCTGCCGCCTGCTGGACGCCGAAACCAGGTACGCGTTTGTGGAGCGATTATGTTTATCACTTTATTACGCGTGCACCAAGTTACGCCATTATCTTCTCCCTACCACATGTGTTGTCGTTTGCCAAACCGATGTTATAAAGCACATGTTACAGAAGCCGATTCTAAGTGGAAGAATCGGAAAGTGGGCTTACGCGTTGATTGAGTATGATTTGGCCTACGAGCCCCTGAGAGCGATGAAAGGCCAAGTCGTAGCCAACTTCATAGTTGATCATCACATAGATGCTAGCTGGAGTGATGCTATTGCTCTAGTTGAGATAGTGCCATGGAAAATCTATTTTGATGGTTCGGCTTGCAAGAATGGCCAGGGTATTGGAGTAATTCTCATATCACCTAATGGTATGTGATTTGAAACCTCGGCCCGACTAGAGTTTTATTCCACTAATAACCAAGCCGAATACGAAGCTTTGTTGCTAGGTCTTGAACTACTAGAGTCTGTAGGCGCTAAGCATGTTCACGCGTACGGTGATTCATTATAGTAGTGCAACAAGTAGCCAAGAATGCTCAATGTTTTAATGGCTTACTGAATAGCTACTTGGACAAATGCCTAGACATAGTTGCTACTTTTGATGATTTCAAAATATCTCACGTGTCAAGAGAAGCCAATTCAATCGCTAATGATTTGGCTCAGCAAGCATCTGGCTACCAAGTCAAGAGAGGGAAATTTTCTGTATTGAAAAAGCCGGTGTTTGGTCTCATTGCTGAAGCCAATAATGCTGGACCAGGCGCACCCTTCGGGTCGAAGCCCTCGGGTTGCCGAAGGCCACCACATGCTGGAGCCCCTAGATCGGAGTGCTCCACCCACCGAGGGTTCCGGCATGCCGGAGCCTATAGTCCGAAGCCTCTCGAACAGGGAAGGCTCTCCAGGGGCCGAACCCTCCGAAGGGCTTCGGCCTAGCACACTCCGAGTAGCCACTTTGGCCGGGCTTCGGCAAGAGCTGGAATGGCTCGGGGGCACCCCGAAGTCAGTGCTTTAGAAGTTTTTTCAGAAGGTGAACCAGCGAAGCCCTCTGAAATCTGTGAGGGCAATTGGAGAGCCCCAATCGTCCAGTATTTGAAAGACCCTAGCCGAAGGGTTGATCGGAGGGTTCGGCGACAAGCGTTCAAATTTGTGTTGGTAGACGACACATTGTATCGCCGAACCATCGACGGAGTGCTATTGAAGTATTTAGATCATGAGCAGTCCCAGGTGGCTACAGGAGAAGTCCATGAGGGGCTTTGAGGCACTCACTAGTCGGCCCAAAAGATGAGTTGGATGCTCAAAAGAGCGGGTTTTTATTGGCTGAGTATGACTGAAGATTGCTTCAAGTACTATAGAGGGTGTGAGGCATGTCAGAAGTTTGACAACATCCAGTTAGCTCCTGCCTCATTACTCAATCCTATTGTCAAGCCATGGTTGTTTCGAGGTTGGGGTTTAGACTTCATCGGCCAGATCTACCCTCCTTCCTCAAAAGGGCATCGGTTCGTGTTAATGGCGACAAATTACTTCACCAAATGGACCGAGGTCATACCTCTCAAGAACATGACTCACACTGAGGTACGTGATTTTATTTTAAAGCACATCATACATAGATTCGGCATCCCTCAAACTCTTACTACGGATCAAGGTAGTTCATTTGTCTCTAAAGAAGTAAGGGACTTCGCTGAATACTATGGCGCTAAGTTGATAAACTCTTCACCTTACTATGCTCAGGCCAATGGTCAGGCTGAGTCTAGTAATAAAATTGTGATTAAGCTTATTAAGAAGAAAATTGAGGAGTTTCCTAAAAGGTGGCATGAAGTGCTTTCCGAGGCATTATGGGCTTATAGGATTGCAAAGCACGGTGCCACCAAGGTCAGTCCATATGAGTTAGTATATGGACAAGAGGCCGTTCTGCCCGTAGAGGTAGATCTTGGCTCCTTAAGAGTGTTAAAGCAAGACAGCTTATCGGTCGATGAGTATGAAGCTCTTCTGAAGGATAATCTAGAGGAAGTGACCGATAAGAGACTAAGGGCTTTAGAAGTCATAGAAGTAGATAAGAAAGAGTAGCTAAAGCCTACAATAAGAAGGTTAAACCAAAATCGTTTCAAATAGGAGACTTGGTATGGAAGACGATTTTGCCTTTAGGCACGAAGAGTCCCAAATTTGGCAAATGGTCACCTAGTTGGGAAGGTCCTTTTAAGATAGCCGAAATCGCTCCCGGTAACGCATACGTGTTGGAATCTCTACAGGGAGAGCAGTTTCGAAGGGCTTTGAATGGTAAGTACTTGAAAGGGTATGTCCCGAGTGTGTGGCAAACATCATAAAAGTGTCAAAAAGCCGATATGAACAGTGTTGTCTCAAGCTCGTTGTGCTTTTAGTTCACTAGTTCACTAAAAGGTAGGGGCATGTGTTGATAGCAAAAAATGGCATTAATGGCTAGATTATCAAAATATCAATCTTTGGTGATTTGGGCCGAAATACACATGTCCAGGGTCTGTCCGAAGCCCTACAGGGCCGAAGCCCATCAAGCTATGGGCTCCGAAAGCCTCTAGCCAGCCCATGGGCTTCGGCTAGGAAGCCTTTGGAGGCCCACGCTGCCGAAGCTTCGGAAGCCTTCGGAGGCCCACGCTATCGAAGCTTCGACCCGAGGAGCAAGCCTCGACGGGCCTGGCCAAAGCCCACGCTACCGAAGCTTCGGCCTGACGTTGCCGAAGCTTCGGAAGCCTTCGGAGGCCCACGCTGCCGAAGCTCCGGAAGCCTTCGGAGGCCCACGCTGTCGAAGCTTCGACCCGAGGAGCAAGCCTCGACGGGCCTGGCCAAAGCCCACGCTACCGAAGCTTCGACCTGAGGAGGCCGAAGCCCACGCTGTCGAAGCTTCGGCCCGAGGAGCGAGCCTCAACGGGCCTGGCCGAAGCCCACGCTGTCGAAGCTTCGGCCCGAGGAGCGAGCCTCAACGGGCCTGGCCGAAGCCCATGCTGTCGAAGCTTCGGCCCAAGGAACAAGCCTCGATGGGCCTGGCCGAAGCCCGCCTCGGTAGAGATGGAGTTGTTTGCATCGCCAGCTCAATATCTATCTCTATCCGGCCGGATTAATAGCAGATTAGATTGAGAGTTAACCCCCTATAAATAGAGAGGCATGGCCGGCGTGGAGAGTCCCCAACTCAACCAACCCAATCCATGCTTTGATCGTACCTTACTTTTACCTTTACTTTTCTGTACCTCTTCGTGGGTTTGCCTGGAAGCCCTCCGTTCGCCACTACGGAACAGTGGTAAGCCTTGGTACTTCGCCTGTGAAGTCCCAGTTAATCTATGTAACAGATTGCTATCGCCTTGTTACTTCGCCTATGAAGTATCTGCTAATCTGCGTAATAGATTGCTACCTTCGCTACCCGTGCAACACCTCGCAAAATTCGGTTCTAAGGCTGAATTGGTACTTCGCTCATCTCTGTTGTAGGTTCGCACGTTCGGAGCCCCTTCGCCGAAGGTGTTCGGAGCTGAGAGATCGGTTCCGAAGGTCCCCAGGACACCCTTCGATAGAACCGCAGGCTTCGACAGTAGGCTCCGCCAGTATACTTCGTCGTGACAGGCTTCGCCACAACATACTCCGCACCAAGAAGAAGTTGCACCCGCGCGTGGCCTTCGCGTCACTACTCTGTAATTCGCTGCATCGTAGATCGCACGCTGAACCCCGCTGTTCGAGGTGATCACCGTGTTTAGATCCGTTTGGAGTCTACCTCGGCCGGATAAGTCCGAACGCCGAAGCACCCTTTGGCGGAGCACTTCGCACCGAGCGCCAAAGCACCCTTCGGCGGAGTACTTCGCACCAGACACCGAAGGTACCCTTCGACGTATCCTTCGCAACAAACTTTGAACCAGGAGAACTCCGACTGGTTTGCTGATTTTAACCTGTTTAACCTATTTATTTCGGCTAATTGGATTATTTTATGTAATCTGGTTGCCTGGCGACTCCACCCCTTATCACTATTAAGGGTAGTCGGAACACGGCGTCGATGCTACGTCACGCTTAGGCCTGTCCCTAAGTATCCATGCACTTTTGTTTAGATGGCTAGAGGTGACTGTCACCCAATCCGTGCTCCCATTAGACTTGGTTTTGAGGACATGAATCAAACCAAGAGCAGCCTTCGGCAAAAGAACCTTCTCAAGAGGCATCCTCTCTGAATGCACAACCCAATATTCCGCCACCTCCACCACTCAATATAGCTCAATTAATGGAAGCCCAACGTCAAGTTCTTCAAGGTATGCTCAAGGTTTCGCTGCCATGCAACAGCAGTTAGAACCCCACCTAGCTCCACAACAAGGGCGACCTAAGTTGACAGAATTTCTCCGTTCTCGCCCACTAGAATTCTCAAATAGTTGAACCTATTGATGCAGATGATTGGCTTAGAGATGTGGAGAGGAAGTTATACATGGTACAATGTAACCTAGTTGAGAAAGTGATTTATGCTACTCACCAGCTGTGAGGTCATGCTGCAAATTGGTGGGAAAATTTTAGGGCAACCCATGCTAATTCCACCAATATTGAGTGGGCTGAGTTTGCTGAAGCTTTCAAAGCAGCATATATTCCATACGGCCTTTTAGAGCTTAAAAGGGCAGAATTTGACCGAGTTCGCTAAGGTGGATCTAGTCTCACTGAGTACCTCAACCGGTTCACCCGATTGTCTAGATATACAGTTGATGAAGTGGACACTGACAAAAAGAAGACTAGAAGGTTTCTGAAAGGGGTAGATACAAATTTGAGAGTGCAGATGGTAGTGCTTGATTTTCTAGACTTTCAAACACTAGTCAACAAGGCTATCCTGATAGAGAGTGCTAGAAAGGAGGCAGATGATTTCCGTAAGTGCAAGAATTTCTAGCAAGGCACTTGTTCTCGGAGTATCTCTCGCCCTCGTTAGAGCCAGTCATCCCAACCCAAAACATAACTTTCCACCGACCTCTGCCAAGCAATTTCACCCATCCTACCGGTCAGCTTACCGGAGCAAAAGTTTTGTCAAAAATAGAACTTAGATTGGTTTATCATCAGTTGAAAATCATGCCACAAGATATACCCAAGACAACCTTCTCTACCCATTATTGTCTATATGAGTATACAATGATGTCATTGGATTAACAAATGCACCAGCATATTTCATGATGAGTGATGACAATGTCTTTATGGAATATTTAGACAATTTTGTGGGTGTTTTCCTTGACAACATCTTATTTATTCCAAGAGTCGAGAAGAGCACGCAATCAGTCTACTTGCAATTTTGGAGAAATTGAAAGGGACATCAACTCTATGCTAAATTTTCCAAGTGTGAATTTTGGATAGATCCAGTTGCCTTTCTAGGCATATCATGATACTGCAAGAGGTGTTGAAGTTGACCCTAGTAAGATAGAAACTGTAGTAACCTGGTTAACACCTGCCTCTGTCACACAAATCAGAAGTTTTCTAGGGTTCGCTGGTTATTACAGAAGGTTCATTGAAGGATTTTCCAAAATTGCCAAGCTAATGACCGAATTACTAAAGAAAGATAAGAATTTAATTAGACAACTGAATATGAAGATAATTTTCAAGAGTTGAAAAAGAAGCTTACTACACACACCGTGCTAACACTCCCTGATATAAGAAAGACTTTGAGATTTATTGTGACGCATCTCGTAAAGGTCTAGGGTGTGTTTTAATGCAAGACCGCGTGGTAGTAACATATGCTTCAAGGCAATTAAGACCTCATGAGCAGAATTATCCCACCCATGATTTAGAATTGGCTGTCGTAGTGCATGCCCTAAAAATTTGTAGGCATTATTTTTTGTGTAATAGATGTGAAATATACACATACCATAAGAGTCTAAAGTATAATCTTTACCCAAAAAGAATTGAATCTGAGACAAAGGAGATGGTTGGAATTGATAAAAGATTATGTCTTAGGCATCCATTATCATCCTGGAAAAGCTAATGTGGTAGCAGATGCCTTAAGTCGAAAAGCTTGTTGTAACTTGACATTGGTGCATACCAATGAAGTTCATATTTGCAAAGAATTTGAGAAGCTTCAACTCACGGTAGTCCCTCATGGAGCTTTGTCCAACCTAAAGGTAACACCTAACTTAGAGTCTCAAATATGTGGAGCCCAAAAAGAAGACGAAGAGATTGGTCACATCAAAAAGGCATAACCACAGGAAAGAATCAAGAATTTAGGGTTGATGACCAAGGAACATTATGGATTGGTCGGCGAATTTGTGTTCCAAACAAGGAGGATATTAGAAATCTTATCTTGAATGAAGCCCATGATTCTATATACTCCATTCATCCTAGAAGTGCAAAAATGTATCAAGATTTGAGGCAAAATTATTGGTGGTCTGGAATGAAGAAGGATGCTATAGAGTATGTCGCCAAGTATGATACATGCTAATGCATAACAGCGGTACATCAAAAACCAGCAAGTTTATTGCAGCCTCTACCTATCCCAGAATGGAAATGGGAAGAGGTAGGCATGAACTTCATAATAGGATTACCCAAGACCTAGAGAGGTCATGATTCTATATGGGTAATCGTTGATCGATTGACCAAAGTAGCACATTTCCTATCCGTCAAGACTACTTTCAATGGAAAACAATTGGTTGGGTTATATATGAGCCATATAGTTTGCCTTCATGGTGTACCCAAGAAAATTATATCAGATAGAGGTACCCAATTCACTTCTAGGCTTTGGGAGCAATTGCATAAAGCTTTGGATACCTATATGAACTTCAATATTGCATACCATCCCCAGACTGATGGTTAGACAGAACGAGTGAATCAAATTCTTGAAGACATGTTGAGGTCTTGTGCCATAGAATTTAAGCATACTTGGGATTTTATGCTTACCATATGCTAAATTTTCTTATAATAATAGTTATCAAGCTAGCATACAAATGTCACCCAATGAGGCGTTGTATGGGAGAAAGTGTAGAACACCTATATGTTGGAATTACACTGGTGAAAATTAATTATTTGGGCCCGATATTATTCAATCTGCTAAAGACCAAGTGAAATCATGCAGAACAGACTTCAAATAGCCCAAAGTCGTTAGAAGAGCTATGCGGATACCCGCCGTTGACACTTGGAGTTTGAAATTGGAGATTAGGTATACCTACGGGTTTCACCCTTGCGAGGTGTTAGGAGGTTTGGTATCTCCATAAAATTAGCACCTCGATATATAGGCCCATACCCTATCATTTCCAGATGTGGGGAAATTACTTATCAGCTAGAACTTCCCGCATCATTGTCAATGGTACATGATGTATTCCATGTGTCACAATTGAAGAAATGTTTGAGAATACCAACAAAACAAGTGCCATTAGAAGAGCTAAAGCTTGAAGAAAACTTGACCTATGAGGAACACCCGATTCAGATACTCGATGAAAAGTAAAGCCAGACTAGAAGAAATGTTACAAAGTTCTATAAGATACAATGGAGTAATCATTTAGAACTAGAAGCTACATGGGAAAGAGAAGATACCTTGCAAGAAGAATACCCCAAGTTGTGTAGCAGTTTCTCTGTTGCCATTTTCTTCCTGTGCATATGCCACGTATCCTCCAGCTAGCAGCACCAGCAGTTCGCTTAGCAGCAGCCAGTAGAGAAGCAAAGCTACACGTCCAGCTTGGCTTCTCCCTCATCCACACGTCGTCGTCTATAAGCAGTGCCTTGGCTAGCTCCGCCTCGACGTCCCATTGGCCACTTTGCCTCTCCCTTCACGCTCTCTGCACGTCACAGCCTACAGGAGCTAATCACCACATTTTGCCATACCTTCCTCCCTAACCAAGCTCGAGCTTAAATCTGCACCCCCTCTCTCTCGCAAGTCCCCAGCTTCTTCACTAAGTTCTTCACCACTCCCCACCACTCTCACACCCTTAGAGCCACTAAGTTCATCTCCGTTCGTCAAAGAACCCATCGTCTCCAACTCGATGTCACAATTTCTCCTATTCTATTGCTCCATTGCTCGAGCCGAGACTTGCATTGTGTTCGTGAGTCCTCACCAATTCCATTTCTACAGCTATTCTCACCGGATCACGACCACAACCAAAACCCCTCTTTCGAACTTCAATTCATCGCCTCTTCCCCGATATGCTCCTAGGTACCATCTTCTTGCAATTAATCATTACAACACCTAATTCATGCCTAGTATAACATGTTCCAATAGCTAGATCATCATAATATGGTTTGTAGATCACCGGCACTACCAAGCCCCAAATGTTCTTTATGTTCATCGTGGCTAGAATAATGTAGCCCTTTTAGCTCAATCGGATAGCACGGTTAGGTTTTTAGTATGTCTAATCTGGTTAAAAGTGCTCTCGTTGGTCGCCGGAGTGTCACCATCGCCATCGGCACCGGCGAGTGGTGGTTCTGCTTCGTGCTTCTATTTGGTGAAACCGTAGCTCAATTTAGCAATCCGACTATTGATCTTGAACCTATCTACTAAGCGGACGTGCTGTTAAATTTTTAGCTCAATCGGAGCAGTAGGGAGGGAGAACGGCGCTGAAGAAATATTGGCCATCCGTGGTCGTCTTCAACCTCCAGCCATTGCTTTTCTTCTTTTTTGTGCTACTGACCGTGGGCCATTTTTACTGTGCTACCACTGTTCGTCACGTGGCTTTTAGCTGCTGCGCTCTCATGTCCGCCTGCTGTTGGGCCCGCGCCAGCAGTCCGCTGCGCCCGTGCAGGCACATGGCTGCGTCTCGTTGCATGCGCCTGGCCGCTGGGCCAGTGTGCACCCACCGCAAGCGCAAGCCGCGTGCACGCATATGGCTGCATGGCGGTGCCCTGACCGCTCGTCCGAATTGGGCCAGCTTGGCTGGCCTAATTGCATAGTGATTTTTCCAATTTATCTTAACTAATATAATGCGGCTACTTCGTCCGCCATTTCCGTTCTTCGTCTGCGTCCACGAGCGTGCCTTTCTCACATCCCATAAAAAAACCAGCCAAAACTTGTGCCTCGTAAAAACCACCCAAACCGTCGCCAGTTCGCTCGCCGCCCGGCGCGCCTCCGCAGCGCCTGCCCCGGCCATGCGCTGAACTGCCACATGCGCGCGACGCGCTGCATGCAAACTGAAAATAGAACGTGAGAAGAAAAAAAGAAAAAAAGAAAAAAAATATATTTTTTGTATTTTAATTTTTTTAATTTCTTTATTTTACGCGGATGTACAAATTTTGTATAAAAATCCTTAGATTTCTGAAAAATCACGTAGATACATGAATTTTACACAAATACCCTGTTGAAAAATAAAGTTCTCTCTTGTAAAGCACACGCATCTGACTAGTATATATATACATATTTATTTTCTAATAAATATATATATATATAAATATATAAATATTATTTTTATAATAACAGGCTGATTGGTTATAAATTTAATTCTTAATTTATATATATATATTAAAAATTGGATAATATTCTGATAGCTCTAGAAAATTCATTTTAATTCCGATTTGCTCTGTTCAAGTCCTTTATGTTTATAAAATTCTAAACTTCATGTTAGTCCAGAATAAAATATTTTAGTAAAACTTTGTGTGCTTTTATTTATGTATTGTTAATTATTCCGTAGTTGTCGATACTGAGGACTAGCAAGGCTTTGACCTAGAAGACCCGAAATACCTTCCCGAGCAAGGCAAGTTTTTCTTTGATCATGCTTGCTCCTATGATTGCTAATTTTTTATGTACCAATGCATGTTTATGACACACACATACACTCAACATTATCAACGACCGCCAAGCACGGTTAAGTCAACTAAAACCTAAACTTTTCACACTAGCCTTCCTTTGAATATTGATAATCTTGTAACCCTTGTAACCACAAAGATTGGTATAACCCTTCCTAATATTGTGATGTGGGCTATACTCAATCAACTTTTAACTTTATTTCATACCAAATGCAATTACTGAAATGAATGATTCGTGTGGGATAAAAGGGGTTTCAAAGGATTGTTTGGAAAAATGGTACCAAGTACCGGTTGTGTTACAAGAAAATGAAAAAGGATTGCTTTAGGTAAAAATTGTCATGAGTCGTTGTTGCCTTCTAGGGCTCGACATCAAGTGGCGCATAAGGACTGATTCCTTGGGAAAAACATCATGTGCATTAAAGTATAACCTTGCGGGCATTATGGGGTGTCCCTGGTTAAGTACTTAGTAGGTTTAGGATCACTTGATTACTGATGGATGTAAAATTTCCGGGGTGTCTCATGGTTTTGTGAATGATTTGTGAAGTCCTACTCGGACGTGATTTTGGCTTGTGATGAATTATTGGAGATGAAGGAGGAAGGGAGAAGGAGTCTGAGCACCCGTGGGATTTTAGGGGAGAAGGAGTAGAGGTTGCCTGATCCTTGGTCGAGAGGGGCCCGTCCATGTGGTAATAGGTTATCCTTGATCGGCTTTGGAAAGGCCTTGTCACCACCTCCTTGTCTAGCTAACAAAGAGTAAGCTTGTGTCGTATGGGTAAAGTGTACATCTTCAATTGAAGTATAAACTGTTCGAACAGCCGTGCCCACGGTAATGGGCAAGTGCCATGATAGTTGCCCATGCGTAGTCTTTGACTTTGGTTTTCAACAATAAACTGAGTTGTGGGTTGGGAAGCATTACCAGAGTACGTCTTTGTATTGTACGGCTACCCTTAGTGGTTGGGAATGAGCTTGTGTAGCTCGGAAAGTCGTATGGCTTCATAGAGAGAGGGTGAGGTTCAACCCTAGGATGAGAGATGAAATGTGTTTTGGTAAATGGGGAAAATCTATCCGATGGAGGGGTAGACCGGGTACCGAGGTAAGAGGAAAGTAATTGAGAATTGTGATGTGGAGACTTAATGGTTTCATTGAGGTTTTATTGCAAAGCAAACCCGTGATGAGAAAATGTTTGAAAATTGAGGAATTTCTAAAGGATGGTTGTGGAGAGTTTGGAATCAGGGATTCGCCTCAAGTTTTTGAATATCAAATATTTCTCACTTGGGTTAAGGTGGAGGTTGGGACCTTTACCATTGGGTACGATACACTTAGTATTTAAAACTTGTATGTATTTTTAAACCCTAAGCTGCCCTTGTCTCAACTCATCTATAAACTTTTCCAAGGCTTGCTAAGTATGTATGTACTCACCCCTCCTCTTTCTATCTCCCTAGAGTTTGAAGGTCAAGGTGATAAAGAACCTTTGAGGCTATTCCATAAGATGAAGGCTTTGAAGATGAAGACGCAGGATAAGAGTAGGGTTTCGCTCCTAGTTCCCAATAAGGAGTTGAGTAGTAATATGTAAACAGTATAAGACTTCCGCTGCTTGTATGCCTGTTTTGAGCCACGAGGTATGCCTCCTACGGGCTTTGTAAAATACTAGTGTAATAATTAAGCAGGTTTGTCTCGAAACTACCGTTGAAATAATGAAATATCAACAACGATGTTGAGTTATTTCAAAATCGTAGCACCTCGTCTCAGTACGACAAAGTTGTGGGGCGTTACAAACATCTAAACACACATCACATAAAATTCATCACAGAAGATTCATTACCAAATTAGTATCACATATATTAACTTCTAACTCGTCATCTCGAAGAACATGGTTAAAATAAAGATCCATACATAAAATGGTTTTATAACTTCTAACTAATAGCTAACTTATAACAATATCAATATCTTGGATAGTGTCCTATCACTATCCAATCTTGCACCATGGGCATCTTGAGGAGAAGCACCAAGGGTAGTAGGAGCACCACCATGAGTAGCCTGAGAAGCACCACCATGGGTAGCGTCATGAGCACCACCACGTACATGGCAACATCCAGGCAGAAGCACCACAATGAATGGCCATGCCAACTTTGAGTGTATTATCTCAAAGAAATTGGCTAAAACCAGTAGTTATCTTGAAGAAATTGGTTAAAAGTAGTAGGTCAGGTTACCCTATAAAAATAAAATTAAAATAAAGTTAGCTAGTTAGATAAGATAAATAATATTTCGGATAAGGAAGAGGAGGATGACGACCTTAGGAGGAGGACAAGAAGGATGCAACAAAGGTGGCGGCGAAGTAGGGCTGCCACGCACGCCGACGGTGTGGGTGCCACAGTCGACGGTGCATGTGGCACGATCGATAGTGCAGGGGCCACGGACGATGATGCATGTAACATGACCGATGGTGCTGAGGCCAAGAGCAATGACGGAGTGGCGAGGAGTACAACAAAGGCGACGACGGTGGCGGGAGTTAGGGTTAGGGTTGTGCGAAATAAAAGCATGACGATTAACTTCGGTGCCCTACCTATTTATAAGCAGGAGTCATCAATGATGGGTGGTAGTTACCACCCATCACTGATGATGTACGACACTTTAGTGATGATGCGGCCATAACCCGACTTCCACCACTGTCGTCTTATAAGAGGGCATTTAGTGATAGGTAACAATATTCACTTGTCACTAAAATGGACCTATTATCTCACCTGCTATTACTTTTTAATGACGAACGATAATTTACCCATCACTAAACGATCCTTTAGTGATGGTTGATTATTATTACTTGTCATTAATGTTATGGTAATTTTAAAAAAATAGTTTTTAGGCTGCATCTTGAATGAAAGTCAGGATTTGACAGCCAACATATCTAACATTCTAAAACACATCACAGACAATTTATAACGGAACACAGATAATTCATCACAAAATATTTATAACCTAATATTACATCATACCCTAGGTTTACAAACACATACATTACAACCCCAATTGCATCATTATTGATGTTGAAATGGAAGGCGCACACTGTGCCAACTTATAACGAGTTATTGCGAAGAAATTGGTCAAAACCTATAGTTAGATAGCATCGTCCATCCGTCGCTTTATGTACCGCAATTGGGACTACCTCAGACCCTGCTGCTGCACCTAAATCTCGGTGGTCTGGTAGTGTAAGTGAGGTGTGCTATACTTTTCATAGTACTGCCTTGAAAAGTACTATAAAATAAAATTTAAATAAAGCTATTAGAGAAGGCTATCTATATATATGATCTAGTTAACCAACTACATGTGTAATAACTTACCACCGACTTCTGGTTGATGATCACATTATTTATTATGCATACATATAACTGACTCTCAGAGGATAAAATTATCGAGATGTCCTATAGGAGCGCTTTTATTGCTGGAGTTACATCTGTTGAATTGCCAAAATAACAGATGTGCTTCAATTGGTCCATTTGGGTCGGTGTCGACCTCCCTGGCTATCCACTTCCCCTTCTTGTCTGAAACATTGCTAGAACCCTCCCTTGACATTATAAGAAACTATAATAAGAACATAAACAAACACATGCATGTGTAGTAAGTATGTCAGTTCTCTACGTATACCACTATCGTCAATGCCATCTACTTTGATGGTCGTTGCCTCGTTGGAGTCTTCTTAACACCAAAGTTAGTGTAAAATTTATCCATAGCTATCAATGGAGCTTGTCCCATTGTTATTACCAAATAGTTCTCTTGTGTTAGGCTACCTCTTCTACTAAATTCAGGATACCCTTTGTGGAGGCATATCATGTCACCGCCTCCACAGCTCACAACATCAACCTCAACCTCAACCTCAGTGGTGCAACCATCTCTTGTCATTATTTAGAGTGCATAGCCAGCAAGAATGTTATTGATATCATAAAATATTTTTGATAATACTACAACAGTAAGGTAATGTCACTTCAGTTTGTTAACACATTAAACACTACGTGCAATGTACAATTTATAAACCTGGTGACACCCGACGTTAACTAGATGATTGATCTTTATTAAGTAACTATCAGGAACATAGTTGATACATGTAGATTGCTTGGAATGCTTGCCATACCCTTAATTCACAAATTCAATAAGCAAATTTATAAACTGAAATTTAATAGTAAGCATGAACAAACTTACGAGGATGAGGATGCAACCGAGGTGCAGAGGTGTGGAGGGCACGAGCGACGGAGCGGTGAGGAGCACGACGAAGGAGATCATAGCGGTGGGAGTATGGGGTTAGGGTTGCACAAAATGAAAGTGTGATGATTCACTTCGGTGCCCTGCCTATTTATTAGTGAGAGTCATTAATGACAGGTGATTAACTAATCTACATCTTACTGACACTCTTTAGTGACAAGTGGAAATATAAACCCATCACTATAGGGTGATCTTTAGTGATGGGTCATACCATGACCCGTCACTAATGGGGTGCCCCTTTTTATCGATGAGTCCAATTGTGACCCATCACTAATAATGCAACATTACTGTTGCGTGTGAAATAATCCGTCACTAAAAGTGTATTACTGACGTGCGTCTTTTACCCGTTACTAAAGTTGTGTCACTAAAAACCATTTCTGTAGTAGTGATAACTCATATTCGGATTATCCAGAATAAAAAACCGCAAATCCAACATGTCCGGTTGTCTAGGGTTTTTCTCTCTCCAAACATAAATCTAGCACCTAGGCAGATTGGCCCCTGCCTTTGCCGACACGCCGCCCTGGCCAATGCCTCCACTGGTGCGCTGCCCTGTCACGCCCGAACACCACCAGGCTGGCCTTCTCCGCCCGCGTCACCCCGCCACTACTCTAGCCGACCACCCTGCCCCTCTACCGCGCGCTAGCCCAGCCGTGCTGTCAGCGGCCGCCTACGCCCGCCAGCACGCAGCGTAGGATTAGCACGAGAAAGGAGGAAGGAAAGAGGGAAGAAAGAGGGAAGAAAGAGGGAAGAAGGGAAAGAAAAAAGAATAGAAGAAAAAGAAAAGGAAAAAAAAAGGAAAAAAGAGAGAAAATAAAAAATAGGATAAGCTCCATGTTGCTCGTCAAGCGCTGTAACCTATTTTTAAAATTTCTTCAATTAGTAGATAAAAACTAAAAATAGACTAAAAAATACGAATGTAATTTTTCTATAAATTTTGGTTCATTGTTTCAGATAGTTACGGTTCTAATTTTGCCTATTTCAATTTAAATCCTAGAAAAATACTTAATGAATTAAAAATAATAACTTGATCCAGAAAAATAACGAATTTATACATGAGATAACATATATTGTATTTGATTGTAGAAAAAGTTTCAAGTTGAAACAAAAATTTAATTATTGATTTGCTTTTAAACCTCATACATTCCTTCTTTATATCCATCTTGTCCACATGGAAACTCCAACTTTATTAACATCACATATGATAAATTTCTCAAAAAAAATTAGTTTTTTATCACAATATATATGTATCATATCACAATACCATGACAAGTAACATATTTTTTAGAATTGTTTGATTTTTTATAATTAAAAACATTAAGCTCCACATTGTCCATCAAGTGTTGTAACCCAATTTTTTCAAAAAATCTTTCAATTTAGTTGATAGGAACTAAAAAAGGACTCAAAAATATAAATATATTTTTATATAAATTTGTTTCATTATTTCAAGCACTCACAATTAAAATTTCACCCATTTCAATTTAAATCCTAGGAACAAATTTAATGAATTAAAAATAGTTAACTTATCCATAAAAATACTGAATTTTTACATTAGATAAGCTGTGTTGCATTTTGATCATATTTTTTTTAAGTTGAAACGAAGATTTAACTATTGATTTTATTTTAAACCCAACATATTCCTTCTCTATACCCAACTTGTTCATGTGGAATCTTTAACTTTCTTAACATTGTATATGTTGATTTTCTTGAAATATTTTTAATTTTTTATCACAATATATATATATATCATATCACAACACCACGACAAGTAACATATTTTTCAGACTTCGTTTGATTTTTTAGAATTAAAAAACCATTAAGCGCCACGTTGCTCATCGAGTGTCGTAACCTAATTTTTTCAAAAACTCTTTCAATTTAGTCAATAAGAACTAAAAATGGACTCAAAAACATGAATATTATTTTTTATAAATTTTGGTTCATTATTTCTAGCACTTAAAGTTCAAATTTTACCTATTCAATTTCAATCCGGAGAACACATTTAATAAATTAAAAATAGTTAACTTATCATAAAAATACCAAATTTTTACGTGAGATAAGCTATGTTGCATTTTGACCATAGAAAAAGTTTCAAGTAGAAAAAGATTTAATCATCGATTTTTTAAAAAACATATTCTTTCTTTTAATCCTAATTTGTTCTCGAAAAATCTGTGGCTTTCTTAACATTGACGTGATTTTCTTTAAAGCCTAAATTTTCATAAAAAATTCTATTTAGTGGATAAGAACTAAAAATGGACTCATAATTATGAATATGATTTTCTACAAATTTTGGTTCATTATTTAATGCACTTTGTCTGAATTCTATATGTGGTGATTTGTATAACGTGAACTTGTATGCTGACTTCTATATTTATGGTGATTTATGTGGTGTCAATTATTATTTGTCACTTATGTGTGTGACTATAAATAAAAAATTATATTACTGATAATATTCGGTAAATATTCGTAATCATATTTATCTATACCATATCCGTTCCATATTCGTATCCAATAACGTACAATTCTATATCCATATTTGCAGTATCCGAGGCCAAAAAATATAAAAAATGATATCTTGTGAGTATCCAATCCATTTTCATCTCTAGTTAGCCTTCCCGTTTCGCGAGAGCTCCGCTTGCTGCCAGCTGACGCCGGTCACCGTTCGCCCTGTCCTGATTAGGTAGCCATTTTTTCACCCCATTGCTGCTTGCCCGCAAAAACTGCTCACTCAGCTCGCTTGTCACCGCCCGCTGCCACCGGGTGCCTGCCAGACACTTCTCCCCTCCCTCGTCGGGCTTGAGGTGGAGGGAGCGGATAGCGGAGCTCAGGAGAAGGGAAAAGGAGGCTTGTATCAGTAGATATGGGTAAAATATGAAGTTTTAGGGAAAAAGATATAAGCAGACAAATTAATGAGTAGAAAACCATTTAATTAGTACAAAATTTAATTTAGCTCAAGGTAAGTGGGTCAAGCGCCAACCAAACGACAGTTTGCTAACTACACGAGGGCCCATTTGGCAGGATCCGCTCACAACGAACGAACGAATGGGCTTCCAGACTCTTCTAGGCCCACGCTGGCCCAGCAACACCGCCCACGGCCCACCTGGCGTCGGTGCGCACGTGGGATTTGTCGAAAGGGTCTATGATGGGCCCGTCAGTCTATGGCCCACACATTGTCGGCTCCCGCTTTCCGCCGGAAGCCGAAGCCGAAGCCGAAGCCGAAGCCGGTGCGGAGCGGTGCGGAGCGGCACGTGCTTATCCAGCCCCCGGCGCCTTCGGGGTTGGACTTGTCCTCTCTCTCCGCTCCTCTCTCGCCCCTCTCCCCTCCCTCTCCGCGCGGCGTCGACACGGCCGCCGACGCCGCCGGGGACCCAGATCTGGATCCGCGTAGGCCCCTCTCCCTCGGGTCGTCGCCGTCCGACTCGGCCTGCCCTGCCGCGCTGGTGAGCCGACGTCGTGAGACGGAAGTCCTCGTCGGCGCCGAATCGTCGTCCCGCTGGCGTCGTCCCCAACGAAGCCGGCGATCGCCCCCCCTCCCCTGCGCTGAAAGGTAGGGTCCTTGCTCTGCGGTGTCTGTTGGACCATTTCACGCCGGTGGATTTTACCGCAGATCAGTTTGTGTCGACATTCCGTGGTTGGTAGATTTATCATGATTGATCTGGGGATTGGCAGTGGAGGTTTAAGCACCGTAAAAGGTTTAGTAACAACAATGTTGTATCCAACTTTTAGGCATCATTGCAGATAATAGCCCTACATCCTGCTTGTGTGTATTGAGTTCATGAGTTGGAATGCAAGTGTTACACCTTAGGTTCTCCTCCAGATAGCCTCTACTCCTTATATTCTACTAATGCGTCTCATCAGTACTTGCAGCGTACCACTTGTCATATACACCATCGTTTTTACCCTATTTACTCAACTGTTCCATCCAATGATTTCAAAACGTCTAGTCGAGACTAGTCATAGGGGCACCGACTAGTTTGCAACTAATAGTAGATTAGTCGTTGACTAGTGGCAAGGAAGAGAGGCTGGCGGCAGGGCCAGCAGCAGATGAGCAGAACAAATCGCAGCCTTGCAGGGAAGAGAGGCCGGCAGCAAGGAGAGCAGCCGAGGGCACTGAGCAGGTCGCAGCCTCGCAGGAAGAGAGGCCGGCGGCAGGGCAAGCAGAGGATGAGCACAGTAGAGGAGGCCAGATCGCTGGACCGCCGGAGGGCGTTGGCACAGTGGAGAGGGAGGGAACTAGGGCTGGAGGGTGGTGGCACAGTGGAGAGGGTTCGCTGGCGCTGGAGGTCTGGAGGCAGGCAGTGGCGGCTCCAAGGGGTAGTCCAGGTGGGCCCTGGACTACCCCAAAATTTGGCTCAATACATGTTTAGATATTTTATTTAAATATTGATTATGTTTATATTTTTTATTTATGGGTTGATTCTAGTGGATTTATGATATTAAGGGGTGTTTGGATCCAAGAGCTAAAGCAAAAGGAGCTAAAATTTAGCCTCTTTAGGGACTAAAAATCCAAACACCAAGGCTAAAAAGGGGCTAAAAATTTTTAGCCCATTAGCCCCTAAGGAGGAGGTTACAAGAGGGGCTAAAATGCTCATTTTCCACCCATATCCCCACTATGCATGCATGCATGAAAAGTAAGCAATAAAAAAGGGATATTTCGGTCATTATACATAGTAATAAATGTTTTTGAAAGAGGATGGCTGGGAAAATTAGTAGATTGATGATGGGGGAGCCCAAGGCTCAATATATATAGGCAAGGATGTCCCAGGAAATAGGAAAGCTCTAATCTAGAAGGAAAGAGCTAAACAAGGAAAGAGCTAAACAAGGAAGGAGCTAATCCAGCTACTCTAGGAGATCCTTGCCAAATAATCTAGGGAATCCTTGCCAAATATAAAAACTACCAAAACCAGGGAGGGAGGCACCTCTAGGGTTCCAGCCGAACCCCCCCTGGGCCGTGGGCCTATACATATGCTAACACGCCCCCGCAGTTTGAACGTCGGTGCTTAGCCACGGACATTCAGACTGGACCGAAACTCAGTGAACACCGAAGAAGGCAGCCCCTTCGTGAAGACGTCGGCGAACTGGGATGTCGTGGGAACATGAAGAACCCGCACGGCACCCATGGCGACCTTCTCACGGACGAAGTGAAGATCGATCTCGATGTGCTTCGTCCGTTGATGTTGTACCGGGTTGGAGGACATGTAGACTGCGCTGACATTATCACAGTAGACAATTGTGGCGCGGCGAAGCGGAATGTGGAGCTCGTGGAGGAGCTGGCGTAGCCAAGAAGCCTCAGCAACACCATTGGCGACAGCGCGGTACTCAGCTTCTGCACTGGAGCGAGAGACAGTATTCTGACGCTTGGAGGACCAGGAGACCAAGTTGTCGCCGAGGAACACAGCATAGCCCGAGGTGGACTTGCGCGTATCGGGACAACCAGCCCAGTCAGCATCAGAGTAGACCACCAAGTCATCCTGAGTCGATGGTCGGAGATGAAGACCCAGGTGAAGAGTACCCCGAATGTACCGAAGAATGCGCTTGAGAGCGGACAGGTGAGGCTCTCGCGGATCATGCATGTGAAGACAGACCTGCTGCACGGCGTAGGCAATGTCGGGCCGTGTGAAGGTCAGGTACTGCAGGGCGCCAGCAAGACTGCGGTAATCTGACGGGTCGGCGACTGGAGCTCCAGAGTCGGCTGAGGTCTTGGGACTGGTGTCAACAGGCGTAGTGCAGGTTTGCACTCCGCCATGCCAGCACGATCCAAGATGTCCAACATATACTTGCCGCTGAGAGAGAACCATACCATCAGCAGTGCGCTGAACCTGCATCCCCAGAAGTGATGAAGTTCTCCCAAATCCTTCATGGCAAATTCCCGCTGGAGAGCCAGGATGACCTTCCGCAGAAGATGTGTCGAAGAAGCAGTGAGAACAATATCGTCGACATAGAGGAGCAGATAGGCCGTGTCAGATCCTCGGTGGTAGACGAACAGCGAAATGTCTGACTTGGCCTCCACAAAGCCGAGAGAGACCAGGTACGTGGCGAAGCGGCTGTACCAAGCACGAGGAGCCTACTTCAACCCATAAAGCGACTTGTTCAGGCGACAAACAAAGTCGGAGGTGAGCAGGATCCTCGAATCCGGAGGGCTGAGCAGCGAACACCGTTTCTGTCAGGGTGCCATGGAGGAAGGCATTCTTGACGTCGAGCTGGTGAATTGGCCATTGGCGGGGAGAGAGCCAAAGAGAGCACCGTGCGGACTGTGGCAGGCTTGACGACGGGACTGAAGGTCTCGGCAAAGTCAACTCCAGGACGCTGGGGTGAAACCACGAAGGACCCAACGAGCCTTGTAGCGTTCCAGAGAACCATCGGCGTGGAACTTGTGCTTGAAGATCCACTTGCCCGTGACAGTGTTGGCATGTCGGGGGCGAGGAACCAAGTCCCAAGTCTGGTTCTGGAGAAGCGCTGTATGCTCTTCCTCCATAGCAGCCCGCCAATTGGGATTGGCAAGGGCACTACGGAAGGTCTTCGGAACCGGAGACAGGGGCGCAACATGGTATAGTACCGGCACGCGGAAGCCATCCTTGGCCCGAGTCACCATGCGATGCTGGTTGACTGTAGGTGGGACGCGACAGCACCCCGGGGAAGAGGGCCGGGTGCTGGGGGAGCAGCCGGTGTTGCAGGGGCCGGCGCAGGAGCCGGTCCAGCCAGGGCTGGAGCGGCCGGCTTGGGGCGCCTAGAGTAGACGCGCAGAACTGGGGGTTGCGCGCTTGGTGGAGACGGTGCCGCGCGTGGCAGCGCGGGGAAGTCGCCCGGTTGTCCCGTACGTGGGGGTGCGGAGGGGGCCGGCGTGGCCGCGCCTGGCGAAGACAACAGCGCCCCGGTCGGCGAGGAGGGAGTCGAGGCCGCACGTGACACCGTGCCCGCACGTGGGAGTGCGAGGAACCCCGGGGGGACTGGGGGTGCAGGAAGAACGGCACCACGAGAGCCTGGAGATCCTGCAGAAGACATGGTCGGCAGTTCTAAAGGGACTGTCGGGTTAGGGAATTCATCTAGAAAGGTGAAGTCCGTAGCTGTGGGTGGCGAGGGTTGCTCGGCGAAAGGGAAGGTGGACTCGTCGAAGACAACGTGACGAGAGATTGATGATTCTATTGGTGGTAGGATCAAGGCATCGGTACCCCTTATGGTGAGTGGAGTAGCCAAGGAAGATGCAAAGGGCAGAACGAGGTGCAAGTTTGTGGGGAGCAGTTGCCGAGAGATTGGGATAACACTTACAACCAAAAAACGCGGAGATGATCGTAGGACGGCGCACTACCAAGCAGGGCAGAGTGCGGGGTCGAGAAATCGAGCGTCTTGGTTGGTAAGATGTAAGGAGGAGGGTCGCAGTGTGCAACGCCTCGGCCCAATATGGAGGGGGCATGCTCGCCTGAAACAGAAGAGAGCGGATGACATCATTAGTGGTACGAATAATCCGCTCCGCTTTGCCATTCTGTGGGGACGTGTAGGGACACGACATGCGAAACAGGACGCCATGAGTGAGGAAGAAGGTGCGGGTGCTGGAGTTGTCGAACTCCTTGCCGTTGTCACTCTGGATGGCCTTAACGCGGGTGCCGAACTGGGTAGACACATAGGCAAAGAAGTTAGACAGAGTGGTAAAAGTGTCAGATTTCAGGCGTAAAGGGAATGTCCACAAGTAATGTGAGCAATCGTCAAGAACAACAAGATAATATTTGTAACCAGAGACACTAGCAACAGGTGATGTCCATAGGTCACAATGAATAAGATCAAAGTTGTTTGACGCCCGAGACGCTGAAGTACCAAAAGGAAGACGAACATGTCGTCCCAATGACACGCATGACATAGAGAATCCAAACTTTTATTACAAGCCGGAATAGCTGAAGCGAGTTTGGAGAGGGCCTCGCGACCGGGATGGCCGAGGCGACGATGCCACAGGTAGGGTGGCGAAGAGCTGGCGACAAGGGAGTGAGCGACAGGCAGCTGCAAGGGGTAGAGCGGACCGGAGCTATTGCACCTGATGATCACGTTCCGCGAGAGAAGATCCTTCACAGAACACCATACGGTCAAACTCCACAGAGCAATTGTTATCGACAGTGAATTGGCGAACAGAAATAAGATTCTTGATAAGCTGAGGCGAAACAAGAACGTTATTTAAAGCAAGGGGGCCAAGTTGCGCCTTGCCGGTGGCAGTGACGGGCAAGAGCGAACCATTACCGACAACAATGGATGTGGGAGAGGGAAACCGAGGATTGAGGAGTGAGAGAGAGTACCATCATCAGAAGTCATGTGGGAGGAAGCACCGGTGTCAAGGTACCAGTCGTTGTTCACCGGCGGAGGTGACCGTCATGGTACTGAATGTAGAGGCCAGCGAGTTCTGGTCCCAAACCGGAGAGCCTACCATGGCTGGTAGTGGGACGGCGCCAGCTGCTGCGGCTGGAAGGCCTGTTGGGCGGAGACGCCGGGGGCCGGCAGGTAGGCCGGCTGGGGAAGCTGCATCTGCTGAGCCAGCAGAGCCTGCTGCTGAGGGCCGACACGGCCCTGAGGGAGCGGGGCCAGCGGGGGAGTCCGGGGACCGGGCCACATTTGAATGGACCCGGTCCACGGATTGTAGACGGAGGGCCAGGTCGCGCCAGACCCAGCAGGCGCCCCATGTGCGGAGGAGGGAGCGTTGGGACCTGGAGCAGAGGTGCTGCCAGCCCGACGGTCCCTTCTTCTTCTTGTTCTTCGGCTTGGGGGCACCACCACCGGTCCGAGGAGGGCCACCGCCGGTCGCTGCAGGCTGGCGAGAGGAGCCAGTGGCGACAAAGACAGTGGAGGGGGCAACAGGGTGCTGCACCATGTTGATCTCCTCGAGAAGGAGTTCGTTGCGGACGGCGGCGAAGGAGGGAAACGGGCGCCCGCGCCTGAGATGGACGCCGATGTCCTTGTAGGCTCGTTGAGCCCACGAAGCACGTTGAGGACCAAGGTGCGGTCAGTGACGTGCTCGTTGAGATCAGCGAGATCGTCGGCCATCTTTTTGAAGCGCTTACAATCTCCGGTTGATGGAGAGATCACCTTGAGCAAACGCGCGAAATTTGGCGTCGAGGTGGAGGGCACGAGTCTCCTGGTTGCCGAGGAAGTGATTCCTCGATGGCGAGCAAGGCCTCGCGGGGGAGGCGCGGTGGTCGATCACGGCGTCGGCGAGGTCAGCGGAGACCGTGCTGTAGAGCCATGACTTGACGACGGCGTCCATCCGAGTCCAGTCGGCAAGGGCCGAGACGGAGTCGCTGTGGACGTGATCCAGCAGCGAGTATTTGGTGACGGCGAGGAGGAACTGCTCGCGCCAACGGGGGTAGTTGCCGGCTGGTGTCGAGGACGGTTGGCACCAGGCTGCGTGCATTCTGCACGGAGACTGCCTGGGCGTGGAGGTTGAGGACAGCAGCGGCCTCGTGGAGCATCATGGCGTGGGTGACGCTCATGTTGCCGCCCGCGTGAGGCTGATCGACGGGATCAACCGCTGGTGGCGGCGTCGGCCCGGGCCTTGGCCGCCCGAGCGAGGGCAGCGCGGACGCGCTCCGCGGCGGCGTCGTGCTCGTTGGAGGCGGCGGCGGCTTCCTGCTCAGCGGCCTGAGCAGCGGCCAGAGCAGCCTCGCGGAGGGCGCGGCGAGCCTCGGCGTCGGTCTGCGAAGAAGCATCGCCATCTAGGCGAGGCTGATCAGCAGGATCGACGTGGGAGGGGGGAGGAGTCCCCAACCATACCGGTGCATAGCTAGTGTGCGCAGGGGCAGCGGAAGGGCGAGAGGGAAGAGTCCCGGTCTCGTGATACCATGAAAGAGGATGGCTGGGAAAATTAGTAGATTGATTATGGGGGAGCCCAAGGCTCAATATATATAGGCAAGGATGTCCCAGGAAATAGGAAAGCTCTAATCTAGAAGGAAAGAGCTAAACAAGGAAAGAGCTAAACAAGGAAGGAGCTAATCCAGCTAATCTAGGAGATCCTTGCCAAATAATCTAGGGAATCCTTGCCAAATATAAAAACTACCAAAACCAGGGAGGGAGGCACCTCTAGGGTTCCAGCCGAACCCCCCCTGGGCCCGTGGGCCTATACATAATGCTAACACGCCCCCGCAGTTTGAACGTCGGTGCTTAGCCACGGACATTCAGACTGGACCGAAACTCAGTGAACACCGAAGAAGGCAGCCCCTTCGTGAAGACGTCGGCGAACTGGATGTCGTGGGAACATGAAGAACCCGCACGGCACCCATGGCGACCTTCTCACGGACGAAGTGAAGATCGATCTCGATGTGCTTCGTCCGTTGATGTTGTACCGGGTTGGAGGACATGTAGACTGCGCTGACATTATCACAGTAGACAATTGTGGCGCGGCGAAGCGGAATGTGGAGCTCGTGGAGGAGCTGGCGTAGCCAAGAAGCCTCAGCAACACCATTGGCGACAGCGCGGTACTCAGCTTCTGCACTGGAGCGAGAGACAGTATTCTGACGCTTGGAGGACCAGGAGACCAAGTTGTCGCCGAGGAACACAGCATAGCCCGAGGTGGACTTGCGCGTATCGGGACAACCAGCCCAGTCAGCATCAGAGTAGACCACCAAGTCATCCTGAGTCGATGGTCGGAGATGAAGACCCAGGTGAAGAGTACCCCGAATGTACCGAAGAATGCGCTTGAGAGCGGACAGGTGAGGCTCTCGCGGATCATGCATGTGAAGACAGACCTGCTGCACGGCGTAGGCAATGTCGGGCCGTGTGAAGGTCAGGTACTGCAGGGCGCCAGCAAGACTGCGGTAATCTGACGGGTCGGCGACTGGAGCTCCAGAGTCGGCTGAGGTCTTGGGACTGGTGTCAACAGGCGTAGTGCAAGGTTTGCACTCCGCCATGCCAGCACGATCCAAGATGTCCAACATATACTGCCGCTGAGAGAGAACCATACCATCAGCAGTGCGCTGAACCTGCATCCCCAAGAAGTGATGAAGTTCTCCCAAATCCTTCATGGCAAATTCCCGCTGGAGAGCCAGGATGACCTTCCGCAGAAGATGTGTCGAAGAAGCAGTGAGAACAATATCGTCGACATAGAGGAGCAGATAGGCCGTGTCAGATCCTCGGTGGTAGACGAACAGCGAAATGTCTGACTTGGCCTCCACAAAGCCGAGAGAGACCAGGTACGTGGCGAAGCGGCTGTACCAAGCACGAGGAGCCTACTTCAACCCATAAAGCGACTTGTTCAGGCGACAAACAAAGTCGGAGTGAGCAGGATCCTCGAATCCGGAGGGCTGAGCAGCGAACACCGTTTCTGTCAGGGTGCCATGGAGGAGGGCATTCTTGACGTCGAGCTGGTGAATTGGCCATTGGCGGGAGAGAGCCAAAGAGAGCACCGTGCGGACTGTGGCAGGCTTGACGACGGACCTGAAGGTCTCGGCAAAGTCAACTCCAGGACGCTGGGTGAAACCACGAAGGACCCAACAGCCTTGTAGCGTTCCAGAGAACCATCGGCGTGGAACTTGTGCTTGAAGATCCACTTGCCCGTGACAGTGTTGGCATGTCGGGGGCGAGGAACCAAGGTCCCAAGTCTGGTTCTGGAGAAGCGCTGTATGCTCTTCCTCCATAGCAGCCCGCCAATTGGGATCGGCAAGGGCACTACGGAAAGGTCTTCGGAACCGGAGACAGGGGCGCAACATGGTATAGTACCGGCACGCGGAAGCCATCCTTGGCCCGAGTCACCATGCGATGCTGGTTGAACTGTAGGTGGGACGGCGACAGCACCCCGGGGAAGAGGGCCGGGTGCTGGGGGAGCAGCCGGTGTTGCAGGGGCCGGCGCAGGAGCCGGTCCAGCCAGGAACACCCATGAAAAAAATCCTGGAGCCGCCACTGGAGGCAGGTGAGGTCTCGTGCAAAACTGCTTTGCGGCAGCTGTTCATAGGTGAAAGGGGTTGTGCCTATTCTCTCTTGCTGCTAGGGTTATTCACTCTTGGACTGGGCTGGCCCAAATCAGATCAGAATTCAAACATCACAGGCCTAACTAGTCGGCCAACTAATCGTGATTAGTTGGCCAATCAGAAAGTTAGTCGAGTTTTCGTATTGGAGGAGCTGATTACTTGCAAAATACAGTCAAGCCAACTGTTGGGGGAAATAATCCGTCAAGACCTGATGCTCCGAAGGTAATATTCCGAAGTATGAGAGGTGCGAAGCCTCAAGCTATCACCGCCACGCTCTGAGGGGAGGAATTCGAAGCCCCAGACCAGGTTCGAAGCCTGTGCATAAACCCGGAGTGGGCTTTGCCTCCGAAGCATGTAGCCTTCGTATAAGCCTCGTCACCAGAGTATTCCCGGAGCCTCCTACTCCGAAGGGGCGCCGCCAAAAGGGACAAGACGTCTGCTTTATCTAAGTGTTCACATGGTGTTTGACCTTTTTGGCCCTATGGAGCCCCGAGAACAATGCCCGCTATGGCGATTGTAACTAGAGAGCAGGATAGTCTTTTTCTATTATATCCATGCCTATAAATACCCCCCTCATTTCTACTGTAAAAGGGACATCAAATACTAATACAAACAGAAACACTTCGAACTAGTCCAAGGTTATTATCCCCAGCGGAGGCCTGGATCGGTTCGCAGTCAACCATTTCAAGCAGTCAACCCTTCGAGGTTATTTTAAACCTGTTAGCGTAATCCTTTGCGCCAACACCAACTAATCATGATTAGTCGGCTGACTTGTAATCACTGGTTCCATCACATCGCTGTCCATGTCACCCCAGTATACCCCCCTACCAGTTGAGTCGGTGCATTTGGGAGTCATCATATGGGACATCCCATTTCTACCTGACAACAGGGGTGACACACATGATATCAACCACATTAAATGCAAGGTGAATGAAAAGTAGGCATGTACATTTAATGTGAAATGATTGGGCGGCCAGGCGCACACTGTGGCCTAGTCCACCCTGGCCACCCACCTTGACCGTTGGGGCCACGGAGAGAAGCCCTCCACTAGGGGAGGGGTCAGAGGCTCCATGAGGGCTGATCTCCTGCCAGCTTGTTCTGGTTTTGGTGGTTGTTTCGTTGCCCTGTTTCGCTATTCTTCTTCACCATGCCATGCTGACCATGGTCATGCTCGAGAAGAGTTGTGGCGCCTCCACGAAGTAGCGCTAATGTGGTTGGGCCTCTTTGTTGGCTCACAAACCACGTAGGTTGAGCCGCCTACTGATTATGTCATGGGTTTATGTAAGTTATGTCCGCTTAAATAAAAGGAAGTGCACAAGGGTACATAGACAGATATGGATGTATAGGATCAGATAATTTTTGGACAAGGTTACAGATACAAATACAGTATAGTTGGTATCTGACGGATACAGATATAAACTCAGATAATTCGAATAACTCTTATCTCAGCTCTAGAAGACAATAGAGAGGCTACGCGAACCCCTCGGCTTCCTCCGGTAGTCGGTCAACTAGTATAGATCCATACACACCATTGTAGTAGGACTAGACACATCCATGTACTTATACAATATAGTACTTAGATCCCAAACAGACGTAGGCCACTTCGCATTAAGTCCTGTTGTGTACCATACTTGTTCTTTATCTCTCTGAATATCTTCCACATCTATACATGTTAGCTCTCAAAGGCTACCCTAGTCTAAGATCTGTTGGTTAAAACACTGAAAGGGATTTTCTTGTTCCGAGAAATACCTGTAATTGTATTTGTTTGGATTTGTATTTGATCCGTATTTGTATCCGATAATATCCGTATCTGGGGTATTGTTTCCGAATCTGAGAAAAAGATGAAGACAAATATGAAATCACTAGTATCCATCCGTATACAATCTGTTTCACTCCTATACCCTGGTTCCCTTGAGACTAGTCATTGGTTGTGCTAAGACTTTGTGCTATGGATCACTGCTAATTTCTTCTTATTAGTTTACATTGTTATACTTGTCAGTTTTTGACATTAGAATCTAAGGTTTGACTAATAATATTTTTTACACAATCAAATTATGTGGTATAAAAGTTCTATAATTAGATTCACAATCCAAAGTATTGTACACTAATAGCCTATAATTAAAATTATTTGTTTTAATCTGGCTTTACAATTTAATGGACAAAGTCTGTGAAGTAGATGGTGTTCTGTTAGTTTGTAATTTTGTATATGTCAATTTTTGGTAATCTGAAAGATGATGCTATGGTATTGTGAAGTAAATGATGTGCATATAATGATGAATTAGGTAAAAATAGTGATTCCGGTTACTTCAATTCAGTTCTGGCATAATTGACCTATGAATTTGCTTCTTTGTGTCTAAAGTATTGCTCTTTTGTAAGGGGCTGAGCCGCTGAGGGATGTCATCATCTTCGTCATCGGTTGTCTATGAGGGGTGGATGGTCAGGTATGGTCGCCGCAAGATTGGCGATCCTTCATCCACACGCGCTACTTTGTGCTGGAGACCCGGCTGCTGTCCTACTACAAACGCAAGCCCCAGCACAAGATGGCCAAGCTCCCCATTAAGTCCCTTCACATTGATGGAAACTGCAGGGTTGAGGACAGGGGCCTCAAGATGCACCATGGCCATGTATATCTCTTCTTTTGAGTGCTCTTGATTCCTCCTTTACTGTAGCATTTGCATTCCATTCCATTTATTTTCTTTGCTCTTTTTTGTCATGCAGATGCTTTATGTTCTGTGCGTTTACAACAAAGGAGAAGCACCAGCGCATCACGGTTAGTCTTTTCTTATACCATATTAACCATCAACCATAATCATTTTGTTACTTGCACTGTGCACGCATGGTGCCATATAGCTCTCAACCTACTGCCACTCCAGTTAGTCCACAAATACCACACGATAATTCTATTGGTTTGTCGTTCCCAGATGATTCTCTCATGGCAAGAATTTCCTTTACTTGGGAGAAAAATAAAAGGATGCAAATATGGTGTCTATTTATTCACACAAACAAACGACCAAAACCTGCCAGTCTTCTTTTGCAGGTTTAGTATACTAACGATATGATCTCATTCCAACTTTTTAGTACCAGTTCCTTTTGGCTAGGTGAAATAGATGAATTTGGATGAAATGCTGATTGATTAATCAAGAGTAGAATACATGTACATATATAGGGGAGGAGACTGAGACTAAAGGAAACCTCCTACATCTAAGGGAGTTCGGCAGGATTAGAAGATAATCATGCAGGATCCTATCTCCTCCCCTGATCTCTCTAACTGCCATGCAGGGGCCAGCCGGCTACAGCCGGCGCAGGGCCATAGCACAGATAACAGAAAACACAATCTACACCCCCCTGCAGTCGAAACGTCCGTGGAGGCGGACATTGAGGCTGGACCGGAAATCACTGAATACGAGGACGGTAGGCCTTTGGTGAAGACGTCGGCGAACTGATATGTCGTGGGGACATGCAGGACTCGAACATCACCAGAGCGACGCGTTCGCGGACAAAGTGAAGATCAATCTCAATGTGCTTGGTACGTTGATGTTGAACGGGGTTGGAAGACATGTA
Organism: Zizania palustris; assembly: GCA_019279435.1. NCBI lineage: Eukaryota > Viridiplantae > Streptophyta > Magnoliopsida > Poales > Poaceae > Zizania > Zizania palustris. The sequence goes on from JAAALK010000080.1 coordinate 11,292,724, forward strand.
AACTGCACTGAGTGTTGTCACAATATCCAGGGTGGTCTTGCGTAGCGGTTTATGCAGTTCAGACAACCACTGACGGAGCCAGGAGACCTCTGCCAGCCTGCATTGGCCACTGCGCGGTATTCTGCTTCGGCGCTGAGCGGGACACCGTGTTCTGCCTCTTGGAGGACCAGGATATGAGATTGTCGCCAAGGAATACATCATATCCAGAGGTGGACTTGCGTGTGTCCGGGGCAACCAGCCCAGTCGGCGTCAGAGTAAACAACTAGCTCCTGCTGAGACGAAGGGCCACAGAAGAGACCCAAGTGTAAGGTACCTCGGACGTAGCGCAGTATGCGCTTGAGGGCAGCCAAATGCGGTTTCCCGGGGATCATGCATATGTAAACACACTTGCTGGACAGCATAGGCTATATCTGGGCGAGTGAAAGTGAGGTACTGGAGAGCTCCTGCTAGACTGCAAAAATCCGGAGGGTCTGAGACTGGATCGCCAGCAGACGGTAGCTTGGGGTTCACATCAACAGGAGTAGTGCATGGTTTGGCAATCACATCATCCCAGCGCGCTCAAGTATCTCAATCATGTACTGCCGCTGGGAAGAAACATGCCTGAAGAGGTGTGCTGGACGTGCATGCCGAGAAAATGGTGAAGCTTGCCAAGGTCTTTTATGGAAAACTCTTGCTGCAAGGCACTGATGGTTCGGCGCAGGAGTGATCCAGAGGAGGCAGTGAGCACAATATCGTCCACATAGAGAAGGAGGTACACCATGTCTTCTCCTTTGCGGTACACAAAGAGGGAAGTATCTGTTTTAAAGCCTCCACAAACCCAAGCTGCAGAAGATGAGTGGCAAAACGACTGTACCAGGCACGGGGGGCTTGCTTGAGGCCGTAGAGTGACCGGTTCAGGCGGCATACATAATCAGGATGGGTTGAATCTTCAAATCCAGCAGGCTGGGAGCAGTGAACGTTTCAGAGAGAGTCCCATGGAGGAAGGCATTGTTGACATCAAGTTGATGAACAGGCCATCGCGAGAAAGGGCCAATGAGAGAACTGTCCAACTGTTGCAGGTGTTGACCACTGGACTAAATGTTTCACGAAAAAAATCATTCCTGGCCGCTGAGTGAAACCGCGCAGAACCATCGTGCTTTGTAGCACTCAAGAGAACCATCAGTGTTGAATTTGTGCTTGATACCCCTTGCCTGTGACAATATTGGAGTTGCGGCGGCCGGGGGATGATATCCCAGGGTGTTGTTGCAATGAGGGCAGAGTACTCTCATTTTTCCATTGCAGTACGCCAATTTGATCGGCGAGTGCAGCACGGTAGCTTCTGGGGATTGGAGACAGAGCCGTTGCCTCGAATAGTGCTGGAAATCTGAGGCCGCGCTTCCCTCTGGTGATCATGCCGTGCTGGTTTGAAACACGGGAACTGGTACGGCTCCAGCAGGGATGGTGGGGGCAGCAGTAGTAGCTGGGGAGAAGCTGCTGCCGGTGGTGGTGCAGGGGCAGCAGGGCCGTCGCCGAGAGTGAAACTCGGCCGTAGAAGCGGCCTGGAGCAACGTCTGTGGGCGCTCGGGCGATGTTGTCGTCCGTTGTGACAAGTGCTCGGCCAGAGCTAGTGCTGCTGCAGAGGAACGGCCGGCCGTTGTCACAGGGTCTCCTAGAGGCGACAGAGGCATCAGCTGCACAGGGCTAGCGCAAGGACCGTCCGATGCCTGCTGCCGGAGCCAAGGCCGGCGCAGGAGAATGTGGTATAGAGCCAGGCAGGATGCCTGGGGTGCCAGCGTGTGTAGTCCCTGGAGAAGAAGAAAAAACAGGTGACAATTCAAAGGGAACTGAAACCGGGTTAGTTAGATCATCTAAAAATCAAATGCGGCACTGTGGGGGTAGACAGATCCTCGGAAAAGGGAAATGAGGTCTCGTCGAAGACCACATGGCGCGAAATGATGAGCTGGTTAGAGTGTTTGTTAAGACAGAGATAGCCTTTGTGGTGGGGTGAGTAACCAAGGAAGACACAGAGAGCGGAGCGGGGAGCGAGCTTATGTGGTGCAATGGCGGTGAGGTTGGGGTAACATTTGCAACCGAAGACACGGAGGTGGTCATAGGATGGAGGTTTTCCGAACAGAGTGAGATGCGGTGTCGAAAAATTGAGTGTTTTGGTTGGCAAATGTTGAGAAGGTAGGTCGCCTACCAAGGGCGGCAACCCAAAAGCTAGGGGGAATGCTGGCATGAATGAGTAGGGAGCGAACGACATTGTTGATGGATCGGATAATGCGTTCAGCTTTACCATTCTGGGCTGAGGTGTAGGGGCAGGACATACGCAGATGAACACCATTGGAGGAGAAGAATGTGCGGGCGTTGAGGTTGTCAAACTCGCGGCCATTGTCGCACTGAACTCCTTGGATGGTGGCGCCAAACTGTGTACGGACGAAGGCAAAAAAATTGGTGAGGGTAGAGAAAGTGTCAGATTTAGGCGCAAGGGAAACGTCCACAAATAATGAGAGCAATCGTCCAAAATGACCAAGTAGTATTTATGACCAGAGACACTAGTGACAGGAGATGTCCAAAGATCACAGTGAATTAATTGGAAAGTATGAGTAGCACGTGAGGACGATGCATGAAAGGGAAGGCGGACGTGGCGGCCTAACTGACAGGCGTGACACAAAGACGTGTTGTCACTCTTATTACAAGCAATGGCAGAAGACTGTGCTAAATGAGACAAAACTGCAGGACCAGGATGTCCAAGCCGCTGATGCCACAGGGATGCGTGGACGCATGGAGTGTAGAAGCAGGCAGCCGCAAGGGGTAGAGAGGCCCAGGGCTGTCACATCTGATGATCTGGCGTCGGGTGGGAAGATCCTTCACAAGCAGCCAAACGGGTCAAACTCAACAGAACAATTGTTGTCGGTAGTAAATTGACGAACAGAGATCAAATCCTTAATTAGTGAGGGAGAAACCAACACATTTTTAAGGGACAAATTATGAGGCAAAGATGTATGGCCAGTGGAAGTGACGGGAATAAGATGCCATTACCGACAACAATGTGAGAAGGAAGAGACCGGGAGGAGGTTCTGTGAGAGATTGTACCCGCATCGGAGGTCATGTGGCTGGTGGCACCAGTGTCGAAGTGCCACTCCTGTGCGGGGGAGGCTGCAGGGCGACGGTCTGGAAATTTGCAGCAAGAGTTTGCTGATCCCAGACTGGAGTGGATGGAGGTGTGGTGACGTAGCCTGGAGGCGGCCCATACGCAGCCGGAGGAACCCCCCATGTCCAGTCCATTGACCGGGTGGTCCGGCGAGGAATGCGTGGGGCTGCTGAGGAGGCCGTGGAGCAGAGGGCGGTCGCTGGCCGGGCCACATGTAGATGGCCCCAGTCCAGGGGTTGTAGTAGCTGTGGCTATTAGCCTGCCCGGGTTGCTGCGAGGGGGCGGCCAGAGAGTAGAGCCGTCACCGCCGCCGCCGGAATTCTTCCCGCCGCGCTTCCCACGCGTGGCCCGAGCCAGGTGCTGCTGCTGCTGGGGGCGCGGGGACTGCTGCTGCGGTGGGCGGGGAGCGTCACCCGTGGGGGCAGATGCTTGGATCCGCCGCCGCTGCTGCCATGCTCGCTGCCGAGAGAGAGAGCAGCGAGGGCAGCGGGGGGGCCTTTGCCATGGTCAGCTCTTCAAGAATCAGATCGTCGCGGACCTGCAGAAAACTTGGAAGTGGATTGGTGCGGCGAATGTGAAGACCAAGGGCGAGGAACTTCTCGTTGAGGCCGCGGACGATGTTGAGAACGAGAGTCCGATCGGAGACCGGCTCAGAGGTCGCGGAGGTCCTCGGCCAATTTTTTGTAGCGGCGGCAGTAGTCGGCGACGGAGAGGTTCCCTTGGCAGAAGGAACGGAATTCCTGGTCGGCGTAGAGGGCGCGGGTGGTGCGATTTCCCAGGAACTGGGACTCGATGGAGAGCCACACATGCGGGCGGTGGCGCCGCGCTGAGACACCGTGTCGGCGAGGTCGTCGGAGATGGTGCCGAGGATCCAGGTGCGTACGACGGCGTTCATGCGCACCCAATCAGGCGAGGTAGGGGCGACGTCGTCGGAAAGAACATGATGCTCCAGGGAGAATTAGTGGTGAGGAGGAAGGATTCGCACCATCTGGCGTAGAAGGACGAATTCATGTCGAGGAGCAGTGGTACGAGGGCGCGGATGTTCTGCACGGCAACAGCCTGGGCATGCAGGTTGAGGAGCGTCGCGGCCTCGTGTTGAAGAAGGGCTGCGTCGAGCGGAGAAGGCCGGAACCGCAGCGGGCTTCAGGATCCGGTGCGGCGGTGGAGTCATATCGGCGTCCGGGGGCGGCATGGCTGCCGCGCGTTCGCGAGCGGCGCGCTCCAGGGCATCGCGGATGCGGGCGTCAGCGGCGTCGCACTCCTGTTGCGCGATGACAGCCTCGCGTTCGGCATCAGCCGCGCGAGCCAGGGCGGGGCGGCGCGCGCTCGCGATCTTCCTGAGCAGCGCGCAGGGAGGCAGCGCGCTCAGGTCGCGGTGGGATCAGCGACGTCGGGATCCGGGGGCATGGTGGCCCTTGGGTCGACGGATTCAACGCCGGAGGCGTCGTGTGGCGGCGACAGAGAGTGGCCAGCCATGGAGCAGCGCCGGAGGACAGGCGCGCTGGGCGGAAGCGTGTAGGGGTAGACCTAAACTCGTGATACCATGAAAGTAGATGAGATTTGGATGAAATGCTGATTGATTAATCAAGAGAGAATACATGTACATATATAGGGGAGAGACTTGAGACTAAAGGAAACCTCCTACATCTAAGGGATTCGGCAGGATTAGAAGATAATCCTGCAGGATCCTATCTCCTCCCCTGATCTCTCAACTGCCATGCAGGGCCAGCCGGCTACAGCCAGGCGCAGGGCCATAGCACAGATAACAGAAAACACAATCTAACACTAGGTATTCCTTTTTTGCATGGGGGAGGGGGCTTCATGCCTTACATTAGATGTTTACTCTAACTAATCTAATTTCCCTTGTGCTGTGTTCCCTAACTTGTACCAGATGGCTGCATTCAACATTCAGGAAGCTTTAATTTGGAAGGAGAAAATTGAGATGGTCATTGATGAGGTTCTCCATGGCAAACCTTGAATCTCACCTGTATCTCTGCTTCGCTTAATTGACCTCAAAATTGCTCCTTTAGGGAGCACTAGCGCATGAAATTTTTTTGGCACCTATGTTACAGACTGGTGCACAGTGTTGATTTTGGATCTATGATAAATGCAACATTTGTTACTTCTTTTTGCCCACAACCTTCACTAGTATTTTTTAACTTTACACTTCTCCATCACACGGATTGATTCTTTTGAATTAATGCAGCAACAAGGAGTAGTGCCATCTGATGGTAATATACCCTATAGCTCATCGCAACAAAAGGCTAGATTAGATAATGGAAGGAAATCTTCCTCCTCTGATCAGGAAAGTCAGTAAGTGGATGTCTACCATGTTTCTTTTGCCAGTTAATTATGTATTTCCTTAGTTCTCTATGTGTTGTGCCTTTTTTCTTATCTTAGTTTCTTTTCTTGTGCTCCTATGTTATATTTTCCACTTTCTGTCATTATACTTCCATGTTGAACTTTCTTCATCAACAACCAAAGCATATATTGATATCTACTCGACTATTTCTGCTGAGGACATATGTGTTGATTATATCGGTGCCAACTGCCAACTGCCAACCGCCCGCTGCCACCGGGTGCCTGCCAGACACTTCTCCCCCCCTCGTCGGGCTTTGAGGTGGAGGGAGCGGATAGCGGAGCTCAGGAGAAGGGAAAGGAGGCTTGTATCAGTAGATATGGGTAAAATATGAAGTTTTAGGGAAAAAGATATAAGCAGACAAAATTTAATGAGTAGAAAACCATTTAATTAGTACAAAATTTAATTTAGCTCAAGGTAAGTGGGTCAAGCGCCAACCAAACGACAGTTTGCTAACTACACGAGGGCCCATTTGGCAGGATCCGCTCACAACGAACGAACGAATGGGCTTCCAGACTCTTCTAGGCCCACGCTGGCCCAGCAACACCGCCCACGGCCCACCTGGCGTCGGTGCGCACGTGGGATTTGTCGAAAGGGTCTATGATGGGCCCGTCAGTCTATGGCCCACACATTGTCGGCTCCCGCTTTCCGCCGGAAGCCGAAGCCGAAGCCGAAGCCCGAAGCCGGTGCGGAGCGGTGCGGAGCGGCACGTGCTTATCCAGCCCCCCGGCGCCTTCGGGGTTGGACTTGTCCTCTCTCTCCGCTCCTCTCTCGCCCCTCTCCCTCCCTCTCCGCGCGGCGTCGACACGGCCGCCGACGCCGCCGGGGACCCAGATCTGGATCCGCGTAGGCCCCTCTCCTCGGGTCGTCGCCGTCCGACTCGGCCTGCCCTGCCGCGCTGGTGAGCCGACGTCGTGAGACGGAAGTCCTCGTCGGCGCCGAATCGTCGTCCGCTGGCGTCGTCCCCAACGAAGCCGGCGATCGCCCCCCTCCCCTGCGCTGAAAGGTAGGGTCCTTGCTCTGCGGTGTCTGTTGGACCATTTCACGCCGGTGGATTTTACCGCAGATCAGTTTGTGTCGACATTCCGTGGTTGGTAGATTTATCATGATTGATCTGGGGATTGGCAGTGGAGGTTTAAGCACCGTAAAAGGTTTAGTAACACCATGTTTATCCAACTTTTAGGCATCATTGCAGATAATAGCCCTACATCCTGCTTGTGTGTATTGAGTTCATGAGTTGGAATGCAAGTGTTACACCTTAGGTTCTCTCCAGATAGCCTCTACTCCTTATATTCTACTAATGCGTCTCATCAGTACTTGCAGCGTACCACTTGTCATATACACCATCGTTTTTACCCTATTTACTCAACTGTTCCATCCAATGATTTCAAAACGTCTAGTCGAGACTAGTCATAGGGGCACCGACTAGTTGCAACTAATAGTAGATTAGTCGTTGACTAGTGGCAAGGAAGAGAGGCTGGCGGCAGGGCCAGCAGCAGATGAGCAGAACAAATCGCAGCCTTGCAGGGAAGAGAGGCCGGCAGCAAGGAGAGCAGCCGAGGGCACTGAGCAGGTCGCAGCCTCGCAGGAAGAGAGGCCGGCGGCAGGGCAAGCAGAGGATGAGCACAGTAGAGGAGGCCAGATCGCTGGACCGCCGGAGGGCGTTGGCACAGTGGAGAGGGAGGGAACTAGGGCTGGAGGGTGGTGGCACAGTGGAGAGGGTTCGCTGGCGCTGGAGGTCTGGAGGCAGGCAGTGGCGGCTCCAAGGGGTAGTCCAGGTGGGCCCTGGACTACCCCAAAATTTGGCTCAATACATGTTTAGATATTTATTTAAATATTGATTATTTATATTTTTATTTATGGGTTGATTCTAGTGGATTTATGATATTAAGGGGTGTTTGGATCCAAGAGCTAAAGCAAAAGGAGCTAAAATTTAGCCTCTTTAGGGACTAAAAATCCAAACACCAAGGCTAAAAAGGGGCTAAAAATTTTTAGCCCATTAGCCCCTAAGGAGGAGGTTACAAGAGGGGCTAAAATGCTCATTTTCCACCCATATCCCCACTATGCATGCATGCATGAAAAGTAAGCAATAAAAAAGGATATTTCGGTCATTATACATAGTAATAAATGTTTTTGAAAGAGGATGGCTGGGAAAATTAGTAGATTGATTATGGGGGAGCCCAAGGCTCATATATATAGGCAAGGATGTCCCAGGAAATAGGAAAGCTCTAATCTAGAAGGAAAGAGCTAAACAAGGAAAGAGCTAAACAAGGAAGGAGCTAATCCAGCTAATCTAGGAGATCCTTGCCAAATAATCTAGGGAATCCTTGCCAAATATAAAAACTACCAAAACCAGGGAGGGAGGCACCTCTAGGGTTCCAGCCGAACCCCCCTGGGCCCGTGGGCCTATACATAATGCTAACACGCCCCCGCAGTTTGAACGTCGGTGCTTAGCCACGGACATTCAGACTGGACCGAAACTCAGTGAACACCGAAGAAGGCAGCCCCTTCGTGAAGACGTCGGCGAACTGGGATGTCGTGGGAACATGAAGAACCCGCACGGCACCCATGGCGACCTTCTCACGGACGAAGTGAAGATCGATCTCGATGTGCTTCGTCCGTTGATGTTGTACCGGGTTGGAGGACATGTAGACTGCGCTGACATTATCACAGTAGACAATTGTGGCGCGGCGAAGCGGAATGTGGAGCTCGTGGAGGAGCTGGCGTAGCCAAGAAGCCTCAGCAACACCATTGGCGACAGCGCGGTACTCAGCTTCTGCACTGGAGCGAGAGACAGTATTCTGACGCTTGGAGGACCAGGAGACCAAGTTGTCGCCGAGGAACACAGCATAGCCCGAGGTGGACTTGCGCGTATCGGGACAACCAGCCCAGTCAGCATCAGAGTAGACCACCAAGTCATCCTGAGTCGATGGTCGGAGATGAAGACCCAGGTGAAGAGTACCCGAATGTACCGAAGAATGCGCTTGAGAGCGGACAGGTGAGGCTCTCGCGGATCATGCATGTGAAGACAGACCTGCTGCACGGCGTAGGCAATGTCGGGCCGTGTGAAGGTCAGGTACTGCAGGGCGCCAGCAAGACTGCGGTAATCTGACGGGTCGGCGACTGGAGCTCCAGAGTCGGCTGAGGTCTTGGGACTGGGTCAACAGGCGTAGTGCAAGGTTTGCACTCCGCCATGCCAGCACGATCCAAGATGTCCAACATATACTGCCGCTGAGAGAGAACCATACCATCAGCAGTGCGCTGAACCTGCATCCCCAAGAAGTGATGAAGTTCTCCCAAATCCTTCATGGCAAATTCCCGCTGGAGAGCCAGGATGACCTTCCGCAGAAGATGTGTCGAAGAAGCAGTGAGAACAATATCGTCGACATAGAGGAGCAGATAGGCCGTGTCAGATCCTCGGTGGTAGACGAACAGCGAAATGTCTGACTTGGCCTCCACAAAGCCGAGAGAGACCAGGTACGTGGCGAAGCGGCTGTACCAAGCACGAGGAGCCTACTTCAACCCATAAAGCGACTGTTCAGGCGACAAACAAAGTCGGAGTGAGCAGGATCCTCGAATCCGGAGGGCTGAGCAGCGAACACCGTTTCTGTCAGGGTGCCATGGAGGAAGGCATTCTTGACGTCGAGCTGGTGAATTGGCCATTGGCGGGAGAGAGCCAAAGAGAGCACCGTGCGGACTGTGGCAGGCTTGACGACGGGACTGAAGGTCTCGGCAAAGTCAACTCCAGGACGCTGGGTGAAACCACGAAGGACCCAACGAGCCTTGTAGCGTTCCAGAGAACCATCGGCGTGGAACTTGTGCTTGAAGATCCACTTGCCCGTGACAGTGTTGGCATGTCGGGGGCGAGGAACCAAGTCCCAAGTCTGGTTCTGGAGAAGCGCTGTATGCTCTTCCTCCATAGCAGCCCGCCAATTGGGATTGGCAAGGGCACTACGGAAGGTCTTCGGAACCGGAGACAGGGGCGCAACATGGTATAGTACCGGCACGCGGAAGCCATCCTTGGCCCGAGTCACCATGCGATGCTGGTTGACTGTAGGTGGGACGGCGACAGCACCCGGGGAAGAGGGCCGGGTGCTGGGGGAGCAGCCGGTGTTGCAGGGGCCGGCGCAGGAGCCGGTCCAGCCAGGGCTGGAGCGGCCGGCTTGGGGCGCCTAGAGTAGACGCGCAGAACTGGGGGTTGCGCGCTTGGTGGAGACGGTGCCGCGCGTGGCAGCGCGGGGAAGTCGCCCGGTTGTCCCGTACGTGGGGGTGCGGAGGGGGCCGGCGTGGCCGCGCCTGGCGAAGACAACAGCGCCCGGTCGGCGAGGAGGGAGTCGAGGCCGCACGTGACACCGTGCCCGCACGTGGGAGTGCGAGGAACCCGGGGGGACTGGGGGTGCAGGAAGAACGGCACCACGAGAGCCTGGAGATCCTGCAGAAGACATGGTCGGCAGTTCTAAAGGGACTGTCGGGTTAGGGAATTCATCTAGAAAGGTGAAGTCCGTAGCTTGTGGGTGCGAGGTTGCTCAGGCGAAAGGGAAGGTGACTCGTCGAAGACACGTGACGGAGAGATGATATTCATGGGTGGTAGATAAGGCATCGGTACCCCTTATGGTGAGTGAGTAGCCAAGGAAGATGCAAAGGGCATAACAGGTGCAGTTTGTGGGGACAGTTGCCGAGAGATTGGGATAACACTTACAACCAAAACGGAGGAGTGATCGTAGGACGGCGCACTACCAAGCAGGGCAGAGTGCGGGGTCGAGAAATCGAGCGTTCTTGGTTGTAAGATTTAAGGAGGAGGGTCCAGTGTGCAACGCCTCGGCCCAATATGGAGGGGGCATGCTCGCCTGAAACAGAAGAGAGCGGATGACATCATTAGTGGTACGAATAATCCGCTCCGCTTTGCCATTCTGTGGGGACGTGTAGGGACACGACATGCGAAACAGGACGCCATGTGAGGAAGAAGGTGCGGTGCTGGAGTTGTCGAACTCCTTGCCGTTGTCACTCGGATGGCCTTAACGCGGGTGCCGAACTGGGTAGACACATAGGCAAAGAAGTTAGACAAGTGGTAAAGTGTCAGATTTCAGGCGTAAAGGGAATGTCCACAAGTAATGTGAGCAATCGTCAAGAACAACAAGATAATATTTACCAGAGACCTAGCAACAGGTGATGTCCATAGGTCACAATGAATAAGATCAAAGTTGTTTGACGCCCGAGACGCTGAAGTACCAAAAGGAAGAGAACATGTCGTCCCAACTGACACGCATGACATAGGAATCCAACTTTTATTACAAGCCGGAATAGCTGAAGCGAGTTTGGAGAGGGCCTCGCGACCGGATGGCCGAGGCGACGATGCCACAGGTAGGGGCGAAGAGCTGGCGACAAGGGAGTGAGCGAGCAGCTGCAAGGGGTAGAGCGGACCGGAGCTATTGCACCTGATGATCACGTTCCGCGAGAGAAGATCCTTCACAGAACAACCATACGGGTCAAACTCCACAGAGCAATTGTTATCGACAGTGAATTGGCGACAGAAATAATTCTGATAAGCTGAGGCGAAACAAGAACGTTATTTAAAGCAAGGGGGCCAAGTTGCGCCTTGCCGTGTGCATGACGGGCAAGAGCGAACCATTACGACAACAATGGATGTGGGAGAGGGAAACCGAGGGATTGAGGAGAGAGAGAGTACCATCATCAGAAGTCATGTGGGAGGAAGCACCGGTGTCAAGGTACCAGTCGTTGTTCACCGGCGGAGTGACCGTCATGGTACTGAATGTAGAGGCCAGCGAGTTCTGGTCCCCGGAGAGCCTACCATGGGCTGGTAGTGGGACGGCGCCACTGCTGCGTGGAAGGCCTGTTGGCGGAGACGCCGGGGGCCGGCGTAGGCCGGCTGGGGAACTGCATCTGCTGAGCCAGCAGAGCCTGCTGCTGAGGGCCGACACGGCCCTGAGGGAGCGGGGCCAGCGGGGGGTCCGGGGACCGGGCCACATTTAATGGACCCGGTCCACGGATTGTAGACGGAGGGCCAGGTCGCGCCAGACCCAGCAGGCGCCCCAGTGCGGAGGAGGGCGTTGGGACCTGGAGCAGAGGTGCTGCCAGCCCGACGGTCCTTCTTTCTCTGTTCTTCGCTTGGGGCACCACCACCGGTCCGAGGAGGGCCACCGCCGGTCGCTGCAGGCTGGCAGAGGAGCCAGTGGCGACAAGAGCAGTGGAGGGGCAACAGGGTGCTGCACCATGTTGATCTCCTCGAGAAGGAGTTCGTTGCGGACGGCGGCGAAGGAGGGAAACGGGCGCCCGCGCCTGAGATGGACGCCGATGTCCTTGTAGCGCTCGTGAGCCCACGAAGCACTGTTGAGACCAAGGTGCGGTCAGTGACGTGCTCGTTGAGATCAGCGAGATCGTCGGCCATCTTTTTGAAGCGCTTACATATCCGGTGTGGAGAATCACCTTGAGCAAACGCTCGAAATTTGGCCTTCGAGGTGGAGGGCACGAGTCTCCTGGTTGCCGAGGAAGTGATCCTCGATGGCGAGCCAGGCCTCGCGGGCGGAGGCGCGGTGGTCGATCACGGCGTCGGCGGGTCAGCGGAGACCGTGCTGTAGAGCCATGACTTGACGACGGCGTCCATCCGAGTCCAGTCGGCAAGGGCCGAGACGGAGTCGCTGTGGACGGATCCAGCAGCGAGTATTTGGTGACGGCGAGGAGGAACTGCTCGCGCCAACGGGGGTAGTTGCCGGCGGTGTCGAGGACGGTTGGCACCAGGCTTGCGTGCATTCTGCACGGAGACTGCCTGGGCGTGGAGGTGAGGACAGCAGCGGCCTCGGGGAGCATCATGGCGTGGGTGACGCTCATGTTGCCCGCCCGCGTGAGGCTGATCGACGGGATCAACCGCGGTGGCGGCGTCGGCCCGGGCCTTGGCCGCACCTAGCGAGTGCAGCGCGGACGCGCTCCGCGGCGGCGTCGTGCTCGTGTGGAGGCGGCGGCGGCTTCCTGCTCAGCGGCCTGAGCAGCGGCCAGAGCAGCCTCGCGGAGGGCGCGGCGAGCCTCGGCGTCGGTCTGCGAAGAAGCATCGCCATCTAGGCGAGGCTGATCAGCAGGATCGACGTGGGAGGGGGGGAGGAGTCCCAACATACCGGTGCATAGCTAGTGTGCGCATGGGCAGCGGAAGGGCGAGAGGGAAGAGTCCCGGTCTCGTGATACCATGAAAGAGGATGGCTGGGAAAATTAGTAGATTGATTATGGGGGAGCCCAAGGCTCAATATATATAGGCAAGGATGTCCCAGGAAATAGGAAAGCTCTAATCTAGAAGGAAAGAGCTAAACAAGGAAAGAGCTAAACAAGGAAGGAGCTAATCCAGCTAATCTAGGAGATCCTTGCCAAATAATCTAGGGAATCCTTGCCAAATATAAAAAACTACCAAAACCAGGGAGGGAGGCACCTCTAGGGTTCCAGCCGAACCCCCCCTGGGCCCGTGGGCCTATACATATGCTAACACGCCCCCGCAGTTTGAACGTCGGTGCTTAGCCACGGACATTCAGACTGGACCGAAACTCAGTGAACACCGAAGAAGGCAGCCCCTTCGTGAAGACGTCGGCGAACGTGGGATGTCGTGGGAACATGAAGAACCCGCACGGCACCCATGGCGACCTTCTCACGGACGAAGTGAAGATCGATCTCGATGTGCTTCGTCCGTTGATGTTGTACCGGGTTGGAGGACATGTAGACTGCGCTGACATTATCACAGTAGACATTGTGGCGCGGCGAAGCGGAATGTGGAGCTCGTGGAGGAGCTGGCGTAGCCAAGAAGCCTCAGCAACACCATTGGCGACAGCAGCGGTACTCAGCTTCTGCACTGGAGCGAGAGACAGTATTCTGACGCTTGGAGGACCAGGAGACCAAGTTGTCGCCGAGGAACACAGCATAGCCCGAGGTGGACTTGCGCGTATCGGGACAACCAGCCCAGTCAGCATCAGAGTAGACCACCAGTCATCCTGAGTCGATGGTCGGAGATGAAGACCCAGGTGAAGAGTACCCCGAAGGTACCGAAGAATTGCGCTTGAGAGCGGACAGGTGAGGCTCTCGCGGATCATGCATGTGAAGACAGACCTGCTGCACGGCGTAGGCAATGTCGGGCCGTGTGAAGGTCAGGTACTGCAGGGCGCCAGCAAGACTGCGGTAATCTGACGGGTCGGCGACTGGAGCTCCAGAGTCGGCTGAGGTCTTGGGACTGGTGTCAACAGGCGTAGTGGCAAGGTTTGCACTCCCGCCATGCCAGCACGATCCAAGATGTCCAACAGTATACTGCCGCTGAGAGAGAACCATACCATCAGCAGTGCGCTGAACCTGCATCCCCAAGAAGTGATGAAGTCTCTCCAAATCCTTCATGGCAAATTCCCGCTGGAGAGCCAGGATGAACTTCCGCAGAAGATGTGTCGAAGAAGCAGTGAGAACAATATCGTCGACATAGAGGAGCAGATAGGCCGTGTCAGATCCTCTGTGGTAGACGAACAGCGAAATGTCTGACTTGGCCTCCACAAAGCCGAGAGAGACCAGGTACGTGGCGAAGCGGCTGTACCAAGCACGAGGAGCCTACTTCAACCCATAAAGCGACTTGTTCAGGCGACAAACAAAGTCGGAGTGAGCAGGATCCTCGAATCCGGAGGGCTGAGCAGCGAACACCGTTTCTGTCAGGTGCCATGGAGGAAGGCATTCTTGACGTCGAGCTGGTGAATTGGCCATTGGCGGGAGAGAGCCAAAGAGAGCACCGTGCGGACTGTGGCAGGCTTGACGACGGGACTGAAGGTCTCGGCAAAGTCAACTCCAGGACGCTGGGTGAAACCACGAAGGACCCAACGAGCCTTGTAGCGTTCCAGAGAACCATCGGCGTGGAACTTGTGCTTGAAGATCCACTTGCCCGTGACAGTGTTGGCATGTCGGGGGCGAGGAACCAAGTCCCAAGTCTGGTTCTGGAGAAGCGCTGTATGCTCTTCCTCCATAGCAGCCCGCCAATTGGGATCGGCAAGGGCACTACGGAAGGTCTTCGGAACCGGAGACAGGGGCGCAACATGGTATAGTACCGGCACGCGGAAGCCATCCTTGGCCCGAGTCACCATGCGATGCTGGTTGACTGTAGGTGGGACGGCGACAGCACCCCGGGGAAGAGGGCCGGGTGCTGGGGGAGCAGCCGGTGTTGCAGGGGCCGGCGCAGGAGCCGGTCCAGCCAGGACACCCATGAAAAAAATCCTGGAGCCGCCACTGGAGGCAGGTGAGGTCTCGTGCAAACTGCTTTGCGGCAGCTGTTCATAGGTGAAAGGGGTTGTGCCTATTCTCTCTTGGCTGCTAGGGTTATTCACTCTTGGACTGGCTGGCCCAAATCAGATCAGAATTCAAACATCACAGGCCTAACTAGTCGGCCAACTAATCGTGATTAGTTGGCCAATCAGAAAGTTAGTCGAGTTTTCGTATTGGAGGAGCTGATTACTTGCAAAATACCAGTCAAGCCAACTGTTGGGGGAAATAATCCCGTCAAGACCTGATGCTCCGAAGGTATATTCCGAAGTATGAGAGGTGCGAAGCCTCTAAGCTATCACCGCCACGCTCTGAGGGGAGGAATTCGAAGCCCCAGACCAGGTTCGAAGCCTGTGCATAAACCCGGAGTGGCTTTGCCTCCGAAGCATGTAGCCTTCGTATAAGCCTCGTCACCAGAGTATTCCCGGAGCCTCCTACTCCGAAGGGGCGCCGCCAAAAGGGACAAGACGTCTGCTTTATCTAAGTGTTCACATGGTGTTTGACCTTTTTGGCCCTATGGAGCCCCGGAGAACAATGCCCGCTATGGCGATTGTAACTAGAGAGCAGATAGTCTTTTTCTATTATATCCATGCCTATAAATACCCCCTCATTTCTACTGTAAAAGGGACATCAAATACTAATACAAACAGAAACACTTCGAACTAGTCCAAGGTTATTATCCCCAGCGGAGGCCTGGATCGGTTCGCAGTCAACCATTTCAAGCAGTCAACCCTTCGAGGTTATTTTAAACCTGTTAGCGTAATCCTTTGCGCCAACACCAACTAATCATGATTAGTCGGCTGACTTGTAATCACTGGTTCCATCACATCGCTGTCCATGTCACCCCCAGTATACCCCCCTACCAGTTGAGTCGGTGCATTTGGGAGTCATCATATGGGACATCCCATTTCTACCTGACAACAGGGGTGACACACATGATATCAACCACATTAAATGCAAGGTGAATGAAAGTAGGCATGTACATTAATGTGAAATGATTGGGGCGGCCAGGCGCACACTGTGGCCTAGTCACCCTGGCCACCCACCTTGACCGTTGGGGCCACGGAGAGAAGCCCTCCACTAGGGGAGGGGTCAGAGGCTCCATGAGGGCTGATCTCCTGCCAGCTTGTTCTGGTTTTGGGTGGTTGTTCGTTGCCCTGTTTCGCTATTCTTCTTCACCATGCCATGCTGACCATGGTCATGCTCGAGAAGAGTGTGGCGCCTCCACGAAGTAGCGCTAATGTGGTTGGGCCTCTTTGTTGGCTCACAACCACGTAGGTTGAGCCGCCTACTGATTATGTCATGGGTTTATGTAAGTTATGTCGCTTAAATAAAAGGAAGTGCACAAGGGTACATAGACAGATATGGATAGTATAGGATCAGATAATTTTTGGACAAGGTTACAGATACAAATACAGTATAGTTGGTATCTGACGGATACAGATATAAACTCAGATAATTCGAATAACTCTTATCTCAGCTCTAGAAGACAATAGAGAGGCTACGCGAACCCCTCGGCTTCCTCCGGTAGTCCGGTCAACTAGTATAGATCCATACACACCATTGTAGTAGGACTAGACACATCCATGTACTTATACAATATAGTACTTAGATCCCAAACAAGACGTAGGCCACTTCGCATTAAGTCCTGTTGTGTACCATACTTGTTCTTTTATCTCTCTGAATATCTTCCACATCTATACATGTTAGCTCTCAAAGGCTACCCTAGTCTAAGATCTGTTGGTTAAAACACTGAAAGGGATTTTCTTGTTCCGAGAAATACCTGTAATTGTATTTGTTTGGATTTGTATTTGATCCGTATTTGTATCCGATAATATCCGTATCTGGGGTATTTGTTTCCGAATCTGAGAAAAAGATGAAGACAAATATGAAATCACTAGTATCCATCCGTATACAATCTGTTTTCACTCCTATACCCTGGTTCCCTTGAGACTAGTCATTTGGTTGTGCTAAGACTTTTGCTATGGATCACTGCTAATTTCTTCTTATTAGTTTACATTGTTATACTTGTCAGTTTTGACATTAAGAATCTAAGGTTTGACTAATAATATTTTTTACACAATCAAATTATGTGGTATAAAAGTTCTATAATTAGATTCACAATCCAAAGTATTGTACACTAATAGCCTATAATTAAAATTATTTGTTTTAATCTTGCTTTACAATTTAATGGACAAAGTCTGTGAAGTAGATGGTGTTCTGTTAGTTTGTAATTTTGTATATGTCAATTTTTGGTAATCTGAAAGATGATGCTATGGTATTGTGAAGTAAATGATGTGCATAATAATGATGAATTAGGTAAAAATAGTGATTCCGGTTACTTCAATTCAGTTCTGGCATAATTGACCTATGAATTTGCTTCTTTGTGTCTAAAGTATTGCTCTTTTGTAAGGGGCTGAGCCGCTGAGGGATGTCATCATCTTCGTCATCGGTTGTCTATGAGGGGTGGATGGTCAGGTATGGTCGCCGCAAGATTGGGCGATCCTTCATCCACACGCGCTACTTTGTGCTGGAGACCCGGCTGCTGTCCTACTACAAACGCAAGCCCCAGCACAAGATGGCCAAGCTCCCCATTAAGTCCCTTCACATTGATGGAAACTGCAGGGTTGAGGACAGGGGCCTCAAGATGCACCATGGCCATGTATATCTCTTCTTTGAGTGCTCTTGATTCCTCCTTTACTGTAGCATTTGCATTCCATTCCATTTATTTTCTTTGCTCTTTTTTGTCATGCAGATGCTTTATGTTCTGTGCGTTTACAACAAAAGGGAGAAGCACCAGCGCATCACGGTTAGTCTTTTCTTATACCATATTACCATCAACCATAATCATTTTGTTACTTGCACTGTGCACGCATGGTGCCATATAAGCTCTCAACCTACTGCCACTCCAGTTAGTCCACAAATACCACACGATAATTTCTATGTGGTTTGTCGTTCCCATATGATTCTCTCATGGCAAGAAATTTCCTTTACTTGGGAGAAAAATAAAAGGATGCAAATATGGTGTCTATTTATTCAGCACAAACAAACGACAAACCTGCCAGTCTTCTTTTGCAGGTTTAGTATACTAACGATATGATTCATTCCACTTTTTTAGTACCATTTCCTTTTGGCTAGGTGAAAGTAGATGAGATTTGGATGAAATGCTGATTGATTAATCAAGAGAGAATACATGTACATATATAGGGGAGGAGACTTGAGACTAAAGGAAACCTCCTACATCTAAGGGATTCGGCAGGATTAGAAGATAATCCTGCAGGATCCTATCTCCTCCCCTGATCTCTCTAACTGCCATGCAGGGCCAGCCGGCTACAGCCAGGCGCAGGGCCATAGCACAGATAACAGAAAACACAATCTAACACCCCCCTGCAGTCGAAACGTCCGTGGAGCGGACATTGAGGCTGGACCGGAAATCACTGAATACGGAGGACGGTAGGCCTTTGGTGAAGACGTCGGCGAACTGAGATGTCGTGGGGACATGCAGGACTCGAACATCACCAAGAGCGACGCGTTCGCGGACAAAGTGAAGATCAATCTCAATGTGCTTGGTACGTTGATGTTGAACGGGGTTGGAAGACATGTAAACTGCACTGATGTTGTCACAATATACCAGGGTGGTCTTGCGTAGCGGGTTATGCAGTTCAGACAACAACTGACGGAGCCAGGAGACCTCTGCCACTGCATTGGCCACTGCGCGGTATTCTGCTTCGGCGCTGGAGCGGGACACCGTGTTCTGCCTCTTGGAGGACCAGGATATGAGATTGTCGCCAAGGAAGACAGCATATCCAGAGGTGGACTTGCGTGTGTCGGGGCAACCAGCCCAGTCGGCGTCAGAGTAAACAACTAGCTCCTGCTGAGACGAAGGGCGCACAAAGAGACCCAAGTGTAAGGTACCTCGGACGTAGCGCAGTATGCGCTTGAGGGCAGCCAAATGCGGTTCCCGGGGATCATGCATATGTAAACACACTTGCTGGACAGCATAGGCTATATCTGGGCGAGTGAAAGTGAGGTACTGGAGAGCTCCTGCTAGACTGCAAAAATCCGTAGGGTCTGAGACTGGATCGCCAGCAGACGGTAGCTTGGGGTTCACATCAACAGGAGTAGTGCATGGTTTGCAATCACTCATCCCAGCGCGCTCAAGTATCTCAATCATGTACTGCCGCTGGGAAAGAAACATGCCTGAAGAGGTGTGCTGGACGTGCATGCCGAGAAAATGGTGAAGCTTGCCAAGGTCTTTTATGGAAAACTCTTGCTGCAAGGCACTGATGGTTCGGCGCAGGAGTGATCCAGAGGAGGCAGTGAGCACAATATCGTCCACATAGAGAAGGAGGTACACCATGTCTTCTCCTTTGCGGTACACAAAGAGGGAAGTATCTGTTTTAGCCTCCACAAACCCAAGCTGCAGAAGATGAGTGGCAAAACGACTGTACCAGGCACGGGGGGCTTGCTTGAGGCCGTAGAGTGACCGGTTCAGGCGGCATACATAATCAGGATGGGTTGAATCTTCAAATCCAGCAGGCTGTGAGCAGTGAACGGTTTCAGAGAGAGTCCCATGGAGGAAGGCATTATTGACATCAAGTTGATGAACAGGCCATCCGCGAGAAAGGGCCAATGAGAGAACTGTCCGAACTGTTGCAGGTTTGACCACTGGACTAAATGTTTCAGAAAAATCAATTCCTGGCCGCTGAGTGAAACCGCGCAGAACCAATCGTGCTTTGTAGCACTCAAGAGAACCATCAGTGTTGAATTTGTGCTTGAATACCCACTTGCCTGTGACAATATTGGAGTGCGGCGGCCGGGGGATGAGATCCCAGGTGTTGTTGGCAATGAGGGCAGAGTACTCCTTTTCCATTGCAGTACGCCAATTTGGATCGGCGAGTGCAGCGCGGTAGCTTCTGGGGATTGGAGACAGAGCCGTTGCCTCGAATAGTGCTGGAAATCTGAGGCCGCGCTTCCCTCTGGTGATCATGCCGTGCTGGTTTGAAACAGTGGGAACTGGTACGGCTCCAGCAGGGATGGTGGGGGCAGTAGTAGCTGGGGAAGAAGCTGCTGCCGGTGGTGGTGCAGGGGCAGCAGGGCGTCGCCGAGAGTAAACTCGGCCGTAGAAGCGGCCTGGAGCAACGTCTGTGGGCGCTCGGGCGATGTTGTCGTCCGTTGGTGACAAGTGCTCGGCCAGAGCTAGTGCTGCTGCAGAGGAACGGCCGGCCGGTGTCACAGGGTCTCCTAGAGGCGACAGAGGCAGCAGCTGCACAGGGCTAGCGCAAGGACCGTCCGATGCCTGCTGCCGAGCCACGGCCGGCGCAGGAGAAGGTGGTATAGAGCCAGGCAGGATGCCTGGGGTGCCAGCGTGTGTAGTCCCTGGAGAAGAAGAAAAAACAGGTGACAATTCAAAGGGAACTGAAACCGGGTTAGTTAGATCATCTAAAAAATCAAATGCTGCACGTGTGGGGGGAGACGGATCCTCGGAAAAGGGAAATGAGGTCTCGTCGAAGACCACATGGCGCGAAATGATGAGCTGGTTAGAGTGTTTGTTAAGACAGAGATAGCCTTTGTGGTGGGGTGAGTAACCAAGGAAGACACAGAGAGCGGAGCGGGGAGCGAGCTTATGTGGTGCAATGGCGGTGAGGTTGGGGTAACATTTGCAACCGAAGACACGGAGGTGGTCATAGGATGGAGGTTTTCCGAACAGAGTGAGATGCGGTGTCGAAAAATTGAGTGTTTTGGTTGGCAAAATGTTGAGAAGGTAGGTCGCCGTACCAAGGGCGGCAACCCAAAAGCTAGGGGGAATGCTGGCATGAATGAGTAGGGAGCGAACGACATTGTTGATGGATCGGATAATGCGTTCAGCTTTACCATTCTGGGCTGAGGTGTAGGGGCAGGACATACGCAGATGAACACCATTGGAGGAGAAGAATGTGCGGGCGTTGAGGTTGTCAAACTCGCGGCCATTGTCGCACTAAACTCCTTGGATGGTGGTGCCAAACTGTGTACGGACGAAGGCAAAAAAATTGGTGAGGGTAGAGAAAGTGTCAGATTTTAGGCGCAAGGGAAACGTCCACAAATAATGAGAGCAATCGTCCAAAATGACCAAGTAGTATTTATGACCAGAGACACTAGTGACAGGAGATGTCCAAAGATCACAGTGAATTAATTGGAAAGTATGAGTAGCACGTGAGGACGATGCATGAAAGGGAAGGCGGACGTGGCGGCCTAACTGACAAGCGTGACACAAAGACGTGTTGTCACTCTTATTACAAGCAATGGCAGAAGACTGTGCTAAATGAGACAAAACTGCAGGACCAGGATGTCCAAGCCGCTGATGCCACAGGGATGGCGTGGACGCATGGAGTGTAGAAGCAGGCAGCCGCAAGGGGTAGAGAGGCCCAGGGCTGTCACATCTGATGATCTGGCGTCGGGTGGGAAGATCCTTCACAAAGCAGCCAAACGGGTCAAACTCAACAGAACAATTGTTGTCGGTAGTAAATTGACGAACAGAGATCAAATCCTTAATTAGTGAGGGAGAAACCAACACATTTTTAAGGGACAAATTATGAGGCAAAGATGTATGGCCAGTGGAAGTGACGGGAATAAGATGGCCATTACCGACAACAATGTGAGAAGGAAGAGACCGGGAGGAGGTTCTGTGAGAGATTGTACCCGCATCGGAGGTCATGTGGCTGGTGGCACCAGTGTCGAAGTGCCACTCCTGTTGCGGGGGAGGCTGCAGGGCGACGGTCTGGAAATTTGCAGCAAGAGTTTGCTGATCCCAGACTGGAGTGGATGGAGGTGTGGTGACGTAGCCTGGAGGTGGCCCATACGCAGCCGGAGGAACCCCCCATTGTCCAGTCCATTGACCGGGTGGTCCGGCGAGGAATGCGTGGGGCTGCTGAGGAGGCCGTGGAGCAGAGGGCGGTCGCTGGCCGGGCCACATGTAGATGGCCCCAGTCCAGGGGTTGTAGTAGCTGTGGCTATTAGCCTGACCCGCGGGTTGCTGCGAGGGGGCCGAGCCAGTAGAGCCGTCACCGCCGCCGCCGGAATTCTTCCCGCCGCGCTTCCCACGCTGGCCCGAGCCACCAGGTTGCTGCTGCTGCTGGGGGCGCGGGGACTGCTGCTGCTGCGGTGGGCGGGGAGCGTCACCCGTGGGGGCAGACTGCTTGGATCCGCCGCCGCTGCTGCCACTGCTGTCGCTGCCGGAGAGAGCAGCGAGGGCAGCCGCGGGGGGCCTTTGCCATGGTCATCTCTTCAAGAATCAGATCGTCGCGGACCTGCAGAAAACTTGGAAGTGGATTGGTGCGGCGAATGTGAAGACCAAGGGCGAGGAACTTCTCGTTGAGGCCGCGGACGATGTTGAGAACGAGAGTCCGATCGGAGACCGGCTCACCGAGGTCGCGGAGGTCCTCGGCCAATTTTTTGTAGCGGCGGCAGTAGTCGGCGACGGAGAGGTTCCCTTGGCAGAAGGAACGGAATTCCTGGTCGGCGTAGAGGGCGCGGGTGGTGCGATTTCCCAGGAACTGGGACTCGATGGAGAGCCACAACATGCGGGCGGTGGCGCCGCGCTGAGACACCGTGTCGGCGAGGTCGTCGGAGATGGTGCCGAGGATCCAGGTGCGTACGACGGCGTTCATGCGCACCCAATCAGGCGAGGTAGGGGCGACGTCGTCGGAAAGAACATGATGCTCCAGGGAGAATTTAGTGAGGGTGAGGAGGAAGGATTCGCACCATCTGGCGTAGAAGGACGAATTCATGTCGAGGAGCAGTGGTACGAGGGCGCGGATGTTCTGCACGGCAACAGCCTGGGCATGCAGGTTGAGGAGCGTCGCGGCCTCGTGTTGAAGAAGGGCTGCGTCGAGCGGAGAAGGCCGGACACCGGCACCGCGGGCTTCAGGATCCGGTGCGGCGGTGGAGTCATCATCGGCGTCCGGGGGCGGCATGGCTGCCGCGCGTTCGCGAGCGGCGCGCTCCAGGGCATCGCGGATGCGGGCGTCAGCGGCGTCGCACTCCTGTTGCGCGATGACAGCCTCGCGTTCGGCATCAGCCGCGCGAGCCAGGGCGGCGGCGCGCGCTCGCGATCTTCCTGAGCAGCGCGCAGGGAGGCAGCGCGCTCAGGGTCCGCGGTGGGATCAGCGACGTCGGGATCCGGGGGCATGGTGGCCCTTGGGTCGACGGATTCAACGCCGGAGGCGTCGTGTGGCGGCGACAGAGAGTGGCCAGCCATGGAGCAGCGCCGGAGGACAGGCGCGCTGGGCGGAAGCGTGTAGGGGTAGACCTAAACTCGTGATACCATGAAAGTAGATGAGATTTGGATGAAATGCTGATTGATTAATCAAGAGAGAATACATGTACATATATAGGGGAGGAGACTTGAGACTAAAGGAAACCTCCTACATCTAAGGGATTCGGCAGGATTAGAAGATAATCCTGCAGGATCCTATCTCCTCCCCTGATCTCTCTAACTGCCATGCAGGGCCAGCCGGCTACAGCCAGGCGCAGGGCCATAGCACAGATAACAGAAAACACAATCTAACACTAGGTATTCCTTTTTTTGCATGGGGGAGGGGGCTTCATGCCTTACATTAGATGTTTACTCTAACTAATCTAATTTCCCTTGTGCTGTGTTCCCTAACTTGTACCAGATGGCTGCATTCAACATTCAGGAAGCTTTAATTTGGAAGGAGAAAATTGAGATGGTCATTGATGAGGTTCTCCATGGCAAACCTTGAATCTCACCTGTATCTCTGCTTCGCTTAATTGACCTCAAAATTGCTCCTTTAGGGAGCACTAGCGCATGAAATTTTTTTGGCACCTATGTTACAGACTGGTGCACAGTGTTGATTTTGGATCTATGATAAATGCAACATTTGTTACTTCTTTTTGCCCACAACCTTCACTAGTATTTTTTAACTTTACACTTCTCCATCACACGGATTGATTCTTTTGAATTAATGCAGCAACAAGGAGTAGTGCCATCTGATGGTAATATACCCTATAGCTCATCGCAACAAAAGGCTAGATTAGATAATGGAAGGAAATCTTCCTCCTCTGATCAGGAAAGTCAGTAAGTGGATGTCTACCATGTTTCTTTTGCCAGTTAATTATGTATTTCCTTAGTTCTCTATGTGTTGTGCCTTTTTTCTTATCTTAGTTTCTTTTCTTGTGCTCCTATGTTATATTTTCCACTTTCTGTCATTATACTTCCATGTTGAACATTTCTTCATCAACAACCAAAGCATATATTGATATCTACTCGACTATTTCTGCTGAGGACATATGTGTTGATTATATCGGTGCCAACTGCCAACTGCCAACCGCCCGCTGCCACCGGGTGCCTGCCAGACACTTCTCCCCTCCCTCGTCGGGCTTTGAGGTGGAGGGAGCGGATAGCGGAGCTCAGGAGAAGGGAAAAGGAGGCTTGTATCAGTAGATATGGGTAAAATATGAAGTTTTAGGGAAAAAGATATAAGCAGACAAAATTTAATGAGTAGAAAACCATTTAATTAGTACAAAATTTAATTTAGCTCAAGGTAAGTGGGTCAAGCGCCAACCAAACGACAGTTTGCTAACTACACGAGGGCCCATTTGGCAGGATCCGCTCACAACGAACGAACGAATGGGCTTCCAGACTCTTCTAGGCCCACGCTGGCCCAGCAACACCGCCCACGGCCCACCTGGCGTCGGTGCGCACGTGGGATTTGTCGAAAGGGTCTATGATGGGCCCGTCAGTCTATGGCCCACACATTGTCGGCTCCCGCTTTCCGCCGGAAGCCGAAGCCGAAGCCGAAGCCGAAGCCGGTGCGGAGCGGTGCGGAGCGGCACGTGCTTATCCAGCCCCCCGGCGCCTTCGGGGTTGGACTTGTCCTCTCTCTCCGCTCCTCTCTCGCCCCTCTCCCTCCCTCTCCGCGCGGCGTCGACACGGCCGCCGACGCCGCCGGGGACCCAGATCTGGATCCGCGTAGGCCCCTCTCCCTCGGGTCGTCGCCGTCCGACTCGGCCTGCCCTGCCGCGCTGGTGAGCCGACGTCGTGAGACGGAAGTCCTCGTCGGCGCCGAATCGTCGTCCGCTGGCGTCGTCCCCAACGAAGCCGGCGATCGCCCCCCTCCCCTGCGCTGAAAGGTAGGGTCCTTGCTCTGCGGTGTCTGTTGGACCATTTCACGCCGGTGGATTTTACCGCAGATCAGTTTGTGTCGACATTCCGTGGTTGGTAGATTTATCATGATTGATCTGGGGATTGGCAGTGGAGGTTTAAGCACCGTAAAAGGTTTAGTAACACCATGTTTATCCAACTTTTAGGCATCATTGCAGATAATAGCCCTACATCCTGCTTGTGTGTATTGAGTTCATGAGTTGGAATGCAAGTGTTACACCTTAGGTTCTCCTCCAGATAGCCTCTACTCCTTATATTCTACTAATGCGTCTCATCAGTACTTGCAGCGTACCACTTGTCATATACACCATCGTTTTTACCCTATTTACTCAACTGTTCCATCCAATGATTTCAAAACGTCTAGTCGAGACTAGTCATAGGGGCACCGACTAGTTGCAACTAATAGTAGATTAGTCGTTGACTAGTGGCAAGGAAGAGAGGCTGGCGGCAGGGCCAGCAGCAGATGAGCAGAACAAATCGCAGCCTTGCAGGGAAGAGAGGCCGGCAGCAAGGAGAGCAGCCGAGGGCACTGAGCAGGTCGCAGCCTCGCAGGAAGAGAGGCCGGCGGCAGGGCAAGCAGAGGATGAGCACAGTAGAGGAGGCCAGATCGCTGGACCGCCGGAGGGCGTTGGCACAGTGGAGAGGGAGGGAACTAGGGCTGGAGGGTGGTGGCACAGTGGAGAGGGTTCGCTGGCGCTGGAGGTCTGGAGGCAGGCAGTGGCGGCTCCAAGGGGTAGTCCAGGTGGGCCCTGGACTACCCCAAAATTTGGCTCAATACATGTTTAGATATTTTATTTAAATATTGATTATGTTTATATTTTTTATTTATGGGTTGATTCTAGTGGATTTATGATATTAAGGGGTGTTTGGATCCAAGAGCTAAAGCAAAAGGAGCTAAAATTTAGCCTCTTTAGGGACTAAAAATCCAAACACCAAGGCTAAAAAGGGGCTAAAAATTTTTAGCCCATTAGCCCCTAAGGAGGAGGTTACAAGAGGGGCTAAAATGCTCATTTTCCACCCATATCCCCACTATGCATGCATGCATGAAAAGTAAGCAATAAAAAAGGGATATTTCGGTCATTATACATAGTAATAAATGTTTTTGAAAGAGGATGGCTGGGAAAATTAGTAGATTGATTATGGGGGAGCCCAAGGCTCAATATATATAGGCAAGGATGTCCCAGGAAATAGGAAAGCTCTAATCTAGAAGGAAAGAGCTAAACAAGGAAAGAGCTAAACAAGGAAGGAGCTAATCCAGCTAATCTAGGAGATCCTTGCCAAATAATCTAGGGAATCCTTGCCAAATATAAAAACTACCAAAACCAGGGAGGGAGGCACCTCTAGGGTTCCAGCCGAACCCCCCCTGGGCCCGTGGGCCTATACATAATGCTAACACGCCCCCGCAGTTTGAACGTCGGTGCTTAGCCACGGACATTCAGACTGGACCGAAACTCAGTGAACACCGAAGAAGGCAGCCCCTTCGTGAAGACGTCGGCGAACTGGGATGTCGTGGGAACATGAAGAACCCGCACGGCACCCATGGCGACCTTCTCACGGACGAAGTGAAGATCGATCTCGATGTGCTTCGTCCGTTGATGTTGTACCGGGTTGGAGGACATGTAGACTGCGCTGACATTATCACAGTAGACAATTGTGGCGCGGCGAAGCGGAATGTGGAGCTCGTGGAGGAGCTGGCGTAGCCAAGAAGCCTCAGCAACACCATTGGCGACAGCGCGGTACTCAGCTTCTGCACTGGAGCGAGAGACAGTATTCTGACGCTTGGAGGACCAGGAGACCAAGTTGTCGCCGAGGAACACAGCATAGCCCGAGGTGGACTTGCGCGTATCGGGACAACCAGCCCAGTCAGCATCAGAGTAGACCACCAAGTCATCCTGAGTCGATGGTCGGAGATGAAGACCCAGGTGAAGAGTACCCCGAATGTACCGAAGAATGCGCTTGAGAGCGGACAGGTGAGGCTCTCGCGGATCATGCATGTGAAGACAGACCTGCTGCACGGCGTAGGCAATGTCGGGCCGTGTGAAGGTCAGGTACTGCAGGGCGCCAGCAAGACTGCGGTAATCTGACGGGTCGGCGACTGGAGCTCCAGAGTCGGCTGAGGTCTTGGGACTGGTGTCAACAGGCGTAGTGCAAGGTTTGCACTCCGCCATGCCAGCACGATCCAAGATGTCCAACATATACTGCCGCTGAGAGAGAACCATACCATCAGCAGTGCGCTGAACCTGCATCCCCAAGAAGTGATGAAGTTCTCCCAAATCCTTCATGGCAAATTCCCGCTGGAGAGCCAGGATGACCTTCCGCAGAAGATGTGTCGAAGAAGCAGTGAGAACAATATCGTCGACATAGAGGAGCAGATAGGCCGTGTCAGATCCTCGGTGGTAGACGAACAGCGAAATGTCTGACTTGGCCTCCACAAAGCCGAGAGAGACCAGGTACGTGGCGAAGCGGCTGTACCAAGCACGAGGAGCCTACTTCAACCCATAAAGCGACTTGTTCAGGCGACAAACAAAGTCGGAGTGAGCAGGATCCTCGAATCCGGAGGGCTGAGCAGCGAACACCGTTTCTGTCAGGGTGCCATGGAGGAAGGCATTCTTGACGTCGAGCTGGTGAATTGGCCATTGGCGGGAGAGAGCCAAAGAGAGCACCGTGCGGACTGTGGCAGGCTTGACGACGGGACTGAAGGTCTCGGCAAAGTCAACTCCAGGACGCTGGGTGAAACCACGAAGGACCCAACGAGCCTTGTAGCGTTCCAGAGAACCATCGGCGTGGAACTTGTGCTTGAAGATCCACTTGCCCGTGACAGTGTTGGCATGTCGGGGGCGAGGAACCAAGTCCCAAGTCTGGTTCTGGAGAAGCGCTGTATGCTCTTCCTCCATAGCAGCCCGCCAATTGGGATTGGCAAGGGCACTACGGAAGGTCTTCGGAACCGGAGACAGGGGCGCAACATGGTATAGTACCGGCACGCGGAAGCCATCCTTGGCCCGAGTCACCATGCGATGCTGGTTGACTGTAGGTGGGACGGCGACAGCACCCCGGGGAAGAGGGCCGGGTGCTGGGGGAGCAGCCGGTGTTGCAGGGGCCGGCGCAGGAGCCGGTCCAGCCAGGGCTGGAGCGGCCGGCTTGGGGCGCCTAGAGTAGACGCGCAGAACTGGGGGTTGCGCGCTTGGTGGAGACGGTGCCGCGCGTGGCAGCGCGGGGAAGTCGCCCGGTTGTCCCGTACGTGGGGGTGCGGAGGGGGCCGGCGTGGCCGCGCCTGGCGAAGACAACAGCGCCCCGGTCGGCGAGGAGGGAGTCGAGGCCGCACGTGACACCGTGCCCGCACGTGGGAGTGCGAGGAACCCCGGGGGGACTGGGGGTGCAGGAAGAACGGCACCACGAGAGCCTGGAGATCCTGCAGAAGACATGGTCGGCAGTTCTAAAGGGACTGTCGGGTTAGGGAATTCATCTAGAAAGGTGAAGTCCGTAGCTGTGGGTGGCGAGGGTTGCTCGGCGAAAGGGAAGGTGGACTCGTCGAAGACAACGTGACGAGAGATGATGATTCTATTGGTGGTAGGATCAAGGCATCGGTACCCCTTATGGTGAGTGGAGTAGCCAAGGAAGATGCAAAGGGCAGAACGAGGTGCAAGTTTGTGGGGAGCAGTTGCCGAGAGATTGGGATAACACTTACAACCAAAAACGCGGAGATGATCGTAGGACGGCGCACTACCAAGCAGGGCAGAGTGCGGGGTCGAGAAATCGAGCGTCTTGGTTGGTAAGATGTTAAGGAGGAGGGTCGCAGTGTGCAACGCCTCGGCCCAATATGGAGGGGGCATGCTCGCCTGAAACAGAAGAGAGCGGATGACATCATTAGTGGTACGAATAATCCGCTCCGCTTTGCCATTCTGTGGGGACGTGTAGGGACACGACATGCGAAACAGGACGCCATGAGTGAGGAAGAAGGTGCGGGTGCTGGAGTTGTCGAACTCCTTGCCGTTGTCACTCTGGATGGCCTTAACGCGGGTGCCGAACTGGGTAGACACATAGGCAAAGAAGTTAGACAGAGTGGTAAAAGTGTCAGATTTCAGGCGTAAAGGGAATGTCCACAAGTAATGTGAGCAATCGTCAAGAACAACAAGATAATATTTGTAACCAGAGACACTAGCAACAGGTGATGTCCATAGGTCACAATGAATAAGATCAAAGTTGTTTGACGCCCGAGACGCTGAAGTACCAAAAGGAAGACGAACATGTCGTCCCAACTGACACGCATGACATAGAGAATCCAAACTTTTATTACAAGCCGGAATAGCTGAAGCGAGTTTGGAGAGGGCCTCGCGACCGGGATGGCCGAGGCGACGATGCCACAGGTAGGGTGGCGAAGAGCTGGCGACAAGGGAGTGAGCGACAGGCAGCTGCAAGGGGTAGAGCGGACCGGAGCTATTGCACCTGATGATCACGTTCCGCGAGAGAAGATCCTTCACAGAACAACCATACGGGTCAAACTCCACAGAGCAATTGTTATCGACAGTGAATTGGCGAACAGAAATAAGATTCTTGATAAGCTGAGGCGAAACAAGAACGTTATTTAAAGCAAGGGGGCCAAGTTGCGCCTTGCCGGTGGCAGTGACGGGCAAGAGCGAACCATTACCGACAACAATGGATGTGGGAGAGGGAAACCGAGGGATTGAGGAGTGAGAGAGAGTACCATCATCAGAAGTCATGTGGGAGGAAGCACCGGTGTCAAGGTACCAGTCGTTGTTCACCGGCGGAGTGACCGTCATGGTACTGAATGTAGAGGCCAGCGAGTTCTGGTCCCAAACCGGAGAGCCTACCATGGGCTGGTAGTGGGACGGCGCCAGCTGCTGCGGCTGGAAGGCCTGTTGGGCGGAGACGCCGGGGGCCGGCAGGTAGGCCGGCTGGGGAAGCTGCATCTGCTGAGCCAGCAGAGCCTGCTGCAGCGCCTGCTGCTGAGGGCCGACACGGCCCTGAGGGAGCGGGGCCAGCGGGGGAGTCCGGGGACCGGGCCACATTTGAATGGACCCGGTCCACGGATTGTAGACGGAGGGCCAGGTCGCGCCAGACCCAGCAGGCGCCCCAGGTGCGGAGGAGGGAGCGTTGGGACCTGGAGCAGAGGTGCTGCCAGCCCGACGGTCCTTCTTCTTCTTGTTCTTCGGCTTGGGGGCACCACCACCGGTCCGAGGAGGGCCACCGCCGGTCGCTGCAGGCTGGCGAGAGGAGCCAGTGGCGACAAGAGCAGTGGAGGGGGCAACAGGGTGCTGCACCATGTTGATCTCCTCGAGAAGGAGTTCGTTGCGGACGGCGGCGAAGGAGGGAAACGGGCGCCCGCGCCTGAGATGGACGCCGATGTCCTTGTAGCGCTCGTTGAGCCCACGAAGCACGTTGAGGACCAAGGTGCGGTCAGTGACGTGCTCGTTGAGATCAGCGAGATCGTCGGCCATCTTTTTGAAGCGCTTACAATACTCGGTGATGGAGAGATCACCTTGAGCAAACGCGCGAAATTTGGCGTCGAGGTGGAGGGCACGAGTCTCCTGGTTGCCGAGGAAGTGATCCTCGATGGCGAGCCAGGCCTCGCGGGCGGAGGCGCGGTGGTCGATCACGGCGTCGGCGAGGTCAGCGGAGACCGTGCTGTAGAGCCATGACTTGACGACGGCGTCCATCCGAGTCCAGTCGGCAAGGGCCGAGACGGAGTCGCTGTGGACGTGATCCAGCAGCGAGTATTTGGTGACGGCGAGGAGGAACTGCTCGCGCCAACGGGGGTAGTTGCCGGCGGTGTCGAGGACGGTTGGCACCAGGCTGCGTGCATTCTGCACGGAGACTGCCTGGGCGTGGAGGTTGAGGACAGCAGCGGCCTCGTGGAGCATCATGGCGTGGGTGACGCTCATGTTGCCGCCCGCGTGAGGCTGATCGACGGGATCAACCGCGGTGGCGGCGTCGGCCCGGGCCTTGGCCGCCCGAGCGAGGGCAGCGCGGACGCGCTCCGCGGCGGCGTCGTGCTCGTTGGAGGCGGCGGCGGCTTCCTGCTCAGCGGCCTGAGCAGCGGCCAGAGCAGCCTCGCGGAGGGCGCGGCGAGCCTCGGCGTCGGTCTGCGAAGAAGCATCGCCATCTAGGCGAGGCTGATCAGCAGGATCGACGTGGGAGGGGGGAGGAGTCCCAACCATACCGGTGCATAGCTAGTGTGCGCAGGGGCAGCGGAAGGGCGAGAGGGAAGAGTCCCGGTCTCGTGATACCATGAAAGAGGATGGCTGGGAAAATTAGTAGATTGATTATGGGGGAGCCCAAGGCTCAATATATATAGGCAAGGATGTCCCAGGAAATAGGAAAGCTCTAATCTAGAAGGAAAGAGCTAAACAAGGAAAGAGCTAAACAAGGAAGGAGCTAATCCAGCTAATCTAGGAGATCCTTGCCAAATAATCTAGGGAATCCTTGCCAAATATAAAAACTACCAAAACCAGGGAGGGAGGCACCTCTAGGGTTCCAGCCGAACCCCCCCTGGGCCCGTGGGCCTATACATAATGCTAACACGCCCCCGCAGTTTGAACGTCGGTGCTTAGCCACGGACATTCAGACTGGACCGAAACTCAGTGAACACCGAAGAAGGCAGCCCCTTCGTGAAGACGTCGGCGAACTGGGATGTCGTGGGAACATGAAGAACCCGCACGGCACCCATGGCGACCTTCTCACGGACGAAGTGAAGATCGATCTCGATGTGCTTCGTCCGTTGATGTTGTACCGGGTTGGAGGACATGTAGACTGCGCTGACATTATCACAGTAGACAATTGTGGCGCGGCGAAGCGGAATGTGGAGCTCGTGGAGGAGCTGGCGTAGCCAAGAAGCCTCAGCAACACCATTGGCGACAGCGCGGTACTCAGCTTCTGCACTGGAGCGAGAGACAGTATTCTGACGCTTGGAGGACCAGGAGACCAAGTTGTCGCCGAGGAACACAGCATAGCCCGAGGTGGACTTGCGCGTATCGGGACAACCAGCCCAGTCAGCATCAGAGTAGACCACCAAGTCATCCTGAGTCGATGGTCGGAGATGAAGACCCAGGTGAAGAGTACCCCGAATGTACCGAAGAATGCGCTTGAGAGCGGACAGGTGAGGCTCTCGCGGATCATGCATGTGAAGACAGACCTGCTGCACGGCGTAGGCAATGTCGGGCCGTGTGAAGGTCAGGTACTGCAGGGCGCCAGCAAGACTGCGGTAATCTGACGGGTCGGCGACTGGAGCTCCAGAGTCGGCTGAGGTCTTGGGACTGGTGTCAACAGGCGTAGTGCAAGGTTTGCACTCCGCCATGCCAGCACGATCCAAGATGTCCAACATATACTGCCGCTGAGAGAGAACCATACCATCAGCAGTGCGCTGAACCTGCATCCCCAAGAAGTGATGAAGTTCTCCCAAATCCTTCATGGCAAATTCCCGCTGGAGAGCCAGGATGACCTTCCGCAGAAGATGTGTCGAAGAAGCAGTGAGAACAATATCGTCGACATAGAGGAGCAGATAGGCCGTGTCAGATCCTCGGTGGTAGACGAACAGCGAAATGTCTGACTTGGCCTCCACAAAGCCGAGAGAGACCAGGTACGTGGCGAAGCGGCTGTACCAAGCACGAGGAGCCTACTTCAACCCATAAAGCGACTTGTTCAGGCGACAAACAAAGTCGGAGTGAGCAGGATCCTCGAATCCGGAGGGCTGAGCAGCGAACACCGTTTCTGTCAGGGTGCCATGGAGGAAGGCATTCTTGACGTCGAGCTGGTGAATTGGCCATTGGCGGGAGAGAGCCAAAGAGAGCACCGTGCGGACTGTGGCAGGCTTGACGACGGGACTGAAGGTCTCGGCAAAGTCAACTCCAGGACGCTGGGTGAAACCACGAAGGACCCAACGAGCCTTGTAGCGTTCCAGAGAACCATCGGCGTGGAACTTGTGCTTGAAGATCCACTTGCCCGTGACAGTGTTGGCATGTCGGGGGCGAGGAACCAAGTCCCAAGTCTGGTTCTGGAGAAGCGCTGTATGCTCTTCCTCCATAGCAGCCCGCCAATTGGGATCGGCAAGGGCACTACGGAAGGTCTTCGGAACCGGAGACAGGGGCGCAACATGGTATAGTACCGGCACGCGGAAGCCATCCTTGGCCCGAGTCACCATGCGATGCTGGTTGACTGTAGGTGGGACGGCGACAGCACCCCGGGGAAGAGGGCCGGGTGCTGGGGGAGCAGCCGGTGTTGCAGGGGCCGGCGCAGGAGCCGGTCCAGCCAGGAACACCCATGAAAAAAATCCTGGAGCCGCCACTGGAGGCAGGTGAGGTCTCGTGCAAACTGCTTTGCGGCAGCTGTTCATAGGTGAAAGGGGTTGTGCCTATTCTCTCTTGGCTGCTAGGGTTATTCACTCTTGGACTGGGCTGGCCCAAATCAGATCAGAATTCAAACATCACAGGCCTAACTAGTCGGCCAACTAATCGTGATTAGTTGGCCAATCAGAAAGTTAGTCGAGTTTTCGTATTGGAGGAGCTGATTACTTGCAAAATACCAGTCAAGCCAACTGTTGGGGGAAATAATCCCGTCAAGACCTGATGCTCCGAAGGTATATTCCGAAGTATGAGAGGTGCGAAGCCTCAAGCTATCACCGCCACGCTCTGAGGGGAGGAATTCGAAGCCCCAGACCAGGTTCGAAGCCTGTGCATAAACCCGGAGTGGGCTTTGCCTCCGAAGCATGTAGCCTTCGTATAAGCCTCGTCACCAGAGTATTCCCGGAGCCTCCTACTCCGAAGGGGCGCCGCCAAAAGGGACAAGACGTCTGCTTTATCTAAGTGTTCACATGGTGTTTGACCTTTTTGGCCCTATGGAGCCCGAGAACAATGCCCGCTATGGCGATTGTAACTAGAGAGCAGGATAGTCTTTTTCTATTATATCCATGCCTATAAATACCCCCTCATTTCTACTGTAAAAGGGACATCAAATACTAATACAAACAGAAACACTTCGAACTAGTCCAAGGTTATTATCCCCAGCGGAGGCCTGGATCGGTTCGCAGTCAACCATTTCAAGCAGTCAACCCTTCGAGGTTATTTTAAACCTGTTAGCGTAATCCTTTGCGCCAACACCAACTAATCATGATTAGTCGGCTGACTTGTAATCACTGGTTCCATCACATCGCTGTCCATGTCACCCCAGTATACCCCCCTACCAGTTGAGTCGGTGCATTTGGGAGTCATCATATGGGACATCCCATTTCTACCTGACAACAGGGGTGACACACATGATATCAACCACATTAAATGCAAGGTGAATGAAAGTAGGCATGTACATTTAATGTGAAATGATTGGGCGGCCAGGCGCACACTGTGGCCTAGTCACCCTGGCCACCCACCTTGACCGTTGGGGCCACGGAGAGAAGCCCTCCACTAGGGGAGGGGTCAGAGGCTCCATGAGGGCTGATCTCCTGCCAGCTTGTTCTGGTTTTGGTGGTTGTTTCGTTGCCCTGTTTCGCTATTCTTCTTCACCATGCCATGCTGACCATGGTCATGCTCGAGAAGAGTTGTGGCGCCTCCACGAAGTAGCGCTAATGTGGTTGGGCCTCTTTGTTGGCTCACAACCACGTAGGTTGAGCCGCCTACTGATTATGTCATGGGTTTATGTAAGTTATGTCCGCTTAAATAAAAGGAAGTGCACAAGGGTACATAGACAGATATGGATAGTATAGGATCAGATAATTTTTGGACAAGGTTACAGATACAAATACAGTATAGTTGGTATCTGACGGATACAGATATAAACTCAGATAATTCGAATAACTCTTATCTCAGCTCTAGAAGACAATAGAGAGGCTACGCGAACCCCTCGGCTTCCTCCGGTAGTCCGGTCAACTAGTATA
Organism: Zizania palustris; assembly: GCA_019279435.1. Taxonomy (NCBI): domain Eukaryota; kingdom Viridiplantae; phylum Streptophyta; class Magnoliopsida; order Poales; family Poaceae; genus Zizania; species Zizania palustris. The sequence goes on from JAAALK010000080.1 coordinate 11,327,540, forward strand.
GATCCATACACACCATTGTAGTAGGACTAGACACATCCATGTACTTATACAATATAGTACTTAGATCCCAAACAAGACGTAGGCCACTTCGCATTAAGTCCTGTTGTGTACCATACTTGTTCTTTTATCTCTCTGAATATCTTCCACATCTATACATGTTAGCTCTCAAAGGCTACCCTAGTCTAAGATCTGTTGGTTAAAACACTGAAAGGGATTTTCTTGTTCCGAGAAATACCTGTAATTGTATTTGTTTGGATTTGTATTTGATCCGTATTTGTATCCGATAATATCCGTATCTGGGGTATTTGTTTCCGAATCTGAGAAAAAGATGAAGACAAATATGAAATCACTAGTATCCATCCGTATACAATCTGTTTTCACTCCTATACCCTGGTTCCCTTGAGACTAGTCATTTGGTTGTGCTAAGACTTTTTGCTATGGATCACTGCTAATTTCTTCTTATTAGTTTACATTGTTATACTTGTCAGTTTTGACATTAAGAATCTAAGGTTTGACTAATAATATTTTTTACACAATCAAATTATGTGGTATAAAAGTTCTATAATTAGATTCACAATCCAAAGTATTGTACACTAATAGCCTATAATTAAAATTATTTGTTTTAATCTTGCTTTACAATTTAATGGACAAAGTCTGTGAAGTAGATGGTGTTCTGTTAGTTTGTAATTTTGTATATGTCAATTTTTGGTAATCTGAAAGATGATGCTATGGTATTGTGAAGTAAATGATGTGCATAATAATGATGAATTAGGTAAAAATAGTGATTCCGGTTACTTCAATTCAGTTCTGGCATAATTGACCTATGAATTTGCTTCTTTGTGTCTAAAGTATTGCTCTTTTGTAAGGGGCTGAGCCGCTGAGGGATGTCATCATCTTCGTCATCGGTTGTCTATGAGGGGTGGATGGTCAGGTATGGTCGCCGCAAGATTGGGCGATCCTTCATCCACACGCGCTACTTTGTGCTGGAGACCCGGCTGCTGTCCTACTACAAACGCAAGCCCCAGCACAAGATGGCCAAGCTCCCCATTAAGTCCCTTCACATTGATGGAAACTGCAGGGTTGAGGACAGGGGCCTCAAGATGCACCATGGCCATGTATATCTCTTCTTTTGAGTGCTCTTGATTCCTCCTTTACTGTAGCATTTGCATTCCATTCCATTTATTTTCTTTGCTCTTTTTTGTCATGCAGATGCTTTATGTTCTGTGCGTTTACAACAAAAGGGAGAAGCACCAGCGCATCACGGTTAGTCTTTTCTTATACCATATTACCATCAACCATAATCATTTTGTTACTTGCACTGTGCACGCATGGTGCCATATAAGCTCTCAACCTACTGCCACTCCAGTTAGTCCACAAATACCACACGATAATTTCTATGTGGTTTGTCGTTCCCATATGATTCTCTCATGGCAAGAAATTTCCTTTACTTGGGAGAAAAATAAAAGGATGCAAATATGGTGTCTATTTATTCAGCACAAACAAACGACAAACCTGCCAGTCTTCTTTTGCAGGTTTAGTATACTAACGATATGATTCATTCCACTTTTTTAGTACCATTTCCTTTTGGCTAGGTGAAAGTAGATGAGATTTGGATGAAATGCTGATTGATTAATCAAGAGAGAATACATGTACATATATAGGGGAGGAGACTTGAGACTAAAGGAAACCTCCTACATCTAAGGGATTCGGCAGGATTAGAAGATAATCCTGCAGGATCCTATCTCCTCCCCTGATCTCTCTAACTGCCATGCAGGGCCAGCCGGCTACAGCCAGGCGCAGGGCCATAGCACAGATAACAGAAAACACAATCTAACACCCCCCTGCAGTCGAAACGTCCGTGGAGCGGACATTGAGGCTGGACCGGAAATCACTGAATACGGAGGACGGTAGGCCTTTGGTGAAGACGTCGGCGAACTGAGATGTCGTGGGGACATGCAGGACTCGAACATCACCAAGAGCGACGCGTTCGCGGACAAAGTGAAGATCAATCTCAATGTGCTTGGTACGTTGATGTTGAACGGGGTTGGAAGACATGTAAACTGCACTGATGTTGTCACAATATACCAGGGTGGTCTTGCGTAGCGGGTTATGCAGTTCAGACAACAACTGACGGAGCCAGGAGACCTCTGCCACTGCATTGGCCACTGCGCGGTATTCTGCTTCGGCGCTGGAGCGGGACACCGTGTTCTGCCTCTTGGAGGACCAGGATATGAGATTGTCGCCAAGGAAGACAGCATATCCAGAGGTGGACTTGCGTGTGTCGGGGCAACCAGCCCAGTCGGCGTCAGAGTAAACAACTAGCTCCTGCTGAGACGAAGGGCGCACAAAGAGACCCAAGTGTAAGGTACCTCGGACGTAGCGCAGTATGCGCTTGAGGGCAGCCAAATGCGGTTCCCGGGGATCATGCATATGTAAACACACTTGCTGGACAGCATAGGCTATATCTGGGCGAGTGAAAGTGAGGTACTGGAGAGCTCCTGCTAGACTGCAAAAATCCGTAGGGTCTGAGACTGGATCGCCAGCAGACGGTAGCTTGGGGTTCACATCAACAGGAGTAGTGCATGGTTTGCAATCACTCATCCCAGCGCGCTCAAGTATCTCAATCATGTACTGCCGCTGGGAAAGAAACATGCCTGAAGAGGTGTGCTGGACGTGCATGCCGAGAAAATGGTGAAGCTTGCCAAGGTCTTTTATGGAAAACTCTTGCTGCAAGGCACTGATGGTTCGGCGCAGGAGTGATCCAGAGGAGGCAGTGAGCACAATATCGTCCACATAGAGAAGGAGGTACACCATGTCTTCTCCTTTGCGGTACACAAAGAGGGAAGTATCTGTTTTAGCCTCCACAAACCCAAGCTGCAGAAGATGAGTGGCAAAACGACTGTACCAGGCACGGGGGGCTTGCTTGAGGCCGTAGAGTGACCGGTTCAGGCGGCATACATAATCAGGATGGGTTGAATCTTCAAATCCAGCAGGCTGTGAGCAGTGAACGGTTTCAGAGAGAGTCCCATGGAGGAAGGCATTATTGACATCAAGTTGATGAACAGGCCATCCGCGAGAAAGGGCCAATGAGAGAACTGTCCGAACTGTTGCAGGTTTGACCACTGGACTAAATGTTTCAGAAAAATCAATTCCTGGCCGCTGAGTGAAACCGCGCAGAACCAATCGTGCTTTGTAGCACTCAAGAGAACCATCAGTGTTGAATTTGTGCTTGAATACCCACTTGCCTGTGACAATATTGGAGTGCGGCGGCCGGGGGATGAGATCCCAGGTGTTGTTGGCAATGAGGGCAGAGTACTCCTTTTCCATTGCAGTACGCCAATTTGGATCGGCGAGTGCAGCGCGGTAGCTTCTGGGGATTGGAGACAGAGCCGTTGCCTCGAATAGTGCTGGAAATCTGAGGCCGCGCTTCCCTCTGGTGATCATGCCGTGCTGGTTTGAAACAGTGGGAACTGGTACGGCTCCAGCAGGGATGGTGGGGGCAGTAGTAGCTGGGGAAGAAGCTGCTGCCGGTGGTGGTGCAGGGGCAGCAGGGCGTCGCCGAGAGTAAACTCGGCCGTAGAAGCGGCCTGGAGCAACGTCTGTGGGCGCTCGGGCGATGTTGTCGTCCGTTGGTGACAAGTGCTCGGCCAGAGCTAGTGCTGCTGCAGAGGAACGGCCGGCCGGTGTCACAGGGTCTCCTAGAGGCGACAGAGGCAGCAGCTGCACAGGGCTAGCGCAAGGACCGTCCGATGCCTGCTGCCGAGCCACGGCCGGCGCAGGAGAAGGTGGTATAGAGCCAGGCAGGATGCCTGGGGTGCCAGCGTGTGTAGTCCCTGGAGAAGAAGAAAAAACAGGTGACAATTCAAAGGGAACTGAAACCGGGTTAGTTAGATCATCTAAAAAATCAAATGCTGCACGTGTGGGGGGAGACGGATCCTCGGAAAAGGGAAATGAGGTCTCGTCGAAGACCACATGGCGCGAAATGATGAGCTGGTTAGAGTGTTTGTTAAGACAGAGATAGCCTTTGTGGTGGGGTGAGTAACCAAGGAAGACACAGAGAGCGGAGCGGGGAGCGAGCTTATGTGGTGCAATGGCGGTGAGGTTGGGGTAACATTTGCAACCGAAGACACGGAGGTGGTCATAGGATGGAGGTTTTCCGAACAGAGTGAGATGCGGTGTCGAAAAATTGAGTGTTTTGGTTGGCAAAATGTTGAGAAGGTAGGTCGCCGTACCAAGGGCGGCAACCCAAAAGCTAGGGGGAATGCTGGCATGAATGAGTAGGGAGCGAACGACATTGTTGATGGATCGGATAATGCGTTCAGCTTTACCATTCTGGGCTGAGGTGTAGGGGCAGGACATACGCAGATGAACACCATTGGAGGAGAAGAATGTGCGGGCGTTGAGGTTGTCAAACTCGCGGCCATTGTCGCACTAAACTCCTTGGATGGTGGTGCCAAACTGTGTACGGACGAAGGCAAAAAAATTGGTGAGGGTAGAGAAAGTGTCAGATTTTAGGCGCAAGGGAAACGTCCACAAATAATGAGAGCAATCGTCCAAAATGACCAAGTAGTATTTATGACCAGAGACACTAGTGACAGGAGATGTCCAAAGATCACAGTGAATTAATTGGAAAGTATGAGTAGCACGTGAGGACGATGCATGAAAGGGAAGGCGGACGTGGCGGCCTAACTGACAAGCGTGACACAAAGACGTGTTGTCACTCTTATTACAAGCAATGGCAGAAGACTGTGCTAAATGAGACAAAACTGCAGGACCAGGATGTCCAAGCCGCTGATGCCACAGGGATGGCGTGGACGCATGGAGTGTAGAAGCAGGCAGCCGCAAGGGGTAGAGAGGCCCAGGGCTGTCACATCTGATGATCTGGCGTCGGGTGGGAAGATCCTTCACAAAGCAGCCAAACGGGTCAAACTCAACAGAACAATTGTTGTCGGTAGTAAATTGACGAACAGAGATCAAATCCTTAATTAGTGAGGGAGAAACCAACACATTTTTAAGGGACAAATTATGAGGCAAAGATGTATGGCCAGTGGAAGTGACGGGAATAAGATGGCCATTACCGACAACAATGTGAGAAGGAAGAGACCGGGAGGAGGTTCTGTGAGAGATTGTACCCGCATCGGAGGTCATGTGGCTGGTGGCACCAGTGTCGAAGTGCCACTCCTGTTGCGGGGGAGGCTGCAGGGCGACGGTCTGGAAATTTGCAGCAAGAGTTTGCTGATCCCAGACTGGAGTGGATGGAGGTGTGGTGACGTAGCCTGGAGGTGGCCCATACGCAGCCGGAGGAACCCCCCATTGTCCAGTCCATTGACCGGGTGGTCCGGCGAGGAATGCGTGGGGCTGCTGAGGAGGCCGTGGAGCAGAGGGCGGTCGCTGGCCGGGCCACATGTAGATGGCCCCAGTCCAGGGGTTGTAGTAGCTGTGGCTATTAGCCTGACCCGCGGGTTGCTGCGAGGGGGCCGAGCCAGTAGAGCCGTCACCGCCGCCGCCGGAATTCTTCCCGCCGCGCTTCCCACGCTGGCCCGAGCCACCAGGTTGCTGCTGCTGCTGGGGGCGCGGGGACTGCTGCTGCTGCGGTGGGCGGGGAGCGTCACCCGTGGGGGCAGACTGCTTGGATCCGCCGCCGCTGCTGCCACTGCTGTCGCTGCCGGAGAGAGCAGCGAGGGCAGCCGCGGGGGGCCTTTGCCATGGTCATCTCTTCAAGAATCAGATCGTCGCGGACCTGCAGAAAACTTGGAAGTGGATTGGTGCGGCGAATGTGAAGACCAAGGGCGAGGAACTTCTCGTTGAGGCCGCGGACGATGTTGAGAACGAGAGTCCGATCGGAGACCGGCTCACCGAGGTCGCGGAGGTCCTCGGCCAATTTTTTGTAGCGGCGGCAGTAGTCGGCGACGGAGAGGTTCCCTTGGCAGAAGGAACGGAATTCCTGGTCGGCGTAGAGGGCGCGGGTGGTGCGATTTCCCAGGAACTGGGACTCGATGGAGAGCCACAACATGCGGGCGGTGGCGCCGCGCTGAGACACCGTGTCGGCGAGGTCGTCGGAGATGGTGCCGAGGATCCAGGTGCGTACGACGGCGTTCATGCGCACCCAATCAGGCGAGGTAGGGGCGACGTCGTCGGAAAGAACATGATGCTCCAGGGAGAATTTAGTGAGGGTGAGGAGGAAGGATTCGCACCATCTGGCGTAGAAGGACGAATTCATGTCGAGGAGCAGTGGTACGAGGGCGCGGATGTTCTGCACGGCAACAGCCTGGGCATGCAGGTTGAGGAGCGTCGCGGCCTCGTGTTGAAGAAGGGCTGCGTCGAGCGGAGAAGGCCGGACACCGGCACCGCGGGCTTCAGGATCCGGTGCGGCGGTGGAGTCATCATCGGCGTCCGGGGGCGGCATGGCTGCCGCGCGTTCGCGAGCGGCGCGCTCCAGGGCATCGCGGATGCGGGCGTCAGCGGCGTCGCACTCCTGTTGCGCGATGACAGCCTCGCGTTCGGCATCAGCCGCGCGAGCCAGGGCGGCGGCGCGCGCTCGCGATCTTCCTGAGCAGCGCGCAGGGAGGCAGCGCGCTCAGGGTCCGCGGTGGGATCAGCGACGTCGGGATCCGGGGGCATGGTGGCCCTTGGGTCGACGGATTCAACGCCGGAGGCGTCGTGTGGCGGCGACAGAGAGTGGCCAGCCATGGAGCAGCGCCGGAGGACAGGCGCGCTGGGCGGAAGCGTGTAGGGGTAGACCTAAACTCGTGATACCATGAAAGTAGATGAGATTTGGATGAAATGCTGATTGATTAATCAAGAGAGAATACATGTACATATATAGGGGAGGAGACTTGAGACTAAAGGAAACCTCCTACATCTAAGGGATTCGGCAGGATTAGAAGATAATCCTGCAGGATCCTATCTCCTCCCCTGATCTCTCTAACTGCCATGCAGGGCCAGCCGGCTACAGCCAGGCGCAGGGCCATAGCACAGATAACAGAAAACACAATCTAACACTAGGTATTCCTTTTTTTGCATGGGGGAGGGGGCTTCATGCCTTACATTAGATGTTTACTCTAACTAATCTAATTTCCCTTGTGCTGTGTTCCCTAACTTGTACCAGATGGCTGCATTCAACATTCAGGAAGCTTTAATTTGGAAGGAGAAAATTGAGATGGTCATTGATGAGGTTCTCCATGGCAAACCTTGAATCTCACCTGTATCTCTGCTTCGCTTAATTGACCTCAAAATTGCTCCTTTAGGGAGCACTAGCGCATGAAATTTTTTTGGCACCTATGTTACAGACTGGTGCACAGTGTTGATTTTGGATCTATGATAAATGCAACATTTGTTACTTCTTTTTGCCCACAACCTTCACTAGTATTTTTTAACTTTACACTTCTCCATCACACGGATTGATTCTTTTGAATTAATGCAGCAACAAGGAGTAGTGCCATCTGATGGTAATATACCCTATAGCTCATCGCAACAAAAGGCTAGATTAGATAATGGAAGGAAATCTTCCTCCTCTGATCAGGAAAGTCAGTAAGTGGATGTCTACCATGTTTCTTTTGCCAGTTAATTATGTATTTCCTTAGTTCTCTATGTGTTGTGCCTTTTTTCTTATCTTAGTTTCTTTTCTTGTGCTCCTATGTTATATTTTCCACTTTCTGTCATTATACTTCCATGTTGAACATTTCTTCATCAACAACCAAAGCATATATTGATATCTACTCGACTATTTCTGCTGAGGACATATGTGTTGATTATATCGGTGCCAACTGCCAAACTACCAACATTTTTCTTGTACCAATATATTTGTTCTTTGCTTTGCATCTTTTATATCTTCTCGTGAGAGATGACAGCTAGTATTTGTACAACATGCTTCAATAGGATATTCTATTTTTAATAAATTTTGTACTGGATCGAGAATCAATTAGACAATTATGGATTTTCATGGTATGCTCATAATTTAATTATTTATGTGGTGTGCTGTTAATCTATTATGACATCATGCTATGTAATCTGATCAGTTTATTTTGTTTTAAATGACTAGAACAAGGAGCAATGCCTCAACTCTTTGGTGTTTAATTTTTGCAATAGTTTCTGGTGTTGTAAACATATGGTCTTATCATTCCTGAAAAAGAACAAAGACCTGATCTTGAAACCATATGAACTGCCTTAGTAATTTAATTTTTTTGTAGAGAACAAATATTTAAATTCTTGGTATCGCCATTGGAAAAAAAACATTTGAACTCTTCAGGTTTCTCTGTGCTTATTATCACATCAACTTATGCTTTGTGTAACCCTGTTTTCTTTTGTTCAAGTTTAGTGTGATGTAGTTATTATCTTTTATCATACTGACATGTTTCCTTATTTTGTTCTGGCAGGTACAGTAATGAAGAGGAAGAAGAAGAGGAGGACAACCAACGATCATTAATGCGGAGAACTACAATTGGAAATGGTCGGTGACATGGCATTGGGCATGACTTGTCTGTTCCCTCCTTACATATTTTTTCTAGTTCCAACTGGAAATTTAATTTATTATTGCCATTTGTAGGTCCTCCTGAATCATTGTATGATTGGACCCGTGAAAATGATTTGGGAATATCAAATCAGGGAAGTCCTGATCAAGTTTTCTCTAGAAAACACTGGCGCCTTGTCAGATGTCAAAATGGCAAGAACTTCTATTCTGTCCCTTACTCTATTTCTTTAATGTAACTGGGATGTTCATTTGACATTCTGATGTGATGTTAATTTAAATTTGGCTTCAGGTCTCCGCATTTTTGAGGAGCTACAAGAAGTTGATTACCTTGTAAGTTGTTGATTATTGTAGGTATGAACAGGTAGTTTGAATCTTTGGCTTCATTCCTTTGTTGCTTGATGCTTGTGTAGTTTTGACAGGCAAGAAGCTGTAGCAGAGCAATGAAGGCTGTTGGTGTGGTTGAGGCATCCTGTGAGGCTATATTTCAGCTTGTGATGAGCATGGATACCACCCGTTTTGAGTACATTTTCATTTGTTTCAACTTTCATTAAATTAACTGTTGCGTGTTCAAAGCCTTTCAATCCTAAGAAAGTTTGGGTAGGCTAGAGTTGAAACCCAAACTTGGGTTTCATCTATCCTTACTTTTTTCTCTTTTTTCCAGGTGGGACTGCAGCTTCCAGTATGGTAGTCTAGTGGAAGAGGTAGATGGTCACACTGCAATATTATACCATAGGCTACAGCTGGATTGGTTCTCAATGTATGTTTTGCTTTTTGTTGGAAATATCCCTTTCTTTACCCACTTCATTTCCCTAGCAAATGTGTTACATACATATTCCTGGCAGATGTTTACTATTTTATCTCTGTTGTGGAGCTAATAAATTGGAAACGATAATCTAGGCTAATTATGTTAATTTTTTGGCGTTTATTCATTAAAATGCAGTACAGAGGAACTTGAACTCACACTACCTTGCATTGTTTGATATTGTGCATTAAGTTTTATAATTCATGATTACGACAATGTTTCACCATTAAATTTAGCCTCGTTATTGATGACTTTCACAGTTATTTACTTTACTAAGGGGTCTAACATGAAATTGATTATTTACTTACCAGGTTTGTTTGGCCTCGTGATCTTTGTTATGTACGATATTGGCGACGTAATGACGATGGGAGCTATGGTTGGTATTCTTGGGTTTTTACATGTAGCCATCAAGCCATGTGTGCATACACGGAACATATGTATATGGATGTATGCTAATTTGTTTTCTTGATTTTTATTGATGATTGCATTTTTTTCCATTTGCAGTTGTGCTATTTCAATCTAGAGAACACCCAAACTGTGATCCACAACCAGGATTTGTGAGGGCAAATATAGAGAGTAAGGAAATTGTTTTTTTTTCTGAATTCACTACAACAAAAACCATCTGCATTAATGTTAATGTACTATAGGTACCAGGTTTTCTTTAACAAATTCTCTCTTGTGTACATTTTTAGGTGGAGGTTTTAATATTTCTCCACTGAAATGCCGTAATGGAAGAATCCGAACTCAAGTACAGCATCTTATGCAGATAGATTTAAAGGGCTGGGGAGTTGGTTACTTACCTTCTTTCCAGCAGCATTGCCTTCTTCATATGCTGAATAGTGTTGCTGGTACAACTCTTGGTTCCAGAATAACCTTGTGAATATCTTTTTCCAGATAACCATAATTCCATAACACACAGGAAATTCTTGTTTTGTCTGGTGTGTGGTTTAGGATTTTATGTTTTAAGTTTTAACTAATCTTGGTGGATTGGTTTGATTAGAACAGGATCTCGTTGTTTAGCTGAAGCTTGGGTAATGTGTCATTTTAGTTAGCTGGCTCGATGTTAATCCATTGCAAGTAACAAGGAGTCCAAGTAATGTTGGATGTGTTAACAGGTTTTTGTCCTGGGTGCATGAAGTGATATTTCTTGCAATATATTCAGCGTTAATCCATTGCAAGTAACTGGGACTATGTTGTAGAAGAGAAAGGAGGAAGGGAAAAATGCCACACTACCAAAGGCAGGGGTGGCAGTCTATTAATAGCCAAATAGGCTGCATTACAGGAGATTACATTCCTCTATTAGAGATACTAAACTAGGCAAGTGCAATGGTAAATAGAAGGCCTAATAAACAGAAATATTCCTAATATATGTAAGGCATACATCAAGGAGAAAATCTCTCTAACACCCCCCGCAGTCGCAGCGGGAGGTTGGTGAATGCCAAGACTGAACTTAAAATCTAGAAACAACTTGGAGAGAGGCCCTTTGTCATAATGTCTGCAAATTGCAAGGCATATGGAACATGCAGCACATGAACTTCACCGAGGGAGACTTTGTCACACACAAAATGGATATCAATTTCTATGTGCTTGGTGCGCTTGTGCTGGACAGGATTAGCAGATATGTAAACAGCGCTGACATTGTCGCAATAGACAACAGTGGCCTTGCTGAGAGGAAGATGAAGTTCCTGAAGAAGTTGGCGGATCCAGCAACACTCAGCAACAACGTGAGCCACTGCTCTGTATTCTGCCTCAGCACTAGACCATGAGATGATTGGCTGCCGCTTGGAGGACCAAGAAATGAGGTTATCGCCTAGGTAAATACAAAAGCCTGAGGTGGAGCGTCGAGAATCAGGACAACCGGCCCAATTAGCATCTGAATATGCAGTTAAATCAGAGGAGGATGCATGGAAATGCAAGCCATCGTCAACATTGCCCTTAATATATTGCAGAATGTGCTTCACTAGAGCAAGATGTGGCTCTCTTGGATCATGCATATGCAAGCAGGCCCACTGAACAGCATACTGAATATCTAGTCGAGTCAAAGTCAGGTACTGAAGAGCCCCAGTAATACTGCGGTAATCTGAAGGATCAGAAACCGGGGCACCATCAATAGCAGAAAGTTTGGATTGAGTGTCAACAGGAGTGATTGTAGCATGTTAGTCACTCATGCCGGCACGATGCAGAAGATCCAAGGCATACTGCTGTTGAGACAATAACAGACCAGTGGCTGATCGAGTGACTGAAATACCAAGTAGTGGAGATCACCATGGTCAGTCATAGCAAACTTGAGTTAAGAGAGGCAGTCAACCGCTGGAGGAGAGCATCCGTTGAGGCAATGATAATAATATCATCCACATATAGCAGAATGTAAGCAAGCTGATCACTTGACTGCAGAATAAATAGTGAGGTGTCTGAGGCAGTAGCGGTAAAACCCAAACCAGTGAGGTAGTTAGAGAACCGTTGGTACCAAGCCCGGGGAGTCTGTTTAAGACCATAGAGAGACTTGATGAGCTTACACACATGCTGAGGATGACAGGAATCAACGAATTTTGATGGCTGTTCACAATATACAGTTTCATTTAGATCCCCATGGAGGAAAGCATTCTTCACGTCCAATTGCCGAATAGACTAGCCCTTAGAGATGGCAATGCTGAGAATGATCCGAATGGTAGCAGGCTTGACGACGGGGCTGAAAGTCTCATCATGGTCGATACCAAGTTGCTGAGAATATCCACGGACTACCCAACGAGCTTTATGGCGAGCAAGGGTACCGTCTGAATGGAATTTGTGCCTGAAAACCCACTTGCCGGATACAATATTAGCACCTGGAGGGTGAGGAACAAGTACCCATGTGTCGTTATCAACAAGAGCCTGAAACTCCATGGTCATAGCATGCCGCCATTGAGGGTCCTTCAGAGCGGACAGGTAGGACTTTGGAATTGGGAAGGCAGCAGGCATAGCAGGTGGGAACAACAGGCAGTGTTGAAACAAAGAAGCCGTAGCGGTGGACAAGAGCTGCAATCCCATCTTTGGCCCACGTCCGCATGGGATGAGGACCAATGCTAGGCCGAGCTGTACTGGTGCAGGAGCAGGCTGCGGCATTGCAGCAGCAGAGCACCTGGAATAGACCATACGGACCGGCGCCAAGGTAGGTCAACATCATCCTGTAAAAAAACAAGATCTCGTGCCGAAGTACTCGGAGACGAGGTGAGTGAGGCAAAGGGAAATGTCGCCTCATCAAAGATCACATGGCGGGAGATAATAATGCGGCGACTCATTGGATCATAGCACCTATAGCCTTTGTGATTAGAAGGATACCCAAGAAACACACAGGGAGTGGATCGAGGCTGAAGTTTGTGGGCTAGTGTGTTTGGGAAACATAGACAACCAAAAACACGAAGGTGGTCATATGATGGGGCTATGTTATGCAGAGCTTGGAAAGGAGTTACATGGGAAAGAGCAGCACTAGGACGACGGTTAAGCAAGTAAGTTGCAGTGGCTAAAGCTTCTGCCCAAAAGCGAGGTGGGAGTTGAGCCTGAAGGAGAGTGCGCACAATATCATTAATAGTTCGGAGTGCAGGCTCAGTCTTGCTGTTTTGAGGCGAGGTGTAGGGGCAGGAGCAGCGAAGGATGACTCCTTTCCTGTCCAAGAAAGCCAAAGCAGCGGAGTTGACAAACTCTTTTCCATTATCAGTTTGTATAGCGCGAATATCAGTCCTGAATTGAGTGTGAACAAAGGCAAAAAAGGTCTGCAGCTTAATCAGAACATTAGATTTATGGTGGAGAGGAAAGGTCCAATAAAAATGAGTGAAATCATCCACTATAACAATGGATTAATTCAAAGGGTTTACTAGAGAAACTGAGGGAAGAATCAAAAGGTAACCAAACACTTTTGCCAAGCTGTCAGGCATGACATAAAGAGCGGCACAATTTTATTGAGTTGGAGCTAAGACGACGAAGTTGATTGGTGGAGTCGCGTCCAGGATGACCAAGACGCCAATGCCATACTTTAGGGGAGACTGCAAGGGAGGCAAAAATAGCAGTGGAGCTGGCTGGTGTGTCAGGAAAAATGTAGAGGTCTCCATGGCTATTGCAGCGATATAGAGTTGCCTTCGTGTGCAGGTCCTTCATAGAAAAGCCGAAGGGGTCAAATTCAATAGAACAGGTGTTATCACGAGTAAATTATCAGAACAGAGAGCAAGTTACGACACGATTTAAGTGAAATGAAGGCCCAAATGGGGATCGAATGGTGCAGGAACCAGCATAGCAGATAGGGACCGTAGAACCATTACCCACGGTTACATGAGAAATAGGGAAGACCGGGGAGAGGCAATGCAGGTTACCATCATCAGGAGTCATGTGGGCAGAAGCACTGGAGTCCATGACCCATCCACCAGTACCACCGAGCTAGAAAGAATTCAGCGCCGAGATAAGGTTGGCACTGTCCTAGGAGGCAGGAGTCGGTGTAGAGGGCTGGGACTGGAAAGGTGGTGGTGTTGTAGTGTTGAACGCCTGAGGAGGATGCGGACCAAGGATCCCCGGAGCACCGCGTCCAAAGGGGGCTGGTGGTGCAAAAACAACACTGGATGGTGTCCAATGCCCCTGTGCCCACTGCCCAGGGCCGGGACTGTAGCAGACCCAGGGCTCGGAGGGGAACGGCGGATGGGGCATGGGAGATAACCTGCCATTATGGCCATTTGTTGTAGTTGTTGTTGCCGCCCTTTTTCTTCCAGTTCTTCTTGGGCTTGTTGGAGGAGGCACCATCGCTGTGGCCGTCACCGTGATAGTTCTGCCTAGAACAAGTGGACTTGTTGGCGGTGGTGAAGAGGGCGTTAGCAGCCTCGGCTTTGGCAGCGGCACCGAGGCACATCTCCTTCATGAGTTCAGATCTGGTGGCGATGAAGTTTGGCAGAAGTGTCTTCATGGCAACAACGGTGGCAGCATGGGACATGGTCTTGTTGAGGCCACGAAGAAAATGTTCAGCACCAGCAAACGATCTTCAATGGGTGTATCGACGTCGCGAAGTGTATCAGCAAGGCGCTTTTGCTCCTTGCAATAAGCAGTGATGGAGAAATCGCCTTGTTGAAGACCGTGAAACTCATTGAGGAGGACAATGGCACAGCTATCCTTGTTGCCGCAGAACAGGGTGTCAGCGGCAACGCTCACGAGCATTCTACTGTTTGTCGAGGATGATGTCCAGCACTGCAGGGGAGATGGAGCTGTACATGACGGAGAGGACGGCGTAGTCGTCGGAAACCCAGGTGACGTCATTGGGGAGAGGATCGGCAGTGCCGTCGATGTGGTGTAGGAGACCATGACGCCCAAGAAGGGCGCGGAAGAAGATGTCCCACTTGGTGAAGTTGGCGGCATCAAGGTCAAGCCGCACTGGCAGAGAGACCCGAGATGAGGAAAGGGCAGCAGCGCCAGAAATAGAGCTGCCCAAGGAGGAGGAGGTCGCCGGGGAGGTGGACATGGCTGGGATTGATAGCGGAAGCAAGAGAAGAGGATCTGTTTTAGACTGATACCATGTAGAAGAGAAAGGAGGAAGGGAAAAATGCCACACTACCAAAGGCAGGGGTGGCAGTCTATTAATAGCCAAATAGGCTGCATTACAGGAGATTACATTCCTCTATTAGAGATACTAAACTAGGCAAGTGCAATGGTAAATAGAAGGCCTAATAAACAGAAATATTCCTGATATATGTAAGGCGTACATTAAGGAGAAAATCTCTCTAACATATGTGAATCCAAGTAATGTTGGATCAGTTAACAGGTTGCTGTCCTGAGTGCATGAGTGATGCTTCCAATAGATTTTGTTACCATACTAACATGGCAAGTGTTGGGGATGTTATTTGGAGCAACACATTCTCTTTCTATGTTGTCCAGTACTCACTAGTTTGAATCTGCTTTCTGCAAATGATCTAGAAGGCTAATTCCATCATAGGTCCCATCGGTCCATCACAATAGAGTTCTTGTAGCCTTCTCATTTTGCATCCTGTGTCAGACTGCTTTCCATTGGGGCACATCTGACATGTATGCCCTTACTTTTTTCTTAGAGAGTTGAAACTACTCTTTATGCTTGCCAATTGCTAGATTATATATATTGATATACATGAATGACGGAGCGTGAATGTGTGACACAAGCTTGGGAAATATTTCAAAAATAAATAAATAAATTTATTTATTTATTTATTTCTCATGCCTGACCACTAAGATTGATGATCAATCCTGGAACCGATTAGCATAATGCCATAATGTACCAATGTACCATACACAGCATATCATATCATCTATTGCCTTTTTGGCTTTTAGTACTCTTTTCAATCATCTCTTTCATTTTATTGGTATCCAACATGACTACATTAGTTCGGTGACTGAGCTGTGCTCTATCATTTAGAAAGTTACAATGCACCTTTTTTGCCTACCTCTGACAGGGCTCAGGGAATGGTTTTCACAGAGTGATGAAAGTCAAATACTTCCTAGGATTCCTGTAATGGCCAATATGGCTCCACCTGTTTCTTCTAAGAAAGGCAGAACAGCACAAGATAATATGCAGACCAGCCTTCCAATGGATCAAAGTAGACAATCTACAATGCTTGATGAGGAGTCAGATGAAGATGAAGATCAAATACCTGAATCTGAGCAAGAGGTTGATGAATTACTCATAGTTTTTTCCAATCTTCTCTCACCCTACATTTCTATAATATGATTATTTTACTATGCAGACGTCAACTCATAGGAATGATACATTTGTTAGGCTGCCAGGTATATTGTGATTCCATTTTCCTTGAGACTTTTATAGCGTGACAAGAGTAGTTTGCATGTGGCATGATATTATCTCCATTAACTGTAGTATTGGATGAGGAGGATTCAGATCAGTTTGATGTTTCTGGATTTTCTGGAAATTTGCGCCGGGATGATCGTGACAACACTCGTGATTGCTGGAGAATATCTGACGGAAATAACTTCAGAGTGCGAAGCAAGACTTTTATATATGATAAAAGCAAGGTTTGTACTGTGGAATTTTTTGGCTGTTTTGTAGGCTCTCTGATTTGTATTTATTATTTTATTTACTATTTATTTGTAGATTCCTGCTGGAAAGCCTCTTATGAAGCTTGTTGCTGTTGACTGGTTTAGAGATGTGAAACGAATGGATCATGTTGCTAGAAGAAAAGGCTGTGCCATACAAGTGAGTAGTGTTTTCTGTCCTGATTTTTTTAGTGATTAGTGAATCTGTAATATTGTAGTAAATTTTCCTGTCTTCTAACTTCTTTTCAATGGAAATCTCACTCATATATGTGTCGCTGAATTTTTGATATGATTATTACTGCAATCTCTCTATTAAAATTTATCACACGAGATGACGTCTAGGATGAGTTATATTCTGTAAATGGAGTTAGTATGGCATCATTTGTTACTAACATGTTTTACTCTATATTTCAATGACCTTGTTTTAGTTCTTCACTTTTTTATTGATATAATGAATATTTCCCATCGCAAATTGTTTTTTGTTTTTTTACAAATATTGAGTTATCTTGTATTATGTTTATATGGTCAACCTCAGCACTTGCTAAGTTGATCCTTCTTTGTATATCCTTTTTAGGTTGCTGCTGAGAGGGGTCTTTTTGCCATGGCAGTAAATCTACAAGTAAGTATTCCCATATACATTGTTTAACAAAATTAGTTTTTTTTAGGATGGCAAAATGAAATATATACTTGCACATTTATGCCACTTAGCTCCCTAAAGTTTTAAATTACTTTATTGGCTCATGCTAGGGTAAGGGTTTAAAGACTGGGCGATAGGTAATTTGCCCTCTAATGGCTTTGAAAGGGCTTCTCCCTATCAAGATAAGACTAATTGTTAGGCTCACCCCACCTAGCCAACCCAACCATAAAACCTAGGCGTTATAGTGGGGGAGGTGGGGGCTTTTATCCATAGTCCAACACTAATAAAGGCTACGAGGCTTAGGACTAAATTTAGATATTCATTGATTGCTTTATAATAGAGTATATGATATCTCTTTATAAATTTTTTAGAGGAAAGGCTAATTATCTTAGTCCTGCTTTTGATAGAAAGCATAACAAAGGTATCCTGCTGGGGTTGCCAGCTACAGCCCTGAAGTTCAAGTTTATGGCACCGGAGACAAACACAACTTCCCAGATAATCTCCAGGCCAACAACATACCACCTCTACCACCAAAAGACGTCACGAAACTATACTACCAGCAACAACCAACTTTGAACAAGTGACGTTGCGATTTTCGAACAGGCTAAGTAGACTACCAAAACATTAGACCACACCTCACTGTTTTTCCAGCCACCGACAGCAATATACACCAATTGAGCAAAAACGAATATAATGGTCCAGAATATGCTAATCCATTTATCCATCAGCAGTCCCCAGGAGCGTTCTTCACTGCTGGGCTGGATCGGTTGGAGCATCTTGCAATTGCATCAATTGATGAAGCTTGGCACGCAGTAATCCCAGGCATTTTGTAGCTTCTTTTATACGTTCTGACTTCTGAGAACAGTGGAAGCCAGTGGGTGAGAAACAGAAGCATTTTGTTAATTACCTGCAGAACGTTAGTATAAATGGAATATGTAAAAACAAGATCATTTCTCATCAGCCAAAGGGTCCAAGAGCCAGCACCTAGCACCCCCATAACCAGTTTCTTCTGCCAGATACTTTTATAACAGCCTAAAAGTGTTAAAAATGAGGAATGATTAAAAGGAGCATAAGGCCACTTCAGTGCATCTCTAACAAAGTACCACATAAATCTAGCTGGCGGGCATCCAAATATCAGGTGATCAACTGTCTCCACAGCAGAGCATAATTTGCAATGAGGATCACCTCTCCAATTCATTCTGCATAACTGATCTCCCACTTGTATTCTGCCTTTAAGTAGCAGTCAAACAAAAATTTTAACCTTCAAGGCAATATTACTCTTCCAGCAAATGAGATTATCCAAATCTATACACCCTCTATGTGTAATCATTCTGTAGATGGATCTCGTTGAGAACCCTTTATTGTCAATTAATCACACCATTTCGTCCGGGGTGGCATCAACCGAATTCTGTCAATCACTTCTTGGAGCCCATTGCATAACCTCTTCCCCTAGAGACCTTCTGAACATATCAGCTACATCTCCAAATTCTCTTATTTCTGAAACCATCATGTCAGGATTATGCCAGATTATTAATAGTTTGTGAAAAGCTATCATCAACGGCACACCTTGATACCATATGTTGTGCCAAAATGACACATGCGTTCCTGCCCCCAATTTAAAACCACACCCTTTTCGCTGCCCAGTTTTTGGCTTTATGAAGATTCTTCCAAAAAACAGAGCCCCCTGCCCCATTGTTTTGAAAAAAAAAAACCTTTAGTTAAGTCATATTTCCTCTTCAGAATTTCAAAGCACAAGCTCGCATTGCCGGTTTCCAGTCTGTAAATCCACTTACTCAGCAAAGCTATATTGAAAGCTCTAGTATCAAGGAAGCCCATCCCACCATAGTACCACATACTGTTCACGTGATGCTGCAGTGCCAGGGCCACATGGGTACTGTTCGTGGCAGATAGTGGGCTATCCCTAGGCCTTGGCCTCCTGGCCTAATGCCCATGACATATGCGACTTTCACTGTAGACTAACAGAACTTGTTGGTGTGGTGATGAATCACCCCTTAACAGCATTGTTGTCATGCACAGTTGGCAAAAAGGTTTCTTCTATCAATCTATCCATCAATCAGTGGAGTCTAGGGTCTCCGACACACTAAGAAACTCAGTAACCAACTTTCCCTTACCTCTGTTCTTTCTTCCATCTACATTCATAGGATCCATATCTGACACTGTCCTTGTTATTCATTTCCCACCTCTGCATTGGGTTTAAAATTCCCACTCCTTCTGACATGGTTAGCTTTCTCCACTCCACAATCCATTGATGACTTCATCTTCCAACCATTCACTTCAAGTGGTAGTCAGCTGGGCAACAGGGATAAGTATCAGTAGTAGCCAAAGGAAACGGGGCATAAGTGCTGCAACTTGATAGTATAGGCCCTCCAAGGGAGTACCTCAAAGCTAAGTAGAGGACTAATGCACACTCTAACCTCTCAATTTTTAGAGCAAGAGCACACGGGCCTGAGATGCCGCCACACGCATGGGTCTGACTCTGAGACACTGCCCTCTGCTGCACTCATGATGTCCTCTCCTCCTCTCTATTATGATTTATGTTGGAGATCCTAGGATTCATCAAGATAATGTATGGTGTATAAGGTGAAAAACTGAAAATACCCCTGTAGGTTTGCTGTGTGCCATAGGCTCTGTAAAGCTGTGAAGGTGGTATGTCACCATGCTTTGCCACACCTTCATAACAACCTTGGCACACCACACAAGGAAGTTTTGTTAGTTTATACTGAAATGGAACAGTTATGAAAACATACATCATTTTGGGGAGATGAAAAGGTAATTTTCAAGTTTTGGCTTTATAGAGCTAGAGTGTTATTTACTATTTTCCTTATTCCTAGCTGTTGCACTCACCAACAGTGTCTTGCACCATCATTATTTCCTGTTCTCGTGAACCAGCAATGATGGATATTGCATACTGCTCCTTCATTTGAATTATAGTTTTTGCTGACATAAGTTTCCTATTGCAGGTTCCAGGCACAACTAACTACAGTATGGTATTCTATTTTGTTACAAAGAAACTGATACCAAATTCCTTATTGCAACGCTTTGTTGATGGTGATGATGAATTCCGCAATAGTAGGTTTAAGTTGATTCCATCTGTCCCCAAGGTAAGGTGGCTCTCTGTTTGTCTTGCTTTAGAAATGTCTTTCTTTCTTGAACGCACAGGAGAGCTGCATGTCATTTCATTAAGAACAGAAAAGAATGTACAAAGGAGGGGTCAAAGAAACCTCTCCCAAACACATCCATCACACACAATTACAGACTTGCCACACTTCAGAATTAGGCCAGCTATAAACAGTCCTCCACCAACAGCAAAAATGGTTAAGTGTCCAGGGTGATCGACTGAAGGGAGCTCCTGCACAACACCATAAACTACTCTCATAGGCTACTGTTTGTAGTACCATGTGAAAATCATGGTTTGCCCTTTCAAAGACAGGCATTCTGGTGCTGCTTTAGAAATTTCCTATGAGGTTGTTGTGAAAAGTATAGTGAGAAACACTTGCTATGATGAAGCGGGGAGCAAAAGCTTCGTCCTCATTGGTTTCTCATGATCTATACCTTGTGTCTGAGTGTTTTTTTTTTTTTTTGCTTTTCAGGGCTCATGGATTGTCCGGCAAAGTGTTGGCAGCACACCTTGTCTGCTAGGCAAAGCCGTTGACATTACCTATATCCGTGGTGCAAATTATTTGGAAGTAAGTTTACAATCTGGCTCACTTTCTAGTATCATTTTTTGTGTGGGCTGTTTGTTTGTGGAGAATTGTTGAGAAGGAATGGGAATTTAGAACGGATGAGTTGTTTAATCTCCTGTTTGTTTAGTGGGTGGGAGTGGGGCATGGGGATGGGGATATTAGCGGCAAACTCCCTCTTTTTGAATACCTACCTGGGAGGAACAGAGGATGTAGGAATTGGGAGGGAATTCCCTCTTTAAGTTGATCTAAACAAATCCTAGCCCTCCATCTTTGCTTAAAATCAAATATATGTAAACTCCCCCACAATACCCCTCTTGCCAAACAAAGGATTGGGAATAAAAAAACTCCCTTGTTAATCTCACCACTAATTCCCTCTAAACTTCCATTCCTCTACCCCAAAAGTTGCCAAACAGGATCTGAGAGCTTGGCCTGTGTAAAAGGAGAAATCTTATGTGGCTGATGTTTCCTTCTAGCTGAGAACTAAAGCATGTTTTTTATGGTGCAGATAGATGTGGACATTGGTTCGTCTACAGTTGCAAATGGGGTCTTGGGCCTAGTATGTGGTGTGATCACCACACTAGTTGTTGACATGGCCTTTCTTGTCCAGGTAGGAAGCTTTGCCTTCAAAGTAGTTCAACTTCCAATCATTTTGTTGGTCTGAACTGAACATTGTTGATAGGGCAATACATACGAGGAGCTCCCGGAACGACTGATTGGCGCAGTTCGTGTTTCACACGTTGAACTGTCATCCGCGATGGTTCCTGTGCTTGGGGATTAACTCCTGATCTCCGCTGAGGATGGCAACGTTGGGCACCATCTACCTGACTCCTGACAGCATACAAGAATATACAATACAACGCATGTGTACAGTGATAGAGGAACCAACAGCCGTTGCTCTTGTCGTGTCAAACAGTTGCGAATGTCTCTTTGTATGTAATTATGTATTATGATCAATTCAATCTCCTGGGTATTAGAATGTGTTGGGGAAAAGAAAGAACTAAAATAGAAATTAGGAGGCTTGGAGGGCGAGGCCCAGGTTAGGGTCAGCCCGGCTTGAATAAACAGCTGTGTTTTTGTTTTCATTGGACTGGCAAGAAGGAATTGAGGTGAAAGCACACTGCACCATTCTTCGTGTGATGTACTCCCAGAAACAAACCTTCATTTGATGTAAATTTTACAGTAAGGCGATATTAAAAGGAGGCGATTGCCCTGTGCCCGGTTACCGGATTGGCTAAACGAGTGTACACTCCATACTAAAATTACATATGTTGTTTTATTTCTAGAAAAATAGCGGATAGCACCTTTCTCCTATAAACAAGTATTTACAAGTAGCTCTATTATACTTCTGTTTCGTATTAGTCGTTTGATATTTTAAGTTTAAATAAAAATCTATTTACAACTATAATATTAAATAAATACACTATAAGTTATATTTCGTATTGAATTTAATAAAATTAATTTGATATTACGGTTGTTAATATATTTACTATAAATTAGCCAAAGTTGAAAAAATTGACTCGTAAAAAAGACAAAATGGGAGGGAGTGCTTTATCAAATTGACTTGCTTCCACACCTAGAGTTTACCGTACTGTTTTAGGTTTGGATACTATTGGGCTCGGATAGCGGTTACGGCGGTAACTGAATGGATACTGAAAGAAATTCGATCAAATTTTGTATTTTAAAATTTGAATTCAAACCAGTTCATAAAATGGTTTCAAATTCAGTTACTGTGGTATGCGTACCATGGCACTGATCATATTTTTTCAGAAAAAAATTATAAAATCACAGAAAATTAATTTTCAAAATAATTAGGAAAATTGCAATACCGTAAATTTTATATATTTACAATAAAATATAAATTATAAAATAATATGATTAATTGGTAATTCAAGCATTTTTTACTTATCATTTTTGGCTTCATTGGTAATAAGTGATGTCGTATTCATCTATAGACAATAGTTGTAAGCCATGTGAAGTAAGAATATTTGTAACGATAACAACTAATCTGCTCCAGTTGGATTTTACCATCTCATCCCATCCCCGTTACAAACAAAAAAACATCCCCAACCCCATCCTCGTACATGGGTAGGGAATTTCATCCGTCCCCATCCCCGTACCTGAGTTCCCATGCCCCATGAATTGGTTGTCGTCATCGTCTCGCACCGTCGCTTGAGGCCATCATTGCATGGAGCCCTCACCGCCACCTCGGGTTGCCATCGCCTAGTGTTATCGTCGCCTAGAGTGCCCGCCGCTGCATGGAGCACCCCCCGTCACCTGGGGTTGCCACCACCATTGGAGACCATGCCACCTAGGGCCACCACTACCGCTAGAGACCCCGCCACTGCTTGGCGCTGTTGTGGGAGTACGGTTGTATGGCTGTGAGGGATGGGAGTGCGATGCGGTGCAGGAGGAGTATGGGACCGTAGAAAGCAGCTAGGGTTAGCAGGACAAGAGTGTTGGACTGGGCTTGTGTAAGGATTTGGTCACAACCTCTATGGTGGGAAAAATAGCCTACGGGGGAAACGAGGACGGGGACTTAAGGAACATCCCTAGTCCTAGTCACCTGATAGGGCCTACTTTGAGTTCGATTTTATCCTCATGGATATTAAATTTCTCTCATTTTCAATCTCTAATAGAGATTTTCCTATCGGTTATTGGGTATTGGGTTCATGTTGCCATCCCTAGGGATGGCAGTCGGGTTCCATGGGTACGGGTAGTGCATACCTTGTTAGGATATGCGTAGGCTACGCTAGCCGGTAAATTAAAATTTTAACCCCATTAGCCTAGGAATCATGCGCATGATGGGATCACGGATCATTATCTTCAAACGAGGGATGCACTAGTGCAGCGGAAAAAGATGTCTAGGAAGTGTGTCCTCGCTAGGTTCCGCTCTACTTTGTCCATTCGACCGTGATCAAGGCGACGTAGTCTGGTAACCTCCACGAGATAAAGACGATGAGCACCACTATTCTAGTTGTGCCTCCATGGTATCCACACGCCTAGGGATGGGATCACCTCATGTCGGTGTGCTAGCACCGCTAAAGATCCAAGAGAGCGATCGTGGCGATAACGATCATGGGGAGAGAGAGGAGAAGAAGCGGCTAGGGTTCAAAGCTAGGAGCAACAACAACCTTTTCATGCCAACCTCTCCTCTCTTTATATAGTACCCACACATGGACCTTTAATCTATATTAAATCTCAACAGATCTAATTTATTCTCCTGGACTAAAACTTCTGGCCCAAAGACCCAGAACTTTCGGAATAACCCTTCTATTCAGAATTTATTTCTATCTAGAACTTCTAGATCCAAAACATTCAAAAATAACCTTCTGTATCAAATTAATTTTGACCTAAAACTTCCACTTCTTCTAGAACTCGAAACTTCTGGATCACATCTCGAATTTCTGGTTCCTCCGCAAAACCGAATATGTGACTAACCTAAAACTTCTGTGCTATAGAACCTAGAACTTCCTGTTTCCCCACAATTCTCTTAGGCACAATTCCATCAATTTCCCACTTGCACAAGAGCCAATTCTCGCAAGTTTAGAATTCCATCCCTTTAGTGTGTGACCCGATAGGTTCATAAACAAACGGCAGCTCCCCAGAATTCTTTTCCGAATTGTCGATCAATAGTGGTACCTAGTAGCACATATTGACTCTCAAATGCGTACAAAGTCAAAATCGTACCTTCTCAACCTTGATATACTCATGCACTAATCCCTTTACCACACGATATTTCAATGGATCAAGTGGTGGATTCAGTCATGACTAACTCTTTAGTAATAGTGGCATGGTCATGCACTTTCAAATCCAACTATCACGAGTGGCCCAGAGATGTCTCTCCCATCATTAAAAGGGGTAAATTATTTCATCTTGGCCGTTCACATCCTAATACATGTTTCATAACACAACTGAAAACAACCTTTATAACTACCTAATTACGGAATAGTGTTTAGAAGCCTCAAAGTGTTCCACTGTGCATTTTGGAATCACTGACGATCTTAGGTCTAAGGATTCTGCAGGTACACCATTTGAGATGATAATTGATAGCACATTACAATAATAATCCTAGCGTTTGGAAGCTCGCATTGGTGTAACCACTTACAAGTTACAACGAGCTCCTCCTTACCTCTATATACTAGGAACATATCCTCAGTTCTTTACCACAACCTAATGACTTTCACTCATATTCGACTGATATCTGCTCATAACACTTAGAGCATTCGACTGGTATCTGCGCATAACACTTAGAGCATTTGACTGGTATCTGCTCATAACACTAGAGCATAAGATTGGGTGTGTATAAAACATGGCATACATAATGGACCCGATCACGGAGGCATATGGGATTGCACTCATATTCTCTAGCTCATCGGGTGTCGAAGGAGACTAAGTCTTGCTGAGAGTAATACCATATGAAATTGGCAGAAAACCTTTCTTGGAATTTTGTATTTTGAACTGTTTCAAAACCTTGTCAATATACATGCTTTGATTTAATCAATTTAACCATCTTGATCCATCTCTGTAGATCTTTATGCTCAAAATGTATGTTGCCTCTCCAAGATCTTTCATTGAGAAATTTTTTCTCAATGGAAACCTAACAACATCAAGCATAGGAATATCATTTTCAATCAATAATATGTTATCTATATATAAGACCAGAAACACAAGTGAGCTCCTACTAGCCTTTTGTAAACATAAGGTTCTTATTCATTCTTGATGAAGCCAAACCCATTAACTATCTCATAAAAACGAAGATTCTAACTCCAAGAAGCCTGCTTCAGCCCATAAATGGACCTTTGTAGCTTGCATACCTTCCCAATATTCTTTAGATCATCAAGACATTTAGGTTGTGTCATGTACACATCCTCACTTAGGTTTTTGTTAAGAAAAGTTATATTGGCATCCATTTGTCATATCTCGTAGTCATAAAATATGTCAATTACGAAGATGATTCAAATAGACTTTAGCATTGTGATGGACGAAAATGTGTCATCATAATAAATACCTTGAATCTTTCTGAAACCTTTCGTCATAAATCATTCCTTGTAGACGTGAACATTTCCACTGACGTCTACTTTTTTTAGTCAATAGTTTTTACAGCCTTAGGTGGATCAACCAATTTCCAAACTTGATTTTCTCATGGATTCTAACATGGATCTTATGGCTCTAAGCCATTTCTTAGAGTCTAGTCCCATCACCGCTTCCGTGTAGGTCTTAGGTTCATCGTTATTCAACAACAATATGTCATGCTGACTAGTGGTTAGAAACGTAAACCACTCGGGTGCATGACTAACCATCTTAGATCATCGTGGGGCTAGTATCTCAACAATAGGTTCTATAATATTATGCATATTAAGTTGCGGTTCAGTACGAGCTGAAACACTTTCAGGTGATTCTTGAACCTCTTCAAGTCATTCCGTGCTCCTACTAACCCCTTTCGAGAGAAATTCTTTCTCAAAAAAATATCATTCCAGGCGACAAACATTTTGTCTTCTTCCTAGTTATCGAAGTAATATCCTTTGGTTTATCTACGATATCCCACAAGGAAGCATTTATCAGATTTAGGCATGAGCTTATCCGACATCACACGTTTAACATAGGCCTCACAACCCTAAATCTTTAGAAAATACAACCTGGGACGCTTCTCAATCCATATCTCATATGGTGTCTTCTCTACAGATTTAGATGGAACTCTATTTAGTGTGAAAGCAATAGTTTCTAAATAGAAACATAGAAAGATAATGGAAGATCAGAATGACTCATCATCGACTGGACCATGTCCAACAAGGTTTAGTTCCTCCGCTCGGACACTCCATTTCATTGGGATTTGGGAGTGCCAGGTGGAGTCAATTGGGGAACAATTACATACTATTTCAGATGATCATTAAACACATGGCTCAAATATTCACCTCCACAATTAGATCATAGAAATTTGATTATTATGCCTGTATAATTTTGTACCTTATTCAGGAACTCCTTAAACTTTTCAAAGGATTCTAACCTATGCCTCATTAAGTAGATGTAACCATATCTACTCAAGTCGTCAGTAAAAGTTATGAAGTACTGAAACCACCTCTTACAATAGAACTCATCGGTACACATACATCAGTATATACAATGGCAAACAATTCATTTTCTCTCTCACTTTGACCAGTGAAAGGTGTCTTTGTCATCTTTCTAAGTAAAGAAGACTCACATGGGTCAAACAATTCAAAATCAAATGACTCCAAAAGCCTATCTTTATGAAACTTCTACATGCACTTCTCATTTATATGACTCAAACGACAATGCCAGACATATATAAGATTCAAATCATTGAATCGAAGTTTCTTCGTATTAATGTTATAAATGTGTGTATCATCAAGATTCAAAATATATAAGCCATTCAACAATGGATAAACACCATGGAGCACACCATTCAAAAATATCAAACAACACTTGTTCTTTATTACAAATTCAAAACTACCTTCCTCTAAACATGACTAATAGATAATGTTTCTGCCCAAGATGAAAATAAAATAACAATTATTAAATTCTAAAACTAATCCTGAGGGTAGCGACAATGAATAAACGCTGACATCCAACACTGCAACTTTTGCACCATTCCCGACGCGGACATCCAATTCACCTCTTGCACACTTTTTGGTACTATTTAGTCCTTACAATGATTTGCAAGTATGAATCATTGATCTGATATCCAATACCCATGAATCACTTGGACCAGTAGTACGATTACTTTCAATAACATTAATACCTGAAGTGGGGGTCATATTTCCCTTCTTTTTCTTTTGTTCTTCTAGGTACAACTTGCAAATCCTCTGACAATGCTTTTGAGCTTATGACAGTGGTGGCAAGTGTCAGAGTTGGTAGGGTGCGACTTGGACTTTCCATATGGTTTAGACTTAGATCTCGACATCGCATCTGGAGCTTTAGTCTTTCCCTTATGCTTTCTCTTCTTACATTCCTTTTGAATCATCATCACATGACTAGGGTTTTTCTTAAGGCTCTCCTCAACTGTATTGAGAATCTCATGCAATTCAGTCATGTTCTTCTCCATGCCATTCATATGAAAGTTTAAAATGAATGGATCGAAGCTCGTAAGGAGCGACTGAAGAATCACATCCGTGGCCAAATCTTTATCAAGAGTAGAACCGAGTTTCTCCAAGTTCTCAATGTAAATAATCATCTTGATCACATGAGGACTCACTGGACTGCTTTTAGCCAACCTGCACGCAAACAAGGACTTTGAGCCATTATATCTCTCAGTCTATGCTTGGTTCTCAAACATGTCTTTCAGTCGCACAATCATATCGTAGGCATCCCTATCCTCATATTGCTTCTGAAGATCAAAGGAAATGTAGGCAAGCATGAGACAACTGACATCAATTGAATCATTAGCGTACTTCTCATAAGCCCACGGATTAGCAAGTGGTGTATCATCCTTTGGTTCATTAGGGTGGGGTTGCTTTAGAAAATATTCTCTTTTCACTTGCTTGAGAATAATTCTCAACTTTCTATACTAGTCAATAAATTTTTTTCTAGATAACTTTTTCTTTTTAAGAATTGATCACAGATTAAAAACTTAAGTGTTCTTTCTAGAAGGTGTCATGATCTACAATAAAATACAAGGTTTAGCACTATGCTATGTTGATCTTCTATCAAATAAAAGATACTCTAGAATATGTAAAATGATTGTTTCCCCTCTAACAACATATTATCAGATAAGATCCATATTCAGCTAACTCCTAATGAGCTTTGGCATCACTGCCAAAAGATTAGTAACATATGTAAGCAATATTTGTTAATCACATCATATGTGACTCTTATTCATTGGGGCAACATCCAATGCCAAACTCCTAACTCTATGTCCCAAAGCTCAAAACCGTTTTGATATCTTTGTTAAGCAAACCAATACTATGCATGTGGTTGTCTAACATCCACCCTAACTGCTCAAGATAAAAGATGTTATCCTACTTTGGCAGACCCACCATCGATGATCGAGAACTTTGGTATGAGTAGCTATTAGAAAGAGCATCAATACTTAATTTTTTGAGGGAAAAGTATTCTAACATGGTAATGATGCCTACTGCACATGTAACATGAAAGAATAGTATGATAGGAACATAAGTAAACATCACATGCAATCATATTAAATGTGACATATTGTGGCCCTTTTCACATGGTGATCTCCATCTCCATGGTTCCTGTACTTTGGGTCATTACGCTTCAGGCCTCCATGAACTTGTATCATCCTATTACAACTAATAGTGATATACTAATTACATGAGTAGAAACATCACATGTCGACTCAGTGGGTAATACAACATTTGAACAGTCTTGGATTGTAATAACCATGACACACAGGCCATGAAATTACATTTATGCATCACATACATCTATAAGGCTATAGCAGACACAATATTCTCTACAAAACCAAGTTAGGCGAATAATCTATGCGTAACTGAACTGGATCCAGAACTTCCGGCTCAACAGACCTAGAACTTCCGGTTGAAGGATCCATAACTTCCGACTCAGGGCCGTAACTTCCAAAATCACCCTTCTGTATCAAATTTAATTTGCCTGAAACTTCCAGGTCACATCCGGAACTTCCAAAAATAACCTTTTATTTCGACAATTATTTTGCCTGAAACTTCCGAGTCCAACCTAGAACTTCCGAAAACAACTCTCTATGTCAAAAAAAAATCGGCCTAGAACTTCCGGTTCATAACTGAAACTTCCGAAAAATCTGACACAAGAACAATAGATCTAATCTATTTCCACCACGTATCTCTATACGTGATCGATCCATATCGAACACTATGCATGTAGACTCCGATATTATTGTTAGGATATGGGGAAGCTACACTAGCCGGTAAATTAAAAATTTAACCCCATTAGCCTAGGAACCATTCGCACGATGGTATCATGGATCATTACCTTCTAATGTGGGACACGCTAGTGTAGGAAAAAACAATGTCAGGGAAGCATGTCCTCGCTAGGTTCTGCTATGCTCCATCTGTTCATTGGGGATCAAGGTGTAGTCTGGTAACCTCCATGAGATGAAGACGGTGAGCATTACTATTCGAGTAGTGCTTTCACGGTATCCACATGTTCACATATTGGATCACCTCACGCCTGTATGCTAGCACCAGTCAAGACATCTAAGAGAGCGATCACAATGATTACGATCGTGGGGAGAGAGAGGAGGCAGCTAGGGTTCAAAACTGTGAGCAACAGCAGCCTTTTTGTGCCAATCCCTCCTCTCTTTATATAGTGCCCACATGTGGGCCTTTAATCAGTATTAAAGCTCAATAGATCTAATATGTTCGTCTGGACCGGAACTTCTGGCCCAGAGGCCTGGAACTTTCTAAATAACCCTTCTATTCAGAATTTATTTATGTATGAAACTTCTGGACACATCCATAACTTTTATTCGTCTAGAACCCGGTTCCTCTAGGAAACTGAATCTGGGACTTGCCCAAAACTTCCGGTCGAATTGGAGCTTCCATATGCTTTAGAACCTTGAACTTCTGGCTCAAAGCCGAATCCTTCGATTACTCCAAAATTCTCTTTGGCACAATTCCATCATACCCATACATGTACCCATGAGAAAAACCCATACTCAAACCCGAACCCAAAACCCGTGATGGGTAGAACACTATGCCAATATCCATGTAACCACCATATATGGGAGTATGTTTGGGCAACGCAGAGGACAAGGGTGACCGCACGAGGGATAGGCAAGGCAGCTGAGCAAGGAGCGGTGGGGGAGCTATGGAAAGGCCACCATTGGCGTTGCAGTGCAACGTCAGCACTACAGGTCGGCAGCGCAAGGACCACCCTCAGGGGGCTACCACGGGAGGGGCGGCGTGGGCTGCCATGGGAGGGAGGGGAGGGAACCGTTGTAGGGTATTGCCGCTAGCCATTGGCCATTGTAAGAGGGAGGGGAGGGGTGCTATCGGCCGATGGCGTAGTGTCCTTGGTAGGACCACCGTCGACGCGGTAGTGAGGCCATTGTAAGTCGGCTGCCGCAGGAAAGAGGGGAGAGGAAGAGACATCATGTGAGGGAGGGGGTGGTGGCTGGAGGGTGGGGTGGGGTGGGGAGAATGGATGGTAGAGGGTGGGTCGGGGAGAGTGGTTGTTAGGAGAGGTGGGTGGGTAGGGTTAGGGTTTAGATTTTATTTATATATAAATGTTAAACTGGTAAACGTTTAAAACAGATATGGGTAGTGAATATCCATACCCATACCCGTTTACCAGGTAGGTATAGGTTTTACCCAATAACATATCCATATATATAAAATTAAGAATAAACCTGACCCTAATAAGGTTTTTACCTGCAGTTAAACTGGTACAATTGCCATCCATAAATGATTGCTTTGTAATTCTTCCAATTTTTCATGTCCAGGCTATAGTGATTTACCATAGTTTATATAACATGAATAAAATTGAGGATCTTGTCATTCGTATACATATCTAGTACGAGTAGTGTGAGTTCTTAATCAATAGGAAAAACTCATTAAGCACAAAATTTTATTTGATCAAACATATGACACTGATCCAAGAGGCATGCATGCAAAGAATCAACGGTTAGTTGGATCCATGCCATTACAATTTTACGAGTTTAAAGAAATGCATTATAATTCACATATTTTAATTTGTGTTATTACAATTTCAAAAAACTCCGAACTATACCATTACAATTTTAGAGAACTCAAAGAAATCGAGAATATATCATTAAAATTTCAGAAAACTAGAAGATTGAGCTGAAATTATAATGGCATAAATTAAAATATATGAATTGTGATGACATTTTTCTAAACTCACAAAATTGCAATGGCATGATCTTTCTAGCAAATTTTGCCATTTCTATATCAATTTTATTCAAAATACTTTCTATATCAATTTTGTGTAAAAAATACTTTCTATCTTACCCACCGTCGGTTCATAAATAAAAAATTATTTCTGTAATACCAATATTATTTTTTTATTAATAATTGTTATCTTTTACTCTCAGTATTTATCTCAAAAGTAAAGTCTTATACGGAATGGGATCCTCTGCAGTAATGTCCTACAGTGCTCCGCACATCGCGTAATGTAATGTTTTATTTTTCGTTTCTTATTGCTCTAAAAGACTAACAGAAATATTCAGCATCCAGAATGTAAGGAAATCTGCTCCTAAAATGTTCGGTGCAGTGCATTGTTATTCTAGGATGATGCCTTAAGCTGGAACATAATCTTGACCAAAGAGAGATTTAGGGCATGTTTATTTCAGCTTTGAATTATAACAATCCAGCTGATAAAAAACTGAGTTCCAACGTCTTACTAGATTATTACAATTAAATTACTCTGTTTATTTCAGCTTATGAAAAAAACTGAAATGTTATAATCCAAAACTGAAACAAACAAGTTCTTATGCACGCCTGTTATCGTCATCCGCACCTTCATCAAACACACCTGATGATCCCACCCGGAAATCAAGCTGCTTCTGATGTTTCTTCCTCCGACGTTCGTCGAACTCCTCCCAACCCTCCACCTGTTTTGAACAAGTGATTGGATCATAGCCAAAAGACCAAATAGGCATCAGAAAATAAAGGGCTTATCAGATTTTTTTCAGAAACGATGTAATGATGATGACTTTATCAATGTGTGGGGTATCCATATATGAAGAGTTGGAAGCAACTTTGGGGTTCCAAAGTGAAACCAGCTGATTACATAAATGAAAAGCAGGCCTCGTATGGTGCTACTGAATTGTCCAACGCTAATAGTATGCTGATAGCCTCTTATATCTACTAGAGTGCTGACAATAAAACAACTGAGCAAACAATAAATAGATGTGAAGACTTTAGTCCCTTGGGGAGCTTATACCTGCCGAAGGACATCATTTGTGATTCCAGTGCCATGGAGATCAAGTGTAATAAGCCGCCAGCACTTTTTGAATAAATTTGAAGGTAGGGATGTAAGACCATTGTTCCTTAGATGCAGAGCCTGATGGAATAAAGTTGTTTGAAAAAGGAACATTGCAAGAAATGTAACTAATCATTAGACCCGTGCAAGAAATAATATAAAAACTACAGCAAGATAGTAAGTCTTTTGACCA
Source organism: Zizania palustris (assembly GCA_019279435.1). Taxonomy (NCBI): domain Eukaryota; kingdom Viridiplantae; phylum Streptophyta; class Magnoliopsida; order Poales; family Poaceae; genus Zizania; species Zizania palustris. The sequence goes on from JAAALK010000080.1 coordinate 11,360,285, forward strand.
AGTTAAACTAGTTATTCCTAGTCTAATACTGTTAGATTGTGTGTGTGGGGGGCCCCTGGTGTGTGGGCCCCTCCTGTAAGGCTCCCCTTTTATCCTCCCTACCCAAGGGAGAGGAATCGATCCATCTCTTCCTACATGGTATCAGAGCCTTAGGCTCCTCCTTCCCTCCTCTTCTCCCCTGCCGCCGGCGCCGCTGCCGTCGCCTCCATGGCCGGCGAGCCTCCTCCGGCGAGCACCACCTTCTCCTTCTCCTCCTCCTCCCCTTTTCGTGGGCTGGGTTCCGCCACCATGGCCGGATCCGCCCCTCTCCCGACCGGATCCGCCGCCGGGGCGACCGGATCTGCCGCCGCCGGCTTCCCCCCGCCGGGTTTCGCTGCCGCCGGCCTTCCCCCGTCCTTCCTCGACGCCGGCGCCCCTCTCCCGCCCGGATCCGCTGCCGGGGCGGCCCGATCCGGCGCCGCCGAGCTCCCCCCGCCCTTCCTCAACTCCGGCGCCCCTCTCCCGCCCGGATCCGCCGCCGGGGCGGCCCGATCCGGCGCCGCCGGGCTCCCCCCGCCCTGCCTCGACGCCGGCGGGGCCGGATCCGCCGCCGCCGGCCTCTCCCCGTGCCTTTTCGCCGCCGGCCCGCCCGCCCCGCCCGGACCCGACGCCGGGGCGGCCAGATCTGCCGCCCCCGTCCCTCCCCTGGCCCCTACAGTGCCGCCCCACCTCCCCCCCGCCACAGCCATGCAGTGGCCGACCAGGGGGGGCCCCTCTTGCTGCTGCCGGCCTCGCCTGCCTCCCCCGGGGCCCGGGGGCGCTGCCCCCCCTTCCCCCTGCCATGTCTTGGCCGACCCCGGGTGGGCCGCCGCCGCTCCTCCCCACCGCCGTGGCCTCGGGCTGGCTGGCCCCTACAGATGTGGTGGCTGCCGACGCTGCCCTTGCTGCCGCCCTTGCCACTGCCAAGACTGCTGCCGCTGCTGCTCGGGCGCGCGAGCAGGCAGCCGCCCTCGCTTGGGAGAATGCTCGCCAGACCGCTGATGCCCTGGCCCAGCATGTCGCTGAGGCCGAGCATCACCTCAGGGGTGTTGACCCCACTGCCACCGCGGGTCCCGCTATCGCCGCCGATCCGGATGCCGCACAGCTTCACGCCCAGGCGGCCAGTGTCCAAAACATCCGAGCGTGGTGCCAGTCACCCTCGATCCCTCATCGTCCTCCTACACACGCTGGCGCGACCTGGTGCTCCTCACCCTCCGGCGTTATGCCCTGGATGACCACGTCCTCATCGACACTCCGGTGGTCGCCCAGGGGTCCGTTTGGCGGCGCATGGACAGTGTGGTGCTGTCATGGATCCTTGGGTCCATCACTATCGAGCTCCAGGACATCGTGCGGGAAATTGGTGGCACCGCTCGGCAGGCCTGGGTTGCGATCGAGGGACAGTTCCTTGGCAACCGCGAGGCTCGTGCTCTCCAGTTGGACGCTACCTTCCGCACCTTCGTCCAGGGGGATCTCCCCATCTCGGAGTACTGTCGCCGCATGAATGGAATGGCGGATTCTCTTCGTGACCTTAGCGAGCCTGTTGCGGACCGCACTCTTGTCCTCAACATCCTCCGTGGTCTCGGAGACAGCTACGCCCATCTCCGGACATGGATCACGAGGACAGTGTCGTTCCCCTCCTTCCACAAGGTTCGTGATGACCTTGTCCTCGAGGAGCTGACCCGGGGACTCGCTCCCCCTTCCACTACCGCGACTGCTCTCATCACCTCCGGCTCCAACCGGCCGGCCTCCCACACACCGCCGTCACCGGCTCCCTCCCTTCTTGGTACTCCTACCGCCGGTTCCACCACTGGCGGGGGGGCCGTGGTGGTGACCGTGGTGGCGATCGTGGTGGCGATCGTCGTCGCCGGGGAGGGGGGCGCCGTGGTGGTACCGGTCGTGCTCCGGCTCCTACCTCCGCCACACCAGCCCCTACCGTCGGGAGTGCGCCTTGGCCATCCTTCTCCAACCCATGGACGGGGTGCATTTCCATGTGGCTGAGCCAGTTCCCTCCTCGGCCTTCTACCCCACCTGCGGCCATGCTCACCGGGTGGCCGGTCCCGCCTGCTCCTTCGGTGTGGGGCCTGTGGTCCGGTGGGTGGGATCAGACGGCCCTCACACAGTCATTCAACACCATGGCATTGACTCCGCCGGCCGCCACGGATTGGGTGGCTGACTCGGGTGCTTCCTTCCACACCACTCCCCATGATGGTATTATCTCCTCTCACAGGCCCCCCCACCCATCTCAACCTTCTTCCATCATGGTTGGGAATGGCTCTTGCCTTCCGGTCACCTCCGTGGGTGATGCGACTCCGTGTGGGTCTTTTCGCTTGCAAAACATTCTTGTCGCTCCTGACATTGTTCACAACCTTCTTTCCATTCGTCAATTCACCACTGATAATTCTTGTTCTGTTGAATTTGACTCTTTTGGTTTGACTGTGAAGGATATGGCCACCTGGCGTCCTCTTCTCCGTTGTGACAGCACCGGACCCCTCTACACGCTTCGTCTTCCACCTTCTGCTGCTCCACCTTCGTTCGCCCTTGCCGCCACAGCGTCCTCCACACTCTGGCACCACCGGCTTGGTCATCCCGGTGTCGACATTTTGGCTCAGCTTTGTCGTAGCTCCTCTATTCCTTGTACTAGGGCCACTAGTGAGCACATTTGTCATGCGTGTCAATTAGGCCATCATGTTCGCCTACCTTTTTCTATTTCTTCCTCGCATGTTGTTCATGCGTTTGACCTTATTCACTGTGACTTGTGGACCTCTCCAATCATGAGTATTTCTGGTTATAAATATTATCTGGTTGTTCTTGATGATTTTTCTCACTACTCATGGACGTTTCCTTTGCGGTCCAAGTCGGATGCCTTCCCCACGCTCACTCACTTCTTTGCTTGGGTCTCTACTCAGTTTGGGGTTACTATCAAGGCCGTCCAATGTGATAATGGTCGTGAGTTTGACAACTCGGCTTCCCGGGCTTTCTTCCTCTCGAAGGGAGTCCAGTTGCGCATGTCCTGCCCCTATACCTCCCCTCAGAATGGCAAGGCTGAGCGCATGATTCGTACCACTAATAATGTTATGCGCTCCATGCTCTTTCAGGCTTCGGCTCCAGCTCGCTTCTGGGCTGAGAGCCTCCTTACTGCCACCTATGTGCTCAACCGCCTGCCTTCTAAGGCCACGAGCGCTCCCACCCCTCACCATGCCTTGTTCGGTACCCCACCTTCCTACACTCACCTTCGTGTCTTCGGGTGTGCTTGCTATCCCAACACTTCTGCCACTGCTCCTCATAAGCTTGCGCCCCGCTCGACCCTGTGTGTGTTCCTTGGCTACTCCCCCGATCATAAGGGGTACCGTTGCTTTGACCTCTCCTCTCGTCGTGTTCTTATCTCTCGACATGTCATCTTCGCTGAGTCCGTCTTTCCTTTCTCCGTTGACTCCACACCCACCACCAGCCTTGAGTTGTCCTCCTTGTTTTCTACTGACCCGGTGGTTCAGCCACCTTTGTCTTCTGCAGGTACATCACCGGCTGTTCCGGTGGCTCTCCCGCCAGCTGATGAGCCATGTGTGGCAGCGGAGCTGCCCGCCGTGCCGCCCGCGGCCCCCGTGCCCCCGGCTGTGCCACGTGCGGCCCCCGTGCCCTCGGTTGTGCCTCGTGCGGCCACTCCTCACCAGCCGGCGTGGCCCTCTGTGCCATGCGCGGCCCCGCCGTCCTCGTCCGTGCAGCACGCGGCCCCGTCCCTATCGCCTCCTGTGCCCGGGGTTGGCCCACTGTTGCCGTCGGCGCCGTGTTCCGCCCCGGACACGGCCCCGGCCGTGCCCCGTGTCCCCGCGACACCTGCCGCGCCACGCGCGGCCCCAGCATCTTCTTCCCGCTACGCCAACCCTGTTCGGGTCTACCAGCGCCGCCCGACGGGGGTTGCACCGGCCTGCTCTCGCGCCGAGCCGCCGGTGTACCACCCGCCCCTCCTCCACCGCGATCCCCGCCACACTCACCCGATGGTGACTCGGCGGGCTGCGGGGGTCCTCCGTCCAGTTGACCGCCTGGTCCTGTTCGTGGTGCCCTGGCGGATCCTCACTGGCGCCACGCGATGGAGGAAGAATATGCAGCCCTTCTGGCCAATCAGACCTGGGAACTGGTGTCTCGCCCCTCTGGCTGCAATGTGGTCACCGGCAAGTGGATCTGGACACATAAACGCAAGGCAGATGGCTCGCTGGATCGCTACAAGGCTCGCTGGGTCCTTCGGGGTTTCACCCAGCGCCCTGGAGTTGACTATGATGAGACCTTCAGCCCGGTGGTGAAGCCTGCGACTGTTCGGACCGTGCTCTCCCTGGCTCTCTCGAGGTCCTGGCCAGTTCACCAGCTTGATGTGAAGAATGCCTTCCTCCATGGCACCCTGACGGAGACTGTGTACTGCAGCCAGCCTGCGGGTTTTGTGGATCCTGCTCACCTTGAGCGTGTTTGTCGGCTCAACAAGTCTCTGTATGGTCTGAAGCAGGCTCCTCGGGCTTGGTACAGTCGGTTCGCCTCCTTCCTGGTGTCTGTGGGGTTCAGCGAAGCCAAGAGTGACACTTCTTTGTTTGTCCTCCACCGCGGTGCTGACTCAGCCTACTTGCTGCTTTATGTGGATGACATTATTCTCACTGCGTCCAGCCAGTCTCTACTTCAGCGGATTGTCTCCTCGTTGCAGCAGGAGTTTGCCATGAAGGACCTTGGTGTGCTCCATCACTTCTTGGGAGTGACAGTGGAACACCGCCCTGATGGCCTCTTCCTTCACCAGCGCCAGTACGCCTTGGATGTCCTTCAACGCGCAGGGATGACTGACTGCAAGCCCTGTGCCACTCCAGTCAATGCTCAGTCCAAGATTTCCGGTACAAAGGGCACACCAGTGGATGATCCCACTGCCTACCGCAGCATTGCTGGCGCCCTTCAGTACCTCACTTTCACTCGGCCGGATATCTCCTATGCGGTGCAGCAGGTGTGCCTTCACATGCACGACCCCAGGGACCCGCACCTTACCGCTATGAAGCGGATTCTCCGCTATCTGCGCGGCTCCCTCGACTTTGGGCTTCACCTTCGGCGTTCTCCTGTTGCTGACCTCGTGGTTTACACTGACGCCGACTGGGCGGGCTGCCCAGACACGCGTCGCTCCACCTCCGGCTACGCCGTCTTCCTTGGTGGCAACCTCGTGTCTTGGTCATCCAAGCGGCAGCCGGTTGTCTCCCGCTCCAGTACCGAGGCTGAGTACCGAGCTATTGCCAATGGGGTGGCCGAGGCATCCTGGCTCCGGCAGCTCCTCGGGGAGCTTCATTGCCCCCTCGCCAGGAGTACGTTGGTCTACTGCGACAACGTCAGCGCCGTCTACCTCTCCACCAACCCCGTCCAGCACCAACGCACCAAGCATGTGGAAATTGACCTCCACTTCGTTCGTGATCGTGTCGCCGTGGGAGCTGTCCGTGTCCTACATGTGCCTACCACCTCCCAGTTCGCCGACATCTTCACCAAAGGCTTGCCTTCCTCCACCTTCTCCGAGTTCCGCTCCAGTCTCAACATCCGCTGCGCCGGAGTTTCGACTGCGGGGGGGTGTTAGAGTGTGTGTGTGTGTGTGGGGCCCCTGGTGTGTGGGCTCCTCCTGTAAGGCTCCCCTTTTATCCTCCCTACCCAAGGGAGAGGAATCGATCCATCTCTTCCTACAAATACCAATGTGATGCAATGATCATATATAACAAAGAAATAATGAAAACTCCTGATTTTTTCAACTTTCAAGTCATAAACCAAAACTGTGCATGGTATGCTGAAAATAAAAAAGAGAGAGTTCAAGCTGAACCTTCAAAGTACATAATACTAAAAAATTATATGAAGGAATCTTTCACAGTGAGTACTTATAGCTCAGGTTTGTTGTGGAATTGCTGTTATGCAAAAGAAAATTTATTTTGTATCATGGGCGGACCTAGCGTGGAGCATGGGGGTACACTTGTACCCCCAAATTTTTTTGCAAAATTTATAGTATGTATATATATATATGTGTGTGTGTATGTATATGTGTGTTTTGATTGGGTTAAAATATAGCCCAATAATTTAATAGTTAGTCCAATAATCTATTTTTCTAACTAGCTAACTCTATTCATCTTCTCTCATATATTCCTAATAGCCAACGAATATCGCTACGTCATTACATACTGTTGAAAAATTAGTATTTGTTTCATATAATTCTATTATAGTTTTTTAGTCATTTTAAATAAGCTCCTAGAAAAATAAAGAATCATCTTGTTACATGATAGTCTACGATATATTTTTCTATGATTTGTTATAAAGGTGCTACAAATTTTCTTATATTGATTTGATATAACTGTGAAAGTTGCATGTTTGAGTGTGGTATAAGTAAATTTGACTATCTTCTATAGAATATATTTTATTGGTATCATCCAATGTAATTTGTCAAACATACCTACTGACACAAGGTGTAGACCACCACTTTGGTGGTTGGCATGACAGTCATGACGACGTCTACTAACTGCTACCCTATCTAGATGGAAGAAGTTTTATTTTTCTTATATGTTATCATTATTCATTAGAAATTATATTGGTTCACTATGTTGAGAATATAATATAAATTATTTTGATATATGTGTATTTAAATTGAGTGTTTATCATCGATTTAGTTTATCGTTGTTGTCAAATTAATTTTTGGTATATTATATGTATGGTTTGTAGTTTGTTTAATTTCGTACCCCCAATAAATAAATCCTAGGTCCGCCACTGTTTTGTATTTACTTGCTATGCACCTGCAATTTAAACATCATTACAGTTGGAGATTAAGCATGTTATTCTACCATCTTGAAGGCACAAGTGATATCATCCCCAAGATAGCTTAGAAGTATACTTGCAGATCTACCCTTTCATTAAGGAATATATTTCTCCATTCTGGCCTAAAGGCACATACCTTGAGGTATTGAAGGTTTACAAAAGCCTCTGGTAACTCAACCAAAAGATTTGATGACAAATCTACCTAACAAAATTCAAAATTTTGATGAACCAGAAATTGTCAGATGTAAACTCAGAAGTCAGAAGAGTTAAGTGCTCAATATGCCCTAGAAGAATACTGAAACAAAGAGAAAGCACACACCTCAATAAGAGATTCACAATCTCCAATAGATGAAGGCAATGAAGTTATCCTGCCAACAAGTGAAATCAAGGAAGTGTGAAAGATCAGGATACCTTCCAAGTTCCAACTCTCAAAACAAAAAATGGTTTTCTATGATAGAACCACTCATGAGCTCATTATGAAAATCTACCCACATTAGATTATGTACAGATAGTTCCTCATGCAGAAACTTCATATCACTTCTCATTTCAGTATGCAGCATCAATTTAGTAGTCAGTAGGCATATGGACACATATAAAAGTATAGGTGTAAATCATGCTATAAGCTTATCAAAATACAAGGTAGCATCAATGTGTCACTGCAGTCCAGCAACTGGTGAGTTGTAGCACAATACCTATTATTACTTGCTACAAGAAGCTCAAGATGCTTCAGTAATCCAATTTCAACAGGTAAATTCTCAAGCCTGTTATTCGCAATACGAAGTTCACGCAGATAAGTCAATGAGCCCAAACTTGAAGGTAAAGTGACCAGTCTGCAAGATAAATTAGAAAGTTAGAACATATCATTTTGCCCAGAAAGCTGTCCAGGGTTGCCATCAGTTCCTGAGGACACAGATTGCCTTGGCACCTCTAATGTTGCTGGCCCAGCATGACAGGGGCATTGGCAGTTTCTCACAAGGCAAAAAACTTATGGATAGAAGAACTACTTGTGCCACATTAACCACTGAGATAAACTGAAAATCTCAAGGATTCTAGAATTACATGATTTAAGAAAAAACAAGCAGCTTAAGATATTATGCATTGCTTAATATGTAAACTGTTCAAGTGGAGTTCCAAATATTGGTTTGTTCTAGCCTACATATTTGGCAATGATCTAGTTGGTGAATCAAAGAAAATATATAAGAATCAGGTGCAAAAATATTTGATACTTATGTTTGCCTGTTTCAGAAAGAAAACAAACCAAAAGATTGTTTAGGGAAATTATAAAGGGTTATTTATATCCACTGGCAACACAACAAATGCTTATGGCATGATAAAGCAGGATGATGAAAATCAGACCTACCGATTTTGGCTTAAAGACAAAACTGTTAATGTTTGAACACACAATAGACCTTCCCAGGAAATGTTCCCATCAGTTATATCATTAGCAGTCAGGATCAACTTCTACAAGATGAAATGATGATACTTTCAATTATATTTCCTTATGAATGAAGAAAATGACTCAACCAACATGTTGGGAATGAAATTACATGTAAAGATTTCAGAGCAGCGATTTCTTGTGGAATTGATTCAATACAGTTGTTACTGCAATCCAGTACTCTAATGGAAGAACCACAATCCCATACTTCTTCAGGTACTGCCTATTTGAAAAGATAGCCACAAAATAAGTCCAGTAATTAAAAAAAGTGAAATTATGTATTGGATAAAATAAATCAGTAAGAAACAGTTAATAAGATTCATAGTTCAAAAAAGTAGAAGTAATGGATGGTTTAAGGTAACATGAGTATCAATGAATCTCTGTTGCCTTATGCATTGGAGAGAACTGATTCAGTGACTAGCAGCAGCCAAATAGCTATGCGCCTATGCCACAGGTCAAAAGTACAAGCATCATAAGTGTAATCATTTGTATTCCAGATAGCTATTACTTGCAGTCAAAAGGAATGGATGGTTTTTGATAGGACAGCAGATATGGCAAATTTCAGGGACCCAACGCATTATCATGCTATGTTGCTTAGTTTAAAACTTAAAAGAAATGTAAATAAGTTGGAATCAGAATATCAGATACCTTCAAGCTGCAATCAGACAATGCAATAATACCAGTAAGCTTCCAACGTTCGGATCGACTTTTGCTGATATTAGTCTCCAGTTTTTGTGGCTGACTTCCCTTAACATTTGAGGCTCTTCTCGCGCTTGGCACTGGAACACTGCTATTCTTAGTGATGGGGCCATCCTTTTGAAGATTAGAGCACAAGTAAGTTCAATGAACTAACTCTGGACAAAAAAATAGACTCCTCACGGTGTTTTAGCATCGCAACATGTACATGGCAGAACTACGATTATACAGCCAATTCCCCTAAACATCATAATTCACTACATATGAAGCTTAAAAAGAAAGCCTAGAGCCCTCAAATCGAAGCAAAATCAAGTTATTTAGCTGACATTCAACTTCAGGCAACCACAAAAGCTCAGCTGACTCAAATCAATCATGTGCACATGAGCCAGCAAAACCTCACCATATTCCACAACCAATAATTTCTACGGAATCTGAAGAAATTAGGAGGGATCAAGGTGATTTACCCCTTGATGGAGCCCCTGCGAGGCGATGAGCATGACCTTGGATCCGTCCACCACCTGCATCGAGCTTAGGCTGGACGCGTCCGCGAGAACTTTTCCTGTAACCCACATAAGGATCAAGAGAACGGGAAGGAATCAGCAACCAGAAGCACGGATTGACCAACGAGGAGGTAAGATATTGGAATCGGTGCCTTTGCAGATGAGCCTCTGGCCTCGGGGGAGGACGTTGGTGAGCGGCTGGAGGAGGCGCTTCAGCTCCGCGGCGGCAGCGGCGGCCGGTACCTCCACCGGTATGGTCCGGCCGGCGAACTTTACCTGGACGGTGATGGTTGCCCCCGGCGGCGAGCTCTCCATGGCTGGCCTCTCTCGATCGAGTGAAGGCAACTGCTGCCTGATTAGCGAATTGCCCCTTCACACTTCACACATTTTTCTCGCTTGGGTGAAAATGTAAAATGTGGTAACTACTTTGCAGTTTGCACCCTGTAATTCGTGCATATTACAGGAAAGAAGAACGACATAAGGGCATGTAGGTTTTTCTTGACGTATAGATATATATATTATATATTATTTGCATAAAGTTGATACACTAGTGGTATGACATAAGAGTGAAATATTGAAATGTTCTTTATTAACAAGAAAAAACAGTATTACAAAGTGGTAGATAAAAGATATTGCAAAAATAAAACTTTTGGGTAAGTAAAAAGTAGTATAAATTATTTTTTAATTATTATAACTAAATTATTTTGAGGAGGAAGTGTTATTTTAAAAGTGATTTTGGATGGATATATTGGCATATAGTACATATGGTAAAAAAATATACTCTCTCCATCCAAAAATCTTCTACCTATTACATTTTTAGTTTTTTCCAAAAATCTTTTATCAATTTGTAGTTTACCTAAACTCAAGTATTAAATGAGATTTTTTTATGGTGTTAACCATGTGGTTTTATGCATGTAATAGTAGTATTATTTAATATATTAGAATGATTATATGAGAAATTTAATGTAATGGTGGTACTATTTAATGTATCTTTGTCTTGATGCAAAAAGTAATAGGTAGAAGATTTTTAGACGGAGGAAGTACTATTTATGTTCTAAAATATAAAGTATAAGATGTTTATATAGTCAATATTTATACCTTTTAAATAATAATTAAACTGAAAATATTTAGGTTTAATGTAATAGTACAATTCTATTTTCATATTTTAAAGTATTTACATACATGTTATATTAATATTTTTAATAATATGAAAAGCTAACACTTAATATTTTATTTTAAAAAAGAATAAAAACTTATATACTACCTTTTCACGAGGTAAGTCATTTGAATAATATCAAATAAATACACTATTAAAACATATTTAATGGTTGGTTTAATAAAATTAATTTGATGATATAATGGTTTGTGTATCTTTTCATAAAATTAGTTAAACCTAAAAAAGTTTGTTTTTTTAAAAAAAATCAAACTTAGATAGTGAAACAGACAAACGTTGGAGAGTTGATTTGTTGGAGTTGCTCTTGTATATATCTCTCTAGAATATTTTTTAAATAATATATTTGTATTCAAAATTTCATTTTTGATATGTGGATTTTAAAAATTATAAAAATAGTTTACTATCGAGCAATAGTCTACTGAGAAATGCTATTTAAACACAATGTTCTGATTTACTCTTCGTCGATAGATGGTCTTTCGATTTACCCTATATGGATAGATGGTCTGCCGACAAAAGACCACGTGGACTCAATTGACAAGTTCAGTTACTATCGACAGAGTCGTTGACCCACCGTTGACTGTGTTTTATTGATAGATAGGCTGTCGATAGAGCTACAATACTCAGTTAGTAGATCATATGTCAACGGGTCTGGCTATATAAGAGCATCTCTAGCAGATGCCCTATATCATCCCCTATAGTTAAATTTAAGGTATTTGCTCTAAAAATCACCCTTCAGCAGATTCCCTATTTCATTCTCTATCCTATCTCATCCCTTACTCCTCTCTCCTCATCCCCCAAATCTGGGGAATCTCTCTCCTCCCTATATCCATGCCACATCAGCAGCGTGAGAAAGAAAGGAAGAAAAAGAAAGAAGAGAAGGAAAAAAGAAAAAAGAAAAAAAAGAAAAAGAAAAGGAAAATTTATTTTCTTTATAATTTTTAAGATGTTTTTGAGATCAACTATTTAGACTAATGATAGGATATTTATTTATTCATGAAAAAATAAAAAATCACAACGAAAATATAGTTGTTGAAAATATAACCGTTGTACCGTTGAATGATAATAAAAAAATCTATCAATCGTCAACAATAATAATGATCATACATAATAGTATATGTGTTAGAGATATAGCCGTTAAAAATATAGTCGCTAGATTTTTTACCGTTAGATAATAATAAAATAGAGGATTCAAAAATATAGGGAATGGGTTTTAGGGAAGCTGCTGGAGACTGAAGAAGCTGTATAAGGATGAAATCTTTTAGGATCATTTCCTATATAAAAGATATAGGGGATGAGTTATAGGGAAACTGTTAGAGATGCTATAAGAGGCCAAAGTCCTCTCCTAGCCACCGCACCCCAACACATTTGGCCCTCTCCTCCTAGGTATGCTTGTACGTTCTTCAGCACTTCAAAATTCTTTTCACTATGTACTACAATCTCACTACAACCAAATCTCGCTTCAAGAATAGAGAAAGAGAAACGAGAAAAAGATACATTCTGATATTCTAAGTAAGGTAGTCTGATTCAGAATTTTTTATTTCTATGGACAGATGATCTGCCAATAGATAAATAGTACTATATCTCCGTTGATTTACCCTCTATCAACATATGATCTACGAATATAAACCTTCCTAAGGCAAAGCTATTGCCTAGCCTTTATCGGTAGATCATGTATCGAGAAAGGGTAAATCGATAGATAATCTTTTTTTGTCTCTGTGGGTAAACAATAACTTGACAGTAGGTTATTTTTGTAAATTCAAATCCGAACGAAAATTTTAATAAAAATATATTAATTAAAAAATCTGTCTAAACCATATGCCGTTAGCTTAGTTGAGAGAGGCCCAACAACAGCCTATTTAAGCCCACAATGTTCCCACCACAGTCAACAGGCCATCCGAGTATCCGACAACGCCAATGGCGGGCTGGAGGCGGCGACTCCCGCAAGCAAGAACAAACACCGCACTAGAGTGAACCGCACGCTCCCCCTCTGCTCGTCTTGTGTCGGCGTCTCCCAGATCCATCGCCCTCACTGCCTCATTCCGCGTCGCCGTTGCTCAGATCCGGCGGAATGATGGGGCGAGCGGCGGCGCTGTCGGCGCCGCGGTGGCGCGGGGGCGGGATCGACTTCCGCGACTCGCTGCGGTCGGGGGGAAACCTCCTGTTCGCGCTCTTCGTGGCCGCGGTCCTGGCGTTCACGCTCCTCGCCGCGGTGCACAGCCCCGACGACCCGCTGCTGCACCCGTCGTCGCACCAGCTCACCGCCTTCCTCACGTCGGCGACCTCCAACTCCACGTTCCTCGCCGACGACTCCGTCCTCCGCACTGGGGAGGACTTCGCCGCCGTCTCCAACTCATCCGACGCAGCCGCCATCGAGGCCGGTGTGATTGCCGAGGCGGTCCCGTTCATCAAGCTGTCGGATGTTGCGTCGGAGGAGTCAATGGACGGGGCTGGGGCGGGGACGGAGCAGACTGTCACCGTTGACACCGACGCCAACTCGGACGCGGGCGCCGCGGCGGCCGAGGAGAACACCATCGCCGAGGCGGTTTCCTGCGACACGGAGGCGCCGGTGGACTGCACGGGGGATAGGGATCTCTTCAACCTGCTCATGCGAACGGCGATCGAGCGTTTCCCCGACCTCCACTTCTACCGCTTCGGCCGCCCCGTCACCGTGCCGGGCAGCCCCATGGCGTGCGACCTCGCCTGGCGCTTCCGCCCCGCCGAGGACACGAACGGGCGTACCACGTACTATAAGGACTACCGCCGCTTCGTTCTCACCCGCGACGTCAACACCTGCACCCTCGTCGTCAACAGCGTGGGCGAGTACCACTCCGGCACTGGTGCAAAGCGCAATGGCCGCCGCAAGGGCAAGAAAGGGAAGAAGGGCAAGCGTGAGGCTCCGGTGACAGACTTTGTGCCGGACAAGACGCAGATGAGGCTTGATGAGAACGCCGCCAATGCAGACACCAACACTGCTTCTGAACCGGTGCTAGTTATTGGTGAAGCTGTCAATGACAACTTGCCAGTGGTTGAATCTGAGTCTGATTTCAGCCGAGGAAAGTACCTCATCTACATGGGTGGTGGCGAGAGATGCAAGAGCATGAACCACTTCATTTGGGGCTTCTTGTGTGCACTTGGTGAGGCACAGTTCTTGAACCGGACGTTTGTATTGGACCTTAATGTCTGCCTCAATTCACGGTACACTATGAGCGGCAAGGATGAAGAAAAGGATTTTAGGCTCTACTTTGATTTTGAGCACTTGAAGGAATCAGCATCGGTGATTGACCAGAGCCAATTCTGGACAGATTGGGGGAAGTGGCACAAAAAGGATAGGCTGAAGAATTATTACACTGAAGACATCAAGGTGACCCCAATGAAACTTCGTGATGTCAAAGACACACTGATCATGAGGAAGTTTGGGAATGTTGAGCCTGATAACTACTGGTCTCGTGTATGTGAGGGTGAGACGGAAGGAGTGATCAAGCGCCCATGGCATTTCTTGTGGAAGTCACGTCGCTTGATGGAGATGGTGTCTGCCATTTCCTCCAGAATGAATTGGGACTTTGATTCAGTCCACGTTGTGAGAGGTGAGAAAGCCCAGAACACACAATTGTGGCCAAATCTTGATAGAGATACATCACCGGATAGTCTCCTTACGACGCTCAATGACAAGGTCGGTGCTGGCCGGCATCTGTACATTGCTACCAATGAACCTGATAAATCGTTCTTCGACCCACTGAAGGATAAGTATGTCACACACCTCCTGGATGACTTCAAGGATTTATGGGATGAGAACAGTGAGTGGTACACTGAAACAAAGGAGCTGAGCAATGGTAACACAGTTGAATTCGATGGATACATGAGGGTTGCAGTTGACACTGAAGTGTTCCTGAGGGGTAAGAGGAAGTTGGAGACATTCAACTCTCTTACCAGTGATTGCAAGAATGGTGTCAATACATGCCCTGCTTCCTCCTGAACATCTCATTAAGTAAGTGCACTGAGATTCTGAAATGCAGTGCTTGATAGAATATTTAGTACCGTGTATCTTAAGCACACCTGGCTTTGTTGTAGCTAGTTATTTCACACGAGTGTTTCTTCTACATGACACTGTTGTTGTATTCTACGCTCCCAGATCACATTAGTTTGTTGAATTCATGCATCAGCACTTTGTACGAATTGCTGAAACAAGATACTTGCTCAATGTCACCAGGCTAGGGCTCTATCCTGAGGTCCTCATGTACTGATTTTCTTTTTGACTTTTTGTGCTTTATAAATCCAGTTAATCTAGCAACTTGAAGATCAGTACACCTGGTTTGAGAAATGAAAACAGCCATTATTAGGGTCCGTTGTTTTGGCTTCTAGTAGCCGCAGCTCCTTATAGAATCTGAAGCTAGACAATGGCTGCAATACATCGATTTAGATGGGCACATCACCCTGTAAAACAGAGCAATTTATAGCTGCAGTATGAGACCTCCATTTGAAGATGTGCTTAAAAGGCTAAAACCTAATGGCCTTATTGGACAGAGGCAAAGAGCAGATTGCGAGTTGACTCGAACTCAATTTGTTAGTAGAATTATAGTAATCTAACAAACAATCCAATTTATTATGATTCCGAGTGCAGATTATAACAATCTGATATGTTAATACAATAATACAATCTGGTTTTTTTATAAGCTGAATTCAATTACTACCATCTAAAACTTATACAAACGGAGTCTAAACTGAGCCGGCTTAGAGCATCTCCAGCAGCTCCTCTTCTTTATCCTCTATAGTTAAATTTAGAAAAAATTCCATCTCCTACATTATCCCGTCCTCTACTCCTCTCTCCTTATTCCTCAAATATAGGGAATCTATCTCCTCCCCTATTCATGCCACGTCAGCACCGGGAGAAAGAAAGATAAAAAAAAAGAAAGGAAGAAAGAGAAAGAAGAGAAGGAAAAAATAAAAAAGAAAATAAAAAGAAAAGAGAAAAAATAAAAAATAAAATAGAAAAATAAAAGGAAAATTTATTTTCTTTATAATTTTTAAGATGTTTTTGAGATCAACTATTTAGACTAATTATAGGATATTTATTTATTCATGAAAAAATAAAAATTCACAATGAAAATATAGTTGTTGAAAATATAACCATTGTAATTTTTACCGTTGAATGATAATAAAAAATCCATCAATCGTCAACACTAATAATGATCATACATAATAGTATATGTATTAGATATATAGCCGTTAAAAAAATAATTGTTAGAATTTTTACTGTTAGATAATAATAAAATAGAGGATTAAAAAATATAAGAAATAAGTTTTAGGGAAACTACTTGAGACTGAAACTGTCTAAGGATGAAATCTTTTAGAATTATTTCCTATATAAAAGATATAGGGGATAAGTTATAGGGAAAGGAGATGCTCTTACTCCGGTCTCTATCTATAAGAGGAGAAATTACGTCCATTATCCATCTCGGCTCCAGCGCGGGAATGGCTGGGTGACAACCTGTATATTCAGGGCTGCGGGAAACAGGGACATGGATGGTGAAAACCTGTAGATCATAGATTCATAGGGTGTGGACTGGAGCTGGCTACAATTTTTCCTCTATAAAACTGTGGCGATTTCACTAGAGTTAGTTCATGATAAATAGATCACAAACCACCATAAAATGGAATTTCGGGAAAGCAAAGGGCTGCACAATCCTACGGTGAAGTTATTAAAAAAATGAACAGAAAAAAAAACAAGCAGCATGCTGTTCTTTGTACAAATCAATCAACCACTCTCCAATCTCCATGCAAAACCTCACAAGCCGACTCATTTGCCCCTTTTTACTCACAAACCATTTAAATACATCTCATTTACAACAGAACACAACAGCACGCCATGATCTATTGACAGCATCCGCCACCATTCTTTGCTTGATTTTCTTGCTTCTGTTTCAGAATGTTCCTTTTGACAACTGAAGAAGAACCTTCCTCCAAAAGACTAGGGACCTCCATAATCTGGGCCATAGAAAAAACACGGGTTATTCATCACTCATAAGTTAGCCTACTCTTGCACTTGGAAAGAAACTGAAATTGCAACCCGCTTCCTGGTGTTTATTTGTTCACGGATTTTTGCAATTAATGAACAGGCGTGAGTTGTTCGTCCTTCACAATGTTGTCAGTTTAAAAAAAATAGGCAAGTTCTGCATCTTAAAATTACCAACTTAATCAAAAACTAAAAATATCAATTCAAAACCATTAGTGCTACTGAAGAAAAGAATGTAAATAAACACGTTTATGGGGAAATTAGAGTACATTTCGCTCCAAAAAATAATAGAGTTATATCAAGCTTTAGGAGGCCAAAAATGTGGGGGCTGATATATTTGTTAGACATACCTTCAGTGCAAGTTCTTCAAAACACTTCTCAACATTATCTCGTGTTTTCGCACTACTCTCAAGAAACAGGCATCCAGATTCTTCTGCGAAAGCAAGCCCTTCTTCCCTTGTGACTGTTCTTTCATCCTCCTGAAAGATGGGACCATCAAAATTATAACTGAAAAAATCAGCTATGCACCAATGAGAGTAGATAACCATCAATGGTACCTTCTAGAGTTAGTAGATCTTAAGGGCCAAAACGGGCATACCACTATGAATGTGAGTAGGAGATAACAGCAGAAACTCTCAGTAAGGCGAGGATGAGAATTTTTTTCAAAGAAATAACTACTTTTGACCAAAATAGTACCTTGTCAATTTTGTTTCCAACAAGCATTTTTATGCAGTCTTTGTTTGATGAGTGTGACTCTATTTCCTTCGTCCATATGTCAGCCAAATTGGTGAAGCTTTCTCTCTTTGTGACGTCATATACTAGGAGTACACAAAAACACATTAGACGTTAATCTAGTTTGAAGCATCAAAACAACACAAAATGGCCAGATGTCAGAGGTTCTCAGGATAATTATCACAAAAGTATTTCTACATAGTCAACCTAAAATGTTTATAATTTCTAAAAAATATGGTGGTGAATTAGACATGTGATTTGTAACTTCTGGTTTGCCACGGTTCACATGGAGGAAAAACTTGGAAGTTTACCTAATAGTGAGTATACACACTGAATGACTGAATAGGCCTGCAATATATGGTCCTAAAAATTACAGCAGTGCATAACAACTTGTTTATTATTTGAGCAACCAACCATACCCAGAAAAACTGCTATTACCTAGAATAATGCCTTGAGCACCTCTGTAATAAGAACTAGTAATCGTCCTAAACCTCTCCTGGCCAGCTGCAACATAACAGAACAATGCTTTTAGAAGATTTGAGATATTGGAAATGCCACAGAGTAATTCATTCATTCAATAATAGCATGATTCATTTTGTTTATAGATAACTCAGAAACCTTCCAGCAGGACTACAATTGTAAGATGTGGTTAAATACTGAACTAATTTAGAACAAGTAACATATTGTGCCATAAATTTGGAATATTGGAACCTCTGATGGCAATGATGTTAGGGACGGAAGGGAGTAACAGGGAGGATGAACTAAAATATTTTAGGCACAAAGCAAACTGGTGGGGCTACAAATCTGTGAATAAGAAATCAGAACCTCCAATAGCAATGATGTAAGGACATGGCAGGTGCAACATGGAGGGAGAAGGAGAACACCAAAAATATTAGGTGCAAAGCCATCAAGAAAACAATTCCTAACTGTAATGACAACAGAAAAGGATGGAAGGTCAAAATGAGCGGAAAGCAAAGCATGTCAGTCACAAAGAAGTGAAGTGAGGCTTAAAAACTGAGTAGTTTAGGGCGCTCAATCAGTCAAATCTAGGCATATTCCTTACTCATTGCTATCCCTGGATCATCTTAGTTGGTGATTGCAATAGCTTCTACTAGTATACCTCAAGATGTCTAATCATAGTCACAACTGTACAGAAAAAATTCAACTACTTCCTCTGCCATCAAATAAGTATTGCGTGCAGAACCAGTTACTGAGGCACTCTTTTATTGCCAGAACCAAAGACTGTACTGAAAATTCTAAACCTAGATGACAGTCTCTAGTAGGATATACAGAACTGAAGTACCCTAAACCATAACACCATATCATGAATTTTGTTTCACTCCTAATCTTAATATACCCTGGGGGTGAACTTTTGCTGGCCCCTCAAAATAATTGTGTACCAAGAGTGGTAGGTTACATCATCCCACAAGTGATAGATCATCAACTAGTTACTATTAGGTGAGGGTTGTTTACACTATCAAAGTGTGGTAAGGCTTTGCAATATCCCCACCTGCCGCTAAACATAATACTAAAAGCAGTCATGTTTTTTACAATCTGAGTATTAAGCTCACCTGTATCCCATATTGTCAGCTTCAGTTTCTTCCCACCAATGGTAAGGAACTTGATTTTGAAGTCCACTCCTGGAAATCAGATTGAAACAAATATTAGAAAACAAGTGAGAACAACAAGTATATTATGATACTTATACCCAAGACCGAGTGGTCTAGAATTCTGCATTGGTCCATTTCCCAACTTTGGCCAACTAACAAGAAGAAAATCTGGACCTTTCTCAGTTGGAGCAAAGCAGATAACAGCTAGGACACAAAAAAGGACAAGGTCATCCACCAAAACCAATATCCTTAACACTTTACCTACCACTTCATAATTCCTCATACAATTGAATCAGAAAATGAAAGGAAGAACTCCCACATTAGGATCTTTGGCAGTATTAATTGAGCAGCACATGAGCAGTACATGCCTACATGGGCACGCCGAACGGCCAAAGTACTCTACTTGAATGGAGTGTAAGATCTGAATTGAAGCAAAATTGGACCGCGTTTCAGGCGTATTTGCAACAGAACAGCCTCCTCCCCTAGCAGAAGAGCAAGCAAGCAAGCGCGCAGGCAATACTCGTCACGGATTCCGCGTTGATGGGCGCACCGACCGAAAGCTAGCTACTAGGATGAGGCATGGCCGGTCTGCTTCGGGTGGGCGGGATCCGGGCATGGCCGTATCGTTCTAAGGTTGGCGTGGGGGCACGCACGTATGTGACGTACCGATGGTTGGCGCGATGTCGTCGTCGAGGTGGGCGGCGGCGACGAAGCTGACGAGGAGGCTGCTCTTGCCGACGGCCGAGTCCCCGATGAGCAGGATCTTGAAGGAGCACTGGTGCCCCACGCTGCTCCCCGCCACCGCCGGCGACCCCATCGCCCCGCCCTGTACGCCCTCAGATTCGAGCCCGAATCTGTGCCGAGGCAGGCAAGCAGTGCCGAATGTGTGGGCGGCGGTGAAGTCGAGGTGTCCGGCTGGTGTGACGAGAGGCGGGGCCGGCGCGCGGCGGCAGCGCCGAGGAGAGGAGAGGAGGCGGGCGGGCTGGCTGGCAGCGGCTGCTGCGCTGGCTTTGACTGGGGTTGTGTGCCTGCGTGACGGTCACCAGCGGCTGGTTTTATTATGGCAGGCAGCCGCACGAGGTGGGGTGATTTATCTTTTTAAAAATATATATATTCTTCCCGACATTATATTTTTGAGCGATGATTTTTAAAAATCAAATATTTACACTTTATTTACACTTTGTCGACGCTTTAACTACATAGGAAATATTTTTTCGACGATTGAACGATTCGAGCACTATCGACCGTTCAACTATTGATAGGAGCTATGTCAATACTTAAAAATTCTGTTACGATACACCCATTACCTAATACTTCAGATTAATTTGGATAATTAATTTTAGTTATAATTAAAAATAAACTAAAATTAAATACTTAGTACTGATAAATAATTTGAAAGTATATGCAAGAAATTGGAAAGTTTATGTATACAAATCAAGAGTTGCCTATTACCTTCTAGAGGTAATAGGTCATTATCTTTAATCCTACCTATTAGATCAAAACAAATGGACGAACCACAATATTTTCGGTGTACCGTAAAATTTGCATACTTAAAATGTCCACTGTAGTTTGGTTTTCAAATTTTTAAAACGACTACCTACAAATGTAATTTTACAAAAAAAATATTATTTAAAACATTATATATTTCGATCGCTTTGGCGCAGGCCAAGAGGATTTCCAGTACTCACTACGCTCCTTGCTCTCAGGGATTCGCCACCTAAAAATCATTTTATGTTATTTTTTAATTTAATACATGTCTAATTAATTGACTTGTATTAAACAAGTGACAACCCTCAATTAGAGCTAATATGATTAATTAGATACACATAAATAATTTCTTAATAATAATAATATGTTTTAATGGTTAAAATTATTTTTTAGAACGGAGAGAGTCCATGCTTATTTGGGAAGCTTCCACAGTCGTGGCTACTCGCTTCTCTAAACAGTATATATTTTAAATAAATTAGTAACTATAGAATTTATAAATAAATTAGAATATAAAAGTTAACAAACACAAACTTATTTATATTTTCAGTAGCTAAATATTTAGAGAATCTTGAAGAGATTATCTGTATGCTATTTAAATTTGAATTTACGTATTTTTGTGAAAAATGAAGCTCCAACAAACCCTCTAAATGAGTCTCTTTCCTAATTCATTTTCTAAATCACCATTCATATATCTTAAATATAACATTAGCATAGCAAGTCTCTATTTCTGCTTGTACATACTTTTCTCTTGTGTACGTATTTTTATCTCTCCCACGTATTATTATAGACTAGATGATGCATATATTTGAAGGTATCATAACTTTACATAAAATTATTATAGATTATAGACCGTGTTTATGAAATTTAAAAATAGTGATCGAGATTATAAAAAAATTGTTATATATCAATTAATTTTTAATTAATTTTTAGGGAAAGATAAAGTTTAGAACGATCTCAATATCAGATCTAGGGAATACATTAGTTAAATATGAATACGCACCTTATATTTTATTTACATGTTATCATCGCTGAATACATGGGCACACCATTAGAGGTGGCACGAATTCAACGAAAACCGAACCAAACTAAATCGAATTGAAAAAAGCTAATTTTGTTTATTCTAAATAATTTCGGTTTTGATTTTGTTGAAGTTCGATTCAGTTCGATTTTTACCGTCAGAAAACCAAGAAACCACAGTACCAAACCGAAAACCGAACCGAATTTTTTCGGTTTTGTTGTTCAATTCTAATAATCTTAACTATATTAAAGCGCCTCGTCCGTCCGCTCTGCCCCGTAGGCGTGCGTAACTCCTCCTCCTCCTTCTCTGCGCGCAGCACTGCATGCACGGCGCACGTGCAACCACCACCAGCAACTACCTGCACAAAAGAAGGAAATTAAAAGAAGAAAAATAAAATAAAAGAAATATATACTTTTGCATTTTAGTTTTAAATTTCTTTATTTTACATTTAAATTTCTATATACTTTTGCATTTTAGTTTTAAATTTCTTTATTTTACATTTAAATTTTCTTTATTTTACATTTTTGCACGGATATACGAATTTTATGTAGAATTTATTTCTGTTGCAAAGTATGGGCATCTGACTAGTTTTATTATATTGTTCGGTTCCCGTACCAGCAAGCTTCCTAAAAACAAAAAAAAACGACAAAAAACGACAAAACCAGTTGCACACGCCTAAAAACCGATTGATTGGCGCGCGCGGCGGGAGCGTATGCCCGATTTTGTTTGTCCCTAATTGCTTCGCTGTGTAGCCATACCTGGTGACAGTGACAGCTGACAGGGTCACTCAAAAGAATACTCTACGGAGTGTACTACTATGTACTAGACGTTGCGACTGTGTACGTACATGTACATACGACGTCGTGTTTCAAAAAAATATAATCCAGAATTCCAGGTGACGTGCTATTTTTCTCGGCGTGTATTGTTCTTGATCTTACCTGCTAAAAAGTTGAGATCAAAGGTATTAATTATTAGTATATTCTAATTCCTCCTTGCTAGTAGATTTTATTAGTAACTATTTAACTTTGTTTCAAAAAAATCATTTTTTATTTCTTATCTATTCTAGCTCACGAATTTCATTACGCTTTAGCTACCATTTATTATTATTTTGGGTGCGTTGGCAGAGCTACAGCTCTAACTTCTTTATCATGGAAAGTTGGAGCTAAACCAAACACTTTTTTTGATAAGTAGATCCTATTAAGAGTACTCTAGAAAAATAAATTGGAGTGGTGGAGTAAGGTCTAGCCAGTTTCAAGTACTCCACTTCAGCTTTAGTGTGCATTTCAGGATCTGGAGCTCTACCAAACAAGCTCTTTATAAGACTGTTTTTGTTAACGAGAGACACTATTCTTTTTTGTCATATCACTAATTTATTGATTTTATCTAAAACTAATTTATTGATTTTATCTCAAAACAAAGTTTTTAAGAGGGAGAGAGTATTTTTGGAAATGATTTTTCTCCTTGTTTTCAAGGAATTATCTGGTTTTAAAGATGGACACAGCTACGCGTCAGACATTGCTCTACGAAACATTTGTCTTATAAACATATATAAACATAGAGTTGCATGTAGTGAAACATTTATAACGATACACATACAACATAATGCACAATTACAAATCCTACAAGACAAGTACACAACAACGGTTGTTGATGCATGCAAGCAATGCAACATTCTCACCTATGCAAGTATATATATATGCAACCTATGCAAGTATATATCCAGGAACAGGGATAAAACCCACAATTACACATGATTTTTACTTGAGATATTTTTTAAAAGTCGGATCATTCATTTAAAACTGGAGAAAATTGGGTTCTGTTTTATAAAAAAAATCAGTGCATTATGCAGCTCAAAGACTAGAGCAGCAGAGAAGACAAATTAATATCGTACTCCTCCTCTAAGATAATAGTCTATCTCTAGTGTTTTAGTTTATTATATGATATGAATACTTATAAAACAATACACTCAAGCTACGAAGACTCAAGGCATCGAAATAAATATGAATAACTTGTGATAGTGTGTCTCGCCTCCTTTATATAATCAAGGCAAACCCGATGACACATGACTCTACACCTAGTAGGTTTCCTTGATGCCTAAGATCACATACCTAACTCGGCTATTAATTCCTTACTTACAATAATTCTAGTACAAACATGATTCCCTAATAAAGGTTTATCTTTTCTTATCGGGACCAAACCCTTTATAGGCCATACTAGCCTCTAATGTTAGAATTGACCTGATTTTGATCTGGGCTGGTAAGCCTATCTCGGAGTAACCACCCCACATCTCCTAATAATTATTCACCGTCTTTTCTAACTAATTCTAATATTAATTATATAAAAAACCTTATATATATTGCAGCCCAATTCTCTAAGGGAACTAAAAGAACCAAAAGCTTTTTTTAATACGTTGGTAGAGGGAGGAGGAAGAACGTGATATCATACATTCATACCCCATGACGTGCATCACAGGACGGCTGATTTGTAAAGAGGATTTTGAAGAATTCTTTGAGCGATCGATCCTTTTCAGCTAATCAAATGAGATGGTTAAGCAAGCAGCTTGCCGTGCGCCAAAGCGGCCCACCCACCACCACTTCATTCATCAATGATCAGTTTGGTCGTCGCCGGACAGCAAATGAACCAAAAATGGTTGACAGGTTCATCGCCAAAAACAAAAGCGAATTATGAATTTAAATGCCAGGATATATGCCGGAATGCATGCTGCACTATCAGAAATATAATGTCAACAGTATATCAGAGACTATACAGCTAATTAACATTGTTTTAGTCCAAACCAAAAAACGTTAATTATATGTAGTTTCTGAACCTGTTCTGCACTACCAGAAAGCAACAACTAATTAACACTATAGTAGTGAGAACCAAATAAAAATCCAGCTGCAAGCAGCAAGCACTTCTTTCACTGAACTTTATGCACAAGAAGTGTAAATTGCAAGTGAATTACATAAAATATCTGGAATGCATTGTGTGCATGCATGCTTGGCTGTAGGGGTGAAAGTGGTTCGGATAGTTTCTGACCGTATCCGGAAAAACGGATTCAGATTCAGATTTTTTGATTCGGATACGGATTTTTCGGATATGGATTCGGATATTTTTTCGGATACGGAAATGAATATGATCTGCCTGATATCCGTCGGATTCGGATACGGATTCAGATACGGGTTCGGATAATCCAGATAGTTCTTATCCGGATATCCGGCCCATTAAAAATGTAGTCTCAGTGGCCACACTGCCAAAGCCCACAAGTCGTGCTTGCACAAGTGTTGACAGCCCATGAGGAGATTAGAAATTAAAAAATAAAAATATATTTTTTAAAAAACATTTAAAAATAAAGAAGATTTTTTTAAAAATATATATTTATATAAATGGGATAATTTATATAATTTTAAACAGAGAAAAAGTTTTAACCGATAAAATAAAAAAGATTTTTTTAGTTCTTTCAATTTAAATTTTAGAAACATAATGAATTAACTAAAAATAGAAAATTGACATATAACAATATCGAAATTTTTCATAAAATAATATATGTTGTATTTTAATTATAGAAAAAGTTTAAACAAAGATTTAACTATTAATTTGCTTTTAAACCTAACACATATTTCTTAACATTCTAATTTGTTACTCTGAAATCTCCATCTTTCTTAATATCGTACATGAAAACTTTGTCAAAATAATTTTAATTTTTTATCACGGCATTTATGTATCATATGATGATACCATGAGATGTCTCATATTTTTTAGACTTTATTTGAATTTTTTAGAATTAAAATTTCATTAAGCTCTATATTGTCCATCGAGTGTCGTAACATTTTCAAAAAATAAATCTTTCAATTTAGTGGATACTGACTTAAAATAGACTCAAATGCATGAATATGGTTTTTCTAGAATTTTTAGTTTATTATTTCATGCACTTGTAGTTCAAATTTGACAAATTTCAATATAAATCAAAGAAACATACATAATGAATTAAAAATAGCAAACTTATGTATAAAAATGTGATTTTTTATAAGATTAGATATGTTGTATTTTGATCATAGAAAAAAATCAAATTTAAACGAATATTTAACTATTGATTTGCTTTTAAACCTAACACATTCCTTCTTAACATTTTAATTCGTTACTCTCAAATCTCCATCTTTCTTAACATCGTACATAAAAACTTTGTCAAAATAATTTTAAATTTTAAATTTTAAAACAACATCTATGTATCATATAATAATACCATGAGACGTCTCGTATTTTTCAGACTTTATTTGAATTTTTTAGAATTAAAATTTTATTAAGCACTATGTTGTCCATTGAGTGTCGTAACATTTTTTAAAAACAATATCTTTCAATTTAGTGGATACTGACTTAAAATAGACTCAAATGCATGAATATGATTTTTTTAGAATTTTTGGTTCATTATTTCATGCACTTGTAGTTCAAATTTGACAAATTTTAATATAAATCAAAGAAACATACATAATGAATTAAAAATAGCAAACTTATGCATAAAAATGTTTACTTTTTTATGAGATTAGATATGTTGTATTTTGATAGTAGAACAAAAAATTCAACTTTAAACGAACATTTATAATTCAAATTTACAATTTTAAACTTTATCTCTCTCACTCCAAAAATAAGTAAATAGTCAACTTTGACTAAAACCCTACCAACCCTAATTTTTCTTTCTCTCTCCCGGTCTCTCCTACTCCTGCCACCTCTCTCTCCCCGTTCGTAATGATTTATGTGATGTTAACTATTATTTGTCATTTGTGTATTGTGACCGTGAATAAATAAATACATTATTGATATTCGGTATTCGTAACCGTATTTGTATCCGATTCGTATCTGTTCCGTATTCGTATTCAATGATATCCGACTTTGTATCCGTATCCGTATTCGGATTATTCGAATCCGAATTCGAATCCGAAAAAATATATGAAAAATGGTATGATATTAATGATATCCATCCTTATTCGATCCGTTTTCACTCCTATTGACTGTTTGCATCAAGGAGCCTAGAGTTTTCAGTCTTTCAGTTTCAATTGGTGAAGTGATAATAAATGAGGGCTTTCGTACGGACTTCATGACATCTGGATAGTGGAGTGATAATAAATGAGGGCTACCAGCATCCAGTGCATGGCCGTGAGCAATTAGTGCTGTGTAATTAAGTTACCAATAATGCGAGAAAATGACAGGGAGAAAATATGCTGCAATGCGGCGCTGTCTAATGGCTTGCTTTGCATCCAGCTTCTTTTTCTTTTTGAAACTTCTGAATTTAGCTTTGAAGATGGAGATCGATTTCATCCCAGCAAGTACTACTTCGGTTCCGTTTTTCTTGTCTTTCCAGCCTTAGGATATTTGAGTGTTAATTGTTAGTGTTTTGATATTTTCCTTGATTTTCTAGGCTTAAGGTATTTGGATGTTAATTGTTGATGTTTTCATAATTGAGATGCTAATTTAAATTCATGTGCTTCTGCATGCATACAAATTCACTAGCTATAAATACAACACAATCATATTTAATATATACTAGTCAGATGCCTGTGCTTTGCAACAGAACGTTATTCTGTAATAAGGCTTTTGCGAAAATTTATGTTTCTGTATGATTTTTCAGAAATCTAAGGGTTTTTACACAAAATTCGTACATCCGTGCAAAATACATAAATTAAAAGATCGAAATATAAAAATATATTTTTATTTTCTTTTTCTTTTTCTTCTTTTTTATTTTTCCTCTTTTTCTTCTTCTTCCTTTTTTCTTTTTCTTCCTTTTTTTTCTTTTTCCTCATTTCTTTCTCCTGCGCACATGCATCATGCATGCATGCCCGCGCGCTGCTTTTTTCCAGGCGCCGCGCGCTGCTTTTTCCGTGCGCCGCGCGCTGCTTTTTCCGTGCGCTGCGCGCGCGACTTTTTCCATGCGGTGGCGCGCGGCGGTTTTTCCATGCAGCTTTTTCCAGCGCTGCCATGCGGTTTTTCAGGTGCTGCGCGCGGTTTTACGCAGGGAGCGGACGGACGAGTAAGTCCCCGCTTTAATATATATAGTTAAGATATAATAAGAAATATGCATACTAATTGATTAATTAATCATTGATATACGAAAACCTATCTAAAATCTCTACTATTATAAAGCGGCGACTTGCTCGTCCGTCCGCAGCCTCCCTTTCCCGTGTAGCGCGCCTCTCACTTCCCATAAAAAACCAATCAAAACTTATACCTTAAAAAAACCGATGCAACCGCCCGGCCCTGAGCGCGACGTGCAAAATGCTCCGCCCCCTGCAGCCTCGCGTGCACGCATGCAGCAGCCCCGCGCCAGCAACCGCCTCCATGCAATACGGAAGGCCCGTGCATGCATACAGCCCCGCGCGAGCACTACGTAACTAACTGTGCATGCGAGAGAAAAAAGAAAAGAAGAAAAACAAAAATAGAAAAAATAAGAAAAAGAAAAAAGAAAAAAATATACTTTTTATATTTCAGTCTTTTAATTCATGTATTTTGCGTGGATGTACGAATTTTGTGTAAAAAATCTTAGATTTTTGAAAAATTATGTAGAAACATGAATTTTGCACAAAAACCTTTTGCAAAATAATGTTCTGTTGCAAAGTACAGGCATCTGTAATTAAGGAACCGGAGGGAGTAGCAAGCTTTCCTGTCCGGAAAAAACTGTTAGGCTTCATATGGGCCATTACTACCTATTGGAGTGTGGGCTGTGGGATTTTGAGAAATCATCGTTAGATCTAATAAATATGGAGTGATGGGCTATTTTAATGCAACGAGCAAATAACCAAAGGTGAGCAAATCTATGTAATATCAGCATGACACTAATTAATAGTGATACTATAATGTATTCTTTCCGGTTTTATTTTCGATTTCTCAACTTTTTCTAAAATATAAATTGTTTTAGATCTCCTCTACATTTTCTCGCATTTTCCTCTTGATTTGTCAAATAAACTTATCTCTCTTGCAATTTAATAACTCATACTCCCTCGATCTTTATAATTATAATCTAGTACTACCTTCATTTCTGATTGTAATTCATTTTGGTATTTACCAGATTTATTGCCGTATCTCTAGACATATGTATCAAGATTCATTGATTCGGGGATGAATTTGACTTGCAATCAGAGATGGAGGAAGTACTTGATATTATATTTCGTAATAAATCGAATCTAGATGGTACCTATGAAATGTTAAATCTCATCCTAAGTTATAATATTATGAGACATAGAGAGTACTTTTAAAAAACATAATAAATAATCGACAACTAGATCATTTCAATTGATTTCTTAAATCCTATACATAAATCTATGTACCATGTAATAATTGGAGCTTGTAAACAGAACATATGACACGTGGCCCATTTCAGTTTATTTTGAGCCTATGCAATTTGCTGCCACAAAATGGCCACTCCTCTTGGTGCAACTGTGTAGTGTAGCAGATGCCATTCTTCTCCCAGTTGCAGCTTGCGCTTCCCGGCTCGTTTAGAGCTCGGACGGACTTCAGGAGAACTCGCAGCAGTGGATATCATCTTCTTTTGGGAGCTGCGAACTCTGACTCTGGTGCTGCTCAAACCCTGGAGCGCGTGGCTGGGCCGGCTCTCGTCTCCCTGGTGTTGTAGGAGCAGCAAGACGGGCACTTGTGCGCCAAGACGTGGAAGTTCACGTTCGACGTCACACCGCAGTCATTGCAAAGGATCCATATCTACATGAGGAGGAGGAGGAGGAAGAAGAGTGGGGAAAGGATTGTTCAGAATTAATCATGCCATGTTCACTGATGAATAGTCATGAGTTTACCATCTTCTTGGAGTAGAACTCCGGCATCGGTGTCGCCGCGACCTCCTCGTCGAGCTTCTTCCATGCGTCCGACATGTCGCAGGCTGACCGTGAGCACACCGGACATGAGAAGCTGGGAGATGAGGCAGGGTGAGGACTTCGTATCATTTGCGTAGATTGGGTAGGAGCGAGCTATTCGTCAGGTGAAGTTGTCTGAAGAATACTTACTGGTGATGCGCTCTCATCTCGTTCAGACACTCCAGGTGAATCGTGTGCCCGCATTGCAAGACGCTGATGTCCTTCGTCGAATCAAACAGGTACTGTGGTTTGGAAAACAGGGCAGATTTTTGTGTAAGATGAAGAATTGAGAGAACAGAAAATATGTGAGTGCTGCTTTCTTGGCACCAACATGCTGTGGAAAGCAAGCCTCACCTCGAAGCAGACAGGGCAATTGTGATGCATTGCTCCTTCTACACAGACATGAGAATCCCTGAGGACATTGCTGTAGCAACACCCTGTTCAGACAACAAAGGCATCTTCATCAGTAAACATGTGGAGAGAAAAGTTTAAAAACATTGTGCACAGATCATACCGCATTTGTCACAGTGGAAGAACTTATCTACACCACCAGTTCTGAAGAAAAAGAAAGTGTCAAAGATTGATCACACTGAATAAAATTGTGAATGCATAAAAAGTTTAAAAGAAGTATATTTGAGACTTGCCTGCATATGCCGCATCCTTCACAATGATATTGGTCCTTTGAGACCTGGTACAAACCAAACCAGAATCTGTCAGATCGAGAAGCAACAAATATTTATGAAAAAATGTCATTATTGTCACATTAGAGACTAAGGTGTAACTTTGAATCGTCATTTATTGCCCAGACATGCTTACATCGTCATCAAAGAAGTTGCATTTTTTGCAGAAGTATTTTCCCATGCATATCCCACAGCTAGAGCAGTTCTGTTGTACCTGTTGATCACAACGAATAATTTTCATGTTATTAGTACAGAAAAAGTTAGCACGCCGACAAATTCCACTGCACATTCCCGTGGACAACTTACATCCTGTTCTTTGTTGCAGAGAGAGCAGATAACCTGTGATGCACCACCAAGTAGAACAGTTTCAGTAACTCCACAATCTGTATTAAAAAAATTTGTAGGATACCAACAGAAACTTGGTATCAATGGAACTAAGAAGGAGCAACATTTTGTGAATATCGTCATATCGAATGATTGAAAATGACAAAAGATTAACGGATCGAAATCCTTATCCACTACAGAAAGATTCGGGGATTTGTCACTAAAAAGTTTTTTTTGAACGCTAGCAAGAGATTCGCCCGCAAAATATTATTAAGAGGGAAGAAAAAGATAGCTCTTCAGGGCCAATTACACATGATGAAACAGGGACAGATCAACCTATGGTTCTATCTCTAGAGCTCGTACCAACAGCGTAAAGTCGGAGATTACAAAGTTACTCACTGAAGAGATAGACTCATAGGTTGAATTAAAAATACGCCTATTACGCTACTTCCGACGTTCCACCATAGATATATAATTCAGCCATTTAATTTCCGCCGATTAGCCTTTACTGAACGCTTGCATGCGTTGTACCACCATATTTGTGGTTGCTCCTCGGACGGCAGTGTAGGAGAGTGCAAGAGGTGGAAATGGTTCACAACCATCATCCAAACCTGAGCTGTGAAACTGCATCCACATGCAAGATGATGAGACGTCTCCGCTTCCACCAAGCACAAGTGGCAGAACGGGTAGCAGGGCCATCCCCGAAGAAGTCTGATGTCCGCCGTCATAATTCGCCGCTTTAACAAGGTCCAGATAAAGAACTTGCACTTTGGTTCGGCTAGCCCCCTCCAAATTATTTTATTATTTTAGTCACTAAAAAGTTGTATTATTTTATTATTTCACACCACCCGTGTGTTTGGATCATCTAAGTTAATCATATCCTCAATCATATCATTCAGTAATCAAACTCATATCCCTTTCCTCTGCCTTTCCCCTTTCTCCTAGCCGTCATCCTTTGTAGTGACATTGTCACATGGACACAGGCACACAGCAATCAACAATGTGGACCTCACATTGTCCACTCGTAACAGAACTCACCAATTTGATACTGGCGAGTGGCGTAAACAACGGAAAATGTCGAGAAGAATATTGGGGTGGGGAACTTTGAAATCTGGGACAAAGAAATTTTTTAATTTGTGGAAAACTGGGGGCTTGTCACACTCCGGCTGTCCGGCCATGTCATCGTCGATATAGACCATAACTTTTTTTTGTCGGATGTTCTAATGCTTAGCAAATCCAAATTCCAAATAAATTGACGAGAAAACGGATTACATCGGATGGAATATGACAAAATGAAAAGAAGAGCAGATGCTTTGAGATTAAGCACCTTCTTGATTTCGTGGCGGGGGATCTCGTGCCGGTCGTTGATACCAATGCCAAGCGAATTCTGCAACAAAAATATAGGAAAATTCAGTACACTTCGACCGTTTTCCTCTTTCGGAGAAGAATCGACAAAAAAAATTCAAAAATTGACGGAAAAATATAGCAATACAGGAGGAGGGGGAGAATCGACAGAAAATTCAAAAATTGACTGCAAAATAAAGCAAAAGAGGAGGAGAAGAATCAAACCAACCTTGGCCTCGTTGTGGCAGTGCCTACAGCCGAAGACCTCGCCGCAGCAGGGCGCCCTAATCTTGCATCTCCTCATGTAATGCGCGCAGCTTCACGACAGCAACAAGCAGTCAAGCACATGAAAAAGGGGAGAATAAAAACGCGCGTCTCGGATCATGATTTTCTCGCCTGCTTACCCGTACTGCTCCGACACCAAATCCAAATCCATCTCCGCCTCGCGTTCCTCTCGCCGATCGACTTCCCCGCTCACAAAAAAAATCCCACCCACCACCGCGTCACGCGCCTCTGCTAGCTGTCAGACTGCAACCAACGCGGCGCTGGCTCTTGCCTGGGGAGAGGAGAGGAGACGGCGGGGACCGACCGAGACCGTGGGCGGAGGAGCGCAGCGGCGGCGGAGGCCGAGGCCGTCGACTCGGTGGAGGAGAAGAGCGTCTCGGCCGTCGGGTAAGCGCGCGATCGCAGGATGCCGCTCGCCGCTCGCGTGGTGGCGGCTGCTATTTATAGGAGGACTTTGGATTAATCTCAACCATGGTAAAGTGACACAAGAAATAGGAGTAATGAGGTCGATTTCTTTGTCTATTATGCAGCAATTTGATCTCAAGTAAATTTTAAATTTGAGCATAATATCTACTCAGGCCTCATATTTGATTTTAGAAAATACTGCTCGATATCTATACTATAGCTAATGATTGTGAATTTATCTCCATCGCTTATTTTTTTATTGACACATGAATTCTTATTGTTAATAAAATCTATATTATTTTTAAAACTGATATTTTTTTTTTTCTGTTGTAACATCATGCCACTAGTTTTGTATAACCTACCTGTTCAGTAAGAAAAGTTGAAAAAATATCAACATTTTTTTTTATCACGAATGGCTGCCCAGTTCAACAGACATGCCGTGAGGTCGACCGCTTGTCGTGATTTCGCCACGTTTCAGCTTTACAATAACATATCTTGTCGATTAAGAATTTAAACAAGCTGTCGGTTTAACAGGTGGAACTCGTCTTTTACTTATTACTACTCTGGAAATAAACACGAAATCACCGCTTCTTGTCAATCTTTACTTATATAAGGAACTCTTTGGATCCAAATTCCAAAGGACTAAAGCAAACTGACTAAAAAAAGTGCTAAAATTTTAGTCACCTCTATCAAAGGCTAAAAAAAGGCTAAAACATTTATTGCTGTGTATAATGACTGAAATATCCCTCATTTATTGTTCTTGCTTTTCATGCGTGCATGCATGGTAAAGGTATGGGTGGAAAAGAGTCATTTTAGCCTCTCTTTAGCTCCTCCTTGGGGCTAATGGGCTAAAAAATTTTAGCCCATTTTAACCTTACTGTTTGGAATTTTAGCCTCAAAAATAATAGCTCCTTGTGTTTTAGCCCTGGATCCAGACCCTAAGTCTCTATTATCCAAACAAAATTTAGTCAAACAATGTAAAAAAAAGAAGAGCATTACCAGCGGCGGGTGCTTGCCCACAGGGTGGCCGCAAGCGCAGACGGTTTCAGTAGTGGGAAAGGATGAGGATAAATACACGTAGGATGTGGGATCACAACGCCAGCTAAGCTCACAACGGGACAAAAGATTAACAAGAGGCTTCATTTCACCTTTACTACTTTTGACTTGTAAACTCCATCCAATTATTCCACCTGATAACTCTATCTGATTAATTTTAGATCTGTATTTATTTATGCTAGCAACTCCAAAGTTTCCACGCTTAAAACTATACAATAATTCAGAAAGATGTAGTTCGTTGGCATTGAAGCTTGGCATGGCAACTATATGTTAGACAAGTTTAAGAATTTTCAAAAATATTTAAGTTTGATAAAGTTATAAGCATCGAAATGGAAAATTGAATGGGTCGGCTTAGTCTGCACTTCACATTCATTATTTTAATTTTTATATTTAGAATGGAGGTATATAATTCACATAAATTAATTAATGTGTATGGACCAGCTCACCGAAAAGATAAAAAGAGGTTTTTGCAAGAATTATTTAATAAACTGAGTAATCATCATGTTCCAATGTTGTTGGGGAATATTTCAATTTAATTAGATGCCCGGAACAAAGGTCAAAACGCTCAAATGAAAAGTGGATGAGAGTTTTCGATGACTTCATTACTAATGAAGAGTGGTGTAAATTTACATGACAAATAAACAAGCAAGCCCTACTCAGAAAGTTTTGGAACGAGGTTGAGAGGGAGTTTTGAGAATGTGCAATTATAAACAGCAAAGTTCAAGCCTCGGATTATTAAGTTGGTAACGGGTTAAGCAGAACATTTTGGATCATTGACAGCACTACAAATATCTAGTGAACTTCCGCCGGCTTATGTCCGATAGAGGTATTTTGACAAAAAATGGATAACTTCCGTCGATATCATGAACTTTAAAACACGTTAGAAAAATCTCTAACTTCCGCCGGCTAAGGTTAGGCCGATGAAAGTTAATGCCCACTAACTTCCGTCGGCTGGCCATAGCTGACAAAAGTTAACTAGATTTTTTTATTTTTCTGGATCTTCCATTCACATTCAGATCCAACCACAAAATCACGCATTCACATTCACATAACCAAAACATAATCACACATTCACATTCACATTCACATTCACATTCACATTCACATCCACAAATACAATCTTCACTTTCTCCACTTTCACAAACCATTCACAGTCTCCATTTTCACAAACCATTCTGTTGGTGCATTTTTTGGTCACACTTTGACACACACGTGGCCTAAGAGATCTGCTTAACTCTAGTGCAGGTCCTACGTTCTTAGAAAAAGGTTTCAAGATGTGCTAATCAGTTTGATCCTGCAACTAGAAAATGTGATCAATAGTATAGCCTATCGGCTATCGAGCCGATACCGTTGTGAGGATGAGATATTCATGGAATATCATGCCTATCGGCCATAGGGCCAATGACCAGGGCAAAGCAATCGACGAGCATGCCATCGATCGATAAGATGTACGGTTTTACCACACAGACCAATGAGAACTTCTCCGATGACAAATAAGATATGTCTTTGAATTGAAGATAACCCATCGGCTTGTACTCCAACAAAAATAAATAAAATCTGCCAAATAACATGTCTATATCATGAAAATCATCACAACAACTAGATTGGACACCTAACCAAGACAGTAGCTAATCACAATGATCTTAATAATATATATCGGGTATGCTTTATTTAAATGAACGGTATATAACATGAAAGAGATACAATAGCAAGAGATGTCGGACTTAACCAATGAAGACACCTAGATCATATCAATATAAGAGATCAATCTGATGCAGCCTTAGACCTAGCTAATACACCGAGAACTGGCGACCATACTGTTTCAGCGTTCACCTCAAGAGATCAAAATGATGCAGGCGTGAGGATACTGACCTAGTCGATACGGTCGTCGGGGGTGGCGGGACTCACCTCTTCGCTAGAGATCGAAACGGCTGAGTGCCGAATCACGCCGGGATAAACCTCTTCCCTTTATTCGGTTCCTGGTTTGTTCGTTTTCTTTATGTTTCTTTGTAGAACTTGCGGAACCAGGTTTTGATTCCCCTTGCTGGCCACACGACTCACCGATTTCTGGGTCCGATGGGCAACCCTGTTGATCCCGTTGATGTTCCCATTGATGTTATCAATGCAGAAACTAATCGGATCCCCTTCAAACATGCTTTTTTCTGATTGGCACCTTAAGGCTTTCCCTTCCCCACTTTCTGGCTGGCGTGATTGGTACCTTAGGGTATCGGCCATCAAGCGTTCTTAGGAAGAAATCGGCATCGGCTTTCTCTTATCGAACCTTATAAGAACGAGTCAGTCCTCGTCGTAGTGGCCCGATGACTCCTTCTCTATGTACTTTCTTTGACCTCCCTTGACATCACTTCCCCTTACAATCCTCTTTCTTTTCGCTCCAAGGCTACCCATCAACTTGGTGTAAAAACCACCGGTGGTTGGGGCAAGTATATTATGAAGCACAACAAATAAACTGGTCCCATTGACACCGAAGAACACGTTGCCTTCCTCAATCTCTAGTTGGAGCGGTTTTGTGTTTTGTGGATCCACCTCTATTCCTGCCCGAGCATCTTGCCACCGAAAAGAAAATCCCTCTCCCTCCGATACCTCCTTGGCGCCACTTACCTTCTTCTCAGCAGGAGCAGGTGAGCCTCCACTTTGGCGGACCTTGGTGGTTCCTAGCTTTTGCCCAACGTTTACTTTGCTGAAGTGACGAGTCCCTTTTTCCTTGATGGAATTCCTAGGGATCTTCGAATCGGCTGCTCCTATATATCGTCCAGTGTTTATCTTTGGCTGAGGTCGCCTCTTGTCGGTCTCCTTCTCGATTGTCCTCTGAGCTGATTCCTTAAGCTTCTGATTCACAACATTTTACTACGGTCTTGGACTCAAGAAGACCATCTGGTTTGCATATGAATACTTATGAATATCCTCAGGAATTTCTCTTGACCGATGTGTGCCGGGACGAGGGTCCACCAAAAATTTCAAAACCTTGATCACCCCT
This sequence comes from Zizania palustris, assembly GCA_019279435.1. NCBI lineage: Eukaryota > Viridiplantae > Streptophyta > Magnoliopsida > Poales > Poaceae > Zizania > Zizania palustris. The sequence goes on from JAAALK010000080.1 coordinate 11,396,706, forward strand.
TGCTTTTTGCACGTCAACTTCACTACGGCCGAGCTTCTTATGAATTTATCGGTTTCGTGGCAGTTAGGGTTCGACCAGCTTCCTCCTATAATTCTTAATCGACCTAAGTGTTTGTGTTTTGAGTAGTAGGGCTCCTACCCCGAAGGATTTTCCTTTGGGCGAGTTAAAACTCCAGCACATAAGCGCAAGGCGTCAGATGGAGGAACTCGCCAATCCACCGACATTGTCCGCTTCTCCAGCCAAGCAACCGAAGTGCCTTCAAACGCCGTTTAATATCTAGCCTTCCACCCTTGTCGTCGTATTTCTTCTAGCTCGGGCGGCCGATGAACCACACCTCGATCGCCCCCGACTATTAGTGGTATCATGGCGGAGACCGTCATTATTAGGGACGATACGCCTAAGTCCGTACCGTCCCGATAGTAAGGGATGTTGGTGTTCGATGTTGGATGTTGGTGTTCCTTTGGTCTCATCTCCATGAGGTTCATCTCCATGAGGTACTCAACTTGTTTCTCCCTTTCCTGTTTGTCTTCTACATAACTGACATCCTACCCTCCAAGGTAGCCGGGTCACACTCTTCGAGTGGTCGATGACGTCATTGTTTCTTCAGCAGATAGGTGTTTACCTGTACCGAAAAACGTTGGGCTGGTACTGTAAATCGGTAACCCCAGAAATTAATGTTACTTTTATCCTCTAAAAATATAATTCCTATACTATTTTTATTGTAAAAAATTCACATTCCTACATTTTTCAATCATTATTCCATACTATTTTTTCTACATATTAACCGTTCCAAACTATAGTTAAAGAAAAGATAATAGGAACTAAGATTGCGTAACGAATTTAATGTAATGCTGCTCCAACTAAAGGTCATTGGACTATTCTTTCAATATCAAAGAAACAAAAGAATTCAAATATGATTGGATATCCCATAATAATTGCTACATAGGGGGGAAATAAATATATTGAAATTAGCTTTTCCAATAGTAACTACAATTTTTTTTTGCATTTCTCAAAATCAATTTTACAATGAAATGCAGTTAATTTTTGTGCACAGCTCATGCCTTTTGAACATTTGTTAACCTGAAGTATAAGCAGCTACAGCCTACAAGCCCCCAACACACCAAATTGTACAAATTTAGGTTTCCCACTATGCTGTACATAGAAAATATAGCAAAACATGTACAAATTCTTCCTCTGGTAAATTTGATGACGGGCATCCAAAAGATCATTCATTAGTGCTCTGCATGAGCTCAAACCACTGCCAAAGAGAGCAGATAACAAGAGTAAAACATCCATTAGCTAATGAATTTCAAGGGTTAAGACGGTCGTTGATCCGTACCTGTCTAAGCAAGTCAGCCAATGTACGAGGAAGTGCTTCAATATTTTTCAGCATGACATAGTAAGGGAATGGAAAGGAGTTCATATATTTTCCCATGGTTAGCTTGGAACCTTGATAGGATACTTCCTGCGAGCAATAGTGCCACAAGATTTTAAATTCAATTAATTAGACGCTCGTGTAAACCATGTTACTGAAATTTGGGAAGTATACGCACCAGTGAATCCATAATAGACTCCTCGTGACTATCTAGGAGAACATATGCAATCATTCTCTTTCTGTTGAGAACATTCCTGACATAACGCTTCAAATTTTCCTGATGACACGAAGCAAACTTCAAATTTCAAAACCAGAAGGTAGGCACTGGGATCAAGAAGCAAAGTGAGAGAAACTGGTACCTTTTCGTGGAACTTGCCATCGGATATTAGTAGTATGAGTTGCTGAAGTGGATTTTGCCCCGAGGGTGTACGTGACCGTGACACAGCAGTATCAAGCATCGTGTTCAAATGCACCAAGAGGTCACGTACTGGTTCGTCTTCAAGTTTGTTGTCTTGCTCAAAGGACAAACTAGAGAGCATCTGTAATCAGAGAATGGAAGTGAGCAACAGTTCGTAAGTTTCAATAATTTAATTGGAAGGGAAAAGAGCTTGCAATCAATCTTCATCAAACCTACATTCATTCCAGCTTCAGCATTGAAAATCTGATCAAAATCATGTAGCACTTTGACATTTCCCTTTTTACCAAAACTTGCAACTGCAAACTGTCCCACCTCAAGTTGTGACATGGCCCGGCAGACTGTGACTAATGCTTCAATAGCCACTTTTCCACACTTGCCTTCAGACATACTCCGTGAGTCATCCACAGCAATAACCACTTGGTAATTCCGTTTATTAGGTTTAGTGCGGCGCAACCATATCTTATCCCTGCGGAAATGACTTGCAATATATGGAATAACCTGAAAAATAGTAATTATCCATCACATCCTTAAATAAGGGGAAAGCATTTTTGTATCAGAAAAAATAACAAGTATATGTACCTTCTTCATGTTTATTCTTTTTCCAGTTCTGTAATCTCCTTGAAGCTTACTTGCGAGAGTCGGTTCCATGACAAGGCGCAATTGCTCAGCTAGTTCTTGGGACAATTTCATAGTTGTGAGTTGAAGACTTTTCCAGTCAACAATAGCCCCTTTCGTATCTTCATCTATGATGTCCACATCCATGTGCATAGACAACTCCCTGATACTGGTTAGGTTATCCAATAGAATTTTGTTGTCATCTGCTGGAGGTCGTCTGAATGAAACAACATCTCCAATAGAGTTATCTGGTTCACCTTGAACTAAATCATGAACAGATGTATCAGTTTGAATCTCTCTATGCTCAAAGTTGTTGGCATTTTCAGTTTTGTTGGTACGTGATTGTGAAGCTTGCAGATGTGGCACTTCAGGATTATGATCATCTCCAGGTGTCTTCTCAGCATTGTATTCCACTTTGTGTCCATGGTTTTCATCCTCCACAGAAGATTGTTTGACTTGCAGGTCATCATTGATTTGATCAGCTGTTGCATTACCCAGTGCCTGAGATGTGCTCTGCTCACTATCTGGCACATAACGAAATTCAGTAGCACTTTCATCATCAATATGTTGTTCAGTTTCTGTTTGGTGATCCTGGGTATCAGCTGAGACTTTAGCTCTTTCTTTCCAGTCCTGCATTGCATCTCCCATGCTCCTGAAAGGATTTGTCTGTTTGATTTGTGATGGAGGATCAGTCTGCAACTCTGGCTTGGAGTTGGATAATAACCTGGAGCCGTCACCCGAGTTGGCCATAGATATTTCCATACTAGGCACTTCATTGCTTGAAAAATCAACAGGAGCAACTGCATTATTCATATCGGTGCTGTTGGCCAAGTTTGATTCAGATTCTCTGTTAGAGTCCATTTCTGCATTATTGGGTTGCATACCCTGTGAAGGATGTTCAAGTGACTCAGTCTTTTGCAGTTCTTTCTCCATGTTATTTGGCTCCATGTGTCCATCTTCAGCATTTTCCTGTTCACCATCAATCTCGTTCTCACCATGTTGGGCAGCATCTCCATCCTCCACGTCATCTGAAGCATTTAAACCCTCATCTGCTAGCTTTTCCTCTTCAGGACTTTCTTCATTGTCAGTGTCCATTTCATCAGTATGTTCTGTCCCCTCCATATCCATGTCCTCAGAATCATCCTTTGGTTCAGGGAGTTCAGGTCCTGTTCGATCATCATAGGCATCAGCTTTGTCCATTACATCATCAGTATCCTGATCAACATCCTCACAAGTACTAGGATCATCATCCAAATTATTATTCTTGTCTTGCTCATCATAATCCGTCTCTATGGGCTCTCCTTCTTCAAAAGCACTTTCATCCTTAGCTCTCAGTTCCCTATCATTTTTCTCTGTCTCCTTGGCTGATGAACCTGATTCATATTTCTCAGTGGATGTGTTAGGATCATCATCTTCATCCTTATCCCAGGATTTTTTGCCAACCATTTCGTTTGCATCACCAGTATCACCCATCTGATTCTCCAAGTTCGTGTCTTCATCGTCATCACCTGAATCCTTGCCTTCAGGATCCTCAGAAACATCAGATAATTCTGCAGCAAAATCTTCTGGCATTTCAATTGCTTCACCATCATTCTTAGGAACTTGATCTGGCTTACATAGAGCATCCTGTACAATATCAACATAATGATTAGATTCACTGAATCACATAGACACAATCAAGAATAGAAGCATTTGATCACACTAACCGTTTCATTAGCTGTCCCCTCAAGTTGTGATATATCATCTATTTTAGAACTTGCACTCTCTTGGCCTTCACCCTCACCCATGCCAGTTCCAGTTGCATCCTGCTGTGGTCCATCTGAGGCATCTTCAGTTGTATCTTCTGTGGAACCAAACCCTTCCACAAATAGATATATCAAAAGGTCCCCAAGTGCATGAGTCATTTCAGATGTCTGAAACCACCAGAAAAGAGGATTAGGGATTTTTTTTCGAAATTGTTTTACCCCAAACAGGAAAAAGGGAATGGCTAGAAAATTATCATGCATGAAATACTTACTGTTATATGAGCTTCTAAAAGTTCAGAAAGTATGCCCTCAGCTGATGACAGGACCAAACCAAGCAAAGAATGAAGATGCATCAACTGCATCTCTATACTAGAACATATCTCAGGTTTAAAATCGACCAGCCTCCTCTGTTAGTAACAAATGAGAATCAGGTAATGTAGCAAAAATTACCTATCGATATATAAACATGGCATGCAAAAGATGAAGGGGCCAGGGGGCATACCACTGAAACAGCGAGTCTTTTACTAGCATCACACAAATGTTCCATTTGGAGGTTCATGGCATATGATTGCAAAATATCTTTCCAAAAAGTAATTTTTCTTTCTGATGGATCTTGAGTTCCATCAGTGGATATTCCTAGATCAGTGAGCTTTCCAACAACACCAATAGCTAGTGAGAAAATTTCCTTAAAAGCTTCTGTGTATGAACCTTCAAGCTTTTGTAGGACATCAGAGCATAACATATGTTTGTCTTCATCAGCTTCTTTGGACAAACTCACCATTGATAAACTCCCCTGCAACAATAATGCATGTTCGAGTAATTGAGTGCCAAAAAATAAAAAGTAGGGTAAAAGTTTTTTATGCAACAAAAATTGTATGTACCGTGCATATAATTGCCCCAAAATAGGGTATACATGCAAAACAGTCACTCCTAAAAAAATATAATAGAGCAATTAAAGAAGCTATAGAGTTCCCTACAATGTTTTTGTGGGATCTATAGCTCCCTGTCATATGTGTAGTACAGCCAAGTGAATACTAGTCAAAACACAGATACTAGAAAAACTGATGTCTAGAAGTCTAGCCATCAAAATACAAGACAGTTCTCCATCAGATAGCATTTCTACACATATAAGCACAAACCTTCTCCAGCAACTCTTCAACCCGAGAGAGCAAAACTTTCTTAACAGATCTCATTGAAACATCCTGGTGACATAGAACTTGGATGTCCTCTCTAAACATGTCGATAAGCTGGCAATTTGCAGCAACTAGTTGCTCCATCTCTCTTGTAGCAAGAGGCATACTCTTAGCTGAGCCAGCAAGGAAATTGTTGGATCCAAGTAAGTATTTGTCTAATAAGTCCTGTAAAATAGAAACAGAGTTACTAGCCACATATTGATGATGTTTGCAGGGCCTATTTAGCAACGGTGTAGCTCCAATAAGCAAGCTTGTATGTGGATTAGCTCCTAGTAGGATTAAAAGTCACAATGCAAGTCTGGCACCAACTTATTTAAAGCTTCTAAATAGGGTTTGGTATTCTGGGATCAGAGTATCAGACACAATCCTGGTCCCAGTTAGCTCATAAGACAAAGCTAGGCCAAACAGGCCCTAGAAACAACTAACAAGCAATGCCAAATTGCCAACTTTACCTTAGATTCAGAAAATCTTGTAATAAACTTCCCAAAAAGACTTGACATTGCAGAAACTTCAACTTGGATATCGTCACAGGAGTCATGATGACAATCCATGAAGCTTCTGAGCAACAAGCTGGTGTCCATGGTCATAGCCAGTATGTTGTCAAAAAAAAGCTACACAAAAATGGCAAATGATATGTTAAACTGTAAATCCAAACAACTGTAAAACTTTCAAATGGCAAACCTTTACCTTTTGCTGCCACATGGAATTCAGCAGTACACTTTGGCATGACGATAGGTAGTTGCTATCACCTACAAAGGAATCTTGTAAATTTTACTAGTCAGGATTCAAAAACAGCAATAATGCACATATCACAACATAAGTACCTCCAGAACCTAACAAGAAAACTGCAAGCCGAAATTGATTCAATTGCTCAAATATGTTGTAAGCAAAATGTCTTTGTTCAGACAACATTGACAAAAGATGATTCATAAAGGATGTAGCCCTATTAACCTGCAAATTGTTCAAACAATGAATGCAAATTTGATAGTAGAATAACTTATGGTAAATAAATACTAGAAGAGGGACTGACCTCTTCTAAACCAAGATCTTTATTAAATTTCAACGAAATTTGTCGCAGTTGTTGCATCATTGCCAAACATTTGAAATGCTGCTGATTTGCATGTTTCCAGTTATTTGTGCTCAAGAGGGTAGCATCAGCAATGTTAGCATCTTCAGGTATTTTCTGCGAGACCACTTGCTGGAGCAAATGTGTTGTTGTATATGAATGCTCTAAAAATGGACTTGGTGCATCTGATTCGCTCCCCCACTGAAATGCAATCTTTCAGTTACAGTGTATTGTTCTGAATTTCTTAGATAAATGTGCAGCTGAGCAAGCGTGGGAAAATGGAAGACTGGTGTTTGACATGTAATGTACCTCATCACCCATTGGTCTGTGCTTTGATAGTCCACATTCCTCAAGTGTTTTGAACAAATTGGACAGAGCAGTTTTCTTCTGGTTTTTCTTACCACATTTCAGTATAGAACCAAAATCAGCTGCATTGCAAATCTGCCCGATTGCAGCCCAAAAGAACTCCAATCTGTCCTCAAGTTCACTTTCATCTCGTGGGAAGTTTGTATTGTGGGAAACTACACACACATATTCTGTCAAAATAAAAAATCAGAAGAAATTTATAATCTCATAAAGGAAGGAGAAAAGGTGACAAAAAAACAAGTTTGCCACACAGAGAGAGATCAGGTTGTGGCATCAAACCTTCAATGTTAGGAACTCCAATAGAGGCAACATTTGTATGCTGTAAAGCTTCCAATGACAATTTAGCCTGATTTGCCCACTTACTGTACCATAAAAACCTGGTAGAAAGAGCAGAAGCGTAAGTAGATGACATAGGTGAGGATTAAAAAGTTTTATGCTCCTAAATGGACAACCTTTCGCTAAGTTTCCCAGTGTCAACAGGAAAATGTGATTCAGGCATCTGTGGATCAAGCCAGCATGGAACTTTTTTTGTTGTAGCCTCTTGATTTAGCAGGACGATCACAGGTTTTTGCAAAATATCCTATTAAAAAGAATGGAATATCAAATAAAATGAATTTATCTAAATCAGCTAATAAATATCAGTATAAATAATATAACACTAAGAAATACTTAAGCTTAGGGCCCATAATCTATACCAGATAATTTACTTGCAATAAGGTGATCGGTTAGTAATTTCTAATTTGGACTAGAAAACTAATGGTTACAACATATGGTGGCACCTAATGGCACTTATCATGGCTGAATTGGTGCATGCTAACATGTCAAAAATAGTAACATAAAGCAATCAATTCATACATTAAACTGCCTCAGAAGCTTAAAAATCTTTTGCCTCGTTCTCTTGAAATTTTCAATAGAAGCAGTGCTGTGTGGATCTTGCTCCCAACGGTAAAGCTTGACCTGATCTTTCAAGTCCTTCTCTATGGATCCTTTACCAGCTTCAATTTGTCCAAGCACACTGAATCATAAAAATTTCTATTACAACTAACCATTAAGAAATAAACAAAGAAAAACTTCACGGAAATCATATAAAATAACTCACAGTGGTGAGAACTGCATATAGTAGCCAAACATATTGTACAGAATATTCTGGATTTTCTTCACCGAAGAACTGTCAAGAGAAATACATGTTAGAAAATGATGTGCATTTTCAAAACAAATTGCCCAGTTTTCAGCATGGTGACAAAAATAAAAATGAGCAATGCAAGAATAAATTAACAATCATGCTATACCATACAAAGTGAAACAAGTCAAACCAGGTCTCTTAATCTCACCTTGAATAAGCACCTACACCAGCACCATCAGAAATCTCACCATGGAAGGCAAGTAGGAGATGCAAACGTCTCTTGAACTCCCCAACATTCGATGTTTGAACAAACTCCTCCATGCTGAATTTTGGGTCAATGATACATTAGAAAATATACAGCAACAACAAAGCCTTTCAATCCCAAGCAAGTTGGGTTAGGCTACATTAGAAAATATACAGACAACCAAAAAGAGAGCAAATGCAGGTCACCTTTTGATTAAAGATAATTCCTCATTCTTTGAAATATCACAGGACTGTGTAAGTAATGCCCGCAGTGGAAACCATAGCTGCAGGAAGTCCAAGAATATTCTGTTAGCCAAAAGTCAAGCAATAATAAACAATAACAATTGGGCATATTCATAATAAAACTCACTTTTAGAGCATTGCTCTCATACTTCCCCAGCACCTCTGCAAGCAATATAGGCCAACATTCTAACTCAAGCCTTTGCCATGAAGACACAATCATGAATAAGGGTGGAAGATAGTCTGTAGGCAAAAGGAAAAAAATTACAGGGGGATGCTGGCACATTTGCAAAAGATGAAAAAGAAAAGGAAACACAGTCACACAACAACAAACGAACAGATGGGATGAATTCAACTTGCTAAAGGAAATAGTTTTAAAGAAAAGACACCCGTGTTAAGCAACTGGATGCATAAAAAACATATTGTTTTCAGAACAAACTCTTGTCAGCGCTATTAAGGGGTGTAAAATGGTCAGAATTGAATTGGGTAATTGCATGTCCACAATAGTTTCCATATAGCCAGAGTTGGATCCGGATACAAATATGTACCAAATAAATATAATTTCAAATCAAGTACCAATAAACCTTTGCTAGATATACTCCAGATCATGTTGTAGTCAAAGACTCAAAGGTTAGTCAAGATTCAGAAATACCTTTTAAGAAGAATTTGGAGTCATTTTCTTGCAATGTTTGTGCTTTCCCAACCAAAAGTTGCAATCCAAGTAATGCCTAGAATAAGAAATTAGATATTAACACAGGAAACTTACTACTCAGATCCAAATTAGTTTAATACAAACATTTCATGGATGCCAGACCTTTGAGATTGGAGTGCTCAGGGGCATCGCCAAAAGGGAAGCAACTATATCTAATATTTTCAGAAGACCTGGATGACCAGGCCATTCATCCAAAAAGTACCTAACTTTCTCTTGAAGTGCAGTCAGTGGCTCAACCATTTTGAACAATACAGAGGGATTTGGATCCTGCAAAAGGAAAATATATTACACATGCCCGTAACAACTGGCCATCAACATATAATTTGAAATATCCCATACCCTGTAAGTGTTATAGTTGCTGCAGTCTAAAGTAGGAGCACAAGTTTGTCGATATTCCAGACAAACACGAAGCAGATGTTCGGGCACGAGTTTCTCATCAAACGTTGAAGATGTCAATTCTGGCAAGTCTGGAAAATAATCATAAAATGCTTCAGTATTTTTTGGGAAGTAAAAATAAAGCACTGCCTGAAGCAATGATACATCATAAATGGTGCTTTACCTTTCAGTATTCTTGCTCCCAACTCATACGAGTCTATAAAACACTGGATTTTATGATCATCACTAATTTGGCATTTAATAGGCTGAGATTCACAGAGAAAATTACCAATTAGCTATGAAATATATAGAACAATACAAAAGTAATTATTGCACAATAGTTCCTTACTTATCTTCAGTCAGTCTACTAAAACTGAGAAATATGCAATGCCAGAAGGTAGAAAACTATTATCAAACCCCATGAACATCCAAAAACACAAAATATAATATCATATGTATGATAATAAGTTCAAGAAGTTTACACTTTACAGAAGATTCAATATCATACATTCATACTCCTGCCACTATTACCTTCTCAACAAGGTCTGGCGAACCAAATAACTGGTTATGTGTTGTTATAATACATTTCAGAACAGATTCTGGTATGAGATCCCATGTGTCCTCAGAAACAATATTATCCTCATCGGTTCTCTCCTGAAATAAACAGGAATACAAGTTTAATACATAAATATGCAAAACGACATAAATACATTGGTAAATACTTCAAACCATATACATATACCATAATTTTAAGAAAATCCTGCTCTAGCTTTTCTTCACTATTTGGTACATCATTGCCTTCTGCATCCAAATCTGAAAGTGATGGCACGTCTCCTTTAAAGATGTCATGTATATCAATGATACGGGACCTAAACTTGTAATACTGCAAGTCATCTTTTTCTCTGGCCTTCAAACTAGATTTCATATCAACCCACATGCTTGTAAAGTGGTCAAATGTTTCCTTTAGAGACTGTAAATATGAAATGGTAAGAGACCACACCTTTCCTTTTAAGGAAACATGAACATGAACATGAACAATGAGTACATACCAGATAAGATGTTTTATCCATGATATGGGAATAGCAGACACGGTATGTTGTTCGTACTAAAGAAATATGATGGACTGATACTAGCATCTGAGAGTGGGACCTCTGCAATGAATACAAAAAACATTACTAAACACTTGAATTTTTAAATTTTCACAAGTGCGTAAACATCATGAATTAAATAAGATGGAGGCACTTCCATCCACTAACCAATTTGTCAGCCAATTCACCAACGTTCAATTGACTTGACACAGCAGCAAGCTTCTTCAACATAGCAAGGTCATTGAGTTCACTGTAGTGAATTTCAAGTCGATCATCACTTTCATATTTCATTAAATCTGGCATGTCAACTGAGACATTGCCAGTAGTAGATCCACTGGGAAATTGCATAATAGCAAAAATCACACCCTGCAGCACAGAAAAGGGATTACAGTAGCACCATCAGCATCATATATAGATGAAAAGAACAAAGATTAGATAGTATCGGCTGCTGTTTGATGGCAGAAGTACAGATCTGATCACAAAAGGTGCACCACTAATACATTTGTTAAAAATGATATTTCATGTAAATCCATGAAGGAATCCAGTATGATTCAAACATAGCTGCAATACATACCAGAATGCATTTGATATTGTCTTCTTTAACCTTATTCAAATATTCTCTCTCCTGATAACCAGATAGAGCAATTGCCAAGCCAAGTTTCATTTCATATACAGCAACTTGAATTGGTTGAATTAAATCAACATATTCCCCATACTCTTCTGTCAGTCTCTTGATAAAGTTCCTGGATGTTATCTGCCACAACATGATTGTAAAGTCAATCAATATAACTGAATGTTAACTGCCACCCGAACAAAAAAAAATATTGCTAGAAGACAACAAAACCAGTCCCAACCAATCTAACCTGCCAATTGCAGACTCTATCAACCTCTAATTGCCCAACTCCATTGCCATTTAAACTAGCCAATAGAGTCTTGCATTCAGATAATCGTTCCTCAAACTCACAGCATGCTGCAATCAGGCTCTTATGCTTAGACCTTGCAGGTCGAAATACAACCTGGAAAAAATGTATAAGGATACATAATTATCAATGCAAGAACAGATTACATGAGTAAAATAAGAAACAGGTCTATCCTGTAATGGACTTTCTCATAAAATATATTCTTGATAGTTGCAAAACCAATATTGTGTGAAAGCACTTTTGAGTACGAATATGTTGGTATAATTTTTATACAACAAATTTATTTGTAAATCAACTACTTGTAGGTCAAGATCTTCAAAAGTTGACTTTTTAAAATAAAATATGCCTTATAAAAGAGAACAAAGGGAGTTTTTGAGTACTGAAGCCTGGTGGGATGCCATCTTTCCCAATAGGCAAGCTCAAATGATCTAAAGAGTAAAGATCATTAACAATTCACGCTTGGAGGATCACCAACATGCCAGAGCAAGCTGACAAAAGAATGAAATATAAGTATATAACATGTCTCTAATTAACATCAAACATATTCTTCGCCAAGCACAGAAACTGTTAAGTACAGAACTACAACAATAATACCTATGTTCTCAAATAGATGATGTCCTAGAATACGTACAGTCAAACCTCAAAATCTTAAATTAATAATAGATTAAAAAATATTAGGATTTGATATGTAAAAATAATATTGGTACATATTTTCATGAAAGATACCTCCATGTAGTTATATTCTTAATAGTTTTTATAAATATGTAACTAGAAAAGGTAGGATAGAAACATATGCATTGGAGAATGTGTCGATGTCCAAAACGTTATCCTTTTGAAAATGAGGTAGTAATAAAGAGTCTCGAGTAGATTCTCAAGTAACATAATTCATATTTAAAATGTAAATAAAGCATAGTAAATTATTTCATACCATTCTTTGCCTGCGTCTAGAAATTAAAATATGTATATTTTTACAAGACTACAAGAGTGCAACTTGTTTTAAACTAGAGGAGTAACCAGTGAAAGAATCACAAAGAGCTCAGAAGAACCATCAAGAACTTTAGTATACCATATAATAGGACACAAATAAATATCTAGAATATCATATTAAATAGTAAGAAATGGATGGTATATAATTATAGTAAGACAACCTTTGCCCGGATGTTCTTCTCTTTGGTCTTGAGTTCTTGCAATAACTTCTGATCATACCCATCTTCTGCTGAGCTAGAGCCAGCCAATTCCTCACACTGATGACGAACCTATTACAGAACAACCACCAGAAATTGCCAAGCTTTATCTTACAAATCTCAGTAGTCATGTTGCATCAAAAAGATAGATAAATATAACTGCCCAAGGTACAGTACCACAGCTAACATTATGCTACCTCAATTTTTAAATAGATATCATTTTTAAAGAATGTGTACAGTTAAATCTTAAAAACTTTGGCAAACAGTACAAAGTGTAGGAAGAGATGATGGATAGATTCCTCTCCCTAGGGTTGGGAGGATAAAAGGGGAGCCTTACAGGAGGGGCCCACACACCAGGGGCCCCACACACACACACACTCTAACACCCCCCCGCAGTCGAAACTCCGGCGCAGCGGATGTTGAGACTGGAGCGGAACTCGGAGAAGGTGGAGGAAGGCAAGCCTTTGGTGAAGATGTCGGCGAACTGGGAGGTGGTAGGCACATGTAGGACACGGACAGCTCCCACGGCGACACGATCACGAACGAAGTGGAGGTCAATTTCCACATGCTTGGTGCGTTGGTGCTGGACGGGGTTGGTGGAGAGGTAGACGGCGCTGACGTTGTCGCAGTAGACCAACGTACTCCTGGCGAGGGGGCAATGGAGCTCCCCGAGGAGCTGCCGGAGCCAGGATGCCTCGGCCACCCCATTAGCAACAGCCCGGTACTCAGCCTCGGCACTGGAGTGGGAGACAACCGGCTGCCGCTTGGATGACCAAGACACGAGGTTGCCACCAAGGAAGACGACGTAGCCGGAGGTGGAGCGACGCGTGTCGAGGCAGCCCGCCCAGTCGGCGTCAGTGTAAACCACGAGGTCAGCAACAGGAGAACGCCGAAGGTGAAGCCCAAAGTCAAGGGAGCCACGCAGATAGCGGAGAATCCGCTTCATAGCTGTAAGGTGTGGGTCCCTGGGGTCGTGCATGTGAAGGCACACCTGCTGCACCGCATAGGAGACATCCGGCCGAGTGAAAGTGAGGTACTGAAGGGCGTCAGCAATGCTTCGGTAGGCAGTGGGATCATCCACCGGTATACCCTTTGTACCGGAAATCTTGGACTGAGCATCGACTGGAGTGGCACAGGGCTTGCAGTCAGTCATCCCTGCGCGTTGGAGGACATCCAAGGCGTACTGGCGCTGGTGAAGGAAGAGGCCATCAGGGCAGTGTTCCACTGTCACGCCCAAGAAGTGATGGAGCACACCAAGGTCCTTCATGGCAAACTCCTGCTGCAACGAGGAGACAATCCGCTGAAGTAGAGACTGGCTGGACGCAGTGAGGATAATGTCATCCACATAAAGCAGCAAGTAGGCTGAGTCAGCACCGCGGTGGAGGACAAACAAAGAAGTGTCACTCTTGGCTTCGCTGAACCCCACAGACACCAGGAAGGAGGCGAACCGACTGTACCAAGCCCGAGGAGCCTGCTTCAGACCATACAGAGACTTGTTGAGCCGGCAAACACGCTCAGGGTGAGCAGGATCCACAAAACCCGCAGGCTGGCTGCAGTACACAGTCTCCGTCAGGGTGCCATGGAGGAAGGCATTCTTCACATCAAGCTGGTGAACTGGCCAGGACCTCGAGAGAGCCAGGGAGAGCACGGTCCGAACAGTCGCAGGCTTCACCACCGGGCTGAAGGTCTCATCATAGTCAATACCAGGGCGCTGGGTGAAACCCCGAAGGACCCAGCGAGCCTTGTAGCGATCCAGCGAGCCATCTGCCTTGCGTTTATGTGTCCAAATCCACTTGCCGGTGACCACATTGCAGCCAGAGGGGCGAGGCACCAGTTCCCAGGTCTGATTGGCCAGAAGGGCTGCATATTCTTCCTCCATCGCGTAGCGCCAGTGAGGATCCGCCAGGGCGCCACGAACAGTGGAGGGTATGGGAGAGACTGGCGGCGCCGTAGCGGCGGAGAGGACCAGGCGGTCAACTGGACGGAGGACCCCCGCAGCCCGCCGAGTCACCATCGGGTGAGTGTGGCGGGGATCGCGGTGGAGAAGGGGCGGGTGGTACACCGGCGGCTCGGTGCGAGAGCAGGCCGGTGCAACCCCCGTCGGGCGGCGCTGGTAGACCCGAACAGGGTTGGCATAGCGGGAAGAAGATGCTGGGGCCGCGCGTGGCGCGGCAGGTGTCGCGGGGACACGGGGCACGGTCGGGGCCGTGTCCGGGGCGGAACACGGCGCCGACGGCAACAGCGGGCCAACCCCGGGCACAGGAGGCGACAGGGACGGGGCCGCGTGCTGCACGGACGAGGACGGCGGGGCCGCGCATGGCACGGAGGGCCACGCCGACTGGTGAGGAGTGGCCGCACGAAGCACAGCCGGGGGCACGGGGGCCGCACGTGGCACAGCCGGGGGCACAGGGGCCGCGGGCGGCACGGCGGGCAGCTCCGCTGCCACACATGGCTCGTCAGCTGGCAGGAGAGCCACCGGAACAGCTGGGGTTGCACCTGCAGAAGACAAAGGTGGCTGAACCACCGGGTCAGTAGAAAACAGGGAGTCCAACTCAAGGCTAGTGGCGGGGGTGGAGTCGATGGAGAAAGGAAAGACTGACTCGGCGAAGATGACATGTCGTGAAATAAGAACACGACGAGAAGAGAGGTCAAAGCAACGGTACCCCTTATGATCGGGGGAGTAGCCGAGAAACACACAAAGGGTCGAGCGGGGCGCAAGCTTGTGAGGAGCAGTGGCGGAGGTGTTGGGATAGCAAGCGCACCCGAAAACACGAAGGTGAGAGTAGGAAGGAGGAGTACCAAACAAGGCATGGTGAGGGGTTGGAGCGCACGTGGCCTTAGAAGGCAGGCGATTAAGGAGATAGGTGGCAGTAAGGAGGCTCTCAGCCCAGAAACGAGCGGGAGCCGAAGCCTGAAAGAGCATGGAGCGCATAACATTGTTAGTGGTACGAATCATGCGCTCAGCCTTGCCGTTCTGAGGGGAGGTATAGGGGCACGACATGCGCAATTGGACTCCCTTCGAGAGGAAGAAAGCCCGAGAAGCAGAGTTGTCAAACTCACGCCCGTTATCACACTGGACCGCCTTGATGATGACACCGAACTGAGTGGACACCCACGCAAAGTAGTGAGAGAGAGAGGGAAAGGTATCAGACTTGGACCGCAAGGGAAAGGTCCAAGAATAGTGAGTGAAATCATCAAGAACCACCAAATAGTATTTAAAGCCAGAAATACTCGGGATCGGGGATGTCCACAAGTCACAATGAATGAGATCAAAAGGCCGGGTGGCATGTGAGGAAGAGACAGGGAAAGGTAGACGGGTATGACGACCTAACTGGCACGCATGACAAATATGCTCACTAGCATCCCTAGTACAAGAGATAGAGGGGGTACTACTGAGCTTAGTCAAAACGTCAACGCCAGGGTGACCAAGCCGGCGGTGCCAGAGAGTGGAGGAAGTGATGGCAGCAAGCACGGGCGTAGGGGAGGCCAAAGGAGGGGCAGCGGAGGGCGGAAGGCGAAGGGTGTAGAGAGGGCCAGTGCTATCACAACGGAGAAGAGACCGTCGTGTTGCCAAATCCTTCACCGTCAACCCGCAAGGGTCAAACTCAACGGAACAGGAGTTGTCAGAAGTGAATTGACGAATAGAAAGAAGATTTTGAACAATATCCGGGGCAACAAGAACGTTGGGAAGACAGAAAGAACCACATGGAGCCGCATCACCCACAGAGGTGACCGGAAGAGAGGACCCATTTCCAACCATGATGGAAGAGGGGTACGATGGGTGGGGTGGCCTTGTGGAAGAAAGAAGATCGACGTGCGGAGTGACATGGAAGGAGGCTCCCGAGTCGGCCACCCAGTCCATGGAAGCGAGCGGTGGGCAAGAGGATAGCATGCAAGCCGCCTGGTCCCACCCACTGGACCATGGTGCCCAACCCGGAGGCGGTGAGTGCAACACTGGTGGAGCCAAGGGCAGAGACAGCAGGTGGTGAGCCGGCCCGGTGAGCATGGCCGCCGGTGCTGGGGACGACAAAGGAGCCCCATCAGTAAACTGCCCGTGCCACATGGAAGAAGTGGCGGGGAGACCGACGGCGCCAAATCGGCACGGGAGGGCAGCCTTGGCGGCCATGGAGGGGTGGCCGGTGGCGGCGGCCATGGAGGGGTGGCCGGTGGCGGCGGCCAGGGAGGTGGCTGCAGCCAAGGAGGGCTCGACAGGGGCAGCCATGAAGGGGCCGGCAGCCAGGTAGGTGTCGGCGGCGGCCATGGAGGGGGGCGCAGCGACGACAGCGTCCATGGAGGCGGCCAGGCCGAAGGGGGAGGGGAGCACGCCGGTCATGGTGGCGGCGACGGCAGCACCGGCGACGGCAGCGCCGGCGGCAGTAGGAGGGCCCCCCATGGTCGGCCAGTGCATGGCCGTGGCGGGGGGGAGGGGGGCGGCGCCCCCGGGGCCCGGGAGAGGCCGGCGAGGCCGGCAGCAGCAGGAGGGGGCCCCCCCATGGTCGGCCAGGCGGGTGGGAGGGGGGGGCGGCCCTGTAGGGGCCAGGGAAGGGCCGGGGGCGGCAGATCCGGCCCCCCCAACGTCGGGTCCGGGCCGGCGGCGACGGATCCGGCCCCGCCGGCGGCGAGGCCGGGCAGGGGGAGCTCTGCAGCGCCGGATCGGGCCGCCCTGGCGGCGGATCCGGGCGGGAGAGGGGCGCCGGCGTCGAGGAAGGGCGGGGGGAGCTCGGCGGCGCCGGATCGGGCCGCCCCGGCGGCGGATCCGGGCAGGAGAGGGGCGCCGGCGTCGAGAAAGGGCGGGAGAGGGGCGGATCCGGCCATGGTGGCGGAACCCAGCCCACGAAAAGGGGAGGAGGAGGAGAAGAAGAAGGTGGTGCTCGCCGGAGGAGGCTCGCCGGCCATGGAGGCGACGGCAGCGGCGCCGGCGGCAGGGAAGAAGAGGAGGGGAGGAGGAGCCTAAGGCTCTGATACCATGTAGGAAGAGATGATGGATAGATTCCTCTCCCTAGGGTTGGGAGGATAAAAGGGGAGCCTTACAGGAGGGGCCCACACACCAGGGGCCCCACACACACACACTCTAACACAAAGTACTAAGATTTGTCATGTGAAATTAAAATGACAATAGTAGATTGATCATGAAAAATACTTTCATTTAATTATACCTCTAATAGATTTTCAGAAAATATGATAAGACAATGTGAAGGTCAAAGGTGTGTTTCAGAGACTGTCGATGTCCTAAACAACAGGTAAAAAGCATGAAGGTAATAGAAAAGGATGTTCCAGTATTAAAAAATCCAATACACTACATGGGAAAAAAGCAACTTCCAGCATGCCATGGGTTGCTACATAGCACATAATAGTTAATTCAGGACACAGTTCACCTTTCCCTCAAGCTCCAGGACTGAAATCTTTTCCAGAACATGAGAATGCATGAAAGCAGATTCAAATGCAGGATCTGGATTATATGAGCTCAACAATAACCGGAAGCGCAACTCTCCAACATACACCCAAGCAGCCCCAAGATGCAACAAATAGTCTGCATGCCACAAAAGTCAGAGTTAAAATAATCTGCAGTATATATTGAAATAAACAAAAACTCAGAAACAAGAGTCAGAAACATAAAATAGGCAAAGGTCAAATTGTCAAAATACAATGCAGTAGACCATTCACAATGCAACAGCAGTAAGGGAAAAACAAGTGCAAAGAATTTGTCATAGGTTATGCTCCATATAAAGGTTATCAACAGTCAGTCCAGGTATCACATGGTTATACACTTGGACTACGGTGTAAAAAATATGTCAGAAATGAGAAAACTCGGACTATCATGTAAAAAATCTACATGAAAAAAATGAAATCAGGAATGCAGTAACATCAGTAAGAGAAGTCCAACATAAATCAACATATCTACCACAACTTTTGGTACTGCTAAGGCCTTAAGGAGCCTTGATACCAAAGTGGTAAAGAGACTATGAAATGAATAATCAATCATTCATGGAGAAGAGATCCAAAAATAGCATACCACATGAGAACGGTGAGTATAGCTCCAAAAGCAAGGACCCTATTAGATTATTTGCGCCAGAGAGTGAAGCCAATACTCCATGACTCGAAGATGATAGCAGTGCACAAGCAGTATCTAGATCTTTCTGCAATAGAACAAAACAGGGTATGAAAATACAAACCACCAGCAAAAAGCTAATAGAGAAACATGATCTCATGAAATAATACAGCTGTCCACAAAGATGATGCAGTTGTCAGTGAAAACTGTTGACACACAATAAATGGCCATAAAAATAACACTGCGGTGTACATTTATTAACCTGATTACCTAAGTTTGTTGGTTAAGTTCATATGACAAGAAAGACATTTAGGAATGTATTTGATTATACACTTTCCTAAGAAATGAAGCAGCCACCATATAAATGTACAAAACTATCCTTGCTTCCTTGTGCTTGAATGGAGACCTAACCCCCACTTGCACTATACTACATATTTTGGGAACTGTACACATCTGCGGCATTGTGAGGGTTTTGGTTTTACCACATATGGCTGTTATAGGTAGTGGGCCAGAGATATTAGGCCCAGCCCACATCAACAATACCGTGAGGTACTGTAGCAAAATTAGGGATTTTGTGTTTTAAAAGGTAATATTAGATTGAGTCTTTGAAAGGTAAGCTTAGATTGAGTCTTTAAAGGTAATATTAGATTAAGATCTTGGAAGGTAAGATTAGATAAGAAGATATTAATTTACTTAGGAACAGTGTTTACAAATCGTCCGATTAATCGCGATTAATCGCGATTAATCGGCCTGGTCGTTTTCCTGGCCACGACTAGGTGCTTCGACCCGACTAGAGCGACCAGAAATCTAGTCGTCCGACTAGTCGTCGACTAGTCGCGACTAATCGGCCGATTAGTGACATTTTGGCGACCAGGAGAGAAGGCAACCGACGGGAAAGGCAGATGCCAGCCGGAGGAGGGCGCTGACGACGGCGCATGAGCCACGGCAGGAGGAGTGGGCCGGCGGCGGCGTGCCTTGGAGTTGAAGGAGCCACCGGCGGCGCCGGCGGGAGGAAGAAGAGAAGGCGGCGCCAGCGGGAGCGGGAGCAAGAGGAGAAGGCGGCGCCGGCGGGAGCGGGAGCAAGAGGAGAAGGCGGCGCCGGTGGGAGCAAGAGGAGAGGGCGGCGCCGGCGGGAGCAAGAGAAGGTGCCGCCGGCGGGAGTTGAGGAGATCTGTGGCAGCTGTTTGGGAGAGGGGAGAAAGGGCTGTGGCGGCTGTGAGGGAGAGGGAAGATGTGAGGGGAGAAAGGGCTGTGGTGGCTGTGAGGGAGAGGGAAGATGTGAGGAGTAAAGCTAGGGTTTAGTTAATGGGCCTGGGCTTTTCAATTTTATTTTTGGGCTAATAAGTAATGGCTGGAAATTTGGCTCATACCTAGATATTTATTGTCATATACTATATAGTGTATATATATTATATAAATTTCCTAAAATATATGGAATAATTAAATAGAACGACCAAAATCGACTAATCGCGATTAATCGCGATTAGTTTTCTGGTCGGTACCATGGCGACTAGGTTCGACTAGGCGATTTGTAAACATTGCTTAGGAATTAGATATAAAAATTTGAT
Organism: Zizania palustris; assembly: GCA_019279435.1. Classification (NCBI taxonomy): domain Eukaryota; kingdom Viridiplantae; phylum Streptophyta; class Magnoliopsida; order Poales; family Poaceae; genus Zizania; species Zizania palustris. Next base: position 11,416,986 of record JAAALK010000080.1, read on the forward strand.
TGTCTTCTATAATAGGGATTACTTCCTTAGATGTCAAGTCAATTTTCCCTATATAAAGGAACTTCTTGTACTCAATTGATAAGCAAGAAATAAAAAGTCTAATATCTCATCCCAATGTTCGTCTCTCTCACCTAAAGTCTATCCCTCATCCCTAGCAGCCGACACCACCCGGCTATCCTCCCGGCGGTGTTTACCCCGTCATGGGTTCAACCCATGACAATGACACTGTGTCTGGTCCAAGCTACAACAGATGCAAAGAAATTCAAGACTACAGTTTGCAATACTTACAAATTACTGTGCCCAGAATTCAAGGCTAAAGACTAAAGAGAACATAATATGCTCCAACAATGCTAAAAGTTAGTCTCCTTAAATGTACAATAATATATTGGTAAATGTGTGTGGCATAGAGCCATAGACAACACATCATCATGTGTCATCTAAAGCGATAGCTCAGAAGAATGTACACAAACCTTTAAACAACTTTCAGACTGTTGGAAGAGGATGGACTCTAACTTGCTGTACTCTTCTTGCTTGAAATGCTTCTTATGGGCAACTATGATCTGCAATAGGCCATCAGAATATATTCCAGACAGTGCTTCAACACAAATAGATGGACTGTTACCTGTTTAAAGAGGGAATCGGCAGCAGAATGGAGATTAACAACAAAGTTTCCAACAAATGAGACACCTTCCCAAAGATTTCTAGATGAAATTCGGAGCATTAAACAGTTCTTCTGATAATCCATCACACATAACTCCCTTTGGCTGCATAAACAGAGGACATCAAGAGAAGTATTTGCAATCAATATCCATTAAGGCAGAAATATCTGATTAGCCAGAAGTGAGGAGCAGAGAAATATCCCTTAAATGTTTCTAGCAGAAGGGAAAGATCTCTTAATTGGTTCTAGCAGAAAGGAAAAGGGAAAAATGAATGAAAACAAAACTCATCATACATGATGGTATAGATTGCATCCATTTTTGTCAGGTGTGCGAGGTTGCAGGTTTCATCATGGGTAACAGAGAACAGATCCTGAAAATGAGGCCAATCGTATGAGGAAGAATAATGAGTGTGTCTCAAAATAATTCTGGAACTGTATGAAGAGTGCAGTGAGGAAACACCTTTGGGTTTCCAGAGCAGTAAGTCCACAGAAAAGTGTGGTAGTTGTACCACATTTCAAGAAGAGAACTAGCAACTTTTACATGTACTGCATAATACTTGAGTGTCAACTTGTAAGCAATAACAGAAATAAATTGAGATGTTTTGTCTAAAATACAGAGACCGCCTGTTACCATTATCAACTGTGGCCCAAGCATGATGAATCCACCAAATGATTTGATGTTGAATAAACTCCAAGGGAGATCTTGAAGATGACTCCAGTGAGAAATCCATAGCATACTTGAGCAGATATTCAGTGTTTGCAATAATCTGCATCATTAGACAAAATTTACAAGGGTTTACTGGTTATTAGTTTATGCAGCTTAACAAATTTTATAAGCTAACATAGCAATGGACAGGTTAAGAACACAAAACACACACGAGGGGGAGGAGATGAGAAATAAGGGGAATGACCTGATGAGCTTCAGAGGAGTCTAAATGTGCACACTTGGATAACCGTTGCAGTAAAACAGTATCCAGGTTCAGGCTCTTCAAGTTGAGCAAGGGGAGACTCTCTACCCAACCATTGAAACTAAACTTGTTACATAAAACATTTGAGGAGACAGAGCAACAGAATTTTACTTCGGCAGTTGAAGCCTTGGACAATAATTCAATATTTCTCCTCTCCCAGTCAACCTTTCCAATAAGCCTCTACATAAATAATTTGCAGTAAGACAACAAAATTTAGGTAAAAACATACCATTCAAATATACACCAAGTAGAAATGAACCTTGTGAACTTCATCCAACTGGGCCAAGACTGTTGAATCATCTTCATCAGTAATAGTTGCCGCAAGAGAACCCATAGAGAGACCTTGGCATAAAAACAATAGAATCAGGAAGGGTATACCATCACTTTTCAATCTAAATGTTTCAAACTGGCAATAGTCTTTTGGAAAGATAAAGTAAAAAAGGTAATAGGAAACCAAAGCTAACACTGCAAAATTAACTGTGTTTTCAACCACTCAAAGCATTCAAGCAAAACAGAAAAAATAGAGCGTGAAAAAAAAAACGAATTCCAGGAACACTGGGCCGTCTCTGTATACAGACAGGCATGAAATAGAGGGAATTCCAAAATATAGCCTCCTAAAGATCTATTGGGGAATATGGGAGTACCTTCCAACGCAAGGTTTCTAAGATCCTGATTGGCTGACAACATAGCATCAACAAAGTTTTGGTTGTCTGCAAGCAACAAAAGGCGATTAAAATCTGGAGGATTACAAGTGTCAGACTCCAAAATAATACTCTAAAAAGTACCATCGAGATGGCCCTTCAAAAGATTCTTCCTCGGCCAAACAACCGCAGAAAAAGCTAATATTTCATGGATTTTGTAGAAGATTGTGCCAGATGATGGCACGATAGGGTGGCCACCATAAACCCACAAAGTCGGTTTGTCATAATGTAAATTGAAACCTTGGAGATTGTTGAGATTGACACTTTCCATCTGCACAATTGTGATGTCATTTTGTAATCACTTAGTGAATCACAATGAAAGAAAAGAATGATTACTCACCAAAAAAACACCAACTTCTACTGGGAATTTAGGTTGCAACTTAAGTATTTCCTTCCTCAAAAGATTCCAAACAACTGGTAAGCCCTCAAACTGAGATAAGACCATCATTTTCCATATTGATCTGTGATAATCAAGGAGACGGCAGTATATCTGCAGCAGCTTACGTGATTTCACAATCATTTTTAGTACTTCACCTTCCAAGCATCTGAGGGACTTCAATGCTGGTAACATATTGACTTTCATTATATCATGATCAGGAAATTTTGTCTCTGATTGCCACTGCTGCAATGTAAGCCTCAACAAGCTCAAACCTTCAAGAGAGTTATGAAGCCTGTTATGGCAATTTTTAAGGGTGACACAACTAGCCATATCCAGCAACTTCAGCGAAAGCAGTGGTATAGGGTGAGCAACAACATCAATCTTGTGATAAGCAACTATTTCCCTGTAACATTCAAGGATGCTATGCCAAATAGGATGACCACTTTCTTGCTTAAGAATATTTCCATAGTTCTCAAAGAAGTTACAGTAAGGCTGGAGAAGGCAATTGTACCATTTAAACCATATGGCATACAATTCAAGATTATTTTCAGTAGACTGCTCCATTACCCAGTTTGCAGCAGTAAAAAGCATCTGATCAGCTAATTCAAAATTGAATAACCCAGTTACACAAACCTTGACAGACTGCTGATCAGAAATGGTTGGAAACTGCAGTTCAAATAAGCTTGCAGCCGGCAGGACATATGGGTGGATGCTATTAATAGATCCCATGAAGGATGGATTACTTTTCAATGTGCTTATCTGATAAGCAGCATATTGTGCACCCAATGACTGCAGATACATACAATTTCTTTGGACACAGGCTTCCTTTGAATACCAGATAAAATCCTTTAGCTTTTGTTCAATTGGCCAACCACCAGGCAAGGACAAAGAAAATCCATAATGTAAATCAGTTGAACAACCATCAAAATGAGTCAAAAATCTCAGTTTCCCCTCCTCGACAATCTTAGAGCCATTGATTTCACCCAACGATGGCAGGTAAGTGTGCTCCCAACTTAGATGAAGACTCCAAAGAAACCGATTTCCTTTAATTAGAAGTTGTTGGAACAGTTGAACCCATCTTGTCATCTCAAGAAGCGTAATATTTATACCAAGATGCAATCCAGCAGCTTTAGCATAAAAGTGTGCTTCACACATTGATGAAACCAACTCCATTCTTGGGATGCCACAGGAAATTAGAAACCGTATAACACCCTTCCTCTCACTATCTTCAGGCGCTCTGCTGCATCCTTTTATATTCAAATTCTGGTTCATCAGAAAGATCTCAAGTCCCCTGTTTCGCATGGCTCTTGAAATTTCACCATGCTTTGCATTAATTGTCAAAAACATTCGGAACTTGGGATGGGCCTTCAGAATTACAGGGTTCCCATCAACAAGACCACATTCATTAACTACAATAGACCTTTCTTGCTCAACTAAAGAGTTTATCCTATCAAGCACCTAAAATCAAAGTAAACAAATTAGAATTAGCAAAGAAAAAAGGTGACAAATGGAAAAATACAAGAAGGTTAGTGAACATACAGTAGGATTACAAAAATTTGCATTGTCCAAAACAATCCATTCACCACATTCAATAGCCCTGATCAAATCTCCAGCAACCCATTCAAATTGAACTGGTTGGTGTACAGCTTCATTCTGCTGCAGGTAATAGATAGACCTCAGCGTTTTACTCAAATCATCTTTATTGAATGATATAGGCAAGTCAAACATTTCCAGATCACCCTTCATCTGCTCAACTATGTCACTGACCAAGCTCAATGATGGCAATGAGGAATTCCTGCTCATTTCAATAAGGGTTGAGGTGCAAATTGAAGAGCACTTCCTTGCAATTACAAATTCAAACCATTTTACAAACAATGTCTTCCTTTCCGCAATCAAATTCTTCCAATGTATATCAATACTCAGGCTGAAGTATTCATCAACATAATGCTCAACTTGAGATAAGACCACTTTATAGTGCCTAAAGAAGTTATACTGCTCAAAGCATCCTAGTAGTTCTGACACGTCAGTAGCTGAAGACAGATTAACTTCATTCAATGTGTTGCCAGACAACTGAGCGAGCAATCGAATTAATGAGGTTTTCCCAGATGAATTTTGTCCAACAAGAATGCACAACCAACCATGATCAATACAGTGCATGGCAGCTTCAAGGCTATGAAGGGTACCGGGGAGGATGTTGAGTTGGTTGTTCTGTATTTTACATGAGTGAAAGCGATTTCTTCTAATAGATGCACTTCCAACAACCAAATACTGTGGATCAACATAAAGCATTTTTGTTTGATAAATGCTACACTTTATCTGAAAGACTTCCTCGAAAAGTTTGACAACTTCCTCACGATCAGCTACAGTTCGCATTCGTTGAAGGTAGACCGTATTTAAAAAGCAATCAATATTTGAAGTATCTGGATATCCTGTTGTCTCACAAGCACCTGCTATCATCTGACAAGACCTAATAATATCACGCAGGTTAAATTCCCAAGGAGATCCTTCTTGACCATACTTCCTATGTACCATGGTATCCATGTAGAGCCTATTGTTAAAGGAAATCAATTTTTTTAGAATGTCGTCCTTGATTGATGGATATTGTGATTTGCAAATGAATGTGTAGTCCTTTTCTGATAACTCATCAACATAAACCTTAGTGAAGCGGTTCAAGAAGGACTTGGGAAGGCCTTTCCGTCCACCACCTTGCGACGAAGGATTCTGACATGCAAAGACACGAAAAGATGGTGGACATTTATATGTCTGGCCAAGCTCAGGAATAAAGACCTCAGCACGGTGGTCCAAAATGGCATTCAGACCCTCTAGGACAGATTGGGGAGCAAGATTGAGCTCATCCAACAGAACCCAGCTCCCATTCTTTAAAGCCTGAAGAAGAATACCGTCAGACCACGCAAATTCCATTCCATTTTCCCCTTCAACTGGCAAATCTGAACCTAAAAGATCCATCATGTCTGTCTGCTCAGATAGATTTATCCGCACAACATTATGACCAGAAAATCCAGCTAATGCAACAATTAAGCTTGTTTTCCCAACTCCAGGACTACCTTCCAACAGAAGAGGTTTTGAAAGTTGCATACCACGCAACACTCGGAAAACATTCTTACTGGTAGTTGGTGCCATGAATTCAAAGCCCTGTTGCTTACAAGCAAAATGACCTTTAGCAATATAAAATGGTGTGATGCCAAAATGATCTGGATGGCTAATATCGATATCTCTTGTATGGTCACCCCAGCCATAATTCTTTAGATCTTTCATTTCTGAGTTTAATGGTTTCCCCTCAACCTTCTGCAGTTCTTCCAGAAGAAAGGACAGGCAAGTGCTTCTCAATTCAGTAGCCTCAGTTTTAGAAACATTCATCCCCAGTGCAAGCCCATCCAGTAAAATAAGGAACAGGCCATGTATTAAAGCTTGTTGCGGACCAAGATTTCCTTCTGTGACATTGATGAATGTAATCCAGGACAACAGGTCCCGTATGGTGAGCATTCTTCCAGTGAACAATTGGTTGAACCACTTCCAAAAGTTAACAATGCAATCAACAAAGCATGAAAGCTCAGCATTGGTGAACCTCTCTATAGCTATGCTCTTGAGTTCATCAACATCAGTGACAGCAGGAACCCACAATTCTGTGAATCGGTTTCTTAAAGCTGGAGACAGCTCTTTCTTTCCATAGTCACCACCTGGATTCATCGTTGCAAGGATAAAGAAGTTTGGATGTGCTACAACTTTCTCTAGCACAGAACCACCCTTCTCAGCCAGCGACTACAAACATTAAAAGTAACACGAGTAAACATAAATTAGAAACTGGAATTCAGAACTGCAGATTATTTAGCACAGCCTTATGAATCAAAGATAAATTTCATGATTGGGCAGCCAAGTGTAAGATTAGATTAACAAAGGTGCCCTACACCCTCGCAAACAATAACGATCAGTGTAGAAGACTAGAAGCAATCTTCCATTGCTTAATTGGTGGGACCAAGTAACAACTACGCAAAATTACAATTAGCTGGTAACAAGGTATAAGCATATTATTTAGAGAGGAAGAAAATAGTATCCAGCAAGCATTTATTTTAGAAGGGACAAAAATAATTTAGATAAAGTATTATGCATAAAAAATTATATTCAGAGTATTAAAATTATTATGATTGGTTCCTTTTAATTAGGAGCTAAGGATGCATTTGGCTGTGTGATAGGTTTCTGACAGGTTAAAAGGAACTACAATTTACATAAATTTTGATGTATGATATATCAACAAAATAGGAAATCACTTACATTGACCTGCAACAGAAATATTTTAGCAGAATTTTTAAGGACTTCCTATAGGTAGATTTCACAGCATACCACATACTGGCACAAATAAATATACATCATGGATTAAAACTGAATAATAGCAGAATGCACATGCACAAATAATATTTGAGGCAGATTGTATCTTTTTTTTTTGAGGCAAATCAGTAGGAGAGGCTCCTACTTACGATTTTATAAATAAAAATAAACAGCAGGTAACAAAGATACAAGAACGAGGGAAGTGAGATTACAGGGTTTCAATCCAACGCTTCAGACTATCCTTAACAGAAGGAGAGAAACGTTGAGATTGAGCAGAAAAGGTGAGGAGGAAGCGAGTCTTCCAAGAGAGGAGAGAGGGGGCAAACCCATCAAAAACCATTCTATTGCGGATTAACCAGATGGACCAGGCCCCCATTACAATTACATCCATAAAGAAGGAAGTACTGAGGGACGACTTCAAAGCCTCCAGTCTATCCTAGATCGTGCCAGGAGGGATCCGGGGGACCCCCAGCACAGCCCAGCACTCTCGACTGAAAGGACAGTCAAAGAAGAGGTGCACCGCCGATTCTTCCTCTCCCGAGGAGCATAAACAGCAGGAGGCATCCACGGCCGAGTTGAGGATTCTTTTCCTGCGAAGAACCTGTCTTGTGTTGAGGCCATCCAATAACAGCAGCCAGAAGAAGACTTTTAGCTTGTTGGAGCACTTTGCTTTCCATAGCCACCGAAAAGCAACAGGAACCTGGATGAAGTGGTGCTGGTAATTGTAGAAGTTGGCAGCACTATAAGAGGAGGAGCGCCAAATAAAAGACCAATTGTCCGGAATGTTGGCCCTGAGAATCACGGAATCCAGAATGGGGAGCAAAAGCTGAAACTCACTGTGGGCTTCGACGGAAAGCGGAAGGAAGAAGTTAGAAGACAAGGGAAATTGAGAGAGGAAGTGTTTAACCGAACAGGTGCGACGCTTAGCAAAGGAGAATAAGTGGGGGAAGAGGAGTCGAAGCGGGGTGGCAGACCACCCATCCTCCCAGAAGGCAGTGTTGCAGCCATTCCCGATGGAGGGACTAGCGATTGCCCTGAAAAGATTTGAGAGGGCAAGGATGTCCCGCCACCAACGGGAGCCACGGGCGGGAGAAAGATGAGGAGGGGAGGAAGCCGATGCATAGTGCAGTGAAACCAAGTTAGCCCAGGGGGGGGGGAGAGGGACTTAAAAATTTATGAAGATGCTTAAGGAGCAGGGCAATGTTGTGGGTGCGAAGATCAATGACCCCCAGCCCCCCTTTGGCTTTGGGCTTACAGACTTTGTGCCAGGCGACTCTGGAGGAAATCCGGCCAGAAAAGTCATGACCATGCCAAAGGAAATTACGCCAGGCTTTGTCAATACGGGATATGATAGAGATTGGGATTTTGAAGGTACACATGGCAAAGGTGGGAAGAGCAGAGAGAACAGAGTTTACTATTTGGAGACGTCCCGCCATGGATAACCAGGGAGAAAGAGCAGACAATTTTCTCTCAACGCTGTCAATGAGGAAGGCAAGGTCAGCAGGCTTAGGCTTCAGGACCCCCAAGGGAAGCCCAAGATAGGTGAAGGGGAGAGGGGCTAAGGGGCAGCCGAAGGTGGCCGCCAGGAGCTCACCCTGCTGAGGATCGGCGTTGATTGGCGTGATGGTGGATTTGGAGAGATTTATGTGAAGCCCAGTAGATTGGGAGAAAGTGTGAAGGATACCACGAAGGTGAAAGAGGTTTTTTTGATCCGCATGGAGAAAAATGATAGTATCATCAGCATATTGAGCAATAGGGAAGTCAAGGTTCGGAGGATGACATTTAGGACCCTGAATGATCTTCAAGCTGGAGGCCTTGTTAATTATGTGTTGGAGGAGGTCAACCGCCAGGACGAAGAGGAGCGGGGAAAGAGGATCCCCTTGGCGCACACCTCTTTTGCAATGGAAAAATTTACCAGAGGCGCCATTAAGCAGAACAGAGGAGAAGCCAGAGGACAAGAGAAGTTCAATCCAACGAATCCATTTGTTGGGGAAACCCAACTGAGTCATCATGAGAAAAATAGTTGAGTGCTCTATGGTGTCAAAGGCTTTCTCAAAGTCTAGTTTTAAGATGACGGTTTCGTAAGTAGACTGTTTGCATCTGTGCGAAAGTTCCAGGGCCCAAGCGAGACAGTCTTGAATGCTTCTACCTTTGACGAAACCGTACTGATTTTTGTGAATAAGGTTAGAGATGACTCCTTGGAGTCTGTTGGCAAGGATTTTAGAGATGATTTTAACACTGGTGTTCATAAGAGAGATAGGGCGGTAGTCTTTGACAGAGGAAGGGCAGGGACCCTTGGGAATGAGAGCAATATACGAGCCATTGATGGGGTGGAGCTGGATGTCACACTGGGAGAAATGGAGGGCAAGGTCGACGAAGTCCTGCCGGAGAATAGGCCAACAAGCTTTATAGAAGGAGCCGTTGAACCCATCTGGGCCAGGAGCTTTGTCAGGATGTAATGACTAGATGGCCAGATCCAGATCAGACACAGAAATGTCTGCCGCCAGGTGATCCAAACCCTAAGCCCTGGGAACCAGCTGGGCCAGATCAAAGTCCATGCGAGGGTGACCCGAAAAGCCCATTTTGCAGAGGAAAAAATCCAGGAAAGCATCAGCTTTGTCCTCATGCTGAGAAACCCACGTGCCATTGGCAAGCTTGATAGAGGAGATTGTATTGAGGCGTCGCCTAGAAGTAGCAGCAGAGTGAAAAAACTTGGTGTTAGCATCCCCCAGTTTGGTCCAACGAATGGTGTAACGCTACTTCCAGTAGCAGTTATTGATGTCAAGAAGGGAAGCAAGGTGAGCCTGGAGAAGAGTCCTGAAGCGAAATTCTGAAGGAGAGGGAGCGGAACTCCTCCATTATGTCCAGGAAACTAATGATGATAGAGGTGTTCCTAATCCAAAGGCTGAAACCTCTATGCTTACGCTGCAAAACTGAAAGGACCTTCTGGAGGGATTTCAACTTCTGGGCGATGCGTTTGGCAGGGTCGAGCAAAGTAGGCCCTTTGTTCCAACAGGATTGAACCAAGGGAAGAAAATCTGAGAATTTGGTCCAAAAATTTTCGAAGCGAAAAACAGTGGACCTAGGAATAGTCGTGCCGATTGAAACGAGGCAAGGGCAATGATCCGAGCAGCCATTGGGGAGCGCAGAGAAGGAGGTGTTTGGAAACGAATTAGCCCAATGCGAAGAGGTAAGGCACCAATCCAGCTGGACAAGGGTAGGGGGATTCTGTCTGTTAGACCACGTAAATTGTCTGTGCCGGAGGCTAATTTCCTGGAGGCCCAAGGAGCTGATGACATCATTGAAGGAGGCCATATTTCTTCTGTTAAGAGGGCCTCGGTTCTTGTTTTCGCTGAAGCGATAGAGGTTGAAATCTCCAATGAAGAGCCAGTCCTCAGAAGGAGAAATGAGGAGAGAGTTCAGCCAAGAGAAGAAAGCAGGGCGCTCAGAGGCCCTGCAGGGCCCGTAGATATTAGAGAGCTTCCAGGAGTCGCCATTGAGTTTGGAGGTGAGGGTGATAGTGAGCTGGAAGTGGGAAGAAGAGAGAAGGGAGCCAGAGAATTTAGCGCTATTCCAAGCAATGAAAAGGCCCCCAGCGGAACCCAAAGCAGGGGAAAAGAGGAAGTTGTCCAGACGTTTGGGACAGAATTTCCTAACGAAGGAGGGGACAAGGGCCGCCATTTTAGTCTCCTGGAGGCAGATGACATCCGCAAAAGAGGAGGCTAAGAGGTTGCGGACGGCGAGCTGCTTAGGAGCGGAATTCAGACCCCTAACGTTCCAGCTAACAACTTTCCAGGATCTGGAGGCAGTCATGGAAGGAAGCAAAATGCAGAGGGGGGGCTGAGGCAAACGCCAGCCCAGCCTGGAGGAAAAAAACGAAGCAAGCATGCAGGAAAATAACAAGTCGGGCCATGTAACCTGGGCCAGAACGGGGGAAGCCCACGAGTCTCCAAAAATACAGGCCAAACAGAGGCCACCAAAGGCACGCAGGCCAGCAGAGTTTGAACAACAAAAACCAAACGCGGCGCGCAGGCCAGGAGTTAGGAGTCAAGTTCATTGCTTGGAAGGTTGGCGGGAGCAGGGGGGTCCACCATCATGGGGGCCGAAGAAGGGCCGGCCACCATCCCCGCCTCCAGAGGACTCGTCCCATCATCGGAGCCGCTGGAGAAGAAGGAAGAAGTAGAAAAGGTGTCAGGTGGGATGCCACAGAGATTAACAGCCGAATGAACAATTTGATCGCAGGAAAGAGGGGGGCAAGGGGTGGCAGACCTTGACACTTCAATGAATTCATCAATGGTTGGGAGATTGGAGAGAAAAGGCCCCAGCTTCCTGCGGGAAGAAGCGCGGAACCCCCTGTTCTTGGCCGAGAGTCTAGCACTGCGACGCAGACCTCGGACAGACAGGGGAGGCGACCTGGACTGCCCCCCCCCATTCAAGCGCCGAGCACCACCCCCCCGACGTCTTGAGTAGACAAAACGCACGGGGAGGTTGGCGCGCTGAGGCGACGAGGGTTGGGGAGCAGGGGGGCCGCCCGCACAGAAGGCGAGACAGGGGGGATCGCCAGAAGAGTGAGCTGGAGGCGAGAGGCCGGCGAAAGAGGCCTGCAAACAGAGACCAGGGAGCGAGGGGGGGAGGCTCTGACCTGCGGGGGCAAAATAGGAGCCCGGAGAGGTTGATCGGTGTGAGAGCCCACCGAAGGCTCGGAGGAGATGCCCGAGATCTCCATGTTGTCCTGTGGGTCGGCTTCAGCCAGGGGCATCTCCTCCACATCGTCCTCCACCATGGGCTCAAAGACAGCTTCAAAGAATTGATCATCCTCCAGATCATCTTGCGGAGCACCTTCGTGTTGCTGGTTCTGGACATGGTGGTGCCAATGGTTGGCCATGGGACCAAAGAGCTGGGCATCCGCCCACTGCTGGATCCACTCCGGCTCCCCAGGCATGACCTCGCCCAGGAAAGGGTGGGGGTTGCCATTGTCAGGCGGAGGGGGGACTTCATCCCCTGGCCCCTGGTCCGCGAGGTCGGACTGGAGGAGGTAAACCGGGAAGGTCCAGGAGCGACCACTGCCATCGAGCTCATCCCCATGTTTGACAGTAATGCTGCGAGGGACGTCAAGGTCATCCTCGTAGAGGACCTTGACGATAACCCTTGCAAGGCTTGGGTCCGCCTCATGCCAGAAGAGGAGCTGACCAAAGGAGCAGACTTGTTGGAGAAAAGGAAGAGACTTGCACTCAAGAGGGTAACCAAGGAACATGAGCCAGCCAGCTCTGGCAAACGGGGACTGCTTGCAATTCATGGCTTCGTCATGTTTGACAAAACGCACGAGGCGGCCTTCGACGAAGAACGGGGGGGAGTTGACGAGCGCATCACGCTCGAACTCGGACCCCAACTTGTAGAGACCGACCCCAAGCGGATGGAGGCAGTAGCGGGAGACTTGGAGGCGGAGCTCGACCCCAAGGTGATGGCGGATGGCGATCAGAAGCTCAATCCGCTGCGCCGGCGTCAAAGGGCCGTCGTGTTCGGCGATCGCGAAGGTTTCGTGACTTTTGATGAGGTCTCCAGAGAGAACAACAGAATTCCTTTGGCGACGAAGAGGGCCGCCGCCATCCCGGATCACTCCTCCATAGGGAAGGAAAGGGAGAGGATTAGCAGGAAAGTTTGCCATTGGGAGCACCGGAAGGAAGGGGCTCGGCGGGCGAGAGTGATGATGGGGGGCGGAAGCTCCAAGACAAGGGAGGTCCGGAGGAGGGAGAAAGGAGAGAGGGAGGCTTGAAATCACAGAAGAGGAAACTGCAAGATCAAAAGGGGACGGAGAAGCTGAACCGAAGCGGCAGGGCTCTGAAGGGACCCAATTGGCAGAGAGGGAGGACTGGCGTCCCTAGCGGGGGGACCTGGAGAGAGAAGTGAGAGAGCAAACCGAGGAGCGAACCCCAGGGCGCGAAAGGACCGAGCGATCAGAGCAATAAATGCGAGGCGGCGAAGAGGAGGCAACAGGAGCTTGAGAGGCAAGGGGCGAGCTAAGCCCCCTAGGCGGTCTAGTCGCAGGATTTTCATGCTGGCGGAAGGAGATACGTCGGTCCGAAAATGAACCCTGAGCCTGCCGCAGGTCTGAACGCTCCCTTGGCCGGAGCACCGAAGGGGGGGAAGGACAGACAAGCGGAGGAGACGAGGGGGCAGTGGACCCACACCCCTTAGGAAGCACCGGAGCCAAAAGCACAGAAGGCCTGACAGGTTCCGGAGGAGAGAGGGCGGACCTGAGACGCGAGAAGATGTGCGCCAGAGGAACAGTACCCGACGAACCCGACCCCGCGAGGGGCGGCCGGCCAAGCAAGGGGGGGAGAGAGGCATTGAGTTTGAAAACAGCGCGAGGATCGAGGCGTGCCCCGGGGGAGGGGGCAAGGCTTGCAGAGGAAGGAAAAGGGCAGCGAATGGAGCCGACCCAGAAGGACGTCGGAAAAACGAAGGAAGGAGGAGGGGAGGGGGGAAGACGGAGACGACGTTACTGAACGAAACCTTCTTAACCGGCCTGCCCTGTCGGCGAGGGGAGGCAGGAGAGGAAGGAAGAACGGACGTGCACGGGCAGGAAGCCGACGAGGAGGAGAGGAAGGGGGAGGGAAGGCGCCGACGACGAACTGGGGTCCAGCTAGCCCGTTCCTCATTAGACCATCGGCGAAAGTCTTTAGACCAAAGGGGACCCCCGTCATGCCAAAGATGGAGGTAGACGTCAAACTGGTCCGAGATAATCCGTCGGCGGCGGCAAACCTCGAAGCCCACACGTCTAGAGGAGACCGAGAAACGAAAATGTCGCTCCTGGAGGAAGGAAACGTGGAAACCAGCAGGCGAGCCCCCCAGACAGGCATGAAGAGCAAGGCTAACAGAGGCCTCGGAGAGCCGAAAGGTGTAGCGACGGAACACAGCAAGGAGGAAGAAGGAGCCCGAGGGGGAAGAGGAGGGGTGGTGGACAGGGGCGGCAAAGGAATCAAAGATGAAGTTCTGAAACTCCCTACCAGGGGAGAAGTCCCAGGAGTCAACGAGATCACGAAGGTCCTTGTCTTCATCAAGCTCGATCAACTGAAGGAAGGGCCCCATTGAGGCCGAAACCGGGGGGAACAGAGAAAGAGGGGGGGGGAGGGAGAGAAGAACGCACCCGGAGAGAAGATCAACGTGAGGCATTCCGGCGGAGGACGCCGGAGGGAGGCAGGGAGGCGTCGCCATCAGAGGGGGAGAGGGAGGCGGGCGGGACTGCCATCCCTTCTGCCAACGTTTTTGATATTGTCCTGCTCAAATTTAGATTGTATCTTGTGTCCATAGAAGTAATGTATCTTACATAGGCCTATTGTAATTTTATCCAGTAGGTCAGTGAACTACATAGCTTCAGCATTTACGCCCCTAACCATGAAATTTGATCATTAGGTCCCTAAACCTGCAAGTCTGGTCCCATTTCTTTAACCTCAGTATCCCAAATGTAGTATAAACTACTACTGTGGCAGTTGGAAAAAAGCATGCAGTTCAATCAGAAAATAGCAAACCAAAAGACAGCATACCAATTTTCTTTCAGGTTCTAGAACACTGTTCAGCCGTTCAAGCACGCTGTCATCGGCTAAAGAAATCTCATCAATAAGGAAAAAATCACCATTCTTCATTGCCTGTACAAGTGATCCATCCTGCCAAAGGAAAATTGCCTGCCACCTCTTGTGAAGATGCATCAGGTCCAACTTAATTTGCTCCATGGCACCAAGATCATGAGGTGGCACCTCTGGAAACAGTTCTTTTTCTTTTTTGTATCTATCAAGTATTTCATTTATGTGATTCACGACACTAAAAGCTCCAGATATATCAGTAGGAAGTAGCTGCAAATCATGGAAAAAACAGTTATACACTTATACCACTTCAAAATATATCTATAATCCATGCTGTTTAAAGAAATGGTGATGGCAGTCGAAAAACATCATGCATTGATGGGTGGTGAGGGCCCATATTGACTATCATGAGATATTTTCTAGTAAGTGGTAGAGTCATATCCTTCCTTCCTTAATTCATTATTCCATGAAAATGGATTATACCATGAATTCCTCAAAACGAGGCTCATCAAAATGCATGGTGTAATCTATGCACCCCCAGTCTAGACCTTCTGTGGACAGATTTATAGAGATGTGTGTGTTTTAGGACCTTATGTTATTGAATTAATTTGCATGTGTGTACAGTGTAGTTGTCAGTTGATGGTATGATTATATGTATAGTTTTTTTAGATTAGAGTGTATTTTCTTAACTCAGAACTTGTAGTATGTTAATTTGAGATTCATCTCAATGCATGGGCATGAAATAACATATCCTAGAACAAAAGAAACATACCATATCTCCTGCAACATGAACGAAAATTTTCATCTGCTTCATTGTTGTAATGAGATGTTTGAATTCCAGTGATATTCTTGACCTATCACGTATAGGACAGAATCCCTGCCAGTAAAAGTCAAACCATCATATTAGTGAAAAAAATGTAAAGCACAAACTTGGGAAATAGCAAAACAGAATCCCAGCCAAGATTTCAGGATAAAAAACTCACCCCAATGAAATCTGATGTCTCGGTATACTGATGGCAGTTTAAAATGTGTAACTTCACTCCAAGGACAGCACTTAGGACCTGGCAAACAGTTGTTTTCCCACCTCCGGTTTCACCAACAAGGAGGACAGGTTCACGTGACCTGTAACAACGCTCAATAAGGAAGTATAATCTCCACATACTTTTTGTCCAAGTAATGCTGCAGAAATTACCAAACATGTATTGCATCAGACCTGGAGAAATCAAAAGGTGTATTGTACATTAAAGTAATAAAAGAACTCACTTTCCAAAGATTTCTTGTAATCTCAGTCTTGTAGCTTCACAAGATAAGTTATTGTCATAGCTGACTTCCTGCAATCACAGAGAATCATTCAGTGAGATGACAGGTTAAAAGGTCTTGTTAATAGTTTACTAAAATGCATAAGGCCTCAAAGCATTGTGAAATCCTTCTCAACAAACTATATTCAAAAGAATTTTTTTCGCAGTAAAATAACAGAGCCAAGTTGATGCACATGCAAGAGTGATTGAAGAGTAGAAAGACTTAGGCTCCCTTTGGTATTGAGTTTCAAACAAGCTACTATGTTTTCACAACAGATTTTCCACAGCAATTTAATTAATAAGCACAAGACACCGCAATGTATCAACCACAAACAACATTGCCCATGGTGCTATTTAGAAGAAGCAAATTATTATCCCAGTGGCATCGTTGTCCAGTGTACTACATTTTCTATTTTTACAAGTTAGAACCCACTAAGTGGCATACTGGCATGCAAGAATGTTTAGAAACTGTTTAGTTCAGAACGCCCTAATCATATAATGCCAGCATCATACATCATAATTTAATATCAGCACATTAAAATTGGCATTTATGAATAAGCATTTTTAACAAATGATATGGATTAGGCAATATATATCATAAAAGATGAAACATGTACCGAGTTATAGAGATTGGGGATGCTGAATTTAACACGAAGGTGTCTTTCCAATGCTTCTTGAACAACAGCTTTCTCATTGTCATCCCTTAATCTCTCTGCGAGAAGTAAATAGCCATCTTTAGAAAGATCTTCATATGACTTTCCCTCAAAGAGTCTGTACCGATTTGCCCAACGAAATAAATCTCGAGGAGTAATGAAACCATGTTTGCCAGCAAACACTCTGCTGTTCTGTCTATGCATTTGCAAGTCTTTCATAACTTGAACCATTCGTGTGGCATAACTGCAAGCAATTGCACACCTTTGCTCCAAAATTGTGATTAGCTCATCTTCAGGGATTTCATCAACATGCACTTCAATAAAACGGTTGCGGAATGCCCGAGACAGTATTTTACGTCCCCCATAAAGCACAGGTGGATTTTGAGTAGCAAAGAGCATAAAATTAGGGTGAGCGGATATGGTCTCTTGAAGCTCTGGCACAAATAGCTCCCTGTTGTCATCCAACAGACGATTCAAAGCTTCCAAGACATCAGAAGGTGCAAGATTTAGCTCATCCAACACAATCCAGTGACCCTCACGTACAGCCTTTACCAAAGCACCCTCCTGGAACTGAAGCTTCCCATGGCTATCCGTAACATAAGTACCAAGATATTCTTGAAGATCAGTATGCTCGTGATTGTTGATACGGACAAATTCATGGCCAGTTTTTGCTGCAAGAAACTTCACAAGGCTAGTTTTACCACTTGATGTAGGACCTTGCAGGAGAACAGGGTACTTTTTAATGTAAACAGCACGGGCAAGGTTGACAATGTGCTCAGTAACACTGTTAGTTAAAACATAGTTGCACAAAAACTCATCTGATTCAGAACCATTTAGTTGCATAGGCTTTTCAATGAAGTAGTCAGCAAAAGAAATTTTAGGTGGCACTCTTCCATCTAACAAAACAGACACTATCAAGTTATTGATGATTTTAGCACTTGGGGCATCCAGCATTGTAAGAAAGAACATACAGAAGCCATCATAAAGAGCTTTCTTGAAGCCAAATTTTTTCTCTGCGCTTTTAATATAACCTAATGAGCGAGAAAGAGATCTCAAACTAAATTGGGGCTTCTGATTAGCTCCATCCTGCAGCTTCTCCTCGGATTCCTTTTTTGCTGCTTTATAAAACCGAACAATGCTATCTATAACTCCTTTAGCGGCATGCAGGCCATCCAGATATTTACTGACAAAAAGACGCAGATCGTCATCATCTATAAGATCATCAACAAAGCATTCAGTAAATCGGCTCCTAAAGGTATATGGTAGTTCTCTTTTCCCAGCATCAGTTGCTGGATTCATGCATGCAAACATCCGGAAGCAAGGATGGCGCTCAATATAGTCCACATCACCCCTTTCAGCTAGACACAGTGTTCCACTCTCTCCATCTAGTACAGCACCAATTCTCTGAAGAGTCTCCGGAGGTGCCAGGTTAACCTCATCAAGCAAAATCCAATGGCCATTTCTTAATGCTGAAACAAAAGCACCCTCCACAAATTGAAATGACACACCAGTTGCTGAACCAATTTGACTACAAGCAGCATCTAGCCTGGAAGAAAAGGAGTCCCAGTCAGAAATAACTTGGGCTGTTAAAGGTCTTTTTCTCTTAGAACCACTCTTAGACCTAGAACTCGTGTCAATTAGCTTCTGAGCTTTCTCAGCACATTTTGCCAAAGCACGTAATAACTTCTTCCATTTTTTCTCCATTACATACACATCACAGTGGCGAAGAATAGCTTCATTGTCCTGAAAAAGTTTAAAAAATTGTTAAACAAAAAAAGATAAAATCTTCTGAATGTTGTCCTACAAAAACATGGCATGTTCAACAGTTAAGTATTGCATAAATACGTATGTTGTGTTGGATTTGTGGCCTTGTGGGCACACAAGAATGGATTGAGTCTGGAACAACGATATATGTGATAGGCTAGGGGTGGCACCAATTGAAGAAAAGCTTGTCCAATACTGGTTAAGATGGTTTGGACATGTCCAACGGAGAACTATAGAGGAACCAGTGCATAGTAGAATCCTAAGGCACGACAATAATGTGAGGAGAGACAGGGAAATGCTGAAATTGACTTGGGAGGAGACAATAAAAAGATACTTGAAAAGATGGAATATTCCTAAAGATTTGGCCTTGGAACCGAGTGCATGGAGAGAAGCTATCCATGTATCTGAACCTTGATTAAAAGCTCCTGTTGGGTTCCAACACTACCCTACCCCAACTTGCTTGGGATTAAAAGGCTTTGTTGTTGTTGTAAAAAAAAAGTTAAAAGTCTTCTGACTTCTAGAGGTTATTTGGCACAGCTAAATCACCCCTCTGCTAAGCTGACGCCACCCTTCCAAAAAAACATAAGCCCATAAAAGTTGACTATTGTACATGATACATTTAAGTTTTATCTAATAAGAGAGTATTGAACTTCTAATCTACTGGAATATTAGCCCCATAAGTTAGCTTTCAAGCTAGCCATACATAAGGCCAAACAGACAAACCTTTCCAGAAAAACTTCGACAAAAGAGATCCTTGAACTCTATATAAAGAGGAAAGCATATTGATCGAGCATCTGCAGGCTTAAACCCCCCAAGGAGATCAGAAATATCGCTTTGCTGGCTCAAGTTCTGAAATATCAAGAAGAAATATTAGCACAACATAAATCTGAAAGATTGTGTAAGAAAGAGTGAAACTTGCATAATTTCCACTGCAAATTTTGGGCTTTCTACATTAATCAGTCCAAATGTTGGAAGTTGGAACTCCTGCCATGTCATAGCAAATAGAAAAAGGTTTTGTGGCATTCTAGCAAGAATCATGTGCTAATGGCCTTCTACCCTTCCTGAGACATGTTCTCCCTCAATTCAGACCATTAAACATGTGCCTGAGTTCCACAAAGTAGTTACACTACTAGATAATGGAGGAAAGGAATTTTAGGAGATTATGACATTTGTGTAATCATGTAATGTCATTTTGTTTGTGATGGCTTAAGTGTAAACAATCAAGTTTTGAAAGACAAGCTCAACTATCAAACATTTTGCACTGGTAAATATGCAATTATGATTTATTAGGGTAACTTATGTAACTACTTGTCCATACCACCACAGTCAGTGGCTGTTTAAGCCAGGATGCAAGATTCTGCACGAGAGTAGTTTTCCCAGTGCCAGTTTCACCAACAAGAAGAACAGGCTCATTGAACTTTATCGAGCATGCTACCCTCTCTAGAACTTCTAATGCACTCCGAATATCAGCAAAAGGCCCTTTCTGAATAAGTGCCTGCATATTTGAAGGATGTAGTCAGTAAAGTAACCCTGAAAATAAGAAGTTTCACAGATATGCACTGAATAAGAATAGTGAATTACTGGTTTTTCACTGCACTGAAGAGTGACTCTGCCAACTTGCAAATCAGTATGTCGAGCCTGTGTATTATAAATCATTAATTTTATGAAAACTGGACAAATAAACAAGGAGATATATTACATATAATAAATAATAAATGTGTGCCTGGATAATGGCCTTGTCAGAAGGATTCATGGTTTCTGCTCCATGAGGGACATGTAATATTTTAGCAATTTCTCTCGCTACATATAGCCTTTTATCCAGAGATGACAAAGACGAAGCAAAAACATCAACAGCCTGGATTAAAAAGAGAAAAAGGTGTCTGAGAGCCTGGTAAACCAATGTCCAAAGACAACTCATTCAGGAAAGTCACTTCTCAATTCTCATGAACAATAAACCATTGTTTCCCACTAGGACAATAGCATGGCAATGATAAAAAAATTGTGTATACTAAACAGTGGATTTTAATAGGCCAATATATTTGTGACAACAATGACATGACAGTACATGACAACACTACAACAGTTTAAGTCTTAAAAAGTCGCTGTTCTAAAAGGCATCTGGCTGGACTAGGCACTAGGTGCCACCGCACTGCTCGCCTAGCTCTAGAATACTAGAGATATATAATCTTATGTAAAAGTACTGTAAAATTTAAACATCCTATGATCAAAAAAAATTAAACATCATTTGTCTCCTAGGAATTAGCCATCATATCACGGGATTTGAAATCAAGCGTTCAAACCCCAACTCCCCAAGGATAACAGCACTCTTTTAGTATGTTGGGAATGAACATTAAACCCAAACTTGGAAATGAAGAGCTATAACAAAGTAGTTGACTTCCCTGAAATGCTATGTTCCTAAAAGCAGAACATACTAATATTGCCATTTGTCAAAGATGTCTTAAAATATTAAAATACAAAGCATGTCTTGTTTTTAGTTTCAATGGCATCCAAGGCACAACATTTTTTACCGTGAGTCTTCATTACAGTTGGTACAAAGTGATATATCTCGCAAGAGATTAGAGAAGTATTTTCCATGTGAAAAAAATCCATGTACGGAGTTCAGAAGGATTGAATGCACACTCTCTAAAATGACAAGTTACTGTGATCATGGGGAGTATCAAAATATATCAAAAAGAAGAGAGCAAAAACCTCAAAATAAATTAATTTGCAACAGCTAGATTCCAATCCCAGATCCTTGAAGTTTAGATCAACACCTCTTATTCTCTTGCACCATTTGAGCAGGTCCCTAATAAAGCAAAGTTATGAGGCCCCTGTTCTTATGCATGGACAAATAAGGAATATACTTCAAGACATATGCACCTTAATGAAAATCTTTGCATAATACATTCAGATGAAGCTCCAGCTAAGTTGAGTCCACCAAACTGGTAAGATACCAGTGAATTGGCCTTTTCAAAGGTATCTACATTACAGATGACTGGTTATTATACAATAACAAGTTAACAACACAATGAAAAAAAGTGCTGAGAAAGTTGCATCTACCAATGAGTTTAGCAGAAATAGGCTCATAGCTTGGGTAACACCCATGAATTATATCGATCATGTCTTTTCGGTTAGGTTCCCCCACCATAACTTTTCTCCACAGAGCACTGAATGTTACTCTTCCTGATTGAAGGGACAAACAATGAATGTGTATTAAATTATTAATAAAGGCCACTAGCTTGCTCCCTATTGTGAGTTCGTGGAAATATACAACCTACATTATGGAGCAAAAACATAAAAGTAGTAAAGTACAACTGCAATTCTGAAGTGAAAACATAAATGGATAATTCTATGCAACTGCCAACTTGCAAGTGCATAACTACAAGCCATAACTTTCTGGTATTTTTGTAATATGCAGTACAGCAATACATAACAAATTAAACAGATGTTTTTAATCTAATGGACAAACCTTCCAGAGAATGTGAAACATCATTCTTTGAGGTGGTGACAGTAGCAAATAAACGGAAACCCTCAGCAACTTGAACTGCCTGCATTAGACAATCAGACTAGTGAACACCTCCAGGCAGTTCGCATTTATGAAAATTTACAAAAAATATTTCTGCATTTTGAATATATACAGAGAACCTAGAGAAATAATCCACCTTTCATGTTATATTTATGTTTAAACAAATAAAATGAAAAGGTAAATTTCACCTCTGCATGACCAATTGAAAAAGAACTTGAACCTTCCAATAAAGGCAGTAAAACAGACTGCACATCACTGGGTGCCTTGTCAATGTCTTCAAATACAATCCAAAACCCTTTGATAACAGCCTGCTTGTCATGGTATGGCAAGATAAATATATGAAAAAAACCAATGGAATTATACAGAGAATAGTACTCCTGCACAGACCTGAGTAAGAGAACCAGGAGCCCACTTGAATTCACCAGGTTTTTCTGTGCAAATGTAACTTCCTATTAAGGTCCTGCCGTCCATTTGCTCATCCATGTGGATAAAAAGCACTGCAGATAAAATTAGTTTCAGCACTTCAGTACAAATGTACAAAGAAGATTAGCAGCATTATCAAGGATGATATGATTAGTTAAAGTGCCAATGTACCAATGAACAAAGGCAAAAACAGAAACATTGTTATTGAATCATCAGTATGAATGGTGCAAACCATGGCTTAGAGAAAACTGAGCTATTCAATAACAAAACAACTTATTAACTTGTGAGTTGTGAAAACCAGACTGCCAAAGGTAACTTCCCTGGACCCTATGGACGAACAGGCTCCCGAGTCTTGCAACCTATTCTAAGTGAGAAAATTGCTAGTTTGCCCCAAAGTTGGTGAGTGTTTGATTGTTTGTAGATTTGCCCAATGGTTGAGTGGATTTGTTATTTTTGTCCCAAAGTTCATGAGACAATTGCATATCTACCCCGAAGTTGAGGCACCTTCAGAGAAATGCCCCGAAGTTGAGTGACTTCGTAAAAATGCCCCATATGTGGCTGCTTCTTTATATTTTTGATATTTTTAACAGTTAACATGGATTTTCATTTTTTTTGCCATTTTTCCACACTTCTCGGATGATTTCACACTGGTAGACCCTAACATGTGTCGTGCCGCCACCGCTCCCATCACCACCTGCCCCTCCTCTCCCTTCACTCCACCTCTGCCTCGCTCTACAGCCCCAGCGGCGATGGCAGGCCTCGACGGCATGGCGGCGGCAGCAATGGCGCAGGTTAGGGTTTCAAGGGCAAAATCATCCGAGAGACCGAAAATTTTGGAAAATGGCAAAAAGAAATGAAAATCCATGTTAATTGTGAAAGGTGGCAAAAATGCAAAGAAGCGGACAAGTATGGGACATTTTTACGAATTCGCTCAACTTTGGGGCATTTCTCCAAAGGCACCTCAACTTTGAGGTACATATGCAATTCTCTCAAAGTCCACATGCCACTTGATCTTTTGCCTTTGGCTCCTGTTTTGCATGTCTACTATGGGGCAATATAATAAGGACACTCAACTGTGGGGCAAATCTATAAACAACCACCAACTTTGGGGCAAAGGAGAAATTTTCAATATTTAAGTTCACTCAACTCCCTTCTAATGCTCTTAAGAGGGAATATTGCAATTGTGTGATTTGTGTCACATACTCCTTTTATCCATCCAAGATATTTTTTTCACTTGTACAGTTGTACAAAAGCCTTGAGCATAGTTTATATTGGTTTTAAATTAAAAGTATATACCTCGATTTCCACCGATCTGCGCCAGCTTGTTAATTAGTGCGGTTTTTCCAGCACCAACCGGACCATAGAGAAGTATGGGCCACTTCTGGTTAACTGCCATTAGAGCTACCTCATAACTCTTTCTCATAGTGGTAGTGAGCACAAAAGGACTAACAGGACAAAACAATTGAAAATTAGTAAAAGCAAGATGAGTGCAGCAAGAAATACACAGCAATGGAAAAAATGAAGAAATGTACACACCATATATTACTTCCATTGCTATGCTGCCTTCCCTCTGCAAAATCTTGCCATTCTGGTGAAGAATCAGTCAAACAAGTGAGTCCATCTGCATCAATTTTACAATTGATTTCTTCCGCTTGAACATATAAAGAGGCTTTCTCAAAGGAAGTATCTGTGCAAAACTCCTTCCATCTAAAAGCGTAAAGTTATCATAAATTTATGTTGATCAACATCCAGGGGACATAGCACAAGGGGTAAAGCATAAAAAGGAACCTCAGGAAACATGTAAATGCTTCATCTGCTCCTAGACCAAAACTTTCGATTGCTTCATCACTTGCTTTCAGAACCACCATGAGTATTCGTATTGCGCACCATCTTAAATCCAACCCAACACTATAAAGTGAATTGTCAACTAAACTGTAGTCAGCAGTACTATATACAAGGTCTAAAAAGCAAGACCAGTCCCATTGTTCACAAAATACTCTTGGTTCCAATTCTAGAAAGCGATATGATACTTGTGTTGCATCAAGCAACAAATGTAGTCTCTGAAAACAAATGGAATTAATTGTCACCACAAAGAAAATGGACAAATATCATACATTAGACCAAATTGTTCCTCAACACTGCAAGTGAAAACATTACAGCCAAATGACAATCCAGTAAAAGTTGGAAATGACAGTTTCATATAAGAAACAACAGGTCAAAACATAAGCAACAGGATATGTGTAAAAATAGAAAGTTTAAACAAAAAAAGGTAATCAGTAAGCCCCGTCAACCTAAAACACAACAGTCAACAAACCAGTAAAGAAATGTGAATATATGTATATAATAATAAATCACTTCCTAACAAAAAACAGTATTTAACAATAACAATTGCTTAGTTATAGGAACTCAATCAACGTCAAACATGAGATTAGCAAGAATGCTTGCCACTTGCCAGTAAATTGACGTGAGAGTTGCTATAGTAGTGAACATGCATTGATCAGATCAACAGAACAAAAAATATTAAAATAGCATGGTTTCAAGAAAAGAACAAAACTACTAAAGATGCTGGGGAAAAAAGAGAAAGAACTCACATAACATTGCCATTGTATTCCTCAAAATACAAAAGTTATATAATTAAGGGTTAATTTTTTCTGTGCCATTACAATTTTTACGGTTTGCCAATATGCCATTGGTGTGTCACTAACAGATGGGGGCCGCCACAGTCACTGACAGTGGCATATAGGCAATTTCTAAAAATTATAATGGCATGCGAGTAATTTTCCCTATAATGTATACACAACTATAAAACAAACACAATAAAGTAGCTGAGGTATACAGGAAATGATTGACCTATGGGTGGGTGAAGATCAAATCATTAAGGGGATCAGGGGAGACACTTAGAATAGCAAGTTATGTCAAGACATCATAGTTATAAAGGGGAAATTTTAGAAGATGGCACTGCATTTTTTAACAAAAAATACACCTTGCAGTACATGGGTGGGCGGGGTTGGGAGATAGCCCAGGAACTATTTGTTTTTGGAACAAGCTGTATACTAGAGATAAGTTTTGTGTGGTAACTTAGGGGGAAAGTATGACTTATGATAAAGTATAACCTTGGTCGGAATTGGCGATGGAACACCTTCAGAAAGAAGCCTTTGAAAAGGTGGTGGAGAAAACTTAAAGTAATTTAGTAAATATCTGCCACAAATAACAGTTGATAGTCATTAGATAACTATTATATATATGACATATTATAGCAGCTATTCTTCACTTGCATGATGTGGTTGAACAAAGTATTGTATGAGCAATGGTCAAGAAATGAAAGTAATGGTAATAACAATTAACAAATAAGTAGATAAAGTCTGAAACAAAATTTACTACTGGTAAAATAAATGTGTGCTATGATTCATTAATCATTAGTGATAAAATAAATTGTAGGCGCGTGTAAATGCTTCTGAGCTGTAAAGCAAACAACCCAGTGCATACAGTTTTCCATTCCAGTTCTCTTATCACTTCCTGATGGTGGTTTTTAAATTACTCATGAAACACATTTGATACTGAAACATACAATGTGTAGGCTCTAAACATATATCAGCTGTTATCTAAGATACCATGGACTTTTAAGCCCTAACATATGTCAGCTGCAGGTTCCTTATTGATCCCAAAAAAGAAATGCCTGTTTGAGAAAAGTATGCATTTGATACTGCAGCTCGCCAGATTTGCCAACTTAGAAGAGCCAATTTACCCTCAACCAGAGGCAAGGTTTTCCTTCTGTACAGTCACTGGAAAAATTAAACTTTTAGACGCAAACATACCGTTATTCCTTATTTCCCCATTATGCACATCGTGTGCTTTAGACTGAGTATATTACCTTTACCTTATGATAATTTGGGGCATTCAAGAGGTTGTGTCACCTCAACAAATGGCATAGCTCTCCACTAACATTGTGAATTACAAATGCAGACCTTTTGGCGCTTTGTGAAGCCTAGTGTTTGGCACCTGTGACTTTCAGTACTGGCTTAGAACTACTGTGTTTGGTGTGTTGGAACAGACTGTAGAATGATATATGTGACAATATTACAAAGATAAGTGAAACACCAACAAATATGCTTATCTGACTTAACCTGACCTCAGACGGACTCAAATTCAAACGATCCTCCGTTTTTTCTGTCACCAAACTACAAAACACCCATCTAAATATATTCTATTGGGTCTTGGGCCTGGAAAAAGTGGCAGTTCCGGTGAGTTGAGCACCAAACTAAATGGTGAGTCAAATTTGGGATACAACTCTACAATACAAAACAAGCGGATAGGACTACTCGGGATTTCAATTTCACCTAATGATGGCACGAACAGCATACAGTATACAGGAAACGGTCGTCACTTTACCGGAGCAAGTAGGGGGCGAGGTCAAGGGCGCGGGAGAGCGCGAGGCACGCGAGCTCGTGCAACCGCAGGCCCCTGCCCCTGGATAGGTAGAACTCGATAACTCGAATGTCCCCCTCCCCTGCTTCCTCCTCATGGCGGGCGGCGTCCTCCGAGCGCAGGGCGGGCGCAGCGGCGCGGAGCAACTCGACGGCGCGGTCTACGAGCGCCTGCGCGACCGGAAGGAAGCAACCGACGACGGGAACGGTGTACCGCGGGTGGAGGAGCGGCTCTGCGAGCGCGGCGGCGACGTCCTCGTGGGATGGCGCGGCGGCCGCGGAGGCGAGCGCGATGACTCGCCGGTCAGCGCGGAGCGCGGGGCAGCGCGCGAGCAGCCGTGCGACGGCGGCGGCGGTGGAGAAGCTGCCGTCGAGCGACATGGCTGGTGGCAGCCGCGGGGGTCGAGCGGAGCGAAGCCGGGTGGGGGGGAAGGCTTGGGCTTTCCGGGCGCGTACTATATATATGGGGGGC
This sequence comes from Zizania palustris, assembly GCA_019279435.1. Classification (NCBI taxonomy): domain Eukaryota; kingdom Viridiplantae; phylum Streptophyta; class Magnoliopsida; order Poales; family Poaceae; genus Zizania; species Zizania palustris. The sequence continues at coordinate 11,444,176 of JAAALK010000080.1, forward strand.
GACGGGTTTAGGGTTTTTGGACTGGTTGCGGGCCTGCGGCGGCCGGCCGATCGGCGACTCTCCAAAGTCCAAACACGTTTCACGGTATGATGGTCAGATCGTGTGAATACGAAAGAAACTTATATCCTTTCTAATTTTTTACACGAGAGCTATAGATATATTCATTTTTAAAAACTACCTAAATCTCATTGTATATATTTCAACTATCATATTATATTTATTTTCTATCTATCATACTATGGATTTATACTGGTTTAGGCCTTTGAGAGAAATAATAGCTTACACGTGATATCGGTGGTGCGAAAGTGTGGAGAACCCGGATTTAATAAAATCCAGACATTATTGAATTTCCACATAAAAACAATAGTAATAAGATGTCCATCATACGACAACGTACATACGGTTAATCATTCGTGGTTCGCAGACCACATTATTACATAAGTATAAAATTAAAAGAAACTAGGAAAATAAAACTACATGACGAACATCTCTACCAGTCTCGCGTCCTTGACTGGGTCGCTACTCCAGACCATCTTTCTCATAGTACACAGTCTCGCGTCCTTGACTCGTTTTTATCCTATAGCGGTTGTGTCGATACATTTGACACTATCTAATAATAGTACTATTATGGTGACAAGGAGTTTTAGGCTTAATAGCATAGCTTTGGTTTGCACTTTAAGGTCAGGGATCTAAATAAATATAATGTAAGGCTTTTAATTTGATTAATGCATTTATAACCATCGAAGTCTAAAGCGCAAGCTCTAAGCATGTCTTCCAACACCTGGTTCATCCTTTCGGTCTGACCATCGGTCTGTGGATGATAAGTTGTGTTGAAGTTCAGCCGGGTACCGAGCTCTTCCTAAAGATTCTTCCAAAACTTGGAGGTGAACTGACTACTTCGGTCGGACACGATCTTCTTTGGAACCTCGTGTAAGCACATGATTCGGGTCATGTATAGTTCAGCTATCTGCGAGACGTTGTATGTTGTCTTGACGGGGATGAAATGGGCCACTTTGGTGAGTCGATCGATGATCACCCAGATAGAATCATATCCGGCTTGGGTACTTGGCAGTCCCATAATGAAGTTCATCCCTACTTCTTCCCACTTTCATTCGGGAACCTTGAGGGGCTGCAATAGTCCAGCATGCCTCTGGTGCTCTGCCTTGACTCGCTAACAAGTGTCGCACCTTGCCACATACTCAGTTATTTCTCTCTTCATGTTGACCCACCAATATTTCTCTTTTAGCTCCTGGTACATCTTGGTACTCCCGGGATGTATGGAATACAATGTCTCATGGGCTTCCTGGAGAATGAGAGTTTTGTCACGCTGTTGTCGGTTTGACCAAGTCCCGTACGCCAGCATGCTCCGTAGCAGGCTTCGCCATGCTTGTACTCCACTTCGGACGAAGTCACGCAGTGCGTTGCGTTTGGGATATTTTGCCATGTTAGAGACTTCGCACTAAACCCTACTGTTCGGAGGTGATTTAGCATCGAGATCTGTTCGGAGCCTGCCTTCGACCAGATCAGTCCGAATGCCGAAGACTACCTTCAGCGAGACCCTTCGCACCAGACGCCGAAGACCCCCTTCGGTGAACCCCTTCGCACAACACACTTCGAATTAGTTAGGCTCTATTTAGCTTGCCGGTTTATTTTATCTAATATATTTCTTTTCGGCTAATTGGATTATTTCTGTGTGATATGATTACCTGGCTACTCCAAACCCCTTGCCACTGTTAAGGGTAGTCGGAACGCGACGTCAGTATTGTGTTACGCTTAGGCTTGTCCCTAAGTATCCGCACACTTTGGGATCGTCGAACTGACCCAAGTGCAGGGGCACACTTTTGTGTCAACACACTTTTTGGCGACTCCGCTGGGGAAGGCTACGCCAAACATGACAAGTACATATACATCGGCCACGGGTATGTATACAATGACTACTACATCTACGACACCGATGGATCCGATAGGGGGCGCGGATATCGACAACCGCAACATCATGATGCCTACCCTTGAAGATATTCCCAAAGAGGACCGGGTAGAGATCGAGGCAAAAATGAAGGCGCTACAAGACCTCATGCTTGGGAGCTACGTCAAGACACGTACGAGCTTCATCAAGCGCGACGTCAACGTCCCCGACCTCGCCTGGACCTAGATAACGCCAGTATCATCTCCTTTATCTTCTTTAGAAATTGAGCAAAAAATAGTCGTATCAGTAGATCAAGCTGTTAGCGCTTCGCTAGCCAACCATTTAGATTCGGCAGTTAGCTCTCAAGTAGAGGCGACACTTAGAAGGTTCGGCTTTACCGAGGTCGTCTCTCCAACTCCAATTGCTAGTGCACCTCCGGTGAATCACATATATAGCAGGACTGGCGGTAGTACTGGCAAGACCATCATGTCTCTGTCCCCAACGTATATGGCCGAGACAAGCCATTACCAAGCTAACCCTGTTTATTGCACACCACCTACACCCGCGCCAGTTCTTCCCGCGCTGCCCGCACCACTTACACAAGCACATAGGCTCGAACACGTCATGCACCAGAGCCAGCACGTGAGGAAGAACCCTGTGGCCGACACACCGACTTTCCACCACGTGTCGCGTCCCCGCGTGAGAGACGCACGTAGGCAGTAGGCCAAGATGACATAGAGGAGCGAATCTACGTGCTATTTAGGGAGTGCACCGGCTTCGTACCTAGGGGATGGGCTAGGGTTTACCGGAAGCCGTACCCCGACCAGTTCAGCACTATACCATACCCTCGCGGCTATAGAGTCCCTGAATTCACCAAGTTTGATGGTGAGGGTAGCAAAGCCACACTAGAGCATGTTAGCCAGTTCTTAGTGCATTGTGGAGAAGCTAGTGGGTCGGACGCTTTAAAACTTAGATTATTTTCTCTCTCGCTATCCGGCACCGCTTCCACGGTGGTCGGGTCCACTACTATTCCTCTGGTAGATATAATATGGCCGAGAAATTTCACTTCGGACGACCAAAACTCGCACTTGCTGTACTTAGCATACAACTGTTGTTTCCTTAGCTTTTCCCAAGGTCAGACGGAGATGGGCTTAATGTTCTTCCTTGGTCTTAGAATAGACGAGGATATCGTCGATGAACACCACAATGAACTTATCCAAGAATTCCATGAAGACATTGTTCATCATGTTCATGAAAAATGTGGGGGCATTTGTGAGTCCGAAAGACATCATAGTATACTCGTATAATCCATAGCGGGACGTGGATGCAGTCTTGGGGATGTCCTCCTCTCGGATTCTCAATTGATGGCAACCTGACCTGAGGTCGATCTTAGAGAACACCGATGATCCTTTCAACTGATCAAACAGGTCATCGATCTGAGACAATGAGTACTTGTTCTTAATGGTCACCTCGTTCAAGGATCTATAATCTACGCACATCCTCTTGATCTTGTCCTTTTTCATGGCGAAGATGACCGGTGCACCCCAAGGTGAGGTACTCGGTCGGATGTACCCTTTCTGTTCAAGCTCCTCAATATTGCTCTTCACTTCAGCTAGCTCATTTGCGGCCATACTGTATGAGCGCTTGGAGATGGGTGTGGTTCTGGGTACAAGCTCAATTCTGAACTCGATGTCCCTCTTGGGTGGCATCCCTGGTAGATCCTCTAGGAAGACGCCTAGGTATTCCCAGGCCACAAGTACTTCTTATAACGTCATCTAGTGAAGCGACACCCCTTTCGGGCCGCAGGTAGCCATCTTAAAGGTGACAGAGGCTCCTTCAAAGCTGGTCACGGTGACGGACTTGCTAGCGTAGTCTATCATTCTCTTGTGCTTTATCAACCAATCGATCCCTAGGATGAGGTCTAGGCCCTTACAATCTATAAGGAGTGGGTCAGCCCAAAACAACACCCCTTGGATTTCTATCCTTATCCTTGGGTTGAACAGACTAGCCAAGGTTTTCTTGCCGGGGGTGGTGATCATCATGGGTGTGGGAAGAGGGAGTACTTCTAGGTTATTTATTTTCACAAAATCTTCAGATACGAAAGAATGTGTTGCCCCAGAGTCAAATAATACTACTGCAGGTATGAAATTTGTTGTGAACATATCGAGCATGACTTCGGGGGCTCCTGGGCTTCTTCGGCGTTGATATGATTGACTTGGGCGTGAACCACCTGGTTGGGTGCAGCGCCTTGGGGTTTCTTGGGTGAGGGCATTGGTGGGAGTAGTGCCCCTCCTTTCGGCAGTTGAAGCAGACGACCCATTTGTCGTTCCGGTCTCTCAGTATGGTGGCCTTCACGGCTGGTGCTGGTGGGGCAGTTGGAGCTGTTGGGGCGGGGCGAGGGTTCCCGACACTTGAGCCACTGGCAGTGTATGGTGGCCTGTAGATGGGTCGAGGATGGTAGGTGGGTGCTTGGGGTGGAGGGACGAAGCGGGGTCTCTAGATATTCCCCTGGTAATGCTTGAAAGCGATCATCTTTCTCTTTTTGAGATCTAACTTGTTTTGTTTGGTCTCTTGAAGAATAGTCTTGTTTACCAACCGTTGGAAGCCGGCATAGTCCGCGACGACGAGTTGGATGGAGAGCTCATCCTTCAGTCCCCTAAGGAACTTGGCCTGACGAGCGGCATCCGTTCGAACTTCCTCTGGCGCATATCGAGCCAGCCAGTTGAACTCATGGATATACTCCATGACGGTCCGGTTTCCATGTTGTAGATCCTAGAATTCTTGCTGCTTCACAGCGATGACTCCGGCGGGGACATGAGCGACTCGAAAGGAAATGGTGAATTCCGCCCATGATACCTCGTGTTTCCTCAAGTTGAGATTCACGATAGTTATCCCACCATTCTGCGGCGGGTCCCTGAAGTTGGTGAGCGGCGAACGCCACTCGCTCTCGGTCCGAGCACGGGAGGAGATCCAACTTATTTCCAATGGTACTGAGCCAATCGCCGTCTTCCATTGGGTTGGTTGTGCTTGAGAAGACGGGGGGCCTCACGCGCAAGAACTCGGAGAGTTGAGGCACGGGGGCGAGTACGGGGGCTTGCTGTCGAGGGGTTGGCTCCACGTTCTGCTGCTGTAGACGGTCCAACTGAGCCTGGTGCTGCTGCATCTGCATCAGAAGGGCGGTGATCAGCTGGTTCTGGTTAGCCATCATCTCCGCCAGCGTGGAATGATTGGCAGACGACAGCCCTGATTGGAGCTGGCCCGTTGCACCCCAATTAGGCACAATGCTCCCGGGAAGGCCGTTGGCGGCTCCCTCCTCGTTGTTGGAACCCGAGTTCTGGTGGTCAGCCATTTTCTGAGGACAACAATATTCCCAAGTATAAGAAAAAGACTTTAGAAAGTTTTTCCCAAAAATAATTCATGGATGATTTTATAAAGTGTGGTACTAAATTGTTCATTACATTGGAGCTCTTATTTTTATGCCATCTACAGCACAAATCATCGTAGATAGTACCACAATCACGAAACAAACATAAAGCAATCAACGAGAAGTATAGTCTGATGGAATCTACTCGTTGCCCGAGGCAGTCTCAGTGCTCTTGGAACCACGAGTATCCTGGGGGACGCTGGGCTCGGTGAAGTTCTCGATCAATGGGTCAGGGATGATGGTAGGCGTCGGAGCAGCAGCGCTGCAGCTGGATGGTCCTACAGGTGCTAGCGGCGGAGTGATCCTCTTGGGCCGAGGGGCGGGCTCCCGGATGGGCTTCTTCCACCTCGGGACGAGGGGGAGCATCTCCACGATATACTTATACAGCTGGAGGATCTTGCGCTGCAGCTCGCCATTCTGATGGATCAAGCTCTTCGTCTCATGATGAAGGAACTCAACCACCTTGTGGTTCTCCTCAGCATCGAGCATGGCCTCAGTGTGGAGATCGTCCATGGCCTGGAGGAGGCGAGTGTGCCTGGCCATGACCGGGTCGCGGGCCATGACCGGGTCGCGGTCGGAGAGGAAACCGACGTAGATGTTGTAGTGGGCGCTGGAGATACGCATCGGCACTAGGCGGAAGGATGAGTCCCGAAGACAATCATCGTATATCATCCTTAGCTCCGTGAGGGTCTGGAGGGCGGCGCGCTGGCAAGCGACGTCGAAGGTCGGACCTCCGAGTTCCGCGGAGAAGAAAGACAAGTGCTCGCCGGATGCGTGGATTATGACGGAAGCGTTACAAGGACCCGCGAACTCCTCCATGTACACCCCATGGAACTCTGGCTCGAAAGTGAACCCGAGGAAGGTCACCATCATCTGGAGCTCCTAGATGAATCCCTCGAGGTCCCGGCAGAAGTTGTGGACGTGGTGGACAGACATCTACAAATAAAACAAGTTTAAAGAGTAAGGGAGAGGAAAAAATTATGAAGTAAGTTTTTATGAAATAATTTTGCAAATCTAAGTGTTAGGCTGGTCCGTTTGGCTTCCTACAGTCAAGTCGGCTCGGATGCCATCTTGTGGGGAACCCGGATTTAATAAAATCCAGACATTATTGAATTTCCATAGAAAAACAATAATAACAAGATGTCCATTATGCGACAACGTACATACGTTCAATCATCCATGGTTCGCAGACCACATTATTACATAAGTATAAAATTAAAAGAAACTAGAAAAATAAAACTACATGACGAACATCTCTGCCAGTCTAGCGTCCTTGACTGGGTCGCTACTCCAGACCATCCTCCTCATAGTACGCAGTCTCTGAAGTGTTTTCCCAACAGGTATGCGTACAGAAGTACTCAACAAGCCACCGAGAATGCAATAGTAATGCAGGGTAATAACGAAGGAACGATAAGGGTTTAAAGTGCGAAAAAATACATTTTCAAGTCGCAACATTTAGTGTAGTCAAGTTTAATTGTACTGAATAAAAAACATGAACCATGCTTCATCGTCTAACTCGAGGAGCCTGGTTGGCCCTCCTCGCTCAACAGTCCTTACATGCCAAGTCATTATGCAACACTCAGTAGTAAACTAACTACGAGATGTCACGCAACCCACCCTTGACCGTGGGCTTGACTTTTCGAAAAAATTTAAACTCTAATCAGAGGTGTACTACTGTACCCACAAGACACACACTCATCCCCCACACCAAAGTGTAACGAGATGACCCATACCACGGGAACTCGTGCCAAAACCTTAGCATGAGATGCTCCAATCCGATAACACCCGCTCTAGGTTTCACTGGTGCGCCAGCGTACTGGACAGCGTCGCACCCCTTTTACGCCACGTCGGTACAAGCCACCCGCAGGTGTTGCTTGACCCATATCCAAGTGGTGCCTCGAGTTGGAACACCCCATACCTCAGTTAGAACTTACCCACTAGACTTGTGGTTAGTATGGAAGTATATTGCAATGGATCCTACAGACCGGTCCTTATAGTGCCCCGGGTGCGACTAACCAATGTTCTCGCTTGCACCCGAAACCCACCATGCTAACATACTAAACCATAACTCCAAGACCGATAGAATTATAGGGGTGAGAGAATAATGAGGATTATATAATAGAATCCAAATCTCTACGACTCGTTTTTATCTTATAGCGGTTGTGTCGATACAATGGACACTATCTAATGGGGTAAACATGTATTTTAAAGATTAGAACATTGCTTTTGATTTTACTTTTGGATAATAAACAATACAAACATGTCAAGTAAATTGGTCTAGAATGTAGAGAATAAAATGGTGATTTTTCTAAAATTTGAATGGAAAAATTTGGAGTTAATTTGAAGAAGTTATGAATTTTTGAAGTTTAAATCAATTTTTGGAATTTAATTTAAATCCTAAACAGTTGCCGGTCCACGGTGAGCCGAGTCCACCGTGAACCCGCGCATTGTGCGCGTGAGCCAGATCTAGATCAGTCGTCAGATCTAGATCGAGCGGTTGCGGGCGAGGCGGGAGGTTTAAGTGGACGTGGACGACTAGGATTAAAACGCTGAAATGGTACGCGATGAATGGCAAAGATTAAAAGCAAGTTTTAAATGGAAATAGATGGCCCGGGTTAAAAGGTACCGCTTTGCCGAGATCTGACGGGTTAGATTAAACTGAGCGATCGGTTTATTCTTAACCGCTTGATCATGATCGCACGATCGCAGATGAATCCGACACGACACGGGTAATTTACCCGTCCTAGTTGTCTTCTCCGGCGATGGCCGAAGGGTGGCGATAGGCTAGCATCGACGGCGATGGCCGGCGGCCCTATTCGAGTGCAGAAATGGAAACATGAGAACGAGGGGAGCACGATGGTACCGTTGCGGGGGCCTGAGGTCATCGGGTGGTGGTCGACGATGTGCGGGTGCGGTGGAGAGGTCTCGGGTCGACGGCGGGACGATGCTCCGGTGGTCTTCGGTGGAAATGGAGTGGTGGCTGGGGTCGGGGAAGCGTCGACGATCACAACAGTGTGGTCGACGATGGTGGAGGAGCGCTCCGGAGACGGTGAGCAGTGCTGGATAGGGAGCAGAGGGGCAGCGCTAAAAACACTACGTGAAGTTCTCTACTGGCGCGGGGCACGTTCGGGCGAGGGCCAAACATGGAAGGGGTACGAGGGCTTTATAGGGGCGGTGAGCAGTAAATGCGGTGGGCCAAATACAAGGAAACCTGAGGAGGGGTTTCCGTTTTCTCCGATGAGGTCCTTCCATGCATGGTCACGGCTATCACGGGTTTTAAACGCGTTGAAATCAGGGGAAATTGTCAGCAGATCACGGGGGTTTTAATGTCGGCATTAATTTCATGGAAGGCGGTTGACAACGAGGAGATTGCAGAGCTAGGGTTTTGGCCGGAGGGATTTGGGGGCGGCGGCGACGCGGGGAAGACAAAGCTGACATGTGGGGGACACTATCAGTGGGTGGTTGCGGGCATGGGTACGGCAACGGTCAATTCTGACGGGTGGGGTCAGACTCGGTCGGGGGGGTTTGGCGCTGACAGGTGGGGTTGGGGGCTCCCGTGCGCGCACTGAGAGAGGGGGAGATTGATAGGTGGGCTCCACTTGTCAAAGAGGGGCGCGGGGCTTAAGCGGGCTAGGCCGGCCGATGGAGAGAGAAAGGGAGAGCGCGGCCCAAGTTGGTTTAAAAATGAATTTTTGAATAAAAATAATTGTTGAAATTGATTTAAAATATTTGGGCTGCTTGCAAAGGTGATAAAAATTTGTAAAAATTCTCAAAAATAGGTCTTGGTCCCTAGATCATAACATAATTTTCTGAGACCTTGGTTTGGATTATTTCCCTAGATTTTCATTTCTTTGGGCATTTTCAATTTTATAGGAAATTCAAAAATAATTCCTTTTTCAGAAAAGTATAATTAAATTATATTTTTACCTTTGAAAATTTGGGCGGTTATAGAAAGGGTCTTCAGAACCGAGGTTTTGTGGAAACTAAGCCCACACCTTCTACACAAGGATATATCTTCTATAGGTTGATTTGTAACATGTGTTTTCGCAGGCCATCAAGTAATCTTTTTTTTTAAAAAAAGAGCCTAAAATCACCTTTACGAGGAGTTAAACTCGTGACCTAGAGTTGTAAAGTGAGCCTACTACAACATGATTTTTAGGGAAAATACTAGAATTTAAATTTAGGGAGCCCTATAGATAGTCCCATGATCTAAAATGGTTGGTTGAGTCCAGTCAATAACTCATAAATGATTAAGGGTGCATTTCATTTGAGGGAAGAGTGAGGTAGAACGGTTATATGCTTCTATCCTAGTTTTTAAAGTGTTTAGTTAGTAGATGTAGTAGGATAGAGCAGCTCTCATATGAAAATATTTCTTTAGATGTCGGGCGAGCTCATCCTAAAAATTTGTGGAACACAACTATTCCACTTAGGACGTGAAGATGACAATGGGCCCAAGGTACTAAGGTGGGCTAGCCATTTCTCATGGGTTGACACTGTCGCACGGACTGCTACAGGAAACGGGACGACACTACACAACCCTGACCGCCCTATGGGCCATTCTTAGGCCAGTGGCTTGACACGTGGGCTAGAACAACACAACCCACTATAGGAGCTAGGCCAGAAAGGACATATCGTAATAGGTCATGCCATGCTAGGCCAGGGCACTTGTCACTACTACAAATCGCTACTGTAGTGGCGTTAGAGTTTTCCACTATAGTGGCGGGCCATTAGAGGCCCACCACTAGAGTTGCTGGTGCTGACGGCAGCACCAGCGTCCGCCACTATTTTACCAATAGTAGTGGCGGGCGCTGGTGTTGTCCGCCGCTGCTACGCTGTCCGCCACTAAAGTATTGATGACATCACTTTCGACCACCACTACTATTCTAGATATAAATGCGCACCTTCTTCCTCCCCGAGCTCTAACGGAGTTCGCATTTAATTTTGTTTGTACAATGGCGACAAAAATCTAGATAAAGAGGGGGAGGCTTTGTTTTCGTTTCTTTTGAAGGATTTCATTCTAGGAGGTAAATCCATGCCGAATCTCATATTTATTTTGTATTTAATCATGTATATAATGAGTTATTAGCGTTTTACTAATTTAGGGTTTGTGAATAGAAATTTTCAAATAATCTTCCATTTATAGTGTTTCTTTCTTCCAAATGAGCAAATATGACCCTCCTCACAATTATTCATCACTTGTATAAATTTTTAGGTCATTTTAATCTCTTTTTTAATTTGATTTATGATTACAGATCTAGAGTTATGTTGTTTGGAGAGAGAAACCAATGTAGTTAATTTATTTAATAATTTTTTTCTACTTAATACATAGTTTGAATTAAAGCATTTTTAATTAATGTTGTTATGAGCGATAATAAATCTATATATTTTCAATTTTTAAATTACTAAAATTAACAATAATGAATTTATTAATATTTTTTCAAATAATATATGTTTTAGATGGAGCACAGGTCCTGGATGTACTCGTCCAACGATGGAGATGTGGTGACATATTTTAACAGAGTAACTGAATTTACTGAAGCTGCCGCACAATATGCTTCCCATCAGAGTGAAGCGGCAATATATTGTCCTTGTAAAGTTTGTAAAAATGAAGCGATGTATCCGTGTTCAGATCGTGAAACCATACGATTTCACTTGTTGAAAAATGGTTTCGTAAAGAACTATTATATATGGACGAAACACGGTGAGATGAGCCAAAACCCTCCTAAAGATTCTGATGTGCCGCAAGATGCTCATCAACATAGAAGAGGTTGTGATCATACATCATCCGACATAACATATGATGTTGATCAACATGATGATGATGACGCCTTTTATGTGGAGGAACTGATGCGAAATGTTGCGCCTGAGGTGCTGTTGCAGAGAACTACAACCAAAGGATACGATAAAATTGAAGCACTTGACAAAGCATCAAAAAACCTTCTTTACGAGGAACGCCACAAATGCGATAAGCAGTATACTGTGTTGTACACAATTCTTGAGCTTATGAAACTGAAGGCCAACAATGGATGGTCTGACACTAGTTTTTGATGAGGACATTACTAGCTCGGATATAACCATGCTTATACTTTACAATAAACAACCCAAGGTTCATTCATTCTATATTAGATTTACATTTTATATATTTGAGCTAAGGATGCTACACCATGAGCTAGCTTTGTTTTCAATTACAGAAATTCTTTCATGGATTAAGCGACACGTTAAGAGCACATCAAGAGCATGGAACATCATGGAAGTTGATTGGGGACCAAGTCAAGGCCATGAAAACATAATATACAATTTTGGGACGTTATTTATGTGCCAAGAGAAAGTGGAGATTAACTTCTACATGTTTTCGACTTGGATTCGGACTGCATGGACAGTAACAAATTCAAACATGAACAACTTTTACATGGCAGCTCCGATTTGTATGATCGTGGACTTTTTGGAAAGCTTGAGACTTCCTCTTTCTAACGGATGCACCTACACTTCCAGATTCAATCCGAGGAGATTGCAATAACCAAAACAATGCGTGTTACTCAGACTCGGACTTTAAGGAGAGCACGGGATTCACACATGCATATCTTTCACATGGAAGCTCCGATTTAGATGATCTTGGACTTTTTGGAAAGCTGAGGATGTCTACATGGAAGATAATATATTTATTCCATAGAAACAATCCCGTCCAAGGCTTAAGGATCTAAGTTTCTTTTTTTCTAGTAATTCTGTTTTGGAAATAATTAGTAGTTTCCATATGTAATAAGTTTCCATACTTTGTGGACGTCCCTAGGGCTATAAATACCCCTAGAGACTTCAGTTGTAATTTGGGTTTTGATTAGATAAAAGTTTAGCCAATGCTACTTGTCTGTGTAAACCCGTGATCGGTTAGATCACCGGTTTCACATTTCAGAACCCCAACTATTCCTGTGCGTTTTCATATCCAGCAATTCTAGCTGCTCCTTTATCTTGTTCTTGCTTGTTCTTTGATTGCTTTACAGGAACAAGGTTGATCACCGATAAGATCAACAACCCTTGGAGTTAGTGTATCGATCGCTAAGGCGCAACACGAACGTCTCGTACGGTTGTAGTCGGGTCGTCAACGTCATCTCCTTCCAATTGAAATTACCTTATCTCTTATCAACTCACCGAAAGATCGGACCACCCTTCTCCATCAAGTGGTATCAGAGCTTTCGTTGCTCGGTGAGTTTTTATTTATTTTTTCCTACAGTCCAGAAAAAGCCACACAAAAAAAATTACCCGAGATCCAAGCCTCTTTGAGCCTATTACTAGTTCTGCTTAGTATCGACATTTTGAGTTTTTGGTTGCATAGTGATGTGAAGTTGCTGGTCTTAGCGTTTAGTTCGTTTAGAGTTTCGAGTTCTTGTCACTTTTTTACCACCGTGTTTTGGTCTGTTTAGTCGGTTTGGTATTCTGGAATTCGGGTGGAATTCGGGCAGGCTGTGCAGGTGTTACTAAAACTATCATATATCGCCCATGCAAACTCAGATTGGAGAGTTTTAATACTTTTTGGAAAGCTTACAAGAGGATCTTTATTTTTCCTTTTAGAGTCATCTTCATATTCGGTCGTTTGTTTTCTGTTTTGGAACGTACAAGGTTCGGGAGTCCTGTACTAAGAGTCACATTGTCCTTTGTTGTTCTTTAAAAAAAGGAGAGAAAAAAAGGGAAAAAAGGCAGAAAGGTGCTCAAAAAAAAGAAAAAAAAGCTGCACCAAAAAAAGAGAAAAGAAAAAAGTTAAGAAAGAAAACTTGTGACAAAAGAGGAAGAAAGCTAGTTCTTCCTTTGTCGGTTTGGTAGTATAGTTTGTGTCTAGGCTCGCGTCTCTAGTACGTTCAAGCCTAGGATCAGCACAATACCGACGTTGAACAATTACTCAATTTGCTTATGCTAATGTGGTTCTAGTTTTCCTTGCTACATATTTCAGCCTACCTAGAGCTCCACAGATTTGACTACAGCTTGTACAACCAAGTGTTTGCCGAGGCATCGATACATCTAATTCCGTGGTGCTTGTGGTTAAGTCGGTGTACAACACCTTCATGCTTGCATTGGTAAGAACTTGTAAGAGCTTGATATAGGATTGAGCGAGTGTGACTTTGTGCCTTCACAATCTTGTAGTTAATAGGAGCATACATATTATTTGTATGTTTCTTGTCTACCACTAATCATGGCAGGGATACACAAGGAGATAGGATATAGTGAAGCTCAATATCGACATCTTCATCGACACCTATGAGATCAACACGATAAATATGAGGTATGTGATGAAATTTTAGCTAGGTTCAAATGTACAATACCTTATTTTGAAGGAAATTATGACCCTCATGCATATATTCAATGGGAGCTAGCTGTAGATATTGAATTTGAAAAGTATAACATGTCTGAAAGAGAAATGGTTATGGTTGCCTCTAAAGTGTTAGTTAAAAATGCTGCATATCATTGGAAACATCTTTGTAGACATGATAAAATACCTCAATCTTGGAAAGAATTAAAACAATATTTGAGAGATGCTTTTGTTCCTCCATATTATGCCGAAATTCTGTTAAAGAAACTGCAATGTTTAAAACAAGATAGCAAAAGTGTTTCCTCATACTATCATGATATGCATGCTTGTTTATTACGTTGTGCTATAGATGAATGCGAAGAAGCTACAAAACAAAGGTTTTTACGTGGGCTTAACAAAGAAATCCAAGAAATGCTTCTTCATGAAACATATAATTCTTTTTCTCAATTGTTTGAACTTGCGTGTCAAGCTGAATTTCAGATTACTATTGATTTAGAGGAGACACCAATCAGTTTGCCCTCTAGTTCTAGTGACTTTAAACAGGAAAAAGAGATCAAGTATGCACTTACATCATCAGAGAAGGTTTTGCAAGGTAATATATGTGCTGAAATTAATCAAGGTGAGTGTACTCCTGATAAAACACAATCATCAGATATTCATGCTATTATAGAGCAACCATTAGTGGAATCTTTTTCTAAAATTTCTTTGTTAACAGATGATTTGCTTGAAATTCCTCATGACAAAGAAGAGTTGTGTGTTAATGCTTCACTTATATACCTACCACAACTAGTGGAAGAACGTGTTGTTTCTATTGTTAATTCCTCAAGCGTTGATTTTAAACATGTTTTCCACATTACTAATGAGAATGAAGAAATTAAATTGTTATCATCTTTAAATACATGGGGATATATTGAAATTATGGATCTTTGTGAGCTCACTTGTTTAAAAGAAAAATTATTTGCAAGGTTTAATTTGCCATGTCCTGCCAATGTTATTTTTCATATATTTGGCACATACCATAAGCAAGACATATACTTTTTGCATAGAGTTTACATATGTTCAGATTTGAAATTGCATGTAAATCCTGAAAATAATTACCTCGAGCAAGTCATGTTAATTAATCCTACTGCCTCGAGAGTCTCTTGTTTTGATTTAAATACACAGGTTTGTTTTCAAGAAGTAGAGCATGTTAAGCTGTTCAACAACCTCACATTTTCGTCTCCTTTCATCAAGGATGGTTCTTCACCGACACATGCGAAACCGAATGTCAACGTGAGTTGGTTTTCTTCTACTCACAGTGTAACAAAAGGACAAGTGATATTGCACAATGATATCTATTTTGCTAGGAGCTACAATGAGTACGAATACAAGAACAAACCGAGGACGGTTTGTAGCCAAGAAGGAGAGAATGATGAGGACATCACTAGCTCGGATATAACCATGCTTATACTTTACAATAAACAACCCAAGGTTCATTCATTCTATATTAGATTTACATTTTATATATTTGAGCTAAGGATGCTACACCATGAGCTAGCTTTGTTTTCAATTACAGAAATTCTTTCATGGATTAAGCGACACGTTAAGAGCACATCAAGAGCATGGAACATCATGGAAGTTGATTGGGGACCAAGTCAAGGCCATGAAAACATAATATACAATTTTGGGACGTTATTTATGTGCCAAGAGAAAGTGGAGATTAACTTCTACATGTTTTCGACTTGGATTCGGACTGCATGGACAGTAACAAATTCAAACATGAACAACTTTTACATGGCAGCTCCGATTTGTATGATCGTGGACTTTTTGGAAGCTTGAGACTTCCTCTTTCTAACGGATGCACCTACACTTCCAGATTCAATCCGAGGAGATTGCAATAACCAAAACAATGCGTGTTACTCAGACTCGGACTTTAAGGAGAGCACGGGATTCACACATGCATATCTTTCACATGGAAGCTCCGATTTAGATGATCTTGGACTTTTTGGAAAGCTGAGGATGTCTACATGGAAGATAATATATTTATTCCATAGAAACAATCCCGTCCAAGGCTTAAGGATCTAAGTTTCTTTTTTTCTAGTAATTCTGTTTTGGAAATAATTAGTAGTTTCCATATGTAATAAGTTTCCATACTTTGTGGACGTCCCTAGGGCTATAAATACCCCTAGAGACTTCAGTTGTAATTTGGGTTTTGATTAGATAAAAGTTTAGCCAATGCTACTTGTCCGTGTAAACCCGTGATCGGTTAGATCACCGGTTTCACGTTTCAGAACCCCAACTATCCCTGTGCGTCTTTCATATCCAGCAATTCTAGTTGCTCCTTTATCTTGTTCTTGCTTGTTCTTTGATTGCTTTACAGGAACAAGGTTGATCACCGATAAGATCAACAACCCTTGGAGTTGGTGTATCGATCGCTAAGGCGCAACACGAACGTCTCGTACGGTTGTAGTCGGGTCGTCAACGTCATCTCCTTCCAATCGAAGTTACCTTATCTCTTATCAACTCATCGAAAGATCGGACCACCCTTCTCCATCAGTTTTTCAGATCTTTTACAACTCCTAAAAAAGGTTTTGTCGAAACTCAATGGTCTACAATCTGATACGTACCAAGCAAAGAAGATGATTTGTCCGTTGACTTTGGGCATTCAGAAGATTCATGCATGCCCAAACCACTGTATCCTATATCGAAAAGAGTATGGATTGTTAGAGAGATGTCCGCAGTGTAACGCTAGTCGATACAAACATACAAATGACTGTGTGGAGGACTACAATGACCACCAGAAGAAGAATAAGAGGTTGCAGAAGAGGAAGAAAAATGTTATTGCAGACCATCATGAATATAAGACGGAGAGGAAAGTTCCAGCCTTAGTAATGTGGTATCTACCAGTGATTGATCGCTTGAAACGTATGTTCTCTAATCCTAGAGATGCTGAACTATTAATTTGGCATTTTGCTGGGCGAAAGAAGGACAAAAAACTTTGGCACCCTACGGATGCTAGGCAGTGGAAATCATTTGACCTGGCCCATCCAGATTTCTTAGATGATCCCAAAAATATCAGGATGGGACTTAGCACACATGGAATGAATCCCTTCGGTGAGATGAGGAACCCACACAGTACGTGGCCGGTCTTTCTATGCTTGTTCAACATTCCATCATGGTTGTGCCATAAAAGAAAATACCTTATGCTCACTACTCTAATTTCCGGTCCAAAACAACCTGAAAATGACATTGATATCTTTCTAGAACCTTTGATGAAGGATATGAAACGTCTATGGGAACATGGTGTGTGTGGGGGGATGAGCACAAGAAAGAGCACTTCAATCTAAGAGCCATGATCTTTTGCACCATAGCTGACAACCCGGGACGTATATCCCTAACAGGACAGGTTAAAGGAAAGACAACATGTGTAGTGTGTGTGGACCAGACAGAATCTGTGCATCTTCCATCATTCGTTAAGACGATATATATGCGACACCGCATATTTTTACCAAGAAACCACAAATATCGAAGAAATAGGAACCATCTTGACGGTACAATCGAGCTTGGACAGCCTCAACGACATCGAGACGACAAATTTATAGTTGAAATGGTGAAGAATATCAAAGTTGTTTTCGGAAAGAAGAGGAAGAAATTTGAAAAAATTTCAAAGGACGCTCCATTTAAAAAACAGTCAATCTTCTTTAGATATTTGCCCTATTGGAAGGAGTTGGAGATTGGTCATGCTATCGATACAATGCACGTTGAGAAGAATGTCTTCGAAAGCACCATCGGTATTTTGTTAGACATACCGGGCAAGTCAAAAGATGTACTCAAAGTACGAAGGTACCTTCAAACTCTCGGAATTAGACCCGAGCTTCACCCACAGGAAAGGGCCAATGGAAAATTTTTCCTTCCGGCTGCTAGCTATAACCTCACAATTGACGAGAAAAGATCAATCTGCAGGTGTCTATATGGAATCAGAGTTCCAACAGGATTCTCAACGAATATAAAGAATATTGTCTCCGTAGTAGATTTGAGGATGAGCGGCTACAACACTCATGATTGTCATGTTATGCTTGGGCTATTCCTCGCCATCGCAGTAAGAGGAATCAAACATTCATTTCTGAAGATGGTGATAACACGCATGTGTCACTTCTTCAATGTCATATCAAAGAAGGTGATCGACACTGAAGAGTTAAATAAATTACGTAAACAAATGAGGGAGACTATGTGTCAGCTTGAGATGTGCTTTCCTCCATCATATTTTGATATTATGGAGCACTATATGATACATATAGCAGACCAAATCTTTGTTCTCAGCCCAACGTACCTGCACAATATGTATGCGTACGAGCGTCTAATGGTTATCTTCAAGGGTTACGTAGGAAATCGTGCTTATCCAGAGGGTTCCATGATAGAGGGCTACACGACTGAGGAAGTCATTGAGTGCTACGCAGATTACATAAGAGATGGAAAACTAATAGGAGTTCCCATGTCCCGACACCATGGAAGACTCACCGGTAAAGGAACTAAAGGCAGGAAAATCATACGAGACAATAGCTACCAAACAATAAGAGAATCACATTACAGTGTAATGCATCAGTTGGCGATTATGAGACCATATGTTGAACAACACCTCCAAGAGCTTCGTGAAAAGAATAAAGATTGCGATGAACAATTGATTATGAAACAACACAAAATTCATTTCACATCATGGCTGAGGGATCTAAACCTTTCGATTGGATAAACCGACGAAGAGATGATGATAAATAAATTGTCTTACGGTCCATTGAGCATGGTTAAAACATGGCAAGTGTATGACATCAATGGTTTCACATTCTATACCAAAGCAAAGGATCAAAAGAGTCAGCGCCAAAATAGTGGTGTCAGAGCAGATGCAGAAGACGACACTGGACAAAAGAATGCTTACTATGGATACATCAAAGAAATATGGGAACTTAACTACGGGAACTCTATAGAAATCCCTGTATTTAAGTGCCAGTGGGTCAGACATCCAGAAGGTGTGGAGGTGGATGATTATGGGTTTACGATAGTTGACCTTAATAAGGTGGCTTATAAAGATGACCCTTGGATACTCGCTCAATCCGTGGCATAAGTATTTTACATACTCGATCCTAAAGACGAGAAAAAATACATCGTTGCTATAGGAAAACAAAGAATTGTTGGATTTGATGGAGTCGAAGACAAAGAAGAATACAATCAGTTTGATGAGGTGCCATTTTTCGTTGACATATCAAGGATCAATGTGGTTGAAGCAAAACTGTCATTTGGCTGTGTGATTCTTTATCTACGCACCGATGGCGATGGAAAATTAGTGCAAGGCTAGATCATTTATATTTATTAGCATGCGTATTTATAAAATCAATTATGTCATTTTGTTTAAGATATTTGTAATATATGTTATTATTTAATTATAGTTAATACATGTATTTTTATGATGTATTTTTATTGTTAAAACATGTTCAAGATCAAACGAGGATTTAATTAAACATCGATAAAAAGTTTTGGAAATTTTTATTGTTTGGGGCCAACAACAATGTTCAAACCTCAAACCGCCTGCCGGCAGCGAGGTTCGAACCTCAAACCGCATGGCCCCAAGTGAGCCCCCGCACCACTGTGCTACAAAGTGTTTCTCGACATTGTAGGCAGTGTATTATATGCTAGACATATAATCCTTTCCTCTATTAGTAGTGGCGATCGGGTGATGTCACCAACCCCCACTGCTATTCCTTTTAGTAGTGGCGGTCAGGTGACGTCAGCGGCCCGCCACTACTAAGAGAAAATAGCAGTAGCGGCGGTCGGGTGACATCATCGCCTGCCACTACTAAGAGAAAATAGCAGTAGCGGGCAGGATGACATCAGCATGCCCTCCACTGCTAATACACCAATATATACGTTCCACTCCCGCCGTCCGAAAACCTAGTTTCATTTCTAAACTCTAAACTCCCGTGTCGCCCCCCTCCGCCCGTCGCCGCCGTCCCGGAGCATGTCGCAGCCATCCTCGGAGCCTGTCGGCGCCGCCCCCAGATCCCATCCTCGCCGCCCGTCACCGCCAGTCAGTAAATGATTATTAACCTTTGGTCTTATTTTATCCGAGCTTAGGGTTGAAATGATTTCTGATTGTTATATTAATTTATGCATGGAAATATAATTTAGTATAATATTACTAGTAGAATGCACTATAACAATAATGTTTTTTAATGTACTATAAAAAACATTATCAATGTGACAAAAAATTGATGACAGCGCCCTCCAGCCGGCCTCATCGTCGACCCCCAACCTCGACGACAGCGCCCTCCTTGTCGGTTCACGATGGCTCCTCCTAAGATTGAACCAAACAGTGAATCCTCAGACTCTACATCAAGTGGCGTGTGTGAGGTTTACAAATGTGGTAACTTAAGGTACATGGTATAGTTTGCAGTTGCTTGGCGAAGAAAGTGATTCTCATATTGGACTCCGACTCGGAGGACGACTCAAAGCGATCGCCGCAACTAGATAGGGTAAGTGCTGGTAGACGGAAGAATGATGAGGCAACCGGTGGTAGAGGGAAACATGTCGAGGCTAGCGGTGGAAAAGGGAAGCATGCAGAGCAATGCGGCAGCAAGAGGAGGCAGGAGGCAAGATCATCTTTTTATGCAAATTTTATATTTTTATCAGCCAATTCAATCATTGATAAGTTGTTCTCACTATCGCCGTCGCGTGTATTTTCTTGTTCAGGAACATGGAGAGCAGTTCAGACTACCTGATGATGCCGAGTTGGTTGAGGATTGGCAAGTTGAGGCTTTTCATCTGTTTAACCAGAAATAGGTTAAGTTTGTGCCGAGGAAGAAGAAGAAGCTTTAAACCATATCTTTCTTTTGGGTTTGGACCGGTAGTGTGTTTCGATGTGTAAGCTGGTTTCCCTAGCCTGGACTTGTGTTTGTTTACTTGCTTTCAAATAAACGTGATGTGTCAAGTTTGGAACCTCGAACCGCATGACCCCAAGCGAGCCCTCGCACCACTGCGCTCCAAAGTCTCGATCATATCGTAACAACATGACAAATCTCGTCTTTTTTAGACTTTATTTGATTTTTTGAGCATTAAAAAACTATAAAGATACATGTTGTCGATCGAGTGTTGTGGCAACCTACATTTTTCCTGATGGTTTTAAATTTATTGGATAATAACTAATAATAAAGTCAAAAACATGAATATAGTTTTTCTATAAATTTTGGTTAATTATTTCATGTCTTGTAGTTCAAATTTAACTTATTTTGACTTTGATCATAAAAACACACTTAATGAAATAAAAAACAGTAAACTTAGAAAGAAAAATAGCAATTTTTTAATACATGTCTAACGTAAATTAAACCGAGGCAGAAAAATACCAATTTTTTAAATTTGATAAGTTATGATGTATTTTTATTGTTAAAAAAATCAAGTTCAAACGAGAATTTAAACATCAATAAAAAAGTGATGAAAATTAGAATAGAAATGAAAAAAAATGGTTGGAGGCCAGCAGCAAGGTTCAAACCTCAAACCGTCTGCAGGCAGCAAGATTCGAACCTCGAACCACATGGCCCCAAGCGATCCCCCGCACCACTGCGCTACAAAGTCTTTCTCGACAATGTAGGCAGCGTATGCTAGATTATCCCTACTACCCCTATTAGTAGTGGCGGTCAGGTGTAATCAGTGGTGGGCATGCTGACGTCACCAGCCCGCCACTGTTATTTCTTTTAGTAGTGGCGGTCACATGACGTCATCGGCCCGCCACTACTAAGTCGAGCACCAACGGCAGCCGGATTAGTAGTGGTGGGCTGGTGACGTCATTGCCCGCCACTACTAAGAGAAAATAGCAGTGGCGAGCTGATGACGTCATCATGCCCACCACTGCTAATACACCTATATAAAAGTTTTCGCTCCCACCGTCCGAAAACCTAATTTCTTTTGGAAATTAAACTCCCGCGCCGCCGAACTCCGCCCGTCGCCGTCGTCCCGGAGCACGTCACCGCCGTCCCGGAGCACGTCATCGCCGCCCGCGAAGCCCGTAGCGGTGCCCGAAGCCCGTCGCCGTCCCCGGAGCACGCGACCACCATCTTGGAGCCCGTCATCGCCCCCGAAGCCCGTCACCGCCCCCGAGCCCGTCGGTGTCCTGGAGCCCATCGTCGCTGCCCCTGAAGCCCGTCGCCTTCGTCCCGAAGCCCGTCGCCACCGTCTTGGAGCCCGTCGCTGGCCCAGAGCCCGTCGTGTTCACCGCTTAGGGTTTGGTATGTTCCCCTTCTCTTATGTGGTGGTGGATGCTTGTTAAATTTACTTAGCATGATCGCTTCAGTTTATTTGCCGGCCATGTAAAAACATGCATTTATCTGAAGGGCATGTCGCAACCATGTTAAATTTTCATGCTTGTTAAATTATCATTCACTTTTTCCCTAGCCTAAGGCAAAGAAAAGTACACACAACATGATTTTTATAGAATCATTTGGAGTTCAGTTTCTTATTTGTGACCTACGTGAACAGGGCATGTCGCATAGTTGCTAAAGTAATGTAGGTGTGCTTTTGGTTGGTGCTTGTGTCATCTATTCATATGTGCTAATTACTTTCTGTTTGAAAGGGGAATAGAATGTTTTGCTAAATTTGTCGATATGTGGCATGGTTGCCAAATTAGTTTAGGTTATGTTGCCATTGGTGCTGCTTGTGGTGTTTTTGTCCACTTCAATGTGTCTTATTTTTATTCTACCTTTACTTTCAATATGTTATGCTACATTGTTTCCTTTTCTTCTCTTGTGTGCTCTCTTATTTGTGCTACAATGTACAAATGTATTAGTTGAGATACATAGAAGTTATTATATGAATTTATATTTTATAAAGAATATTATAAATGATGTCGCCGCTCGACTAGCGCCTGACGCCTTTTAGAACACTGCTAGGGATTAGATCTTCAAGAGTCCTGTTTAGATTATATTGCTATCTTTTAGAGTCCTATGATGCAAATTGTTTTTGAGTTATCTCATGTATATCATCAAGCCACATGACACGTCCATTCCCTTCAACAACTTCTTCTTTCTTGTGCTGCTGCCAGGGAATTGATGTGCTATGGTTCCATGGCAGCCATGAACATATTTGAAAAACAACACAAAATATGCTGAGGCCTCAACCACTTTGTGCATTGTTTCGTACATGAAAATATGACAGCAGACCTTTTTTGCATAACCAAAATTCTGATACATTAGCCTCTTAACTATGAATAGTTCATCTATGGCGGAAGAAGGACGTCCCGTCGAGGATCTCATCTATGAGTCTCCCTCAAAAACAAATAAATAGGGTTCATCTGAAGGATCCTCTGACAGTGAATCTTCGTACCACTCTCCGGAGAATGACCTTCCAATGGAGCCTAGGAAAAGAGAAAGAGAGAAGATGCCGGTGAGGATTACATTCCTGAAGTTCAAGTGGAGGTAATTATTGCGTTAGTAACAAGTCAGAGCAGCTTCTAACCGAGGATTACATTCCTGGAGCTCACATTGTCTATCGTTGTAGGATCATCCAAAGCGAGGAAGCAAGCGTCGATTATTCCAAGTCTAGAAAAGAACAGCTATTGTCCCAGATGTTGAGCCCGCTGCCACTACATCCTCTGCAAATGCGAAGAGGAGAGGGAAACGGGAGAATAAAGTCATGCCCAGATTTAATAAATCCGGACCTTTATTGAAATTCCATAGAAAATCAATAAATCAAGACATTCATCACACGACCACGTACAATACGACAATCATTCACGGTTCGTAGACCGTATTAGTACAAAAGTGAATAAAGGTGAAGAGAAACTAATAAAACAAAGGTCCTAAATGAACGCCTTCTTCTAGTCTCGCCTTGACTGGGTCGCTACTCCAGACCTTCATCCTCCTCGTAGTAGACGGGCTCTAGTGGTGTAAGTCAACTGGGGTGAGTACAAACGTACTCAGCAAGCCACCGATTGCAAATATAATGCAGAGTAATAACAAGGGAGATAGTGGCTAATTTTTGCGGAAAAACATAATTGTAAAGCATTTAAATGAGATCAAGTTATTATTACTGAAATGTAAACTTGAATATGCATCATCATCTTCTAACTCGAGGGGTACAGTTGAAGATCTAGGCCCCATGTGAGTTTTGGTAATTAATGATAAACGTTCGTTTGTGGACTAATATTTTTCTTAAGTGTGAAGGAAATGAGTAGGTCCCGCGCAAATGGAGCACAAGATGGAAAAACCCGAAGATCTTGACGATTAAAGGCTACGGCAAAAGGTTTGAAGGAATCTAGAAATTGATCGAGGTGTTTGGAGCGATCAATTAGGCTAGATTTAAATTTTGTTTTTGCCGTACTATAAAGAGGGGTTGCATCTTTGTTATGAGTTGATTTTCAAGTGCCAATTTGCATTACATGGAGTATCTTTGAACATGTGTGTTTGTTGCAAAAGTTACCACTTTGGCTAAATTCCTTGGAAACACAAAATGCAGCTTTTGTTGGAGTTGTCTGACCCTGGCGGTCTGACCGACCATATGGGTCCGGTCAGACCGGCTGGAGTTGGGCGGTCCGACCGGCCAGGGGGTCGGTCCGACCGGGTTGCGCAGTACTAGAAAACTGCTGGTTTACAGAGCCGACGGGAGCACTATCGGTCCGACCGAGCCGATGGCCGGTCAGACCGGGTAGGGTCGGTCTGACCGGGCCAGCATGGCCGGTCAGACCGAGGTGTCCTGCCACATCAGTAAACGACTAGTTTTCTAGCCGTTGCAGTTGAGGTCGGTCAGACTGGCCCAAGATGGGCGGTCAGACCGACAGTGCGCAGAGAGCCACCTAACTCTTTGTAACGGCTAGTTTTTGGGTGTGTGGCTATATAAACCCTTGCTACAGCTCCTTTGCTAGATTTTTGGCATTCATTTGAGCATACTTGAGCACAAGAGAGTCTCTCCCACCTTTGAGCACTAAATTGAGCACTAGTGAGGTTGGGAAGAAAAAGGGTGATCAAGTGATTGAGTTGATCGCATTGCATTGGCATTTTGGCACTTGATCCTCTTCTCCTAGCTTTGATTGCAGCTTGTTACTCTTGGAGATTGCCATCTCCTAGACGGCTTGGAGAAGAAACCGGTGATCTCTCCTAGAAGGTTGTGGAGGAGACTCGGGAGGTTGTGAAGGTTGGAGCTCGCCTATCCAGAGTGGAGAAGAGCTACCACTAGTGATCGAGGCCCGAGAGTTGCACTTCCGGTGTCGGCTCATCTTCAAGCTAATTTCTCTTTGAGAAATCCGAGGCTTGGTGAAGAGAGCGGTCAAGTGAAACTCGCCTCAACGAGGACGTAGGAAATTGGCAAATTTCCGAACCTCAGGATAAAATTCGGTTGTCTCTTGTCCCCTTTTTATTTTTGAACAAGTTAAATTGTGCAAGCTTACTTTTCTAGAGTAATCTACTTGCCATCTTAGGTTGCACTATTTGTTCTAGCTGTTTGCTACCATTGCCTTAGGTCCTTGCTTATTGTTTAGCTAAAATTGAATTAGTTTTAAAAACCGCCTATTCACCCCCCCTCTAGTCGGTACATCGATCCTACAACAGTCAGCCCACCCTCGCTCAACAGTCCTTACATGCCATGAATAACTCAACCATTCAAACAATTGTAAACTAACTGCGAGAAGTCACACAACCCGCCCTTGACCGTGGGCTCGGCTTTTCGAAAAGATTTAAAACTCTGATCAGAGGTGTACCACTATACCCACAAGGCACGCACTCACCACTTACACCAAAGTGTAACGAGATGACCCATACCACGGGAACTCGTGCCAAAACCTTCCATATGGTCCTCCTCGACCCGACAACACCCTCTTATGGGTTTCATATGGTGCCCCGACGCGTCGAGCCAACACCATACCCCCCCTTGAGCCACGTCGGTACAAGTCACCCGCAGGTTGCCCCTTGCCCCCTCCACTATGGTGCATCGAGTCGGATTGTCCCATACTTCCAGTTAGGACTTACCCATTAGACTTGTGGTTAATACGGAAGTACTTTGCAACAGATCCTGCAGACCGATCCTTATATTGCCCCGGGTGCGACCAACCAATGCCCTAGCTTGCACCCGGAACCCACTATACTTATAACATAGCCAACTCCAACAGAGTCCAGAGATGAGAATAACGGGGAAATACATATAGTAGAATCCAGCTATCTATGACTCATTCTTTTTATCCTATAGCAGTTGTGTCGGTACATTGGACACTAGATAATATAATATTTGTAGAGTGACATGGAGTGTAGGCTCAATAAGCATGGCTTGGGTTTGCACACAAGGACGGGGATCTAATAAATATAATGTAGGGCTTGATATTTGACTAATGCAATATTATCCTATGAGTTATAGCGAGAATTTATTAAAACATGGGTTCAATGATGATCAAAATGGGGTTTGTGACTTGCCTTGCTCAGCAAGTGGTGAAGGTGGAACCTCGGGGTAAAACTTCTGCTCCTCAACGAACTAGTAGTCTTCTCGATACGGAAAAAAGTGAACATACATTTAATAAACAAACCAAATATCACAAAACAATAAGCATACAAGTATTAGGGGTTTTAATATGTGAAATAAAGCTTTATTATTCTGAAGTTGTGTTGAAAAACATTAAAGTTTAGATTTTAAGGTTTTCCCCAATTTATTTTATGAATTAACAATTTTATCCCTAAGGGGTTTTTTTGTTTAATTAATAAGAATATTTTGGGCAATAGGGACATACTGTTCTTATGGCATTAATGTGTAGAGAATAAAATGCTGAATTTAACAAAATTTGAATGGTGAAATTTGGAGTTAAAATGAGCAAGTTATGAATTTTTAAAGTTTAAACAATTTTCAGGAATTTTATTTAAACAGGAAATAGGTTTTGGTCCACGGTGAGCCAGGCCCACGGTGGACTGGGTTACTGTGCGCATGGACCCGATCGATCTGGACCGTTGGATCTGGATCCAACGACCAGATGCGAGGCGGGAGGGTTAATTGAAATCGTGCGGCTGAGATTAAAACGCGTGAAAGGGTACTACGTGGATGCATGAGATTGAGTCAAGCCTTAAAATAGCGATCAACGACCCAGATGGCTCCGTACCGGTTTGACCGGATGGATGGCCCAGATTAAACCCGTGCGGGTTATAATCCTAGCCCTCCATCGCGGATCGGACGGCTGAGACCGCGTCCAGCACGGCACGAGCTAAGGGGGCAAGTACCCCCCTTCGTTCCCGACTCCTGCGAGCTCGGGTGCGGCGGCGATGGTGACGACGAGGGCCTAGGGGCCTAGGTCTCGACTGAATTGGAAAGAGGAGGGGACGACGGCCATGACCGTACCTGTGATGGCGAAGAAGGACGTCCGAAGGCAACTGACGACGAGGGTAGACGTCGAGGGGTGTTCAGGTGCTCGACGACGACGACGATCCGACGGTCCTCTCGGTCAACGGAGGCGTGGCCGAGGACGGGCGGTCTCCGACAGTCACGAAGGTGGCGGTGGTGTGGACGGAGGAGGCCTGAGGCGGCGGCGAGCGACAGCCGGAGATGGAGCAGGAGGGAAACCGAAAATTGGGATGGGGCGCTCTGGTTTCGCTCTGGCTCGGGCTACGACGGTGTGAGGGGAGTGCGGCGACGGGGAGGGTTTAAATAGAGGCTCGCCGGCGTTGATATGGTAAGGGAATAGGGGGAAACCCGAAGGTTCCTTGCCAACTCCGGTGAGGCTTTCCAAATGCATCGGGTAGCTTCCAAAATGATGAAACCGCGTCGTCTTTGGTGGAATGAGATCACCAATGATCGGGGAAGGCGATCCAGCGGCTAATTTGGCGAGAACGGGCACGGGGCGGCGGATTTGGAAGGTGGGGGCTCGCCGGCGATGGAAAGGGGATCCCTTTCCATCGGGGAAGACGATCCCGATAGGTGAGGGCCACCTGTCGGCGGGCGAACGGAAAAGGATGGGCCGACAGGCGGGCCCCGGCAACCAGAGAGATAGAGGTGGGCGCGAGTGGCTGACACGTGGGGCCGAGGCGGGGCACGGGCGGGAGAGAGAGGAGGGGAGCGGCGCCGACACCTGGGTCCCTCTTGTCAGTGACGCAAAGCTTGGACTGGGCTGGGCTCGGGGACTTTGAGGGTTGAGGCCCATTAAGGTTTAAAATGATTTTCTGAATTAAAATAAATCTAGTAATTCATTTATTTGTTTAAGGGTTGAAGCACTGTTGATAAAAAATTGTAAAAATTGCTAAAATTATATCTTGGCCTCTAGATTCTATCATAAATTTTCCAAGTTGAAATTTTGAATATTTCTCCCTATTTGGCTTTAGTGGGGCTCTTTTAAGGTTTTCTTTAATAAATAATTCCTGAAATTCCTTGAAGAATATATTTCCTTTATTTTATTTATTTTTAAATTTTGGGATGTTACAATCCTATCCCCTTGCAGAGAATCTCGTCCTTGAGATTCGGATCAATCCTCGAATAGCTCAGGGTGTTGTGCTTTGAGTTCTTCCTCTTTTTCCCATGTAGCTTCCTCTACGGGATGATTGCTCCACTGAACCTTACAGAAGCGGATGACACGACTCCTGGTGATACTTTCTTTGACTTCCAAGATCTTGACGGGCTTTTCCACATAGGTCAAATCTTCTTGAATGTTCAACTGTTGAAGGTCTACTTGCTCTGCTGGGACTCGAAGACACTTCTTTAGTTGTGACACATGAAACACGTCATGCACCCCATCCAATGAGGGTGGTAGTTCCAACTGATATGCGACTTTGCCTTGGCGTCGAACAATGGGAAAGGGTCCAACGTATCGAGGTGCCAACTTTCCTCTCATGTTAAACCGTTGGGTGCCACGGAGAGGGGTAACTCGGAGGTAAACATGGCCTCCCTCTTCAAAGGCTAAATCCCGATGACGATTGTCCGCATAGCTCTTCTGTCGATATTGGGTTGTCTTGAGTCGGTTTCTGATAATCCGTACCTTCTCTTCAGCTTCTCGAAGGATGTCTGTTCCAAAGACTTGGGATTCGCCAGTTTGATCCCAAAGTAGAGGCGTCCTGCACTTACGTCCATATAAAGCTTCTAACGGGGACATCTGAAGGCCGGCTTGATAACTGTTGTTGTACGAAAACTCGGCGTACGGTAAAGTCTTGTCCCAAGTTCCTCCAAAATCCAAGACGCATGCCCGAAGCATATCCTCTAATATCTGATTCACCCTTTCAGTTTGTCCATCCGTCTGAGGGTGGTATGCGGTGCTGAAGTTTAGTCTCGTTCCCATTTCCTCTTGAAGGTTTTTCCAGAATCGAGACGTAAACTGACTCTCTCTATTGGAGACTATCTTCTTGGGCACTCCATGAAGGCACACGATGCGGGCCATATATAACTCTGCTAGTTTAGGGCCACTGAAGGTCATTTTGACGGCTATAAAGTGATCTACCATTGTTAGCCGATCAATGATTACCCATATAGAATCATATCCAAGTTGGGTCTTTGGGAGTCCGGTGATGAAGTCCATACCGATCTCTTCCCATTTCCATTCAGGCACTTTAAGTGGCTGTAACAGCCCTGCGGGTCTCTGATGTTCAGCCTTCACTCGTCGGCAGGTGTCACATTTTGCGACGAAGTGAGCAATTTCCTTCTTCATGCTAACCCACCAATAACGTTCCTTTAGGTCCTGGTACATCTTGGTACTCCCGGGATAGATGGAATACAGAGTATCATGGTCCTCCATTAAAATAAGGGTTTTTATCTCCGGTTTATCTGGCACGCAGATCCTGGTTCCAAACCATATGGTGCCATTCTCGTCCTCTGAAAATACTGGGGCCTTGCCCTGTCTCATGTTTTTCTTGATTGCGGCTATGTCTGGGTCTCCAAGGTGGCTAGATAGGCTCTTGTGGTTAACCCAAGATTTAACTTTTCCATCTCCTTATATAGCAAAGGCGTGTGATCCTGAATCACGATGGTGGTGCAATATCCTTTACGACTTAATGCATCAGCTACCACGTTTGCTTTGCCGGGATGGTAGTGAATACCTAAGTCGTAGTACTTTATCAATTCTAACCATCGCCTTTGCCTAAGGTTGAGATCCGGCTGCATGAAGATATACTTCAGACTCTTGTGATCCGTAAAGATTTCGCAGCGGTTTCCGACCAAATAATGTCTCCATATTTTCAGGGCGTGCACAACAGCGGCCAATCCTAGGTCGTGTGTAGGGTAGTTTAGCTCATGGGGTCTCAACTGCCGAGAGACGTATGAGACAACCTTTCCGTCTTGCATAAGAACACATCCCAATCCCTGGCGAGATGCGTCGCAATAGACATGGAAGTCCTTCTTGATATCCGGTAGGGTCAGTATGGGTGCTGACACTAGCCGGGTCTTGAGGGTTCGAAAACTTTCCTCACATTCGGGAGTCCATTCAAACTTCTCTCCCTTCTGCAGCAACTTAGTCATAGGTTTGGCGATCTTGGAAAAATTCTCGATAAAACGACGGTAGTATCCTGCCAAACCAAGAAAACTTCGTATCTCCGATACGTTGGTGGGTGTCAGCCAATCAGTAACTGCTTCCACGGTGGCAGGGTCTACTGCGATACCTTGTGCAGAGATGATATTTCCAAGGAACTTTACTTCCGCCATCCAAAATTTGCACTTGCTGTACTTGGCGTACAACTGATGTTCCCTTAGTTTTCCTAAGGTCAATCGGATGTGAGTCTCGTGCTCCTCTTTGTCCTTGGAATAGATGAGAATGTCATCTATAAATACCACAATAAACTTGTCAAATATTCCATGAATACCTTATTCATCATGTTCATGAAGAAGGCCGGGGCGTTGGTCAATCCAAAGGACATGACGGTGTACTCATAAAGTCCATAACGGGAGGTAAAAGTCGTCTTGGGTATGTCCTCTTCTCGAATCCTTAGCTGATGATAACTGGACAGCAGGTCGATCTTGGAAAATACCATGGCTCCAGTATCAAATAATACCACTGCACGGGCCGAATGTACTGTGAACTTACCCATGACGATCTCGGGTGCGGCCTGAGCTTCCTCGGCGGAGACATGGTTGATGCGGGCGCGGACGGTAGTGTTGGCCGCGACTCCTTGCGTACGCTTGGGATGGGGGCATTGGTGGGAATAATGCCCTTCCTGGCGACAGTTGAAGCATATCACGGGCTTGTCGTGCTTGTCGCGCAGAACCTCTGCTTTCTTGGCAAGGGCAGTTGGAGCGGCCGGTGCGGCAGGAGCGGGGCGAGGATGTCCGACTCCAGCGTTTGCGGTGGTGGCACAGGACGGTACACTGGGTGCGGATGATATTGGGGCACTGGTGGGGGAGGTGCAAAGCGTGGCCTCTGTAGGACCGAAAGTAGCGACCAGAGGGGGGGGTGAATGGGCGCCTTAAAAAATTCTTTCGAATCAATGGCCTGTTCCCAACACCCAACACACCTCAAAAGACTAAGCAGCAGAATATGAACAGAAAGCCTAAGTCTAAGGGTATCTATCCTAGAAGCAATTGATATTAAACAGAGAATTATTAAAGAAGTGCAACTAGGCAGATGAACACTGTATAACAGGCCTAAACTTCCCAAAAAAATAATCTAAGTATATGTAAGGTGAAATGAGAAGTTACTGTCCAAATTTGTCTCCTGTTCGAAGCTTGTCGAAGCCTACTTCGCTGGTCGAAACTTGCTTCGGAAGTTGGTGACGAAGCCTGTCTGAGAAGCCGAAGGTGTCACGGTCTAGCCTAGTTCGAAGTGGCAAGCAGCGAAGTATATTTCGAAGCGAAGTACGACAATGCCGGAGCCTGGTTCGAAGTATGTACTTCGAAGACAAGGCTTCGAACACAGCTTCGAACCGAGTGCTTCGGAGCAAGTACCTTCGAATAGAAAACTTCGAACACAACACACAAACAGACAACCTTTGGACAAAGAAGCGAAGCTTGTCATACAACAGAAAACCAAATTCGAAGCCTAAGCTCTACCTTCGAAAGGAGTGAGCTTCGAACTGAAAGGCGAAAGCTGATATGCGTCAGAGAGAATAAAACGAAGTCTATCAGAGGAACAAGCTCCGAAGACAACTTCGAAACCCGTCGAAGTGAGGACTTCGAAGGGCTCAAGTCGGAGCACCTTCGCACAGACGTTTGACGTAGAGATGCTGACAGTTTTTAAGAAACTTCGAAGCCAGACACACAAGAACAAAAATGCAGTCCGAAGTTCGAACGAAGCCTATGAGGGTAAACGTTCGAAGCCTGCCTCACGGAGCTGAGGGGCTTCGAAACTAAGATGATGGCTTCGCCAGAAAACAGTCAGAAAGGCATTCAATCCAGTCTGCTTCGATCAAAAAGCTGTGCGGTAGAAAGTAAAAAAGGCTGGCAGCAAATACTGTAGCTACAGTAGCAGTACTACTTGCAACAGCAAGAACTAGTACTACTTCACGAAGAACACACGCAACAGAGACACAACCTCAGAAATAAAATCAACCAGCACAACGAACCAAAGCTTCTTGTAGTAGAGGAATCAATGCACACACCTCCACAACTAACAAAGAATTCAACCTCACGGGAGCAAAGTAAATGCAAGGCAAAAAAGGATGAACCAATGCCTGGCGGCGCACACAGGAGAGAGAGAGCGTGAGAGGCAAAATGACCCAATAGATTGAAAAGTGAATTTTGGAAGGGTAGTCCAAACCCTAGGGATTGGGGTCCTATTTATAGGCAGCCCAACACTAGGAATATTCTACCTGCCACTTAGGGTTTTTACAGACTCAAAAATAAAGGAAAAGACTCTACTGCCCTTAGGAATTTTTACAGACACGACTGACTGACTGTGGGCCTAGAGTTACAGATGACTTATCCGGAAGCTAAGTTTTCGTAGCGACTACGGCTTCTCTTCTGGACAGTCGGATACAAGATCGACGGTTGTCAGTTTTGCGCCGAAACTGACAAAGCCTCCACCGACTTTGCACCAGGTACCCGGATTGGGCCGACCCGACTCCGCAGCTCTCTCAGCCCGGCAATCGCTCACCGCCCGTGTACCTGAGTCAATCCTGGTCAACAGCCCAGTGGGTCTTCTACTGCTTCTGGCCCATGCACCCGGATTGGGCCAGCCCGACTTCGCAGCCTCCTCTGCCCGACAGTCGCTTGCTGCCCGTGTACCTGAGTCACACGCGGCCCATGAAACAGCAGATCTCTTCTTCTTTTGTCCTCTTTGACTATCGTTGACAATGACTCATCACTTCTGGAGCCATGAGGCCCACGCTATTCAGCATGGCTCCTCAATCTCCCCCTTGATGAGTGCATTGTCAACACTCCTCTTTTTTCAGCTCTTCAGCACCTGTGAGCAAATGTGGAAACACGAAAACAAAAACACAAGAAAACAAAGAAGAAGAAAAATAAGGTAAAAAGTTTAACCCTAATGACCAAAGGCCGAACAAAAGCAAGAAGCGGTCATTATGGTTAACCAGAACGTAAAAGCTCAAAATGAGTGCGATTTCAGAACAACAAGGATATCAACAGAGTAAGAATTCCTCCTTAAACTCTGATCCCAAATTTTCTCCCCTTTGTTGACAAGTGAACTCATCAAGCACTCAATAGAGACACGGACTCCCCCTGAAATGCAACTCCCCCTCAAAATATGCAGTGAATTCAACTGGAGTGCATAAGGAGTGTAGAAAGCATGCTTCTCAAATATGATTGACTGCAATTACAGCATCTAACAAGTATAGCAAAAGAGATAATGTCTTAAGACACATGACATGATCAGTGCAACAGATGATATCTAAAGAAAATCATTAGCACGCATTTTTTAGTTTTGGCAAACAAAAGCATCACCACATTTTCCAGTAAACAAGCAAGGTAAAACATGAGATGCAGAGGCTAACTGATATCCACCAAGTTAAGCATTATCCAAACCAAAGTGCTTCAGCAAACTTGTTATCTTTTAAATGTTCAGGCTTTTTCAATTTTCCTTTTCATTTATGCCAAGGGTTATTTGCATGTCAATCCTTATGCTAACCGACCAAGTCAAGCCTAGGCCAGAACTGGACCATCAGAAGCTTAAGACATTGGTCTTGGCATACACTACACTGTCCTAGTTCATACCAAAGTGCTATGGTAAGCAGTCCAGAACAATGCAATGCGACAAAGCAAACCCACTTGGATCTTTTCAACTCAAGCATAAAAAGGCATGGAATATTCATTCATTTTTGATTGTTATAGCTCATTTTCCATGTTAAAGCATAAAGATGTCCAAGTTGCATATCTGCATCTATGTGATGAACTAGCTACAAGGCATGTAACAGATAACAAAAGCACTCAGCCTACACATGCTAGTTACAGGAAGCCATGGTGATCATTTTTCAAGTTTAAAGCATAAAAGCCATGCATATGACAGATATCAGATATGTCAAGTGAACTGAAACAAAGCATGATCAGTGACAAGTAATCAAAAGCATGTACCAGCTAGAATAAGTAAAGCAGTTCAATCATATAACAGAAGCAAGCTTAAAAGTGTGATATGTGAATATGCAAGATATGAACACACACAGAAAGACTCAAGAAAAGAGTAAAGAAGAAAGAAAAATTGACGCAAAATATCCTAAAAAGGATACACAACACCCAAATCCCCTCGTAAGCGCTCAAATGTAGACTGATCTAGGGGTTTGGTGAAGATATCAGCTAACTGATGATGGGTATCAACATGAACAAGGTCAATGACACCTTTCTCATATTGATCCCGCAAGAAGTGAAAGCGCACATCAATATGTTTGGTTTTGGAATGGAGACACGGGTTTTTCCCTACACTAATAGCACTCGTGCTGTCGCAAAACAATGGAACTCTGGTAGGAAAGAACAACCCAAAATCTCGTAGAGTGGAAATCATCCAAACCAACTGTGAGCAGCAGCTAGCAGCAGCTACGTACTCAGCCTCTGTGGTCGAGGGAGCAACTCCAGATTGCTTTCGTGAAGACCAAGACACAAGAGAAGAACCAAGAAACTGGCAAGTACCGGAAGTCGACTTGCGATCCAACCGGCACCCACCAAAGTCGGCATCCGAAAAGCCAGATAAATCAAGAGATGATGATGCTGAATAGTAAAGACCGAGATCGGGCGCATAAGTGAGATACCTGAAAATGCGCTTGACAGCCTGCCGATGAGATGCGCGTGGTGAAGACTAAAAATGTGCGCAAAGTCCCACGGCGAACTGTATGTCTGGTCTTGTTGCCGTTAAGTACAACAGCGAACCGATCATCCCTCGAAATTCCCTTTCATTGACCTTGACACCGCTCTCGTCCTTGTCCATACCCCCAGAAGTGCCCATCGGGGTCATTTGCGGCTTCAATTCACCACCAAAGTCAAATTTCTTTAACATATCACGAGTGTACTTACCTTGGTGGATGAAGGTGCCGTCCTTGGTTTGCTTGATCTGGAGCCCTAAGAAGTACTTGAGCTCACCCATGAGGCTCATCTCAAACTCACTGTGCATCTGCTCAGAAAACTTGGACACAAGAGAATCAGTAGTACCGCCAAAGATAATATCGTCCACATAAATCTGAGCGACTAAGAAATTTGAAGCAACTCTGAGCAAAAAGAGAGTTTTGTCCACAGAACCCATCACAAAGCCTTTTCCCAACAAAAATTGCTTCAACCGGTCATACCAAGCCCTAGGGGCTTGCTTCAACCCGTATAAAGCTTTGTGCAACTTAAAAACATGTCGAGGAAACTTAGGGTTCTCAAAACCGGGGGTTGCCTAAAATAAACCTCCTCTTCTATGTACCCGTTCAGAAAAGCACTCTTAACATCTATTTGAAAAAGCTTAAATCCCTTCGAAACGGCAAAAGCTAGAAGAATACGAATGGACTCAAGATGGGCAACAGGAGCGAAGGTTTCTTCAAAGTCAATACCTTCCTTCTGGCAATAACCCTGGGCAACTAATCGAGCCTTGTTGCGCACCACAACCCCATCTTCACCTTGTTTGTTCTTGAATACCCACTTGGTGCCTATGAGGTTGCATCCTGGTGGCGACTCAACTAGTGTCCAAACCCGATTGCGGACAAAATTCTCAAGCTCTTCTTACATAGCATTAATCCAATTAGAATCAGAAAGAGCATGAGAAATATCTCTGGGCTCAAAAGATGCAACAAACGCAGATTCAGCAAACACAGCGAGAGAGGCAGAAGAACGCAAAGTCCTCTCAGTCAAACCACCTATGATGAGCTCTGAGGGATGGTCACGCTGAACTGCTCGGGTTCCCTGGTGATCTGAAGTCACCTCACCGGAGTCAGTAGCTGGCACCTCTGTACTCGACTGAGGGGGCTCGATCGTAGTGGAAGAAGTGATCAGAGGTCCGCCCTCATCCTCAGTCGAAGTCTCAGAAGGTGTGGGCTCTACGGGGGATGCAGAAGGCCCACCCTCATCAGCAGCTGGAGTATCCTCATCTTCCTCGAAGATGGACTCTCCGAGCTCATCATCACCAGAAAGCTCAAAAGAAGGAGTCAAAGAAGGCAAGGACTCATCAAATGAAACCTCACAAGTCTCGACAAGCAGCTGGGATTCGAGGTTCCAAACACGAAAACCTCGAGAATGCAGAGTGTAGCCAAGAAAAACACCATCCCAGCAACGAGACTCAAACTTGTCCAAGTGCCCTCCCTTCTTGAGCACAAAGCACTTGCAGCCAAACGCTCGCAAGTGGCTCACCTTGGGCTGTCTGCCAAACCGCAACTCGTATGAGGTCTTACCTAGGTAAGCTCTAAGAAAAATGCGGTTGGTCAGATAGCAAGCCGTGTTCATGGCTTCATCCCAGAAACGCCTAGGAGTCCTGTGCTCATCGAGCATCGTCCTGGCCATCTCAACTAGTGTGCGGTTCTTTCGTTCCACAACGCCGTTCTGTGGGGGAGTGTAAGGAGAGGAAAACTGATGGTCCAGACCCTGATCACTACAAAAGCTGATGAACTAAGAGTTCTTGAACTCAGAGCCGTTGTCGGAGCGAATTGCTCGCATCCGACCATTGTTCTCATTCTTCAGCTTCAAAATCAGGTCGTGGACAAAAAGAAAAGTTTCATCCTTAGACTCCAAAAAGAAAACCCACGAGAATCGAGAAAAGTCGTCAACAATCACAAGTGCATACCACTTCCCACCGACTGAGCGTACCCGAGCTGGACCTACAGTGTCCAAATGTAAAAGCTCACCCGGATACGAAGTCATCACCTGAGTCACAGGTGAGTGAGAAGCGGCAACCATTTTCCCATGACGACAGGGATGACAAACTAGATCCTTCTCTATCTTAAGCTTGGGCAATCCTCGGATGAGGTCCATAGAGCTTAACCTGACTAGCAGATCAAAACTCAAGTGACCTAACCTCCTATGCCACTTCCAGAGCTCAGAAGAAGATCCAGCAATCAAACAGCGAGAAGGGCCAAAAGAACTAGAGAAGTCAATTCGAAAAACTTTACCGAAAGGTAAAATCTGACAAATCAAAGACCCTCTAGAATCAACCACAGAAGAGTTGCCTTTCTTAAAACACACTTCCAAACCATCCTCAAGAAGTTGCGAAACCGAAATCAAATTGAAGTTCAAATTCTTAACCAAAGCAACATTCTTCATAGAGAAATGATCTGAAATGCGAATTGAGCCTATGCCACTTACTTTCCCTTGACCGCTGTTCCCGAACGTGATGTACTCTTTGGAGCTCGGGGGAGTGAGACTGGAGAACCATCTGCGATGTCCCGTCATGTGGCGAGAGCATCCTGAGTCCATGATCCAAACATCCTCCAGTCCTTGGTCCTGCACAATCAGTGTCTGTAAGTAGGAGCAAATGGTCCGGCACCAGGTTTAGCAAAAGAGCTAAACCAGTGTCGAGCCATCTGCTCAAAAGATGGAAAGCGAAAACCATCAAAAGAGTTTGGACCAAAACGCGGCTCAAAGCGCGGTCCTCGGTTCTTCCTAACCCTGCGACCACGAGGTCCAGAACCGTAGCCAACACGGTCTGGAACTCTGCCGGAACGGACACCACCAACTGGAGCACGGGCAAGAAAGCCGTCTCCTCTACCACCACCTACACGATGCGGCCTGGCCTCCAGCCTCTCCCCACGTCGAGGAACTCTCAGTCTACCACCCTGCTGGTAGAACTGATCCTGACCACCACGAGCACGCTCTGCTCTCTCAACCCGCTTCCTCCTGAAGCAAAACTCCGCTAGATGCCCGTCTCTTTGACAGTACTCACAATGATAGGTAGGCTTCTTGGGATGTGGTTGAGGCTTGGGGTTCGTGGGCTTAGTGGTGATTGGTGTCGTCTTCTTGGGCTGAGAGGGTCTAGGAAGAGAGTATAGAAAGGAGTGGAGGTGTTTGGGCTTAGGAACCCAGATAGGCTTTTTGGGTGGAGCTTTGGGTGGTTCATGAATTACTCCATCCTTGGGCTGACAAGCCTGGGAAGTCTCAGTGGAGTGAGTCTTGGGGTATCTCTGCTCAGGAGTCATTTTACTCCACTCCACTGCCCGGCTAATGGCACTCTCAAAGTCAGCCTTGGTGTAGGTGTAACCTACCCCAAACCCATCCTGCCTCTTGAACTACTGGATCATCATGCCAAGCTGTGGCTCTCTGGCACTGATCCAACTCAGGATGGAACGGAGGTAAAAGTTCTCATTCTGAGAATCTGCTAGCTCCTCTCTCAAAGAAGCTAGAACCTCCACCTGAGACAAGCAGGTCTCACACTCACTCTCTACTTGAACAGACTTCTTGGCTTTCAGCTTAATTAATTCCATTCTAAGAGACAGGCAGTTCTCACAAACAGTGGGTGGAACTGACAGTGTCTCAAGCTCTAGCCTAGTCTGGGCAAGCTCAGCTCTCAACCTCTCCAAGTCACCCAAATGTTCATTACCCTTGGATTTCAGCTCAGCTAAGGCAGCTAGATGAGATGGGCAATCAACACAGGGTGCGACGACAGTGGCTTGAGCATCTTTCAGCTCCAGCTGAGCGCTTTCAAGCTCAGTGGCCAAAGCGTCCCTCTCATCAACCCTTTCTGTGTACCTGGACTTCAGAGTCGACAGGTCACACAGAAGCACCTCACACTTCGGGCACTGACTGCTATCACCCAAGCAAGGAGAAGAAGATAGACTCTCGATTCTGCCGTTGGCCACGGCAAGCTCACTCTCTAACTCATCTATCCTCTTCTTAGCCCCCTAAGCAGTTTTTCCCGATATCTCAACTCCTAATGATTGCTCTCAAGTAAATCAACTATTTCGCGCTCGTAGGATGATACCTTGTTGTCGTCGTCGTCGGAGTCGTCGGAGGAGCTCTTTTCTTCCTTATCCCCAAGAGCCATTGAACAGAAGCTCTTGCGGGATCTTCGGCGCTGGTGTGAGCAGAGGCCCGCCGGCTCGTCCTTGTCCCCGAAGGCCATGAAGCAGAGGCCCGCCGGATCGTCCTTGTCCTTCCCCTTCCTGATGGCGATCTCCTCATCGCTTGAGCTCGATGAAGAGGAAGAAGTCGTGGACTGCTTGGAGTAGCTCTTCTCCATCTCGGTGAAGAAGGCCTTGTCACGCTTCTTGTTCTCTCGCCGGTAGTCCTTCAGGGCTTTCTTGAAGAAACGAGTCTTCGGCTTGCCCTTGTTGAAGGATGAGCTCTCGTGCTTGCCGGAGTCATGGAAGCTACCACCGGTGCCCTTCTTGTATCCATTGCGCTTGGGGCAGTCGACGATGAAGTGTCCTGGATCACCACACTCAAAGCATCCAGATTTTGTGCCGTGTCTTTTGAACATTCTCTTATCATAGACACGACGCACCCGGTTGTTAAAAAGACACAAATCATCATCTCCCAATAACTCTAGCTGGTCCTCAGTGATAGACATCAAAGAGAACCCATCACAACTCTCAGAAGAGGGATCAACGGAAGGTGTAGCAAGGGCCAGGGATTTTGATCCAGAACCAGTGAGATTTGATCTTAGCTGTATATCTACCTCAGTGGCCTTCAGCTTGCTAAACAACACAGAAATGGTCAAGGTATCGTAAGAAGTGCTCTCAACGATAGAGGATACCTTGATCTCCCAGATCTTTGGGTCCAAGGTATGGAGAACCTTGAGCGCCTGCTCGTGATCTGAGACTAACCGAGCACCCTCAGCCTTGTTGTCCCGAAGCTTGTTAATGATCGACTGAAAACAACCAAACAAAGCCTCAACAGATTCACCCGGCTTCTGTGTGAAATTCTCATATTCACGCCGATAGGTCTGATAGAGCCGAGCCTTGACCTGAGCTATTCCCTCATGGTGTGCCTTGAGGGTAGCCCAGATCTCTCTCGCAGTGGAGAGATGACTCACACGCTCAAAGTCCTTCTTGATATCCGGTAGGGTCAGTATGGGTGCTGACACTAGCCGGGTCTTGAGGGTTCGAAAACTTTCCTCACATTCGGGAGTCCATTCAAACTTCTCTCCCTTCTGCAGCAACTTAGTCATAGGTTTGGCGATCTTGGAAAAATTCTCGATAAAACGACGGTAGTATCCTGCCAAACCAAGAAAACTTCGTATCTCCGATACGTTGGTGGGTGTCAGCCAATCAGTAACTGCTTCCACGGTGGCAGGGTCTACTGCGATACCTTGTGCAGAGATGATATTTCCAAGGAACTTTACTTCCGCCATCCAAAATTTGCACTTGCTGTACTTGGCGTACAACTGATGTTCCCTTAGTTTTCCTAAGGTCAATCGGATGTGAGTCTCGTGCTCCTCTTTGTCCTTGGAATAGATGAGAATGTCATCTATAAATACCACAATAAACTTGTCAAATATTCCATGAATACCTTATTCATCATGTTCATGAAGAAGGCCGGGGCGTTGGTCAATCCAAAGGACATGACGGTGTACTCATAAAGTCCATAACGGGAGGTAAAAGTCGTCTTGGGTATGTCCTCTTCTCGAATCCTTAGCTGATGATAACTGGACAGCAGGTCGATCTTGGAAAATACCATGGCTCCAGTATCAAATAATACCACTGCACGGGCCGAATGTACTGTGAACTTACCCATGACGATCTCGGGTGCGGCCTGAGCTTCCTCGGCGGAGACATGGTTGATGCGGGCGCGGACGGTAGTGTTGGCCGCGACTCCTTGCGTACGCTTGGGATGGGGGCATTGGTGGGAATAATGCCCTTCCTGGCGACAGTTGAAGCATATCACGGGCTTGTCGTGCTTGTCGCGCAGAACCTCTGCTTTCTTGGCAAGGGCAGTTGGAGCGGCCGGTGCGGCAGGAGCGGGGCGAGGATGTCCGACTCCAGCGTTTGCGGTGGTGGCACGGGACGGTACACTGGGTGCGGATGATATTGGGGCACTGGTGGGGGAGGTGCAAAGCGTGGCCTCTGTAGGACCGAAAGTAGCGACCAGAGGGGGGGGTGAATGGGCGCCTTAAAAAATTCTTTCGAATCAATGGCATGTTCCCAACACCCAACACACCTCAAAAGACTAAGCAGCAGAATATGAACAGAAGGCCTAAGTCTAAGGGTATCTATCCTAGAAGCAATTGATATTAAACAGAGAATTATTAAAGAAGTGCAACTAGGCAGATGAACACTGTATAACAGGCCTAAACTTCCCAAAAAAATAATCTAAGTATATGTAAGGTGAAATGAGAAGTTACTGTCCAAATTTGTCTCCTGTTCAAAGCTTGTCGAAGCCTGCTTCGCTGGTCGAAACTTGCTTCGGAAGTTGGTGACGAAGCCTGTCTGAGAAGCCGAAGGTGTCACGGTCTAGCCTAGTTTGAAGTGGCAAGCAGCGAAGTATATTTCGAAGCGAAGTACGACAATGCCGGAGCCTGGTTCGAAGTATGTACTTCGAAGACAAGGCTTCGAACACAGCTTCGAACCGAGTGCTTCGGAGCAAGTACCTTCGAATAGAAAACTTCGAACACAACACACAAACAGACAACCTTTGGACAAAGAAGCGAAGCTTGTCACACAACAGAAAACCAAATTCGAAGCCTAAGCTCTACCTTCGAAAGGAGTGAGCTTCGAACTGAAAGGCGAAGGCTGATATGCGTCAGAGAGAATAAAACGAAGTCTATCAGAGGAACAAGCTCCGAAGACAACTTCGAAACCCGTCGAAGTGAGGACTTCGAAGGGCTCAAGTCGGAGCACCTTCGCACAGACGTTCGACGTAGAGATGCTGACAGTTTTTAAGAAACTTCGAAGCCAGACACACAAGAACAAAAATGCAGTCCGAAGTTCGAACGAAGCCTATGAGGGTAAACGTTCGAAGCCTGCCTCACGGAGCTGAGGGGCTTCGAAACTAAGATGATGGCTTCGCCAGAAAACAGTCAGAAAGGCATTCAATCCAGTCTGCTTCGATCAAAAAGCTGTGCGGTAGAAAGTAAAAAAGGCTGGCAGCAAATACTGTAGCTACAGTAGCAGTACTACTTGCAACAGCAAGAACTAGTACTACTTCACGAAGAACACACGCAACAGAGACACAACCTTATAAATAAAATCAACCAGCACAACGAACCGAAGCTTCTTGTAGCAGAGGAATCAATGCACACACCTCCACAACTAACAAAGAATTCAATCTCACGGGAGCAAAGTAAATGCAAGGCAAAAAAGGATGAACCAATGCCTGGCGGCGCACACAGGAGAGAGAGAGAGCGTGAGAGGCAAAATGACCCAATAGATTGAAAAGTGAATTTTGGAAGGGTAGTCCAAACCCTAGGGATTGGGGTCCTATTTATAGGCAGCCCAACACTAGGAATATTCTACCAGCCACTTAGGGTTTTTACAGACTCAAAAATAAAGGAAAAGACTCTACTGCCCTTAGGAATTTTTACAGACACGACTGACTGACTGTGGGCCTAGAGTTACAGATGACTTATCCGGAAGCTAAGTTTTCGTAGCGACTACGGCTTCTGTTCTGGACAGTCGGATACAAGATCGACGGTTGTCAGTTTTGCGCCGAAACTGACAAAGCCTCCACCGACTTTGCAGCAGGTACCCGGATTGGGCCGACCCGACTCCGCAGCTCTCTCAGCCCGGCAATCGCTCACCGCCCGTGTACCTGAGTCAATCCTGGTCAACAGCCCAGTGGGTCTTCTACTGCTTCTGGCCCATGCACCCGGATTGGGCCAGCCCGACTTCGCAGCCTCCTCTGCCCGACAGTCGCTTGCTGCCCGTGTACCTGAGTAACACGCGGCCCATGAAACAGCAGATCTCTTCTTCTTTTGTCCTCTTTGACTATCATTGACAATGACTCATCACTTCTGGAGCCATGAGGCCCACGCTATTCAGCATGGCTCCTCAGCCTCTGCACCATGCCTTGATTCTGGCGGAAGGCGATCATTCTTTTCTTCTTCAGATCAACTTTATTCTGCTCGGTCTCCTGGATAATTGCCTTGTTCACCAACTTTTGGAAGTTGGCGTAGTCTCCGGAGACCAGCTGAAGGGAAAGCTCATCCTTCAGCCCCCGGAGAAACTTGGACTACCGGGCCATATCAGTACAGACTTCCTCCGGCGCATACCAGTTAAACTCGTGTAGGTATTCTTTCACGGACCTGCTTCCTTGTTGCAGATCCCTAAACTCTTGCTGCTTCTGGGCGATAATGCCATCGGGGACGTGGGCCGCGCGGAAAGCGGAGGAGAACTCCACCCAAGTATGGACGTGTCCCTCCGGCAAAGTCTCGCGTAGGTTATCCCACCATTTTGCGGCTGGTCCCTGGAGTTGGTGGGCAGCGAAGGCTACCCTCTCCTGCTCAGTGCAAGTCAGGAGATCCAACTTATTCCCTATTGTCCTCAGCAGTCACCAGCCTCCATGGGGTTAGTGGTGCTAGAGAACGTGGGAGGGCGGACTCGGAGAAACTCCGATAGTTGTGAGGCGGGTGCAGGAGCGGGAGTGGCGGGGCGAGGAATCTCGGGCTGCTGTTGGTGAAGACGGGAGAACTGAGCCTGGTGCTCCTGCATCTGGTTTTGCTGTTGTTGCATCTCGTTCAACAGCGTGGCTATTAGTTGGTTCTGGTTGGCCATCATCTCGGCCAAGGTGGGGTGGTTGGCGACTGGGGCCTGCTTTTGTCCAGTCGCTCCCCATTGGGGCAGGTTTCCGTTGTCCCCTCCATTTTGGGGAGCATCGAATCCCTGAGTGTTAGTCATCCTGAAGTTTCCAAAACAGACAATAATCTCTTAGGGGAAATGATGCGAAGTTTTATTTCAAAATGTGTTATCCTTACGATTACATATAAGTCTTTTATTTAATCTTCACCCATGCCTTATATTTGACATGAGTGGAAATACAATCCAAAACAATAAAAAGGAAACAATCAACCGTAAAAACTACGTCTAAGGCAGCTCGGGGGACGTCTCGATCACAGGCTCGGCGGAGATGGTCGGGGTGGTGGAGCTGGAGGGTCCGGTGGGAGGTGCGCTGCGGGAAATCCTCTTGGGCCTCACTGTGGGGATCCGGAGTGATTTCCGCTTGTGGGGTGGAAGGGGGGCGACCTCCTCTAGATCCTTCTGCAACTCCTTGATCTACTGGCGATGCGGTGACGGTGGCGCCCTGGCGTAGAAGCTCGTTCTGACGCCTCAACTCCTCCACCTCGGTGGTCAAATGATGGTTCTGCTAGACCTGACGACGAAGATCGGCATTCTCGCGGTTCAGATTCTCCGATGTATGGCGGTAGAAGTCGATGGTGTCGTGCTGGCTATCTGCGTCGAGGACGACCTCCGTGTGAAGATTGTCCATAGTCTCCAAAAGCCTCATGGTGCGGGGCGATGGCGGAGTTGCTCTGAGTGAGGGGGCTGATGTAGATGCTGCGGTGACTCCCCGGTGTACGCATAGGCATGAAGCGGTAGACGGTGTCGTGGAGATGGCAGTCGTAAACCAATTGAAGCTCGGCGAGGGCCTGGAGTGCAGCGCGCTGGCTGGCCACCATGAACGAAGGTCCTCCGACTCCATGGGTGTAGAATGGAGGCTGCGTGGGGGAGGGGTGGATGACGACCGTGACCTCGCAGTAGCTCTCGCTCGCATCGGGAAAGATCCCATGGAACGCGGGCTCATGGGTGAATCCAAGGAAGTCGACGAGCATGTGAAGCTCGCGGATGAATCCGGCCTCGTCGTGAAGAGTCCCATTCATGGTATGAACCGACATCTACAAAAGAGAGAAATTTTTGTGAAACTCCAGAAGATGAGAGGGTAAGTAATTTT
This sequence comes from Zizania palustris, assembly GCA_019279435.1. NCBI lineage: Eukaryota > Viridiplantae > Streptophyta > Magnoliopsida > Poales > Poaceae > Zizania > Zizania palustris. Next base: position 11,488,921 of record JAAALK010000080.1, read on the forward strand.
GTAAGAAAATATAGTTATTATAAGTCCTAGGGTCAGGTCTGTTTGGTTTCCTACAGTTAAGTCGGCTCTGATACCATCTTGTCACGCCCAGATTTAATAAATCCGGACCTTTAATGAAATTCCATAGAAAATCAATAAATCAAGATGTTCATCACACGACCATGTACAATACGACAATCATTCACGGTTCGTAGACCGTATTAGTACAAAAGTGAATAAAGGTGAAGAGAAACTAATAAAACAAAGGTCCTAGATGAACGTCTTCTTCCAGTCTCGCCTTGACTGGGTCGCTACTCCAGACCTTCATCCTCCTCGTAGTAGACGGGCTCTAGTGGTGTAAGTCAACGGGGGTGAGTACAAACGTACTCAGCAAGCCACCGGATGCAAATATAATACAGAGTAATAACAAGGGAGATAGTGGCTAATTTTTGCGGAAAAGCATAATTGTAAAGCATTTAAATGAGATCAAGTTATTATTACAGAAATGTAAACATGAATATGCATCATCATCTTCTAACTCGAGGGGTAAAGTCAGCCCACCCTCGCTCAACAGTCCTTACATGCCATGAATAACTCAACCATTCAAACAATTGTAAACTAACTGCGAGAAGTCACACAACCCGCCCTTGACTGTGGGCTCGGCTTTTTGAAAAGATTTAAAACTCTGATCAAAGGTGTACCACTGTACCCACAAGACACGCACTCATCACTTACAAAAAAGTGTAACGAGATGACCCATACCACGGGAACTCGTGCCAAAACCTTCCATATGGTCCTCCTCGACCCGACAACACCCTCTTATGGGTTTCATATGGTGCCCCGACGCGTCGAGCCAACACCATACCCCCCTTGAGCCATGTCGGTACAAGTCACCCGCAGGTTGCCCCTTGCCCCCTCCACTATGGTGCATCGAGTCAAATTGTCCCATACTTCTAGTTAGGACTTACCCATTAGACTTGTGGTTAGTACGGAAGTGCTTTGCAACAGATCCTGCATGGCTTGGGTTTGCACACAAGGACGTCGATCTAATAAATATAATGTAGGGCTTGATATTTGACTAATGCAATATTATCCTATGAGTTATAGCGAGAATTTATTAAAACATGGGTTCGATGATAATCAAAATGGGGGTTGTGACTTGCCTTGCTCAGAAAATGGTGAAGGTGGAACCTCGGGGTAAAACTCCGGCTCCTCGACGAACTAGTAGTCTTCTCGATACGGAAAAAAGTAAACATACATTTAATAAACAAACCAAATATCACAAAACAATAAGCATACAAGTATTAGGGGTTTTAATATGTGAAATAAAGCTTTATTATTCTGAAGTTGTGTTGAAAAACATTAAAGTTTAGATTTTAAGGTTTTCCCCAATTTATTTTATGAATTAACAATTTTATCCCTAAGGGGTTTTTTTGTTTAATAAATAAGAATATTTTGGGCAACAGGGACATACTGTTCTTATGGAATTAATGTGTAGAGAATAAAATTCTGAATTTAACAAAATTTGAATGGTGAAATTTGGAGTTAAAATGAGCAAGTTATGAATTTTTAAAGTTTAAACAATTTTCCGGAATTTTATTTAAACAGGAAATGGGTTTTGGTCCACGGTGAGCGAGGCGCACGGTGGACTGGGTTACTGTGCGCGTGGACCCGATCGATCTGGACCGTTGGATCTAGATCCAATGGCCAGATGCGAGGCAGGATGGTTAAGTGAAATCGTGCAGCTGAGTTTAAAACGCGTGAAAGGGTAATACGTGGACGCACGAGATTGAGTCAAGCCTTTAAATAGCGATCAACGGCCCAGATGGCTCCGTACCGGTTTGACCGGATGGATGGCCCAGATTAAAGCCGTGCGGGTTATAATCCTAGCCCTCCATCGCGGATCGGACGGTTGAGACCGCATCCGGCATGGCACGAGCTAAGGGGGCAAGTACCCCCTTTCGTTCCCGACTCCGGCGAGCTCGGGTGCGGCAACGATGGTGATGGCGAGGGCCTAGGGGCCTAGGTCTCGGCTGAAATGGAAAGAGGAGGGTACGACGGTCATGACCGTACCTGTGACGGTGAATAAGGACGTCCGAAGGCGACTGGCGACGAGGGTAGACGTCGAGGGGTGTTCGGGTGCTCGACGGCGACGACAATCCGGCGGTCCTCTCGGCCAACGGAGGCGTGGCCGAGGACGAGCGGTCTCCGGCAGTCACGAAGGTGGCGGTGGCGTGGACAGAGGAGGCCTGAGGCGGTGGCAAGCGACGGTCGGAGATGGAGCAGGAGGGAAACCGAAAGTTGGGATGGGGTGCTCTGGTTTCGCTCTGGCTTGGGCTACGGCGGTGTGAGGGGAGTGCGGCGACGAGGAGGGTTTAAATAGAGGCTCGCCGGCGTTGATATGGTAAGGGAATAGGGGGAAACCCGAAGATTCCTTGCCAACTCCGGTGAGGCTTTCCAAATGCATCGGGTAGCTTCCAAAAATGGTGAAACCGCGTCGGCTTTGGTGGAAAGAGATCACCAACGATCGGGGAAGGCGATCCAGCGGCCAATTTGGCGAGAACGGGCACGGGGCGGTGGATTTGGAAGGTGGGGGCTCGCCGGCGATGGAAAGGGGATCCCTTTCCATCAGGGAAGATGATCCCGACAGGTGGCCCCCACCTGTCGGCGGGCGAACGAATAAGGAAGGGCCGACAGGCGGGCCCCGGTGACCAGAGAGATAGAGGCGGGCGCGAGTGGCTGACACGTGGGGCCGAGGCGGGGCGCGGGCGGGAGAGAGAGGAGGGGAGCGGCGCCGACACCTGGGTCCCTCTTGTTAGTGACGCAAAGCTTGGACTGGGCTGGGCTCGGGGACTTTGAGGGTTGAGGCCCATTAAGGTTTAAAATGATTTTCTAAATTAAAATAAATCCAGTAATTCATTTATTTGTTTAAGGGTTGAAGCACTGTTGATAAAAATTTGTAAAAATTCCTAAAATTATATCTTGGCCTCTAGATTCTATCATAAATTTTCCAAGTTGAAATTTTGAATATTTCTCCCTGTTTGGCTTTAGTGGGGCTCTTTTAAGGTTTTCATTAATAAATAATTCCTGAAATTTCCTGAAGAAATTTTATTTATTTTTAAATTTTGGGACAAGAGAGTGCCACAGAAGTTGAAAGGCAAGTTCTACAGGACGGCGATTAGGCCTGCTATGTTATATGGGGCTGAGTGTTGGCCTACTAAGAGGCGGCATATCGAACAACTATGTGTGAGAGAGATGTGTATGCTGCGTTGGATATGTGGGCACACAAGATTGGACCGAGTGAGAAACGATGACATACTCGATCGGCTAGGAGTAGCGCCAATTGAAGAAAAGCTTATGCAACACCGGTTGAGATGGTTTGGGCATGTCCACCGGAGACCCCAAGAGGCACCGGTGCACAGAGGTATCATAAGACGGGTCAATAATGTGAAGAGAGGTAGAGGGCGACCAAACTTGACATGGGAGGAGGCAATCAAAAGGGACTTGAAGGAATGGAATATCCCAAAGGAGTTGTGTTTAGATAGAAATGCTTGGAAAGAAGCTATCCACGTGCCCGAACCGTGATTAGGCCTTTTCCCTTTTAGTGCTCTTAAAAGCTTTTCCCCTCCCCTTTCTCTCTCTCTCTTTTTGGTGACTTCTTGTTGGGTTTCAACTCTAGCCTACCCCAACTTCCTTGGGACTAAAAGGCTTTGTTGATGTTGATGTTGATGATGTTAATTTTTGGGATGTTACAAATAAGTTCCAACATAAACTCTGGGCAGGTGGATATAAGGCCAAGGAGGATGAGTGGAGTAGAAAGGAGGAGGAGGACCGTGTGGCTGGGTTACCTGAACAGTTTTCGGGTGCTGATCAGCGCACTAAGAGATAGCTCCTAGGTCGAGCTAATAAAACACCCGAGGGCCAATATATGCTCTCCGACTCATGGACTAGTGAAGTATTTCAGAAAGCACGGGAAATCGCTGAGTTGGAGAAGGCTGAAAAGTTCAAGCCCGAGGGATGTAATGACCAGATTACATCTGCTCTCGGAAATGAGGAACATCGAGGGCGCACCCGATGTGTCTCTTCTATAGCACCCTGGAAAAATACTTTCAAGAAACAGGAGGGTGCCACATACAAGAAGCGTCAAGCACGCACAGACGATGATGTAGAGCGCCGTGCAAAGTGGGAGCGACACTTTTTTGAATTTATCAATGAGAATCCAAACATAATGCAGGCTGCAGCGGGACAAATAATTGTGCCAGAGGTATGACTTGACGTACCAAGAAGTGTTGGCTCAGTACAAGAAAAATTTCCTGTAAATTATATCAAAGAGAACACACCATGCAGCTTGCATGTACCGATAGAGAGCAAAGGGCATTCCCAAGAGGCTGCACGAGGCATTGCTATGCCCGGGGATTTATTTCACAATCGGCCTATTCCTGCAGAGTATATCAAGGTTCAGGTCAATGAGATTACCAACGACAAATTTATCAATGACCCCTTGGATCTTCCAATGCCTGATGAGGGGATTGAGACAATCGGAGATGCGCTGAATAACTTTGTCCTATGGGCGAGCCGAGATATCAAATTATTGTAGACAAGTTCTCAGAGTAAATCGCCTATTGTCTCATCGCAATCCCCCACATATCTTTCATCTCACGAGGTGCAAAATATAGGATCTTTATCACCCGTTGATGAGCGTGAGATAGAGGAAGAGGCAGAGAAGGAGCCAGTGCCCGATAAAGTGGTAGAAGTGACAAAACCTAAACTGGCCGAGCCTGATCAAGTGGAAGTGTCAATTCTAGCGGCCGAGCCTGATCAAATTCCACTACCAGTTCTGGTCGAGCCAGTGCTATTGCCTGAGCTCACTAAGCCCAACACTAAAGTGCCAGAGCCAGTTCTGGTCGAGCCAGTGCCAAAGCCCGCAATCCACAAGACAATTGTTCAAGCTGGGCAGTGTTCTGCGCCAAAATCTGAAATGCTTAATTTTTTTACTACTATGGGGCCAACACGTTCTATGCCCGTAGCGGCTCCCTTAAAGGCTCCAGTACAAAAGCAGGCAGGCTCACTTTCTGTTGATAAATGGACCTACGGAGACAAGGATTATATATCGAATACGAACCAGGCAAACCATTATTACCCCAACGAGTACTTAAGAGTATGTGTTGGCAGATGAGAACATTTCATGACTGGTACCTCGAAGCGTCTTCGTTAGGAGTTACACAAATAGAAGTGGAGGTTCCAAAAGAAATATTCAACTGCCCAGAGTTTACTCTTGCATTATTTTTCGATGACTTCCATCGGATATTCCATCTACAGCGAACGGACATCACAAGCATGATGCTCTGGTGCATGTAACTACTTTTTACTTTGTCAATACAAAGCAAAAATCAATCATGTCTTATATTGTCTATTGTTTCATAACATATACAGTTTGAATTCATGTTGTGACACGTCTAATAAATATGGGTACTTGAACCCATCATTGATAAGCCAAAGTGCACTGAACCCGGCACTAAACCGGAACGATGACAAGTACTGGACCGCGGGTCAGAAAAAATTTCAAAGGAAGATGTTCAATAAAGACCAATACACACTTAAGAAGAGTAAAAGGAATTATGCCGCGTTGTACATTGCGCGGTGCATGTTTCAATGGAAGGACAAAGAAATGATAAGTGGGGCATATAACTTTAAGTAAGTATACCCACTATATCCACTTAATCACGTTTTATCGATTATGAAACTAAAATAATCATATATTACTTCTTTCTATAGTGATCATTGGATTGCACTTATGATATACCCGAAGTACTCAAGGGTTTATGTGATCGACTCTCTCGACAAACCCAAAAAAGAATATCAAGATATATTAAATGTTATTCAGAGTGCATACAAATACTACATGGAAAGGTCAGGTGGCCCACATGATCCACAGAGGCCGAAAGATATGCTTATCAAAACCAACTATCCGGTAATATTATATTTTAAAATTTATTAATTCAATTGATAAAGCTAAACTATATATCGTTCTAACTTTATCTATTTTGAAGTATCACAAACAATCTCCTGGTTCGGTGCATTGCGGGTATTATACTTGTGATTTCATGAGCAATAACTTAGGAAAGTTTGCACGGACAGTATCTGAGAATACTAAAGAAGTAAGTTGATTTATTGTGTGTTAATTTAATATAACTTGCAGCGTATATACTTATATGTTACGTATGCACGCGTCAGGTCCATCAACTGTTGCCCAAAAGAGCCAACTCTCAGAATCAGAAATGTACGACATCGTATCAAGGATGTGCCGCTTCATGATGCATGAGGTTCTTCATGAGCTTGGAGTATTCTTCGATCTTGAGGGTGAAGTGGTTAAGCATCCAACTCTGTATGATTGGGCCGGAAGAATGAAAAGGCAAGTACAACAAATCGATAAGAATTTTGAAGCTGAGAAGCAAAAAAAAGATGCGCAAGATATGAGTTGGCCTTCCAAGAAAACATAAACCACCGCATGAGCATGTATTTGTGAAATAATGGTTAATTTTGAAATTTTGATAGATGTAAACTTTTTAAACTTGATGTGTGATGAAATATAAACTTTGTAAATTTGTAAATTGATGAGATAGGTTGTTGTTGTGTTGATGTTGTGGATGTGTATGTGGATATGTGGATGTTTTACTGCTGTGTATGTGGATGGCTGTGTGAAGCATATAATTTATGTGTTTTGGTTTGTGAGACTGTGTGAATTAAGGTTTACAACATTCTATGTAATGGGGTAAACACAGTAGTGGCGGGCGCGATGACGTCATCTGCCCGCCACTGCTGTTAGCAATAGCAGTGGCGGGTAGATGAGATCAACACGCCCGTTATTGCTGTTGACACAGTGGTGGCGGGATCGCTGACATCATCTGCCTACCACTGCTATGGCTAACAGCAGTGACAGGCAGATGACATCAGTATGCCCGCCACTACTGTTTACACAGCAGTGGCGGGCACTCTGCCCGCCACTGCTAACTAGGGTTAGCAGTGGTGTTAGAGCAGTGGCGTACTGGATGCCCGCCACTACAGGACGTTTTTGCCCGCCACTACTGTGTCGCTTTGTAGTAGTGCGTTTAGCCAATACTAATGCAATGCTTTGTAACTAGTGTTGACAATATTGGTTCTAATGAATTGAATTTGTAGGGTGGAGAATTGATTCTGTGGTACGATATTAATGGATATGTTGGATTATTTGATGATGGAATTGATGCCAATTCTAAATTCGATCCTCCATTGAACCCATTAATTAAGGATGATCGAATGACATCGAGAGAATGTCATCCATTCGAGAAGATATTAAAGAGGCATCCTTCCATTCATGAATTTTAGAGTCTAATACATGTAGGGTGTGAAGTTTCAGATGGTGGAATGAATGTAGATGGTCTGACAAAATCATTTCATATGGATGTGATAGAGTGAATACCCTTCGATGTTGGCCTTGGAGAAATAACTGGAAAAGTGCTCTATTAGGCTATTCATAATAGTGGATTTCATAACACTGTTTCTTAGAATGCCACATCAGTTTTACAACTGAATGAAATACCCCCTCTCAGTGGAGAGTTTTATTTCACTATTTTCTAGGCTAACCAGTGTAATTAAATACAAATAGCTCTCATGAAATACCCTCTCTCTAATGAAACGATTTGGCTCTCAATGAGTGTTTCATTTCGTTTCATCCGTCTTGGAAACGGGTTAGCACCATGTCATGATAATGACATTACTTTCTTCTCTTTTCTCATTAATTGAACGTAATGTAAAAAAAAATCTGATGTGTCATGGTAATTAATACCATGAAACACACCATAAAATCCCTATTGTGAATAGCCTTATATATCATCATCCTTATTGTGTGATGCATTATTAGGTTGGTAGGATGAGTTACACTATTAAACGTGAGGATCATCACCTATAATTAGAATGTTTTTGCTCGAAAAAGCAAAAGTGATATATGGAAGATAAAAAATAGGGAGTCACATACATGTGCTAGTACACAGGGCCTGGAAGGTGCGGTACAATTGTTTTGAAAAAATGTAGCTAATTGATTATGCAACATTATCAAGAGACAATGAACCCTTCCTGCATCAGCATTGGTTGATTATACTTGTGATGCTTTCTTATATAGGTTGAAGTATGGAAATGCTTGAAGGGGACAACAAGAAGCCATGAAGCTAATATACGGGGAGAGCAATAAAGCAATGTTCAGTTGTTAACCTTATAACAAACCATTAAGGACAAAAAACTAAATATGATTAATCACAATGATACCATCCCATGAGGCCAATACTTGTTGGTAGTGCTACGAATAAAATATTTTGTCATGAATTTTGATGCTTCATAGCTTGTGGTGAAAGGCATTTAAGCATTATTATGGATTGGTACTTGATGTTGATGCTATCTATCTCACTAGCATATACGAAGTCACTTTCATGAAACCTTTAGCATCAGATGTAGAGGATCAACTCATATCTCTATCCTCCCCGGATTTGCTCTTTCCAGGATGAGCCACATCATCATTTTGCACAAAGATCCCTCAGCTTTTCGTAATTTGTCACGACTCCAGCGAGTTTTGGCGGTGTGGCAGCTCCGTGGGCCGCCACGTCGCCCCGGGCAGTGATGGATTTTTGCATAAAAATCCTCCCTTTTCTTGCTAATTGTGTTAAAATCCAACGTCCTGCCTTCCATAGCTCTGCGTTTTTTGCGTATGTACCCTCGGTTTTTTAAGATTTTCTACACAAAGAAGAGGAAATTCATAAAACAGGAGCGTGCTCTAAAACCTAAAAACACAACGTTTTTTTCGAAAACGTCCTGGACCGCTGGGACTGGGAGCCCCGTCCCTGTCATTCCCCCATCCGGCCACCCCATCCCCAATCCCCCGCCTAACCCTACCAGCATGTGCTCCCTCTCGACCGGTCCTCGCCGCCGGTCTTCTTGTGTCACCGCTCCCGACCCTTGCTCCCAGATTTCTCCCATTTAGGGGTGGCAGTTTGGCTCGGGGCTCGCGAGCCAGCTCGGGCTCGGCCGAGCCGAGCCGAGCCTGGCTCGGCTCGCTGTGCCACCGAGCCGAACTCGAGCTAAGCCTCCTGGCTCGGCCAACATTCGAGCCGAGCCGAGCTGGCTCGCGAGCCGGCTCGTTGGCTCGGTCACCGGCATATGGAGCGAATCTATTCCTCTATCTAGTGCATAAAATCATGGATTCATGTGAAGTAAATAACATCAAATTGTGTATTTTCATCATTGCGTGAGCACTAAGCTCTAAACACCGAACAATAGACACATCTCCTCTCCCCTCTTGACAATTGGCACCATCGATGCCCTCGACGGCCAGCGGTCCTTGGCTGGCCCACAACCCCCACCGACCATCGCTACCTACACGGCTACACCCGGTGCCACCACCTGATTTTCTGAGAGGAATGAGTCCCCAACAATGCCACTTTTTAAGTTAAGTGAGCACAACACATTGAAAAAGATTAAAAAAACAAGTGGACGGTGGCACTAACGAGCCGAGCCGAGCCGGCTTGTGGCTCGGCCAAGCCCGAACCGAGCCAGAATTTTGGCTCGCTAAACCATCCGAGCCGAGCCTGACTCGGCTCGCTAAAGAGGTGGCTCGGCCGAGCCGAGCCGAGCTCGGCTCGTTGCCAGCCCTACTCCCATTCCTCTCCTTCCCATCCTATATCTCTCAATCTACCACTTGCATGCCGTCGCGGCATGACCAGGCTCACACACGAGCATGACAAGCTCCCGCGAAGGAACTTCAGCGGGCGGAGGCACGAATGCTCTCCCCCAGCTCCATTGGCGGCCTCTCCCCCAGATCCTCTAGTGCCCTCCACCTATGCCGCCTCCAGATCTGCCACTCTACCCTTGGGTTCGGCTACGCTCCCACGTGTATCCCCTCCCTGGCAGTCACTTGCCTCTACCCTGGACATCCCACGACTATCCATTGAATCAGTAAGGCATCGTCGGGCGTCGGGCGTAGCCCGCTGGCCGGCATGGCGCTAGGGCAAGCTGCCTCAGGAGATCGGAGCGGCGTACGAACATTGCCTCTGTTGGCTCCAGAGCATGCACCAATGCTTAACATCTCCATTAGAAAGTTTCCTTTTTTGGTTGCAATCATTAATCAATTTTTAATCCATGGAGACATTTTGAAACGGCTTATTACATCTCTGCACACCTTTATACATTAAACTAGCTTCCGATTAATACAATTGGAACTGCTCTGCTTTACATCTGTGTATCATTCTCTGTATTCTTGACACTTATGTTTTACAGATCAAGCACAAGGAAATTGTAGTGAGCACAAAACCTCTAGAAGAAGCAGTTAAGATTTCATTGAAGGATTGTCTGGCTTGCAGGTTTTTACTGTTGTTTATTGTTTATTTCCATCAGTTACTTCTCCAAATTCAAATAATGCTGACTATTTCATTTTGATCCCGTAGTGGTTGCATAACATCAGTAGAGACAGTTATGCTTGAGAAGCAAAGCTTGGGTGACTTTGTTACTCGTATCAACTCTGGCAAAGCTATTATAGTATATGTCTCTCCACAGTCAAGACCACCACTAGTTGCATTCTTTGGTCTTTCTCAATCACATGTGATTAAGTATTTTTCACTTATTTGCGCCTCTTGTAAAATCTATCCCTATAAAACATGTTCTCCCAAATGTTAGTTTATCTAAAAATATCACTGCTCAAGATGCATAAAAGAGTTCATTTTAATTATTATCAATTTATCATGGTGACAAAAGCAGAGCGTAATACCTCTATGTTCAGGTTTTCAGAAAAAACTGACTGTGTTGTTCAACTTGATGGGTGTAAAGGCAGTTTACGACACAAGTTGCAGCCGAGATCTATCCCTTATCGAAGCATGTATTGAATTTGTTGCTCATTATCGGAAAAATCAATTATCTAATGGCCGAGAAGCAGGAAACAACCTTCCAATGCTTTCATCTGCATGCCCAGGTAAAATTCCGGCTCATCCTACTATGTAATGTAGGTGTCACGAATTCTGCACTCCATAATGCTTGTAGTTTGACATTGGTAGTTTGTTTAATTGCAGTCCTTTTATAGACAACACAAACAATCAGTTTAAAAATATATGTGGATCTCTTCCACTTGCAGGTTGGATATGTTATGCTGAAAAAACTCTCGATTCATATATATTGCCTTACATCTCATCTGTGAAGAGCCTGCAACAGGCTATTGGTGCTGCTATCAAGCATCATATGATTGGAAAACTCGGTCTCAAGTGAGCACTTTTCCATAGCTCTTGATTGAAGGTGTTATCTTCATATTTTATACACTATTGGTTTTTTAAATATTTTGACTTACTGTTGTACATGTATTTATTGTGTAGGCCACATGATTTTATCATGTAACTATGATGCCCTGTTATGATAAAAAGCTAGAAGATGTCCGCGATGTTTTTGTTTTCTCTGTCGAAGACAAAGCCATCGCAGAGGTAGAGAAGTGTTAGATTTGATACAAGTAATTGAATTTTTTTTCTTGTCCTTGCTTGTAGTATGTATTTGAAAACTATGAGAAGCTTAATACCATTTTCATGGTTATGCAGTCCAAATCTGTTGATTTCATGACCCTAGAGGAATCTCCCTGGATAGATTGTAAGTCTCCTGCATGCTTTTTGTCATTTTGCTCCTTTAGGTGAAGTTATCTGGAAACTCACATATAGTTGTGTTCATTGTAAATCCAGACTAACCAATGTTGATGACGATGGCCATCTATATGGGGTTTCTGGTGGCTCAGGGGGTTACGCAGAAAACAATATTTTGATATGCAACACACACACTCTTCAATAGAGAAGTACAAGGACCACTTGATTTCAGAATCATATGAAATTCAGATTTTCGTGAAGTTACGCTGGGGGTAGGTTCATCCCCTTCCCATGTTCTTTTTGATCCCCTTCCCCTTCCTTATCCTCTCAACTTTTTGCTCCATATGCCCAGAAATTCTTATATTGATAATATACCCCCCTCACTCCGTTGGATTCTCTGGCCTGCTACCAATATGTGTTAATTTTGTATATTCCATACTTCTCTTACCACTGCCTACGATCCAATTACTTACAGGCATGGGGAAAATGTGGCAAACGTGAATTTGGCATCTAGCTCAGAACAAAATATTGCTTGCATTATTCTAGTGCTCTCATTATTGACATACTTCTATGCCAAGATATAGGAACAATATGATCTTATGGTAGTTATTTATATGTTTATGACACCTTACCCTCGTCGAGCACTCTACTGCTAAAGCGATGTCTTGATAAGTATGGTTTGTGTTATATCTGTCTTCTTAGTCTTATGAATTTCCTTCATTTTGCATTCAGGAATAATAGAAGATTCACTAGACCGCACAATTCTTGTGGCAAGTGAACAGGGCTCTGATATTTTGGCTGAGAATGAGCAAGCTCAACTAAAGTAACACATATCATTGTCCTTGTAACTGCCGAAGCTTCTCTTTATGCTAAATCAAGTGGACTAAGAGATGTTTGTGGTTCACTGCCAATTGCTCTTGCTTCTCGTGGTCACCGTGTGATGGTTGTATTGCCAAAATACATGAATGGGGCCTTGAAAAAAAACAGAAATACATTTTACACTCGGAAGCACATTAAGATTCTATTCTTTGGTGGAGAACATTAAGTTGCTTTTTTATGAGTACATGGATTCTGTTGATTGGGTGAGTATTCAATCTCCTTGCCATTTTTTTTATGAAAAGTGCTATCTACTTATCTTTTTTTATTCTCCCATTGGAGACATGATCATATTTTGTACTTTCTTTCTATGTCTGTACACTCATGCATTTGATTGAGACCGGTGTTTTCTAAATTTAAAATGTAGAGGATTCCTTTATATGACTTGGTGTATACATTAAAGTCTCAAGTATTTGTGGATATGCCTTTGTACTTCTGTTTGCAACAAACATTCAATATTTAAGAAGGTTGCTTTTATTTACCAATTGCATCCATAGTCATCAGGAATGGGAATTCTGTACTTCAACTGCGTTTTTGTTTCTCTAAAAGTTTTATATGTTGTTGCAATTAATTTTCCATATCTAATATAAACTAATGTTACTTTTTGTATTATATTGTTCAATGATTTATATGAATTCAAATAAGTCATTTTCATATTCGAATTTATAATATTAACAATTTTGGTTTTACATACTTGTCGTCATAAATTTGTATGTTGTTTATTTACAGGTACTAATTTTCTGCCATATGCCGCTCAACAGGTGCACTAAATAGCCATACACTAACTTAATTGTGTGTTCTATTACTTGTTTATTGTATAGTAATATACATATATGAAAAATTAGAGCATTCCATATTATTCATATTCACACTACCAATTATGGTATAGCTGATAGTATTAATTTGATTTGGTTGATCTTAGCTATTTAGGTATATAATAGGCATGAACAATGTAGTCTTCAATCAACTGAATCTGACAAAATACGAAGCTGGTGTGCAACTTTTTTAAACAAGGTTTTTCTCTTATCTGTATACAAACTTGACCTGAGAATGAATAATACTATCATCACTCTTTGACACAATTTATGTTTCTCAATTCATTTGATATTGTACTTTAAAAGGCGCCAATCAGATGGCTCAAGCTTTTCCCCTCTCTTTGTATTTTTTAGGAAACAAAGTTGCATAATTTAGGTGCTATGATGTTCATTTGAATATATCACACTTTCTGGAGTTTCGTCAGAGTTAGTAGACCATAATATATTTTAGCTCAATTTAAGCATGTTTTTTCTGTATTTCATCACATTTTGTAGTCTGCATCTGCTGCTTCATTCAAGCATTGTGCAGGTTTAATTGTTTAATTAGTGAGCTAACAAATTTAATCGACTTATAAACTTGCTGAGCTCTGCAACATTAACTCAATTCCGTGATGAATTGGCTGGCTTTTTAAATTCAATCAATGTTGCAATCAAACTTAAGAAGCAAAATTTCTGACAAACTCAGGTTGGTACTCCATCTCTTCACTACTCAGGTTGGTGTCCTTTCATGTGATGCGGGTTTTAGTCATACAGTCAGGTGAGATGCCAAATAACTCAAAAACTATAGTTCAAGCCAACCCAGTAGGAGGGGCATTGCATGATGCACCGAAGAGGAACACAAGCGAGTCGGTGCTCTAAAGAATGAAGGTAGTAGCTCCAGGAGCATCTCTGTTCTCTGCTGATGATAGTTATTTTGCTTGTTGGTTTTAGGCTTACATTTTTACCATTTGAGGATCCAGTGTGCACAGAGGATGGAAGTATCTTTGATCTGATGTAAGTAAGGCAAAGCTCATTATTATTTTTGGATAAGTTTTCAGTACAATGTCTATGAGGAGTGAGTATTGGGATTCTCAATAATGTTGCTTCTAAATGTAGGAGCATAGTTCTGTATATTAAGAGGTTTTGGAAGCATCCAGTAACTAGAGCACTGCTCGATTTAGAAGATCTGATGCCTTCAACATTTCACAAGAACTCGGATGGTGAGTTAGACCTTCTCAGGAATTTTATAGCATGTTAAAACAAATCATACAGTATGTGTACTCTTATTCTGTTCTACTGTGTATAATTAATTGAAGGAAAAACTCCTCACATAACCTTACAGTTTTTAAGAATTTTAAAAATGCTAATCTAGTGACTGTGGTGGCCCTGTCTATTTCTTGCAGGAGAGTTCCGGTGCTCTGTTTTGAATAAAGTTTTTGTGGAGTTCACACGTATAGTTGCTGTAAAAAATGCTGGGAATGTCTTCTATTATGAGGTGGAACTCACTATATTTGTCAAGTGTCAATTTGGTATTATTGTACTTTTTAGCTCGTGATTCTTTCTTTATAAATGTAGGCAATCCAAGAAATTAACATCAAACCAAAAAATTGGAAATAGTTGCTAACTGATGAGCCCTTCGCTCGAAATGACTTGTTAACAATTCAGGTATCTATTTTGAAGTGCATCTACTTTACTCAATGTCATTTATTGACATTTAGATATGTAACCTAATTATATTTACCTTATGAACTGGGGTAGAATCCAAATGCGGTTGATACCAAGATTCTAGGGAAAATTGATCATATCAAGAAAGGCCTCAAACTTGAAGATGAAGGTTTGATTATGGCTCTTATTTATCTGTTACTTCTTTCATGTCAGATTTCATTGGATCATGTTTCCGTTAAGAAGTGGTAGAATTGGAGCTGATGTAATTCAAAGTGTGGGCTCAATTTGTTGACACGTGTGTACTGTTTAATTTCTTGTTCCATGTTCTATGTTGTAGAACTTTGTGTGTGTGCTTACTTTGCCAAAAAAGCAAAACAAAATGGTTTTGAGGCAAGAGCATTGAATTTCTTGTTCCATGTTGTAAAAATTTGCGTACTTCACATCTTGTATACAAATGTCCAAATGCTCTCTGCTCACCTGTGTAATATCTGATCTTTTTATTTGTTGAGTTCGAATCACGTTCATACAAAGTGCTTTTTAGATCACTTTGGACCAATTCAGAATCTTGTTTCAAGCTCAAAATTTAATTGTTTCTCACCTTCTTCCTTTTGAAAGATCTGACATAAAATGATATTTGTAGGAGATTGCGACTTGAGAAAATATGTGTTAGAACAAAGGTTCATAGTGTTGAAGACTTATTAAACAAGAAAAGTACATGTCTCCTATCCTGAATTCCTGATTGAATTTCAAGTAAATTTAGATTAAGGACAACAAACCTAGGGTCAACCATTTTGATTGGAAGTTAATCCCATTTTGATTGGAAGTTAATCCCCTGTACTTGAACCCCTGATATCTGAAGTATTTGGCCATGTATTTTCTCCTGTTCACCGATAAATATTTTATTTTGCTATCAGGAATTTTTCGTTTGATTACCTAGATCTGATCACTCGCCATTCACCCATCACAAATGTATACAACATGACCATGCATATCTGAATTCTCTTCCCCATTACATTTTAATCAAATTTTGTAGGTTAGGTACTAAGATGTTTGGTTCTCCTATACTGAAGTTTATCTGATTGAATTTCAAGTGATCATATAGTGATTTTAAGGAGTGGCAGTAATTGTGTAATTGTTTTCTACTAATTTTTTAGTTAGATAATATTCAAGAAATTTCTACTGACATTTTAGTTACATACTATTCATGCTAATTGTGAATATCGAAAAATCTACAAGTAAATCTCTCAATTTGATGTGGCGCCCGAAGGGGTGCCTCCTTGACTAGTACCATTAACTTTAGCTTATGTTTAGAAAAGGACAATCATAAATGGAATTGCTTTCTAGAGCATGTCAGGCGTGTTGTGTTTGGCCATCTAGGAGAACTGTGCATTATTTTTGATCGACACAAGGACTCTAATTGTATGCCAACCATGTGTGCTCCATTAATGGTGCATAAGACACTTTTGTGCCAACTTTCATAATGGTGTCACTAATGATGATTAGGCGAAAGAGTTGTTATGGACATGCCAAATCTAATGAGCTAGAACAGGTAGGCACGGGCAAAAAAAATACCTAAATCTAATTAATCAAATCAAACCGAATTAATAAAAAAGTTAGTTAAATTGGTTATCGATGTTTGGTTCGGTTAAAACCTTACACCATTCAATGATTGGTTAATAGTTCGATTTGACGTAACCGGTTCATAGACCTCCTTACGACATGTCTTAGCCACTATCTTAGAAATTTCAAATTTCTCTCATTTGGCCCATAGAGCGCAGGCCCACACTAACCAAAGAAAACCCCTACACTCACAAAAAAATGATTATAATTACTTGATTTAATTGAAACCGAATTTAGTCGATTTTCATATTCTTGAAGCAAGTTTGGTAGCTAATTTGTTATAACCAAAATTCTTTATAACCAATTTAATCAAACCAAAATCACTATTTTAGTATTCGGTCATGGGAAAGCTCAGAGACATAAGGTGTGTTTGGTTGAGTTGTGGTTGTGTAAAAAAGCTGTTGTGAGCTGTGGGCTGTGGAAAAGCTGTTATGAGATGTTAGTTGTGAGAAAGCTGAAAGCCGTTTGACTGAAACGATTGTGGAGAAGCTGCTTTGAGCTGTGAGCTATGTAAAAAGTCAATTTATGAAATTTTGTATGGTTATATGAAATTTTGTATGGTTGCATGAAATTTAAAATGTCATTTTATGAAGGTATGCATGGTTGTATGAAATTTTGTATGGTTGTATGAATTTAAAATTTCAATTAATGAAATTTTGTATGGTTGTATGAAATTTGAAATGTCAATATGTGAATATTAGCATTATCAAAGATTCAAATGGCAGAAGCCAGAAGCCAGAAAGCAGGTCTAGAGAAGCTTCCACAATTTCACTGCACGAAAAACTACTTTTACTAAAAACTGTTAGCTTAAAATAGGCCATTTAGTTGATTTTTGACTTCAAATAAGCAAAAGCTGCTCCGAAAAGCCAAACCAAAGGACCAAAAATTGAGAAGTTGAAAGTTCTTTTTTTACTTTTAGGAGTAATGGTTCATTTTTTCCTCAAATATAATAATCTATACCGTTAAGAAGTAGTTTCGTTTTTTAACATCATAATCCACATAGTATAGTAATAAAGGGATAATTTTGAGACAAATTATTAATTTTTTCTACTCCGATAAACTGGCCTGTTAGCAATTATGAACCATGGACTGAAACGAAATTCTCAATTCAGGATGTGTTTGGTTGAGCTGTGGCTATGAAAAAAAGTTGTTGTGTGCTGTGGGCTATGGAAAAGCTGTTGTGAGATGTTAGTTGTGAGAAAGCTAAAAGTCGTTTGAGTGAAACGACTGTGGAGAAACTGCTTTGAGCTGTGAGCTGTGTAAAAAATTAATTTATGAAATTTTGTATGCTTTTTATAAAATTTAAAATGTCAATTTATGAAATTTTGTATGGTTGTATGAAATTTAAAATGTAATTCATGAAATTTTGTATGGTTGTATGAAAATTGAAATATCAATTTATAGAATTTTGTATGGTCGCATGAAATTTGAAGTGCCAATTTATGGAATTTTGTATGGCCGTATGAAATTTGAAATATCATTTTATGAAATTTTATATGGCCGTATGAAATTTGAAATATTAATTTATGAAATTTTGTATGGTTGTATGAAATTTGAAATGTTAATTTATGAAATTTTGTATGGTTGCGAAGCCAAAAGGCAAAAGCCAAAAAAGCAAGTCTAGAGCAGCTTTAATAATTTCAAAGCACCAAAAACTATTTTTACTAAAAACCGCTGGCTTATAAAATAGACTCTTTAATTTAGCTTTTAGCTTACGCAAAACAAAAACAAAAACCCATCCTCTTCACGGCTTCACCGACTTGAGTCGGCAGTGAAGGCTTCTAAACCGGAGGAATCTCAAATAAACCCAACCACGACGGCACGCTCCGGAACCCTCCCTCCGCCGCCGCCGGAGCTAGCCAGGCATGACGACGCGCATCGCGCCCGGCGTGGGCGCCAACCTGCTCGGGCAGCACTCGGCGGAGCGCAACCAGGATGCCACGACCTACGTCGGCAACCTCGACCCCCAGGTTAGGGTTCCTCGTGTTCCCTCCCCCTCCCGCTCGCTATTCCTGGTCGTCGATATAGATGCATCGCACCCTTGCACGTTGAGAGGGCTTGTAGTGCCCATGCCTTTGTTGGCATTCGGTTGGTGGGGTTTGCCCCGAGGCCCGAGCAAAGCCTGCATGAAAATTGTATTAGCGGGTTCCTCTTGTACTTGATGGATTATCGATTTGCCTCTCTCGTTGTTAATTAGTCGCCCTCCTCCTTAACAGAGTGCGAGCCCGTGGTTGCAAAATTTGCGTTCGAATAACCTTAAACAAAGTGCTAGTTATTAGTGCTTCATATCTACTGAGAGACTGGAACACATTGTATTGGTTTGACTGTGTATCATGTATGAAAAGTTTGATTGGAGGAACTGTACAGATTCTCTTGTTCTGTATTAATATCCTGGTTTTTGCGTATCACTTAGAAACATAGTTGAACTGTTTGGGTTCTCCCAATTGGGTCTATTTATGCCTGCTTGGCTCACTTCCAACTTAAAAGCCAAATTTGATTTTAAATCTTAGAATTCGATTTTAGGATTAATTTTAGGGCTTTCTTAGCCACTTCCATTGCCCAGCTCCTAAAATTCAAAAACAAGCTCAGCAATGCAAATTCTTACATGTCCTAGATTCTGAAGGAAATATGAGTAAATTGTGTGTAATAACACCCCATGTCGGTATGATATTTCAGGATAAGATCTGTGTTAATGTTGACTGGAAGCATCTGATAGTTACCATCATTTCCTGATTCCCCTCCTGCAGGAAATGATAAAAACATTACCTATTATATCATAGATTATTGCACCAATTAATCATGTTTCATCTATTAATAAATTATAAACCTGCTAAAGGTGTTTATCTAATTATCTTTTGTGTAAACAAACATATGGCTCCTTTGGAATTCTTATTTCCATATACTCACACATATAGTTCTACCTGTTTCTTACAGGTTTCTGAGGAGTTACTATGGGAATTGTTTGTCCAAGCAGGCCCTGTTGGTAAGTGTCATTTTGTTCCTCATGCGGTCATGCCTGAGAGAGTGTATGTGATGTATGCAATCCTTTTGTTGTTCCCTGATAGTTTGATTTATTTTTCTGTAGAAGCATCTTTCAACATCATGTTGTATTCATTTATCAATTATATCTGCTGTCTGTGTGACTTATGGCATCACTGTGCTATATATCATGGAAAAACATTAACTTGGTATTAATGAGATTTGAGATTGATTAATGGAGTTTGCTTTCTTCAATTTGTAGTTAATGTCTATGTCCCCAAAGACAGAGTAACAAATCTACACCAGGGTTATGGATTTGTAGAATTCAGGAGTGAGGAAGACGCAGATTATGTAAGTCTATCATGGATCAAAAGGCAAAATTTTCTTCTCCTGTACTTTCCATCTCATTCAATTGTCTATTTTTTCTCTTGTCTATTTACTTTTTGTAGGCTATTAAGATTTTGAATATGATCAAGCTTTATGGAAAACCAATAAGAGTAAACAAGGTATGTACTTCGTTTAAAATCACTTCTCCCCCTCGTACTTTTCTCTTGTATTTCTAGGTGCCGCTGGTATTCAGACTTTAGAGGTGCTCAGGGTCCCTTAAACTGTTGATCTTCATGACAGATAGTTGATAGTTTAATCTAAGGTGCTCGAGTCGAGATCATGATTCTTCCTCAGAACATCAAGAGACCAGATACTCTTATTTGTAGTTCACATAAATATATATTATTTTAAAACTGATATTATTTTGAAATAAATAGTTTTGTTGATTCACCTTAATACTGGACACATCATCATGGCTCGGTAAACCTTTTTATTGACAGGGATCTGTAGTTTACATTCAATTCTTAATTTGATTCTTTTCATTATAGTTTTTCTAAAAGTTAATAGGAATTGAATATCCCACAGTGACATGATTACATTTAATTTTCTTATTCCAGGCTTCCCAAGACAAGAAGAGCTTAGATGTAGGGGCAAATCTTTTTATTGGCAATCTTGATCCGGTAAAAACCTGTAGTCTACTCTTTATTTAATTACATGTTCATTTGCATGCTTAGAAGTGGCTAATGGTTCTGTGTTCTGTGTGCAGGATGTTGATGAAAAGCTCCTGTATGATACCTTCAGTGCATTTGGAGTGATTGTAACTAATCCTAAGGTAGCATTCGTGAACTTTTTTACTGCATATAATCACTAGTGATTAGTGAAAACTGTTCTGTGCACACAAGACATCTAGAAATTTATAGCACTCTAATGATCTAGCCACGCGTTACCAATTTACCATCCGATATATGGGCATTCCTGTACCAAGAACCTAAGAATGAACAGTACCTGTGCAGTGGTACTTAAGATAACCTGACATCCCTAGATGTTTTCATCATAGACTAAATAGTTCTGCTAATTTTTAGTGGACCATGCTTCAGCAGAAATTTTACCAAACAGTATCTATTTACTTTCAAATTGTAGGACCTTATCAGCTCAGAAAACTATTCTCATTTATGTGTACCATAAATCCATAATACTACTAAACTATACTGCAGATATTTGATAAGTCTGATAAGTAATGCACATCTATGTGTTCCCAGAAAATCAATCTTTTTTATGTACCAACTCTCTTTCTATTTGATAAATTAATAATCTGATCATTCTAAATTTAGTACTTTAAATGTTTACCCTGTAAACTTAATATGGTATTTCTTAAGTTCTATGTTGACATACAGTAATCTTCTTTGAATCTTTTCCTCATTTTTTTATAGATAATGCGAGACCCTGAAACTGGAAATTCACGAGGTTTTGGCTTTGTTAGCTATGACTCCTTTGAATCATCTGACCAAGCTATAGAGGTAACATAATTTCCACAATAATGTTGTGCATTTCACTTGTATTTTTTTGCATATGTTTTGCCTTACCTGCTATAATTTCCCCAGGCAATGAACAATCAACATTTATGTAATCGGCCAATCACAGTCTCTTATGCCTACAAGAAAGACACCAAAGGAGAACGCCACGGCACACCAGCAGGTATTGTATTTTCATTTTTTTTGGTGTTTTGTTGTATTAGGTTCCATGCCTACCCAGACATCTGAATATTCACTTCCTGCTAAAGGATATCGGATCGACTCTTTATTTCTTAATGGGTTCCATATATCCATGCAAAATTTCTGCTCTCGATTTTGAAATGATATTTTTTCTTAAATTCCCCATCTTTTTGCCTTGGAAATACTGGAGTTGAGTTTTATGAGAAGTTTATTTGTGGTGTTGATTCTTAGGTGAATATTCCTATCAGCTATTGTTGAAGGTTCACAAACATAATTATCTTTAGGATTTTATTTTGAGTATCAAAGATTTGTGGATATGATGGGTTGAGATCTTTCGTGTTGCCATTGTTACTTGAGGCATCTCATTTATCACATGGGAATGATCTTTGCTGTTTTCAATATTGCATTTGTAGATTGTATATATCAGTACTTCTGAATTCATTGACCACATTGTGGTTACTAAGATTTTCTTCAAACATATTGATCCAATCATAATGATCAAATCTGTTGTTGTGTTGACAGAGAGATTGCTAGCAGCGAATAACCCAGGTTCGCAGAAGAATAGGCCTCACACTATGTTTGCGAGTGGTCCGCCTACGCAAGGGCATGCAAATGGTGCACCTATGCCCCGGCCTTTTTCCAGTAGCACAGTCCCGGCTCAGATTCAACACGTTCGACCGCCGCCACCTCCTATGGGACAATTCCCTCCTCCCATGCAGATGAATGGTCAGCCAGTTTGGCCTGGCCCGCAGAATACACAGTTACCACCCCACATGCAACCACCGCAAATTCATTACAGGCCTGCAGTGAGACCACCTCCGCCAAACATGATGCCGCCCCCTCCAATGGGAATGATACGGCCGCCGCCGCCGCCACTTGCCAGTATGCCAGCGCCACCTATGTGGAGGCCACCCCCTCCCCCACAAGCTGGTGGAATGCCACCTCCTCCTATGTCGATGCCTCCACCGCCACCTCCACCTTCCGGTTAAAAATATGCAGGGGATGGTTCCTTACCATATGGCACGCTGTAGCTGTAGACTGGGGACGTTGTTGCCTGTCATATATTTACCATGTAACTTGCAAACACTAGGAGATGATCAGCATTAAGAGGGTCTAGCTGACAGTGATACAAACTCTCGAGATTAACTGTTGTTTATCTGTATTTTGGTGAAACTGCATGAATTTTGTGATTTCCACCGTTGTGCTGCGTTTCTGTTCTGAAAATCATGTATATCATCCGTCAATTGTTAGTTTCCTGCGTACCTGCGATTGGGGCCTTTTGCGATCAATGTTTACAAATCGCTTAGTCTAGCCGCCATGATACCAATTAACTAATAACGATTAGTCGATCTTGGTTGTTCTATTTAATTATTCCATATATTTTAGGAAATTTACATAATATATATACTATATAGTATATGACAATAAATATTCATATAGTATATGACAATAAATATTCAGATATTGGCCAAATTTCTAGCTATTACTTATTAGCCCAAAAATAAAATTAAAAAGCTTAGGCTCATTAACTAAACTCTAGCTTCACTCCTCACATATCCCATCTCCCTCACAACCGTCACAACCCTAGCTCCCTCCTCATATCTCCCCTCTACCTCAAAGTCGCCACAAATCTCCTCTCTCACAGCCGCCACAGAGACAACTTAGAAGCACCTGTGCGTTGCACATCCCTTGCGCGCCGCACATCTTGTAGGGCGCCGCCTTATCCTCCTGCTCCCGCCGGCGCCGCTTTCTCCTCACGCTCCCACCGGCGCCGCCGGCCCACTCCTCTCGTCGTGGCTCATGCGCCGTCATCAGCGCCGTCCTCCGACTGGCCCTTGCCTTCCCCGTCGGTTGCCCTTCTTTCCTGGTCGCCAAAATGCCACTAATCAACCGACTAGTCGACAACTAGTCGGACGACCATATTTCTGGTCGCTCTAGTCGGGTCGGAGCACCTAGTCGGAGCCAGGAAAACGACTAGGCCGATTAATCGTGATTAATCGGACGATTTGTAAACATTGTTTGCGATGCTTCCGCTTTGGATTACCATCTCTTATAGTCTTATTTGAGATTTGAGATCCTCTTCGACGGTCGTCCTCTCTGCACCGTTGCATTAAGATCTAACGATGCCGGAAGAGAGCTTTATACATGGTGGGACTTGCTTCACAATAGTTAAAGGAGCTCCATACCATTATATTTACATTGGACGGTCTAGATGAATGATTGCAGAGGATAGTTGGTCTAGATGAATGACTCTAGAGAACAATCAACAAAGTAAGGGGAGCTACTTTTCCATATGATTTGAGATCCTCTACTATCGACCTTGCAGTGACTTGTCGTGTGTCCTGTGAGGAGAGTGAGGAAGAAAGAAGCACCAAGGAGAGTGAGAGGAAGGGAAAAGGAAGAAAAAGAAAAGGAGAAAAGAAAGGGTAGAAAGAGAAATGAAAAAGAAAAAACAGAAAAGATAATAAAATAACTTTTCCAATTTAGAAATTTTAGAATTTAGGAGATTTCTAAGGTTGAAAAATATAGCCTTTTCATCATATTTTTAAATTCATAAAAATCTTAATTTGAAAACATTCTAATTAAAAACATTTTACTTTATATATCTCTACAAGAGTGTAGTGATAAAAGAACATTTGCGTTTTTTATTTATATGTTATACTTGTAAAGTAGAGAATATTTTCTTGTCCGTTAAATATAATATTTATAACTGTATTTGTTCTGATTCAACAGTATCTATTTTCATATTTATATCTAATTTATCTGTTTTCGAATCAAAATTTGGAAATAAATACGAAAATAAATATGATATTACCGATATCCATTAATATTTTTTCATCCTATGTATAGCGATCAAACGAGGCCCTATCTGCAAAATTCAGAAAGCGGCTAATTGTAGCGACCAAACTGGGGGTCCATTTGTAAAATTGCGGATCTTTAGGAGATCCAAGGCCAAACTGGGGAGTAATTTGCAAATTTAATAAGGCACAATAACAGGTTGGCCAAACTCTTCTGGACCGTTCGATCAAGATGGGTTGGCCCCGATTCCCCTCGCCCTCGTCGCCGTTCCGCCCCAACCGTTCCCGTCGAGCTCCGGTGCCGCTCCACCGCCGGCGATCTGGCCAGGTCTCCCGTGTCCGTCACCTGCAAACAACTCGGTGCACTCGAAATCCCCCGAATCTGTCCACCGCCGCCCCGGAGGGGGAGGAGAGAAGAAACCAGCCGTTGGGCCGCGGGATGGGATCGGGACTGGAACTGGTTTGATAGCTTTCGCCTCCTCGAATTACCGCATCTACGTGCAGGACGGTGTGTGTGTTTCTTCGGGCCTTGATCCATGAGAACTCTTGCGTGATGGTGATTGGCTTGTTAATTTGTGAATTGTGATGGTCTGCAGGTTTCATTTTCAGAAGGCGATTGAGTCAGGTGATCATGGAGTATGGCAATGCCCTTCAGACTCGTCATTCTCTGGTAATTAAGGACATCACTTCGCTATCACAAAAGATTGGCATTCTAGCATGTTAAAACATTTCTGTAGACTTTTGTCACACTGCACATATGTGCACTGATCTAGTGAGATCATGATTGACTTGCATTTCATGTCCTTAGTAGCGCTGTTTATTTACTTGGTGAAGCTTTTAATGACGAGCAGAATTAAAAGTTACAAATTTGTAAAATTATATGCTCATGGTCATGAATCTTCCCGTCTGTGCCATCATATGTTGTTGGCACAATTTGAAGTTGCTGACAACTTGTAGTAATTTCATCTGTCAAGATTTACACATTCCGTTATCATTTGCCCCATTGGTTCTAAGAGTTAACAAATACATGGCTAAGTCAAGGTTTCTAACATTTGCTCAACTCGTTCTTTCCCTTAAACCATAGATTTACCTTCCTTTGACAGAGATTACAGAGAGGTTAGAGTTAATAAGTTAGCCTGAATAATCCACTCCCCTTTGCAAGAACTACATTGACTACCTTGCAATATTCCCCATCCATGTGCACACCACATGGTGGATATCACTGTTGCCTACCTCCCTATTGTCAACTTTCCCCTCCTTTCCAACTGAATCATAATGAAGCATCTCAACCGAGTCTTTTACAATCACAGTGGGTGCAAGCAAATGAGAGCAACGAGAGCAAGAATCAATGAAGGCAGTTGCAGTGTCAGGTCAGCTCGGCATCTCCAATTGCCGCCGTTGGCATAGACCATCCCCAGATAACCATATCCATCCCCAATGCCGCCTCCTTCACCACCACCACCACCGCTACCGCCGGTTCCCACTCCGGCATAGTTGACCCCGGCATATGCCGCCGCCTCGCCGTTGTCCCTACCAAAAAAAATCCCCAACATTAGCAAATTTCAATTTTGTTTTCAAGTAACGTTAGGAGAGCTATTAGTATTTCACTGCACAGTAGAAAATAGGAGTTTTTCACAATCCTTGAAGGGACAAATTTCAACTCTAGCCTACCCCGATTTGCTTAAGATTGAAAGGCTTTGTTGTTATTGTTGTTGTCATCGTCATCTTGAAGGGGCAAGTGGTACCTCAGCGCAAGAAAGAACCACGAGCTCGTGTAATCACAAATCAATAAAATGTACTTCACAGCATCTCTTAAAAGGCCATAAAATTCTTGGAAAACAAACATTAACTAACTGGCCGTGTCCTGTGAGTCGTGGCCAAACTTTAAGCACTGTTTAAGTTGAGATCTACCACTGCTGTCACAAGTGCACGCAGAATAAGAATTGGATGCCGAGGAACATGGTTTCTCAAGTAGCGTGGTGGGCAGAACGACAAAAAGCGCACGGCATTTTCTAACGTCTCGTCGCCATTGGAGCCTTTTGTGGGGCGTTCTCTTCTCGGTTGGCTCCATTCCAAAAGGTCCTTGGTCGGGCCACTTAGTCAATAGTTCACCAAACAAAGGACACTGTTTTGATATCTAAAACGCCCAAAGAACACATCTTCCTAGTCAAAGAATCTCAATTTACTCTACGTTTCTACAGCTACAATGCATTTAGGCCAGACACTGATTTATAAAATTGTAAACTTCACGATCTAATCTCGAATATTATATTACGAGTTTTTTTTGTGCCGTTCTTTCCATTGAATCGTTACAAATACAAATATAAAAGATTTACCTAAAAAATGTTTCTTCTTCTTCTTCTTCTTGTAGACAGGTGTACCAGCAATTTTTCTCTCTTTTTGCAGGATTCGGCGAGAAAATGATTCATCAGTGGGGTGGGGTGGGGTGCAAGTGGAGAAGGAAGGCTGAGTGACTTGATGGCCCTCCTACCATGATCCCCGGGCTTATCATACCCTGGATAGCACACATGTTGCTGCCTTGCTGGGCATGCAGCGATCTTTTCGCTCCCGGCTAACTTTTGGCATCGAGTGCCGAGCAAAAGACCGGCGAGTATGGGTTTCTTCACTCGATGCCGATGGGTCATCCGGCATGACCGGCAGACCGGCTACCAAAAGGTAATACTAATCCCGTTTTGCATAATCTGGAGCTAGTCTGGGTCTGGGACTGGCTGATGACATCGCATTTTGCGTTTCGCATGGTGATGTGTGCGGCGCCGCTGCCTACTTTCCCGGTTTCTTCCACCCCACGCGAGCACCAGTACTTGGCCCTAGACTGGTACGAAACACTTGCTTTTGGCCGGTGTTTAATACGACCGGATAATTGAACAATTGAACACGATGCTAAACTTTAAACGGGGCAAGATGAAACATGCACAGTGATCTAGTCTAGGCTATAACGATCAAGAAATAAAATATTGAGTAGATTAGATACTTTGTATAATTCACATGACCGAACAACTCAATTTAGTCTGTAAATCTAAAGCAAATTGAAATCTAACCTAATACACCTCACATTTGGCGAGGACAGACCTGGTGTTTAATTTAACCCGGTTTTGTCGGTTCTCTTCTGCTAAGAATATTTTACATTGGGTGGCTCTCCTTAACGTGTCCTGCGTTCCTGCCTGACAGGCTACTACTGCCAGTACCCGTAAAAGTAACATCTCCGTCCTAAAAGTTCTTAACAAGTTTAGGTTTAGGATGGGGTCCTTGGTACGATAAAAACTTTATTTCTTTGCAATTAGATTAGTAGTGTAAAGAAGATGACTTGGCTGCCCCTCATAATGCTGTTAGCTGTTGTGTTATATCAATTGGTTAACCCAAGACTACTTATTGCGCGTAAATTAACTAAAAAACAAACTTAAAATTAAAATTTTGTAGGATAAATTTTATACGTTAAAAATTAAGTGTCTATGGTAGGGGAGTACTTATGTGTATTTGGATCAGTGAGCTAAAATTTAGCCCTTATCACATCGGATGTTCGGATACTAATTAAAATGACTAAACATAAGTTAGTTATAAAACTAATTGTAGAAATCCTAAGCTAATTCGCGAGGTGAATCTATTAATCCTAATTAAGTCATCATTAGCACATTTTTTTCAATGTAGCACCATATTGTCAAATCATGAATTAATTAGGTTTAATATATTCATCTCATAAATTAACCTCTACTTAGTTTTATAATTAAACAAAAATATCTGATGTGATAGGATAGGATCTTAAGATGTTGTTTGGTTCTTTAATCCAACAATTTAGTACTTATCACATCATATGTTTAGGTGCTAATTAGAAATATTAAATATAGATTATTTATAAAGCTAAATATATAAATAAGAGCTAATTCACGAGATGAATCTATTAAACCTAATTAATCTATAATTTGATAATGTAGTGGTATAGTAAACATGTGCTAATGATTGATTGATTAAGTCTCACGAATTAGCTACAAGCTTATGCAACTAATTTAATAATTAGTTTATGTTTACTCTTTTTAATTAAAATCCGAATATCAATGTGACGATATGACAGGACTAACTAAACTTTTACCAAACACAGTAGGGTAACTGACCGGTTGTGGATCTGAGACTGGGTAGGACCGTAGGACGACGACATGGTTTATTCAGTCAGTACTCAAGTTGCAGGCCTCTGCACTGCCTACCTGTCTCGTTGCACTGCTATGTTCTGCTGCGTGCAATGGAATACTAGCTTGGGAGGGAGAAGGGCATTAAAATTTATTATTTTTTCTTTTGCAGCGAAGATCTCGCCGGGGCGCGACAACCGCGGCGAGCAGGGGTCAGCGCTCCGGCGACCGGAGTCCGTCGGAGGAAGTTATTAAAAAGACGTCCTACGTGGGGCCCGCCCGCTGACGCATGGGCCCCACGCAGTAGGGGGCTCCACGTCGGATCCAACCGTGGAAAAGCGCCGACGCGATGACGTGTTACTCAAGCGCGCCGACGTGCCGCCTACGTGGACAGTACACCCCTTGTCCATTCTACATTTCTACAATTCTACCGTCTCAATGCAAGAATGCGAGGGAGGGGGTGCGTTGCGTTCGGTACCTGGGCCCGCCGAGGACGCCGGCGCCGGCGGTGAGCTCGTCGACGAGCTCCGACGACTTGGGGTCGGTGCTGGAGGCCTTGTCGTAGATGGCCTCCAGCCCCTCGCCGGAGGGCACGAAGAAGGCGCCGTTCACCATCATGTCCCCTTCCGTCCGCCAGTTCCACCCCGACCACCGCCCGTCTTCAGTGTCCACCCGCTTCGTCACCTGCCATGTCACCGGCCATCCATCAGTCCTCCTGATGGGCCACACTTGTCAGCCCCGCCCACTTGGGATGCAGCATTGCAGCGCAAGCTCCTGGGATGCTTATCCAATTCCAGGTAAAAACATTACGCAATTCTACTCTTTAAAGAAGGTTAAGATGCTCCTAGCATTCACCAAACAATCATGACGCCAAAGGCCAAAAGATACTCATACAAACATAAACATGTCAAACGGCAGCAGAAAATGTTTAAGAAAGGTCAATTTGCTCAATTGTAAGCTGGAAATTTAAAATCACACAAAAAAGAGGGCATGGTCGCATGGATTTGACATCAGCAGCAGCTCGAGATGAATCAGAGGGAGATGGAGGAAAGCTAATGCAATAGAGAAGCAAAGAAGAGAGCAAGAACACAAGAAGGCGAAGAACAGGGCAAGGTAGCTTAGGATGAGGTAAAGCTACCTCCTTGGCGTGGGGATTGGAGGGGGCGATGTAGCGGTTGCCCTGGCTGTTGATGGTGGGGTTGGCGCTGCCGCCAATGGCGTACATCTCCCACGCGGTGTAGTCGTTGTTGACGATGTGGAAGTAGCCGCGGCGGCATCGCGGCATGCGCTGCACGAGCTGCAGGCCGAAGTGGTTGAAGGCGAGGGTGACCTGCATGGACGAGTCCGGCAGGTAGCCGTCGCTGTGTCCCAGCAGCATCACCTCGTTGTGGTGGGAGAAGTAGCTGTTGGAGACGGTGATGGCCGTCGACCCCATGATGGCGTCGACGAGGCCGTCGGCGCAGCGGGACAGCGCGCAGTGGTCGACCCACACGTCGCGGGCGCTGTACAGAGAGATGCCGTCGCCGTCGGACCGTGTCCGCCACCCGTAGTGCGTCGGCGACGAGCGGACGTTGGCGTTGCCCGCGGGGACGCAGTCGTGGATGTGGAGGTTGTGGATGATGATGTTGGAGACGTACTGGAGAGTGATGCAGGCGCCGCCGGCGATGTGGACGTTGGCGCCGCGGCCGTCGATGGTCTTGTAGCTGTTGACGAGGAGCTCCTCGTTGAGGCGGATGGACATGTCGGCGGCGAAGACGATCCAGAGCGGGCCCTCCTGGATGGCGCCGTACCGGAGCGTGCCCGGCGCAGGGTTCACCGGGTCGCGGTCGGAGGAGTCGGTGACCACGTACATCGGCCCGCCCTTGCCGCCCATGGCATTCCGGCCGAAGCCAATGCCGCAGTCGGCCAGCCGCTGCCGGTCCTGCCGCCAGTCCGTCCCGGCACACCGCCAGCAGTCGTCGATGGGGTTACCCGTCATACACCCGTCGCCGCCGCCACCGCCACCGCCGGCCTCTTGCATTCGCCTCCTCGACGTCGCCACCTTGCTGCCATCCGGCGCCCGAAACAACCCGCCGCCATCAGCCCACTACCAGTTTACCACCACACCCCGGAAAGCGAAAAAAGATTCCAAATTTACACCGGAAAGGAAACCGACGGTACCTGTGGAAGTCGGCGACGACGGTGGCTGGGTCGGGGAGCGAGGAGTTGAGCGGGGGGAGAGAAGAGGCCGCGGCGGCGAGCGGCACGAGGAGGAAGACAAACGAGAGGACAATGCGGGTGGATTCGTTGGCCCCGGCCATGGATTGTTGGCAGGATTAGGGGGTGCTTTAGTGGAGATGCAGTGGATATTATAGCAATGCAGCCATATGCAGGGCAGTGGCAGCAGAGTGAAGCACAGAGGGATGGTGGATTTGGGGCAGCCGGAGCTAAAAAGCTCTTGAGATTTGGAGCTCGTGGTGTGAGCAGGGGGAGGGGAAGAAGTGTGAATCGAGGGACCGGGAGGAAAGGGAACCTGGGGGAGAGGAAAGATGGAAGCGGAAAAAGAAAAATTAAAGCGCCCACCGTGGGGCTCGAACCCACGACCACAAGGTTAAGAGCCTTGCGCTCTACCAACTGAGCTAGACGGGCCACGCTGTGAACATGAGATGCAAAAGTAAAATAACAGTAAAAAACAATGTAAAAAATCAAGTTTAATTAATGGCAGATTATAAATCACATCGCAACCACATGCTTTGCTTGGATGAACTTATTTTTTTTGGATTGTGGCTTATAAGCCGAGACATGTGACCCAAGTAGTGAAAATAATTTTATGATAAGTTTTTGTACTCGTTCTATTAACGTTTTAAGCATATCTAATAATTCTCTTATATAGCTTTCTAAAATTAAATTTAGGTATTTTAGGAAAACACGCTACAATAATATTCATAAATGATTCTATATCCTAGGTGAAGCCTAAACCACCTCTCATTTCTCTCAAAAGGAGGAATTATTTTTCTAATCCCCTTTAAAGTATAGGAAATGAGATTATAATGATATTGATGTGGACTAATTGATTTTTAGGATCAACAATGTTTATGATAATTTATATAAAAATTTTTAGAGGAAAAAATATACCAACTCTCTTTAAGAGATGCTCTTAAAAGCCAATTCTAAAAAATAGAACGCAACAAAAAAACTCCTAAATTGATACTATATTTATATTCTAAATTTCAATTTTGGCAACAGGTTATAAGAAGTTGTTCAACTAATCAGAGCTCCATGGAATTGGATCATATGTCCTCCTTCCAGTTCCCCAAGTAATTTTTGCATTTTACTGTGGACATATATATCCCTAGAGTGGTGTACTACTTCTTTACTCCCACATTGTATTTATTTAAGATGGAGCAAACAAGTAAAGTACACACTAATTAATCTTATTGATATCTAAAATATTATATAAACGACTTATTTTTATAAATTGGAGGGAGTCCAACCCTTTGTCGACGTATTAAATATGAGCTCTTTAATATCCATAGGAATACGTATATAAGAATACCGTACAACTTAATCTTTAGTGTAGAGATTATCTCCCAAATACAATAAGTTGAGTCTAAATATGACAAGTCTACATGTCTACTCGAAAATAGCTAATAGGGTTTCTCAGCTCACAGAGCTGTCGCCGTCGCCTAGTTCATATCGATCATCAGAAGCGTGTTCTTACATGATACAATGTATAAAGTTTGTGCACCAGCAAAGAGTAGCTGGGCCTAGTTACACAACCCATTCGGATCAACTAAATCTCACATTAGGCCTTCTGTACCTAGCCTCCTTCCATGCAATGTTCTTTCCACCAGCAAGTTGTTGTGTACTTGGCGCCAACCCCTGTTCATCATCCAGCAGCAGCTGCGGTTCAGTAACATTCCCTTCCTCTTGAAAAATGGTTTGTCCCCAAGCCATTGTTCTAGGAAATTCAGCTCGCGACGTATCCAAATCTTCCCAGGTAGCCTCATCTTCTTTGGACTGAGCCCATTGAACTAGCACCTGTGTCTTGTTGTCACCGGAACCAAGAACTGTGCGTTGTTGCAGTATTTTCCAAGGTCTCTTGCCATCCTTGTACACTAGTCTAGAATTAAGATTCAATCCCTGATTTCATTTAGTATCCTTCAGCTGGGACACATGGAATACTGGATGGACAGAGCTATGATTAGGAAGTTGAAGCTTATATGCTACTGCCCCAATTTTGCCAATGACCTAAAATGGCCCATGGTATTTAAAAGATAGTTTGCGATTTGCGCGGCGTGCCACCGATGATTGTACACAGGGCTACAATTTCAGGAACAGCCAATCACCAATCTCAAATTGTCTGAAACTTCGCCTTTTAATTTGTCGGACCGAGACTTCATCTGATTTTGAGCCCTATGAAGGTGGTGTACTGTTGTTTGATCAACTGATTCATCAAGTTGCGATCAGCTAGCCCCTGTGATAGTTCAGGAACCGAACAATTATCAGACACAATGCCTTCACACCTTGCCAAGCAAACATGTTTTTAACCCTCTGATAAGTAACAGGGAAGCTAGAGTGACTCCCAACTAGACTGGCGTGGAGCACTTCAATCCGTTGTTGCTGCAGACTTGGGTTATGGCCAACCCAATGCGTCCTTTGAAACAAATTGGCCCATTGTGCAGAGTAAAATTTTCCCGATCTTCTGAATTAATGGCTAGTTCTGATAACAACTGAACTGTGTATGGATCACCTTGGTAACCCTTAACTACTTCCAGCAACCATTGTGGTTGACAACTTGATACAAAACATAATGTCATATTCGAGTCCGAATTAATTCTAGATAAGGCATCAGCTGCTGCATTTGAGACCCCCTTGCGATAGCATATGTTGTATTGTTACCCAAGCAATTTAGTGAAGGCCTTATGCTGCCAAGGGGTTAACAATTGTTGATCAGTGAGATGGATTAAACTCTTATGATCAGTCAGTATAGTAAATTCATTCTGATATAAATAGGAGCGCCAATGATCAATTGCCATCAAAACTGCTAAACATTCTTTTTCATATATGGATAATCCTTTAGTCATGTTACTCAATGCCTTACTAATGAATGCAATAGGATGGCCCCTTTGAGAAAGAACTGCACCGACTCCATCATCACTAGCATCACTCTCTATTGTGAATCGTTGAGAAAAATCTGGTAATGCAAGAATTGGGACTGTAACCAAAGCTTCCTTGAGAGCAATGAAAGCATCTTCAATCTCTTTGGTCCATACAAATGCATTGCTATTTTTAAGCAGGTTAGTGAAGGGTCTGCTGATTAAGCCAAAGCCCTTAATAAACTTTCTATAGTAACCTGCCAAGCCCAAGAATCCCCTTAACTTCTTAACAGTGTGCGGCCTGGGCCAATTAACTATATCCTTGATTTTGTTTTGATCTGTGGACACGCCTTCTGAACTGATTATATGCCCCAAGTAAGACAACTTACTTTGGCTAAATGAGCATTTGCTCCTTTTAATCCTCCAACTATGTTGTTTCAATAGTTTCAACACTGTTCTAAGATGATTCGCATGAGATTCCAAATCAGTGTTGTAAATTAATACGTCATCAAAGAATACTAGTGAAAACCTCGAAACGGGTGTCAATGTGTCATTCATTGCCCCTTGGAAGGTACCTGGTGCTCCAGTTAAGCCAAATGGCATTACTTTGTACTCATAATGGCTAGTATGTGTTTGAAATGTCGTTTTATACTCTTCTCCTTCAACCATTCTGATTTGGTGATAACCGGATCTTAAATCCCGCTTGGAAAATAGCTTTGATCCTTGTAATTCATTCAAAAGCTCATCAATTATAGGCATGGGATATTTCCTCTTGATAGTAATAGCATTTAAATGCCTGTAGTCCACCACTAGCCGCCAAGTGCCATCCTTTTTTCTTACCAACAAGGCAGGAGAAGAGAATGCACTATTACTGTTTTGGATAACCCCTGAATTCAACATTTCTTTGACTTGTCTTTTTATTTCATCTTTCTGAGCTGGGTTATAGCGGTATGGCCTGACATCGACTGGTTTGGAGCCTTCAACCAGTGGTATAGCATGGTCACAATATCTTTTAGGCAGTAACCTTTTTGGCTCTTCAAACAGTTCACTGAATTCTTCAATCACAGACTGCAGTGTAATGGGAACATCACTGTTAGTTACTTCCTGTCTTTCACACAAGTGAATAAAATACAATAGAGAATCCATTTTTTCATGCCTTTGACCTGCTCCATAGTGATGGCCTGGCAGAAATCAAGCTTGGGAATAACACTTTTTTGTGGTGAATAAATCTTGCCTGCCAAATTTTCTGTCCATTGCAATTTACTGCTTTTAGTGCTTGAATAAGTGCTGCCCATTAGCTATTCTTAAACAGCAGCAAATTAGTGCTGGTCCATGCAGAAACAGCTGCAGTTTATGGCTGTGTTTAGTGTTGTTTATGCCATGCAGAAATAACAGGCTTTAGTTCATTGTGTCATGCAGAAACAGTCTGCTTTAGTGGCAATAATCAGTAGAAACTATAGGCTGTTAGCAGTTGTTTATGAGCATTAGAGGGGCTGTTAGTAGTACTCTTTGATAGCTCTTAATCTCTGTAATTGCAATATTTATTCCCTGTTTTGAGTATAAAACTGCTGACTGCTCAAGGGAGTAGAATGGCAACAAATATTTTAGGCTCTCTTTTCTTCCTACACACATCTAGGTTGCTTGCAAGTGTATGTGTGCACTGATTTGCTTTCTAAACAGGAAATATTGCTTCCAACGAGAGTAGAGTACTGAGTTTTGAGAGAATTTCAAAAGAGTGTTGTGCGCTGACAATTGGTATCAGAGCGATGTCACATGTACGTTCACTACCGGTGGGAAATCTCTCTCGCCCTCCTCCACCGAGCTGTCGTCGATCGCCATCGCCAGAACGCAGGCGAGGCCAGGAGTGCAACCAGTGCGCACCGGAGTTCATCGTCCAACGTGTCATCAAGGAGTCGAGTGCCTCCATCCAGTACCTGGTCATGATGGTGAAACTGCAGGCGTAGGGGATCTGGTATGTCATGGAGCCAGAGGACGGTAAGGAGGTAGAGTACCATGAGGACCGGTTGGCGCTGGCAGCCATCCTTCGTGTGGTGCACTCGAAGATGCTTTGCTCTCTGTTCATGAAGCGGACGACACAAGAGGCATGGGAGGCAATCAAGACGGTGCGTGTTGGCGTGCAGCGCGTTCGTGAGGCAAACGAACAACAACTGCATCAGGAGTTCGCTGACATCGTCTTCAAGGATGGAGAAAATGTCGACGACTTCTCCCTCCACATCAATGTCCTCACCAACAACATTCGGCCCCTTGGCGGCAACCTTCCGGAGATGGAGGTCGTCAAGAAGCTCCTCAATGTCGTCCCGGACCACCTCTCTCAGGTGGCAATCACCATCGAGACCCTCCTTGATGTGAATGAACTCTCAATCGAGGAAGTCACTGGATGACTTCGTGCGGTGGAGCAACGACGGGCCGAGCTACAGCCTATCACCGACAAGGGTGGGTATCTCTTGCTCACGGAGGAGCAATGGATAGCACAGCTCAAGATTTGCGAAAGCAATGAGGGCGGTTCCAACAAGTTCTCCAAGAAGCAAGGAGGCAACCGTCGCAAGGGAAAGGCGACACAAGAGCACCCTAGTGACCAATACCACAACTGTAGCAAGATGGGTCATTGGGCAAAAGACTGTCGTTCGAAGCCGAAGAAGGCGCAAGCGCACATGGCGGCTGGCGAAGAAGAAGATGATCTACTCTTGATGGTAGAAGCCATTGAGGTGCAGTCGGCCACCTCCACTCCAACGATGCTAACCTCTTCACCAACTAACGATGATCCTCTTCATTTGGTGGAGGCGAAAGTATTCGCCCAACTCTAAGGGAAGGACAATCCAGCCGATCTCTGGTATCTTGACAACGGAGCGATGAACCATATGACGGGGAAGCGTGAGGCTTTCACAGACCTCGACACCACCATCGTCGGCACCATCAAGTTCGGAGATGGATCGGAGGTGAAGATCGAGGGTCATGGAATGATTCTCTTCACTTGCAAGAACGGTGCACACCGGGGCCTCACTGGTGTCTACTTCATCTTGCGACTGAAGGTGAACCTCATCAGCATCGGCCAACTCGGCGAGAATGGGTGCGAGGCACTCATTCATGATGGGGTGATGAAGATCCGCGACTGCAACAACAAGCTCTTGGTGCAGGTTGCAAGATCGGCGAACCGACTCTACACCATCAACCTTACTCTTGCACGCCCCGTGTGTCTCTCTTCACAGAGCTCCGATGAGGCGTGGCATTGGCACGCGAGGTATGGTCATGTCAGATTCCATTCATTAAGGAAATTGTCGCAGGGGGAGATGGTTCGAGGACTGCCACACATCGACCATGTCGATCAAGTGTGTGACAATTGTTTGGTGGGCAAGCAGAAGCGCACACCATTTCCAAAGAAGGCGAAGAATTTTTCCAAACAACTCATTGAGTTGGTTCATGGTGATCTTTGTGGTCCTATCACGTCGATGACTCCAAAAGGAAATCGCTACTTCTTGTTGCCAGTCGACGATGTGAGATGCTACATGTGGCTTACTCTCCTAGCCAGGAAGGATCAGGCGGCGGAGGCCATCAAGTGGTTCCAAGCCATGGCAGAGGTTTAATCCGGCTGAAAGCTGAAGCTATTGTGTATTGATCGTAGTGGCGAGTTCACTTCGGTAGAGTTTGGAGACTACTGTGCAGAGCACGATGTGCAGCGACAACTCACGACACCGTACTCCCCACAGCAAAATGGTGTTGTTGAACACCGAAACCAAACAGTGGTCGCCATGGCGAGAACGATGATGAAGGCCAAGGGACTCCCGAGATGATTTTTGGGGGGGGGGAGGCGGTGTCCACCGCTGTCTTCCTCCTGAACCGAGCGCCAACTCGATACCTTGATGGGAAGATGTCGTACGAAGCTTGGTATGGTGTTCGTCCAACAATCCACTTCCTCCGCACCTTTGGCTACACCACGCACGTCAAGGACACGAGGCCGAACCTCAAGAAGCTTGATGATCAAAGCAAGCCTATGATCTTTGTGGGCTACGAGGGCGGCTCAAAGGCCCACCGAGTCTACAATCCTAGTACTCATCGGGTTCATGTGACATGTGACATCATGTTTAATGAATCGGCAAGTTGGGATTGGAACGTGAGAGGCGGAGGAGACCCAGACGACCATGACGACTTCACGATGGAGTACTTCGAGGGGATCTTTGGTGACACTGCTTCCTCTTCTTCACCAACACCGGTGACACTATCAGCCCCAATTGATGCGGCTAACGCTGGAGCAGTTGGCGTTGACGTGTGCCTGACTGGCGCAGTCGGCACTAGTGTGTGCCTGACGGGCATAGTAGGCACTTACGCATGCCCAACTAGCGTGGTCGACATTGGTGAGTACCCGACTAATGCAGTCGGAGTCAACTCGGGCGAGACCGGATCTGGTCGGGGCACTCCCGGATTTGACACGATGTTGGACGACATGCATGAAGGAGACACTTCGGCGACTCATGCAGGGACGCAACACCCTGTGGAGTTCGTTTCCCCTCCATCCAACTTTGACGACTACGTGCTTGATGAGAACCATGACAAAGCACCACTCCGGTTCCACACCATCGACAACCTGCTGGATGAGCTCCACTTCACCACCGTTGAGGATCCATCGTCCTTCAAGGAGGCTGAACAACACCAGAGTTGGCGTAGGGCGGTGATAGAAGAGATGGACTCCATCAACGACAACCAGACTTGGGAACTCGTTAATCCTCCTCAAATGTGCGCCCAATTGGCCTCAAATGGGTATTCAATGTGAAGAGGAATGATCTCGGAGTCATCGTCAAGCACAAGGCGAGGCGTGTTGCAAAGGGCTATGTCCAACAGTTCGGGATTGACTTCGAGGAGGTCTTTGCCCCAGTCACACGGATTGAGTCTGTGCGCTTGCTATTGGCGGTTGCTGCACATGAGGAATGGTTGGTTCATCACCTAGATGTGAAGAGCGCCTTCCTCAATGATGAGCTTTCTGAGGAAGTATATGTACAACAACATGCCGACTTCATCGTCGATAAGGAGGAGCACAAAGTATATCGTGTTCACAAGGCGTTGTACGGTCTTAGTCAAGCACCCAGGGCTTGGAATGCCAAGTTCAATACGAGTCTCATGTCGCTTGGTTTCCAGAAGAGCGTCACCGAGCCGGTCGTGTACAAGCGTGGTGGAGACATCACTAAGCTTATCGTCAGCGTCTACGTTGATGACTTGATCATCACCAGTGCGAGCGGTGATATCATTGAGGAGTTCAAGCAGGAGATGCAAAAACTCTTCAAGATGAGTGATCTTGGTTTACTTTCTTACTAACTTGGTTTGGAAGTGAAGCGGGGTGCTACAGGGATCACTTTGGGACAAGCGGCTTATGAAGAATAGTTGCTTGAAAAGAGTGGGATGAAGGATTGCAATCCTCGTCTCACACCGATGGAAGCGCGGTTGAAACTTAGCAAGCATAGTGAAGCTTCGTTGGTGGATGCAACGGAGTACCGCAACATCATCGGAGGACTCCGCTATTTCGTGAACACTCGGTCGGACCTCACGTATTCTGTGGGATACTTGAGCCGGTTCATGGATGAGCCACATGAAGATCACAAATCTGTCGTCAAGCAAGTACTACGGTATATTGCAGGGACACAGAGTCATGGCGTCCACTATGCCAAGAAGGTGGATGAGCAGCCTAGTATGCTGGGCTACAGTGACAGTGACATGGCCGACGACCTCGACATGTGGCGGAGTACAAGTGGAGTCTTGTGCTTCTTCAGCAGCAGCCCAATCACTTGGCAATCAGCCAAACAGAAGGTGGTGGCACTATCGTCTTGTGAGGCAAAATACATTGTTGCTGCTGCCGCCACATGTCAAGCTATCTTTCTTGCTCGGCTCCTCGTTGATCTGTGTGATGTGGAGTCTAGAGCGCTGGGTATCATGGTGGACAACAAGTTTTCCATTGCAATGTCGAAAAATCCAGTCTTCCATGTCTAGAGCAAGAACATCGATACCAAGTATCATTTCATCCGGGATTGCATAGAAGATGGGACGATATTGCTGGAGTTTGTCCGTTCAGAGGAGCAGCTGGCGGACATCCTCACTAAACCACTTGGTCGAGTGCGATTCCAAGAACTTTGTCAAAGAATCGGTGTCATTGAGCTAAAGAACAATGGCGACAAGAATTAGGGGGAGTTTGTGGTGAATAAATCTTGCCTGCCAAATTTTCTGCCCATTGCAATTTACTGCTTTTAGTGCTTGAATAAGTGTTGCCCATTAGCTACTCTTAAACAACAACAAATTAGTACTGGTCCATTGAGGAGCCATGCTGAATAGCGTGGGCCTCATGGCTCCAGAAGTGATGAGTCATTGTCAACGATAGTCAAAGAGGACTGAAGAGCAGAGGAGATCTGCTGTTTCATGGGCCGCGTGTGACTCAGGTACACGGGCAGCGAGCGACTGTCGGGCAGAGGAGGCTGCGAAGTCGGGCTGGCCCAATCCGGGTACATGGGCTAGAAGCAGTAGAAGACCCACTGGGCTGTTGACCAGGACTGACTCAGGTACACGGGCGGTGAGCGATTGCCGGGCTGAGAGAGCTGCGGAGTCGGGCCGGCCCAATCCGGGTACCTGGTGCAAAGCTGGTGGAGGCTTTGTCAGTTTCGGCGTAAAACTGACAACCGTTGATTCTGTATCCGACTGTCCAGAAGAGTAGCTTCAGGATATGTCATCTGTTACTCTAGGCCCACAGTCAGTCAGTTGTGTCTGTAAAAATACCTAAGGGCAGTAGAGTCTATTTCTGTATTTTTGAGTCTGTAAAACCCTAAGGGGCTGGTAGAATATTCCTAGTGTTGGGCTGCCTATAAATAGCACCCCAATCCCTAGGGTTTGGACTACCCTTTTTGCTGAAATTGAATACTCCTCTATTGGGTCATTTTTGCCTCTCACGTTTTCTCTCTCTCCCCTCCTGTTCCTTGCGTGCGCCGCCAGGGAGTTCTCCCTCTGTGTTTCTTGCCTTGCTTTTAATGTTGCAGTAAATGCTCTATCTCTTTGTGTGCTGCATTTGCAAGGTTTTTAATGGCTCGTTTTCACCCACGAAGCAAGTTTCCCTGTGATTTTGAGCCTTTGTAGGCTTCGGCTGGTGTGAAGAAGCTTCTGTTCTTCACATACAGAGTACTAGTTCTTGCGTTTTGCAAGTAGTACTCCACTGCAGCTACAGTACTTCTGCGCCAGCTTTTTACTTTTACTGTGCTACTTTTCGATCGGGTTGATTGGTCTGAAATCGCTTTTCTGTCTGTGTCTGGCGAAGCCCCTTCTCTGTTCGAAGCCCCTCAGCTCCGTGAGGCAGGCTTCGATCGAATATCGTTAAAGGGTTCGCTCAGACTTCGGACCTAGGTCTCTGTGTCCTGTGTAGCTTGCTTCGAAGTTTTTTCTGAACGGACAGCATCGCATACTTCGAACGTCAGTGCGAAGGTTCTCCGGCCCTAGCTGTTCGAAGTTCTCACTTCGCTAAGTTTCGGAGTTAACTTCGAAGCTTGCCTTTCCTCCTAGCTTCGCATTGATTTCTTAGTAGCGTGTCATTCTTCGACTTCGTGTTCGGAGCTTGCTCTTTTCGAAGGTAGGAGTGTATGCTTCGAACTTGATTTTCTGTCACGTGACAGACTTCGCTTCTTGTTCGAAGGTTGTCTGTTTGTGTGCGTTGTGTTCGAAGTTTTTCAGTTCGAAGGTTGTGCTTCGAAGCTCTCGGTTCGAAGTTGTGTTCGAAGTTGTGTCTTCGAAGTGCATACTTCGAAGCAGGCTCCGACACTGTTTGACTTCGCTCCGAAGCTCTTGATTCGAATCTGTGTTCGAAGTCCTGTTCTCGAAGTTCACTTCGAACCAGGCTTCGACACTATTTTACTTCGCTCCGAAGTACACTTCGCTTCTCAAC
Source organism: Zizania palustris (assembly GCA_019279435.1). Lineage (NCBI taxonomy): Eukaryota > Viridiplantae > Streptophyta > Magnoliopsida > Poales > Poaceae > Zizania > Zizania palustris. Next base: position 11,530,451 of record JAAALK010000080.1, read on the forward strand.
ACTTCGAACTAGACTAGTCACCGATACCCTCGGCACTTCGGACAGACTCCGACACCTTCCTCCGAAGCAGACTTCGACGTGCGAAGGGGGCTTCGCCAAGTCCCGAACAGGAGACAACTTTGGACAGTAACTTCTCTTTTCACTTATACATACTTAGATCATTTCTTTGAGAAGTTTAGGCCTGTTATAACTTGTGTATCTATCTAGTTGCAATACTTTAGTTTTACACTGTATATCATCAGTTGCTTCTAGGTTAGAAACCTTTAGACTTAGGCCTACTGTTTACTTTCTGCTGCATAGTATTTTTGAGGTGCGTTGGGTATTGGGAATAGGCCATAGATTCGAAAGAATTTTTAAGGCGCCCATTCACCCCCCCTCTGGTCGCTACTTTCGGTCCTACAAGTGGTATCAGAGCGAGGTTAGGGTTTTTCCATACCTTAACCGGTTCTAAACCCCAGTAGTGACTATGACGTCTCCAGGCAAGGTCCCGTCCTTGGAAGCCTATGGCTACAATTATTGGAAGACTCGCATGCGAGCCTATCTCATGAGCCAGGGTTCGGACATATGGGACATTTGCGTTCACACCACATTTGTCATTCTGCCAGTTACTGAGCAAGGTACTGCTGGTATCATTGCTCAGCATCTGAGCAACAGTAAGGCTGTGAACATTTTATTTTCTGGCTTAGGTCCCACTGAATTTGAGCGAGTGAGTCATCTCTCCACTGCGAGAGAGATCTGGGCTACCCTCAAGGCACACCATGAGGGAACAGCACAGGTCAAGGCTCGACTCTATCAGACCTACCGGCGTGAATATGAGAATTTCACACAGAAGCCGGGTGAATCTGTTGAGGCTTTGTTTGGTCGTTTTCAGTCGATCATTAACAAGCTTCGGGACAACAAGGCTGAGGGAGCTCAGTTAGTCTCAGATCATGAGCAGGCGCTCAAGGTTCTTCATACCTTGGACCCAAAGATCTGGGAGATCAAGGTATCATCTATCGTTGAGAGTACTTCTTACGATACCTTGACCATTTCTGAGTTGTTTAGCAAGCTGAAGGCCACTGAGGTAGATATCCAGTTGAGATCAAATCTCACTGGCTCTGGATCAAAATCCCTGGCCCTTGCTACACCTTCTGTTGATCCCTCCGCTGTGAGTTGTGCTGGGTTCTCTTTGATGTCTATCACTGAGGACCAGCTTGAGTTGTTGGGAGATGATGATTTGTGTCTCTTTAACAACCGGGTGCGTCGTGTCTATGATAAAAGAATGTTCAAAAGACACGGCACAAAATCCGGATGCTTTGAATGTGGTGATCCAGGACATTTCATCGCCGACTGCCCCAAGCGCAGTGGATACAAGAAGGGCGCCGGCAGCAGCTTCCACGACTCCGGCAAGCACGAGAGCCCCTCCTTCATCAAGGGCAAGCCGAAGACCCGGTTCTTCAAGAAGGCCCTGAAGGACTACCGGCGAGAGAACAAGAAGCGTGACAAGGCCTTCTTCGCCGAGATGGAGAAGAGCTACTCCAAGAGATCCACGTCTTCTTCCTCTTCATCGAGCTCAAGTGATGAGGAGATCACTATCAAGAAGGGGAAGGACAAGGATGATCCGGCGGGCCTCTGCTTCATGGCCTTCGGAGACAAGCCGAAGAGCCGCTCACACCAGCGCCGAAGATCTCGCAAGAGCTTTTGCTCCATGGCTCTTGGGGATAGAGAAGAAAAGAGCTCCTCCGACGACTCCGACGACGACGATAGCAAGGTATCATCTTATGAGCAAGAAATTGTCGATTTACTTGAAAGCAATCGTCAGGAGTTAAAATATCGGGAGAAACTGCTTAGGGGGGCCAAGAAGAGGATAGATGAGCTAGAGAGTGAGCTTGCCGTGGCCAACGGCAGAATTGAGAGTCTATCTTCTTCCCCTTGCTTGGGTGTTAGCAGTGAGTGCCCTAAGTGTGAGGTGCTTCTGTGTGACCTGACGACTCTAAAGTCCAGGTACACAGAAAGGGTTGATGAGAGGGACGCTTTGGCCACTGAGCTTGAAAGCGCTCAGCAGGAGCTGAAAGATGCTCATGCCACTGTCGTCGCACCCTGTGTTGATTGCCCATCTCACCTAGCTGCCTTAGCTGAGCTGAAATCCAAGGGCAATGAGCATTCGGGTGATTTAGAGAGGTTGAGAGCTGAGCTTGCCCAGACTAGGCTAGAGCTTGAGACACTGTCAGTTCCACCCACTGTCTGTGAGAACTGCCTGTCTCTTAGAATGAAGCTAATTAAGCTAAAAGCCGGGAAGTCTGTCCAAGTAGAGAATGAGTGTGAGACCTGCTTGTCTCAGGTGGAGGTTCTAGCTTCCTTGAGAGAGGAGCTAGCAGATTCTCAGAATGAGAACTTTTACCTCCGTTCTATCCTGAGTTGGATCAGTGCCAGAGAGCCACAGCTTGGCATGATGATCCAGCAGTTCAAGAGGAAGGATGGGTTTGGAGTAGGTTACACCTACACCAAGGCTGACTTTGAGAGTGCCCTCAGCCGGGCAGTGGAGTGGAGTAAAATGACTCCAGAACAGAGGTATCCCAAGACTCACTCCACTGAGACCTCCCAGGCTTGTCAGCCCAAGGATGGAGTAATTCATGAAACTCCCAAAGCTCCACCCAAGAAGCCTATCTGGGTTCCTAAGCCCAAACACCTCCACTCTTCTCTAGACTCTCTTCCTGGACCCTCTCAGCCCAAGAAGACCACACCAAACACTACCAAGCCCAAGAACCCCAAGCCTCAACCACCTCCCAAGAAGCCTACCTATCATTGTGAGTTTTGTCAGAGAGACGGGCATCTTGCGGAGTTTTGCTTCAGGAGGAAGCGGGTTGAGAGAGCGGAGAGGGCTCGTAGTGATCAGGTGCAGTTCTACCAGCAGGGTGGTAGACTGCGTGTTCCTCGGCGCGGGGAGAGGCTGGAGGCCAGGTCGCGTCGTGTAGGTGGTGGTAGAGGAGACGGCTTTCTTGCCCGTGCTCCAGTTGGTGGTGTTCGCTCCGGCAGAGTTCCAGACCGTGTTGGCTACGATTCTGGACCTCGTGGCCGTAGGGTTAGGAAGAACCGTGGACCGCGCTTTGAGCCGCGTTTTGGTCCAAACTCTTTTGATGGTTTTCGCTTTCCATCTTTTGAGCAGATGGCTCGACACTGGTTTAGCTCGTTTGCTAAACCTGGTGCCGGACCATTTGCTCCCACTTACAGACATTGATTGTGCAGGACCGGGGACTGGAGGATGTTTGGATCATGGACTCAGGATGCTCTCGCCACATGACGGGACATCGCAGATGGTTCTCCAGTCTCACTCCCCCGAGCTCCAAAGAGTACATCACGTTCGGGAACAGCGGTCAAGGGAAAGTAAGTGGAATAGGCTCAATTAGCATTTCAAACCATTTCTCTTTAAAGAATGTTGCTTTGGTTAAAAATCTGAACTTTAATTTAATATCTGTTTCGCAACTTCTTGAGGATGGTTTGGTAGTGCGTTTTAAGAAGGGCAATTCTTCTGTGGTTGATTCTAGAGGGTCTTTGGTTTGTCAGATTTTACCCTTCGGTAAAGTTTTTCGAATTGACTTCTCTAGTTCTTTTGGCCCTTCTCGCTGTTTGATTGCTGGATCCTCTTCTGAGCTCTGGAAGTGGCATAGGAGGTTAGGTCATTTGAGTTTTGATCTGCTAGTCAGGTTAAGCTCTATGGATCTCATCCGAGGATTGCCCAAGCTTAAAATGGAGAAGGATCTGGTTTGTCATCCCTGTCGTCATGGGAAAATGGTTGCCGCTTCTCACTCACCTGTGACTCAGGTGATGACTTCGTATCCAGGCGAGCTTTTACATTTGGACACTGTAGGTCCAGCTCGGGTACGCTCAGTCGGTGGGAAGTGGTATGCACTTGTGATTGTTGACGATTTTTCTCGTTTCTCGTGGGTTTTCTTTTTGGAGTCTAAGGATGAAACTTTTCAATTTGTCCATGATCTGATTTTGAAGCTGAAGAATGAGAACAATGGCCGGATGCGAGCAATTCGCTCCGACAATGGCTCTGAGTTCAAGAACTCTCAGTTCGTCAGCTTCTGTGGTGATCAGGGTCTGGACCATCAGTTTTCTTCTCCTTACACTCCCCCACAGAACGGCGTTGTGGAACGAAAGAACCGCACGCTAGTTGAGATGGCCAGGACGATGCTCGACGAGCACAGGACTCCTAGGCGTTTTTGGGCTGAAGCCATGAACACGGCTTGCTATCTGGCCAACCGCATTTTTCTTAGAGCTTACATTGGTAAGACATCTTATGAGTTGCGGTTTGGCAGACAGCCCAAGGTGACCCACTTGCGAGCGTTTGGCTGCAAGTGCTTTGTGCTCAAGAAGGGAGGGCATTTGGACAAGTTTGAGTCTCGATGCTGGGATGGTATTTTTCTTGGTTATGCATTGCATTCTCGAGGCTTCCGTGTTTGGAACCTCGAATCCCAGCTGCTTGTCGAGACGTGTGAGGTTTCTTTTGACGAGTCCTTGCCTTCTGTGACTCCTTCTTTTGAGCTTTCTGGTGATGATGAGCTCGGAGAGTCCATCTTCGAGGAAGATGAGGATACTCCATCTGCTGTTGAGGGCAAGCCTTCTGCTTCCCCCACAGAGCCCACACCTTCTGTGACTTCGACTGATGATGAGGGCGGACCTCTGATCACTTCTTCCACTTCGATCGAGCCCCCTCAGTCGAGTCAAGAGGTGCCAGCTGCTGACTCCGGTGAGGTGACTTCAGATCACCAGGGAACCCGAGCAGTTCAGCGTGACCACCCCTCAGAGCTCATCATTGGTGATTTAACTGAAAGGACTTTGCGTTCTTCTGCCTCTCTCGCTGTGTTTGCTGAATCTGCATTTGTTGCATCTTTTGAGCCCAGAGACATTTCTCATGCTCTCTCTGATTCTAATTGGATTAATGCCATGCAAGAAGAGCTTGAGAATTTTGTCCGCAATCGGGTTTGGACACTAGTTGAGCCGCCACCAGGATGCAACCCCATAGGCACCAAGTGGGTATTCAAGAACAAACAAGGTGAAGATGGGGTTGTGGTGCGCAACAAGGCTCGACTAGTCGCCCAGGGTTATTGCCAGAAGGAAGGTATTGACTTTGAAGAAACCTTCGCTCCTGTGGCCCGTCTTGAGTCCATTCGTATTCTTCTAGCTTTTGCCGTTTCGAAGGGTTTTAAGCTTTTTCAAATGGACGTTAAGAGTGCTTTCCTGAACGGGTTCATAGAGGAGGAGGTTTATGTTAGGCAACCCCCCGGTTTTGAGAACCCTAAGTTTCCTCGACATGTTTTTAAATTGCACAAAGCTTTATACGGGTTGAAGCAAGCCCCCAGGGCTTGGTATGACCGGTTAAAGCAGTTTTTGTTGGGGAAGGGTTTTGTGATGGGGTCTGTGGACAAAACTCTTTTCTTGCTCAGAGATGCTTCAGATTTTTAGTTGCTCAGATTTACGTGGACGATATTATCTTTGGCGGTACTACTGATTCTCTTGTGTCCAAGTTTTCTGAGCAGATGCACAGTGAGTTTGAGATGAGCCTCATGGGTGAGCTTAAGTACTTTTTAGGGCTCCAGATCAAGCAGACCAAGGACGGCACCTTCATCCACCAAGGTAAGTATACTCGTGACATGCTTAAGAAATTTGACTTTGGTGGTGAATTGAAGCCGCAGATGACCCCGATGGGTACCTCTGGAGGTTTGGACAAGGACGAGAGCGGTGTCAAGGTCAATGAGAGAGAGTTTCGAGGGATGATCGGTTCGCTGTTGTACTTAACGGCAACAAGACCGGACATACAGTTCGCCGTGGGCCTTTGTGCGCGGTTTCAGTCTTCACCACGCGCGTCTCACCGGCAGGCTGTCAAGCGCATTTTCAGGTATCTCACCTATGCGCCTGATCTTGGTCTTTATTATTCAGCATCATCATCACTTGATTTATCTGGCTTTTCGGACGCCGACTTTGGTGGGTGCCGGTTGGATCGCAAGTCGACTTCCGGTACTTGCCAGTTTCTTGGTTCTTCCCTTGTATCTTGGTCTTCTCGCAAGCAATCTGGAGTTGCTCTTTCGACCACAGAGGCTGAGTATGTAGCTGCTGCTAGCTGCTGCTCACAGATGGTTTGGATGATTTCCACTCTTCGAGACTTTGGGTTGCTCTTTCCTACCAGGGTTCCATTGTTTTGCGACAGCACGAGTGCTATTAGTGTAGGGAAAAACCCCTGTCTCCATTCAAAAACCAAACATATCGATGTGCGCTTTCACTTCTTGCGGGATCAATATGAGAAAGGTGTCATTGACCTTATTCATGTTGATACCCATCATCAGTTGGCTGACATTTTTACCAAACCCCTAGATCAGTCTACATTTGAGCGTTTACGAGGGGATTTGGGTGTTGTGTATCCTTTTTAGGATATTTTGCGTCAGTTTTTCTTTGCTCTTTACTCTTTTCTTGAGTCCTTTTGTGTGTGTTCATATCTTGCATATTCACGTATCACACTTGAGATGCTTCTGTTATATGATTGAACTGCTTTACTCATTCTAGCGGGTACATGCTTTTGATTACATGTCGATGATCATGCTTTGATTCAGTTCACTTGATATACCTGATATCTGTCATGTGCATGGCTTTTACGCTTTCAACTTGAAAAATGATCACCATTGCTTCTGGTAACTAGCATGCGTAGGCTGAGTGTTTTTGCTATCTGTTACATGCCTTGTAGCCAGTTCATCACATAGATGCAGATATGCAACTTGGACATCTTTATGCTTTAACATGGAAAATGTGCTATAAAATGATAAAAATCAAAAATGCATGAAAATTCCATTCCTTTTTATGCTTAAATCGAAAAGATCCAAGTGGGTTTGCTTTGTCGCATTATATTGTTCTGGATTGCTTACCATAGCACTTTGGTATGAACTAGGACAGTATAGTGTATGCCGAGACCAATGTCTTAAGCTTCTGATGGTCCAATTCTGACCTAGGCTTGACTTGGTCGGTTAGCATAAGGCTTGACATGCAAATAACCCTTGGCAAAAATGACAAAGGAAAATGAAAAAGCCTGAACTTTAAAGGGATAACAAGTTTGCTGAAGCACTTTGTTTTGAACAATGCTTATCTTGGTAGATATCAGTTAGCTTCTGCATCTCATGCTTTACCTTGCTTGTTTACTGGACAATGTGGTGATGTTTTTATTTGCAAAAATTGACAAATGCGTGCTAAATGACTTTCTTTAGATATCATCTCTTGCACTGATCATGCCATGTGTCTTAGACAGTATCTCTTTTGCTATACCTATTAGATACTGTATTTGTAGTCAATCATATCTGAGAAGCATGCTTTCTACACTCCACCTGCACCCCAGCTGCATTCACTGCATATTTTGAGGGGGAGTTGCATTTCAGGGGGAGTCTGTGTCTCTTTTTGAGTGTTTGATGAGTTCACTTGTCAACAAGGGGGAGAAAATCTGGGATCAGAGTTTAAGGGGGAGTTCTTACTCTGTTAATATCCTTGTTGTTCTAAAAATCGCACTCATTTTGAGCTTTTACGTTTTGGTTAACCATAATGACCGGTTCTTGCTTTTGTTTGGCTTTTGGTCATTAGGGTTAAACTTTTACCTTATTTTTCTTCTTCTTTGTTCTCTTGTGTTTTGTTTTCGTGTTTCCACATTTGTTTCACAGGTGCTGAAGAGCTGAGAATTGAGGAGTGTTGACAATGCACTCATCAAGGGGGAGATTGAGGAGCCATGCTGAATAGCGTGGGCCTCATGGCTCCAGAAGTGATGAGTCATTGTCAACGATAGTCAAAGAGGACTGAAGAGCAGAGGAGATCTGCTGTTTCATGGGCCGCGTGTGACTCAGGTACACGGGCAGCGAGCGACTGTCGGGCAGAGGAGGCTGCGAAGTCGGGCTGGCCCAATCCGGGTACATGGGCTAGAAGCAGTAGAAGACCCACTGGGCTGTTGACCAGGACTGACTCAGGTACACGGGCGGTGAGCGATTGCCGGGCTGAGAGAGCTGCGGAGTCGGGCCGGCCCAATCCGGGTACCTGGTGCAAAGCTGGTGGAGGCTTTGTCAGTTTCGGCGTAAAACTGACAACCGTTGATTCTGTATCCGACTGTCCAGAAGAGTAGCTTCAGGATATGTCATCTGTTACTCTAGGCCCACAGTCAGTCAGTTGTGTCTGTAAAAATACCTAAGGGCAGTAGAGTCTATTTCTGTATTTTTGAGTCTGTAAAACCCTAAGGGGCTGGTAGAATATTCCTAGTGTTGGGCTGCCTATAAATAGCACCCCAATCCCTAGGGTTTGGACTACCCTTTTTGCTGAAATTGAATACTCCTCTATTGGGTCATTTTTGCCTCTCACGTTTTCTCTCTCTCCCCTCCTGTTCCTTGCGTGCGCCGCCAGGGAGTTCTCCCTCTGTGTTTCTTGCCTTGCTTTTAATGTTGCAGTAAATGCTCTATCTCTTTGTGTGCTGCATTTGCAAGGTTTTTAATGGCTCGTTTTCACCCACGAAGCAAGTTTCCCTGTGATTTTTGAGCCTTTGTAGGCTTCGGCTGGTGTGAAGAAGCTTCTGTTCTTCACATACAGAGTACTAGTTCTTGCGTTTTGCAAGTAGTACTCCACTGCAGCTACAGTACTTCTGCGCCAGCTTTTTACTTTTACTGTGCTACTTTTCGATCGGGTTGATTGGTCTGAAATCGCTTTTCTGTCTGTGTCTGGCGAAGCCCCTTCTCTGTTCGAAGCCCCTCAGCTCCGTGAGGCAGGCTTCGATCGAATATCGTTAAAGGGTTCGCTCAGACTTCGGACCTAGGTCTCTGTGTCCTGTGTAGCTTGCTTCGAAGTTTTTTCTGAACGGACAGCATCGCATACTTCGAACGTCAGTGCGAAGGTTCTCCGGCCCTAGCTGTTCGAAGTTCTCACTTCGCTAAGTTTCGGAGTTAACTTCGAAGCTTGCCTTTCCTCCTAGCTTCGCATTGATTTCTTAGTAGCGTGTCATTCTTCGACTTCGTGTTCGGAGCTTGCTCTTTTCGAAGGTAGGAGTGTATGCTTCGAACTTGATTTTCTGTCACGTGACAGACTTCGCTTCTTGTTCGAAGGTTGTCTGTTTGTGTGCGTTGTGTTCGAAGTTTTTCAGTTCGAAGGTTGTGCTTCGAAGCTCTCGGTTCGAAGTTGTGTTCGAAGTTGTGTCTTCGAAGTGCATACTTCGAAGCAGGCTCCGACACTGTTTGACTTCGCTCCGAAGCTCTTGATTCGAATCTGTGTTCGAAGTCCTGTTCTCGAAGTTCACTTCGAACCAGGCTTCGACACTATTTTACTTCGCTCCGAAGTACACTTCGCTTCTCAACACTTCGAACTAGACTAGTCACCGATACCCTCGGCACTTCGGACAGACTCCGACACCTTCCTCCGAAGCAGACTTCGACGTGCGAAGGGGGCTTCGCCAAGTCCCGAACAGGAGACAACTTTGGACAGTAACTTCTCTTTTCACTTTATACATACTTAGATCATTTCTTTGAGAAGTTTAGGCCTGTTATAACTTGTGTATCTATCTAGTTGCAATACTTTAGTTTTACACTGTATATCATCAGTTGCTTCTAGGTTAGAAACCTTTAGACTTAGGCCTACTGTTTACTTTCTGCTGCATAGTATTTTTGAGGTGCGTTGGGTATTGGGAATAGGCCATAGATTCGAAAGAATTTTTAAGGCGCCCATTCACCCCCCCTCTGGTCGCTACTTTCGGTCCTACATCCATGCAGAAACACCTGTAGTTTATGGTTGTGTTTAGTGTTGTTTATGCCATGCAGAAACAGCAGGCTGTAGTTCATTGTGTCATGCAGAAACAATCATCTTTAGTGGCAATAATCATTAGAAACTGCAGGTTGTTAGCAGTGGTTTATGAGCATTAGAGGGGGGTGTTATAAATAGTCTTTGATGGCTCTTAATCTCTGTAATTGTAATATTTATTCCCTGTTTTGAGTATAAAACTGTTGACTGCTCAAGGGAGTAGAACGACAACAAAAATTTCAGGCTCTCTTTTCTTCCTACACACATCCAGGTTGCTTGTAAGTGTATGTGTGCACTGATTTGCTTTCTAAACAGGAAATAGTGCTTCCAAGGAGAGTAGAGTACTAAGTTTTGAGAGGATTTCAAAAGAGTGTTGTGCGCTGATAGTACCTGATCAATTGCTTACCATGCTAAAATTCTAGCCACTTATGAACCTAGTCTATCTTCATGGGACTATTTTGTTGTAGCCAATCCATACCTAGGATCACATCATAAATCCCTAGAGATAACAACCGAAAATTACTAGTATAATATTGGCCTTTCATTCACCATTGACAGTTGGGAAATTCATGAGTACAATGCAGATAACCACCATTGACAATACCAATTGGTACAAGATTAGTCATGACCATGACTCCCAATAGTTTACTTCCCAATTGGTTGTCAATAAAGGAATGTGTATTGCTTAAATCTACAAGCATGAGCAACTCAGTATTCTGAATTTTACCCTTGACTCGGATTGACTAGATTGATTCAGTCCCCACCAAAGCTAGTTGTGAAATGTCCATAAGAGTGTCATCACCATCATTTGATTGCCGATCAGTTTCAATAAGTGGTTCAGGATAAGGTTGCAAAACACGCAATAGTTCTTCAACCACGTGCAATTGAATAGATGGAGAACATTTGTGGTCTCTTCCCCACCTTTCTCCACAAGTAAAAAACAAACCCTTGGCCCTACGATAAGCTCTCAAGGAAGATAGCTTATCATCCTTGAAAGCAGGTCTAGTAGTTTCATTAACCCTTTTATCATCTGGTAAGACCATAATATTAGTTTTAGGAGGCAATGATAAGGGTAATGGTGCTCCTCTAGATGAGCTTCTCGTAAAACCTCTTTCTTCCTGTTAATGTCCAAAGCCTCTTCATGCAAGAATGCTAGAGCACATGCAGAATCCAAATCCCTTAACATATGCACCATGAAAACAACCCGAATTTCATCCTTTAATCCTTCCACAAATTTAGTCACGAAATAGATTGGACTGGTAGAACTGTCATAGGCCAATAACTGGTGCATTAATGCATCAAACTGCTCTACATAGTTAGCCATTGTTCCCTCTTATTTAACATGGATCCATTATCTGATCGGGGTCTCATGATTATTACGGCTAAATCGTTCACATACATTTTCACACAATGCCTCCCAAGAGATACCAACCAGCTGAGTATGCATTGATTGTAGCCAAAAGATTGCATTCCCTGTAAAACTTAAGGTTGCCAATCTGACCCAGTTCCCTTGATGAATCTCGTATGTCTCGAAATAATTTTCACAATTGCTTCTCCATATTTGCGGGTGGTTGTCGTCAAACTGTGGACAATTCATCACAGGCAAATTTCCCATCCCACCATATCCTCCCAAATTAGAAACATGGTAGATTGGAGTCTCCGACCGAACACCACCAGGGTTTAAGGTTACTTCAGTCCTTGAGCCTTCATTTTTGCCCCTCCTACCAAGCTCCATTCCTACACCCGCTGAAGCCGGACTCTGTTAAGAGCCCATGGTATGAACTCCCTTCTATTCCTCATGGTCTCATAATTCTTTCAATTTTTCCACCTTCAACTGCAATCGGCCCACCACAAGGTTTAATCTGCCCGATAGCGTAACTCATAATCAACCCTTATTGCTTCAGCTTCCTCCATTTTCCTCAACAGCGTATCGATCTTGCCTTCAGTTTCCATGATCCACACCGCCTGCTTTGTGAGATAGCGTGGTTTCTCCAGGATCACGAGTCTGTGATACCATATGTTAACGAACTACTCTTAATCGCTAGTTGCTAGTATGGTTTCTCAGCTCACGGAGCTGTCTCCGCCGCCTAGTTCATATCGATTATACTTGCTATCATGCTTGTTATCCCCTAAAATAGCAAGTATGATCAAAAAAACATTTCCATTGTACTTGGTACTTGATTTGTTATTTTAGGGGACTTGTTATTCTTCTCTCCACACTTGCTACATCTAGTAAACCAACCAAACTTGCTATTTCATTGAGTGTTGAGCTTGTTTAATTGTTTCATTTTCTTTGCATGTATACAAATTGCTAAAATATAGTTACATTCAAATAGAAAGTCATATTTAGCAAGTACATTGGAGTAAATAGTAAAATAACAAGTCAATTTGAATAAGGAGACTTGTCATTGCTATGAATAGCAAGTTAAAAATATCAAGTACAATGAAGATACTCTTACATGATGCAATATATAAAGTTTATGCACTAGCCAAGAGTAGCTCGGCCTAGTTACACAACCCATTCGGATCCACTAATTCTCACATTAGGCCTTCTGTACCTATCCTCCCTCCCAACAACGTTCTTTCCACCAGCAAGCTGTTGTGTACTTGGCGCCAACCCTTGTTCATCATCCAGCAGCAGCTGCGGTTCAATAATATCAAGTCCTTTGAGAATATGTTCTGCTTTATAGGGTATAAATGTATGTCTCTCGTAGGAGGTAATTAAGGACAACTCAACTCAACATAAAACGAATCAACACACATTTAACAGCCGACGAAGCCCTAAACACCCGATCAAATTCTCGTCAATAATCACCTACCACTGATCTATCGACCATGCTACGCTGATCACACACGTGTTATTCTTATCTCCACACTTGCTACATCTAGCAAGTCAACCAAACTTGTTATTCTATCGAATGTTGAGTTTGTTTAATTGTTTTTATTTTCTTTGTATGTATATAAATTGATAAAATATAACTACATTCAAATAGAAAATCATATTTAGCAAGTATATTGGAGTGAATAACAAAATAGCAAGTCAACTTGAATAGGAATGCTTGCTATTACTATTCAACATCCCATATTTATATTGTAATTATTATGTTAATTATATATGATTGCATACAAAATATGACTATTATTAGATCTGACCGGGAGGCCAAACCTATACAAATCTCTTTGCACATCGGATATACACATTGAAGTTGTTACGCAAGAATGCCTAATTGCCTAGTATACATGGAATCTAGTCCATTGACCTATCGTCGATAGATATCGATGTCACATCTATTGTTTGATCTATGATCAGCCACTCAAATTTGATCTCCGAGTATCTTGAGATGAGTTTATTAGTTCAGATTGAGAGTAGGCTAAGCCACCCATGAAGGGGTTAGTCTCGATAAAAAAAGTTGACTTCTTATGTAGGAACCAAATCTCGTATCCAAGTTTGATAGGTAATTATAGCTATCAAAGAGGTTGACGAATATAGGGTTGTGTTGTCAGGCTCGCCCCTTAAGTATATAAAGGGAGCGAGGCATCCTTCAAAAATATCTTATTCACATTGTATTGTTTTGTAAGTTTAGAGACCATATAATACTCTAAAATATTGGACATATGGTTATTATTCTACGAATGACATGAACCAGTATAAATCTTGGATGTTATTTTCTAGAGTCGATTATCAGGTTCGAAGGCATTGCGCTTCCCTTACACATATATTCACCACCTCGGGTGCTCTCTTGGATGGATTGCTCGATGATTCACTTTTTTCATAAAAGGATGATTTTTTAAATGTTGCTATAATATCTACACCTTTATTTCCATATTAAAATAGAGATGGTAGCATGCACAAAACCCATGCGTACAGTAAAAACTCATGCGTCAAGCACTCTTAAACCCACGATGGTGAAACTCACGGCATAATTTCGTGCTTGCGCACTCGTTCCATCGAGTAACCCACATATTCTACCACAATAGTAGATCCGTAATCTAAAAAGGATAATATAAACTATAACCCAACTCACAAAATACAACATAAACCATAATATTTAATTTCACTGTTTATATATAAATAAATATAATATAAATGCATTAATACGAGTGATATATTACTAATTAGGTAAACTGTATCCATGTGGTAGAAAGCTAAAGTTGTCCCTGACCCAACTCTAATCAAATGCTCGACCCACAAACCCATAAACATAAAATTTAAAACCAAACGTGTACTTAATCTTGTATAATAAAAACTATAATCATGTACTTACATGTAAAACTGCAATCACATCAATGTTTCAGCACTTTGAAACATAGAACATTCATCCTTATAAAAAGAAAAAGAAAATAGAAATATTTTTAAAAAGCAACGTCACAGTTCTTTATGTCTACGGTCACACGAGCACCATAGACCGCGAAGCTGTCCTCACGAATTAATCCACAGCCGTGGATTACTCTTACGTGGCTAGATCAGACCCGTCCGATCGCGGCCCAAGCCCTCCGATTTGAACGTTACGCCGCCGCCTCCCCTCCCTCAAATAGCCGTTGCCTCCCTACTAGCCGTTACGCTTCCCCTTCCTTCTCCGACCAAACCCTTCCCAATCTCTCTCTCTCTCTCTCTCTCTCTCTCTCTCTCTCTCTCTCTCTCTCTCTCTCGGCTCTCGCTGCTTGGTCCCCTCCGCCGGCCGCCGCGGCGACACGAACCCCCATGGAGACCGCCGTACTTGTTCCCCAGCAGTTCGCCAGCCTCACGCTAGCGGCGGCTGCAGCGGCGGAGGCCGCGCCGGCCAGGAAGGCGGCGGGCGTGACGTCGATACCCAAGGCTGGCGCCGCCGCGAGGAGGAAGACGCTGTGTGACATCACGAACCTGAGGTGCCCGTCGCCTGCCGAGGAGAAGCACGGGCCGATGCGTGCGGCGGATCCATGCGCGGCCGCTGACGGGGTCTCTCAGCTAGTCAAGGCAAGATCGCAGATCCCTCTCTCTCTCCTTTCTATCTCTAATTCGAAAGGTGGATTGTTCTCTAACGATGAGGTTTTCGTTTCAGGAGAATTCGGATCTTATGCGGCTCCTCGAGGAAAGGGAGTACGTCCCTGAAATCACCCGATTCTTTGCATCAGTTCATCTCTTCCGTTTCTGCGAGAATGAGTGGGCGATTTTGAGGGGATTTAACTCGATTTTTTTTTGCTTGATTTGGTACGTGCAGCAAAATCATAGAGTTGAACGGGACCGAGCTGCAGAAGTTGCGGCTCGCCAACTGGCACCTTGCGCAGGCAAATTCCCAGATGCTGGCAGTAAGTTCTCCCCCAAATTTCCTTCAAGAAACTTCACTGTTCAGTTGTGATTGAAATATTTGCAATCAGTTACTGCATCAGGCATCTTCTTGATGAAAATTGTGTTTGTTCTGCAGGAGCTCAACCATGGAAGAAATAGGGTGAGCTCATGATCTCTTTTAGCATTTGGCTGTTCATGTCACTTTTAGCACGTATCTGATTAGCCATCCTTTTTTTCTTCTTGAAGCTGAAAGCCTTGCAACATGAGCTTGCATGCTCGAGAGCTACTACCAAAGCAAAATCGTTGGAATTGGAGGTAAAAAATTTGATGCTAATGCTCTTGCTGGACTCTAGTTCCATCATGGCAAATAAGAGGATAAAAAATTTGCAGGAGGTCAACAAGGCGATGAAGCGCAGCAGAAACCTGACAGAGAAGGCTGCAGTTGAAACGGTGCAGCAGCAACACGGTTGTGACAGAGCTTCACAGATCAAGGATGGAGGCGTCGTCAATCCAGAGCCCGCGGCAGCAGACGCGTCGTCGCATGCGGCGAGCGCCAAGAAGCTCGCCAATGGCAGTAGGAAGCGGGTGCTGAGATCTCGATGTAATAATCATGGCTCCACTGACCCGTTTTGCATGAATGACCTGCTTGCGGCTGATTTTCATCAGTACACCTCACTGACTGTGGCCGGCCTATGCTTTCCAGCTCTGGGACCAGCCGCATCGGCGAAAATGGCGGCGGCGCCGAAGGAGACGGAGAGCGTGCAGAGAAGGTAAACAAAAATCTCTGAAG
This sequence comes from Zizania palustris, assembly GCA_019279435.1. NCBI lineage: Eukaryota > Viridiplantae > Streptophyta > Magnoliopsida > Poales > Poaceae > Zizania > Zizania palustris. The sequence goes on from JAAALK010000080.1 coordinate 11,546,293, forward strand.
TGCCAAATGATTCGGCAAAAGATAAGCAGCTAGTTTACCAGCTGAACTGAGTGAGATCGCCGCCGGTGTGTTTTGTGCGTGTCTCTGCAGGAAGTCCATGAGAATGCCGGCGGCGCAGCCGCGCGAGGAGCACAGGGAAGACCTGTTCGAGATCGACATTGGCAGCAAGGCCGGGAGTGCCAGTGACAGGAACGAGACGCTGGCTCAGTTCCCACGCCGGTCGTCGCTGGGAAGGCCGATCAGGCGCGCCACGGCGAGGGTCGCCTCCTACAAGGAGATGCCCGTCAACATCAAGCTCAGGAGGTCGTAGAACTGATGTGCATCTTCTTTGCTGCGTGCAGCATATTTTCTGTACTTTAGGGGTGTATTCTGACACGTTATTATTATTGCTGTACCAAAAAATGCCCATTTTGGCGATGCAATTGTGACTGGGATTCAAGTTATTCATTCAGACATCCTCAATCTTCAAGTGATTTTGGCAACTTGGAGAACTGACGAGAAATTAAGATCACTATAAATCGAATTGCGCCACCAGATTCAGGACAACCCATCGTTCTGGACTTTATAGTTGGCAGCGGCAAAGTGTTCTTTCACCAAAGCAAGAGCTTTCCCCCTGTGAGATATTTGATTCTTCACCGACTTGGGAATCTCAGCGTAGCTGTAGTACACGTGTGTCAGTATATTAATCAAGACAAAAGGTACAAAAACTATCATGAATGAAACTCACGTTTGTTCAAAGCCGTCTGGTTGGAATACAGGATCCCATCCAAAATCAGTAGGACCTCTAGCGGGCACAATCTTTCCCTGAACAATTAGAATTACACACAGTTCAACCATATTTTGTATTTTTGTACCACAAGTCTAAACTCTAAAAGAAAGGCACTACATTATGTACAAGTATTACTCCAGTGCAGCAGAGGAGGGAGTATATTTTAGCATACATGTCCATACCAAAACAAATATACCAGAGTTCATCCAAAGTGCAATAAGGGAAATAGGGAATCATGGTGTCTGAAGCTATGTGCTATTTATATTTTAACATTGCAAGTCCAAAGATATACTGACAAAGGTAACAAAAGGAATCTAGTTTCACTGGTGATGCTAATAGTCTGCAGAGTAAAAAAAGTGATATCAAACCAACATAGTTAATATACTGATAGCTCTAAATATACCAGTGTGTCAGTTTTGGCCTTTTACCCATGTTATAGAGGGATATAGAAATAACCTACTGCAAGTATGGGTACACTCGACAAAAGGAGTGTATCCCAGTTTTTTAGACAGAAGCAGCATGGATACTAACAAACGCAGCTTCTCGTCTATAAAACTTCAAAAAACAATACAGTAAGCAGAAAATGATGTCTTACTGCTGTTTTCCCAACGAATGTGATTGGTTCTTCTCCTGGTCCAAGAGCAAGAGAAAAGATGCACGTGGCAAAAGCTGATTTATCTTCATAAGCTAGTAACAAATTGTTCAAACCTACCGTGGCAAAAAAAAGTATAAATGAGTTTACTAAGTAATTCTCAGTGAAAAAGGTATCATATCATAAAAAGCAAACTAGCACAGGAAAATAAGGATTGTTTAGATCAATAACCTTCATGTCCAATTTTCTCAAGGAACCATTTTCTGTCCATTCATGTGTTACAAGGCATTCCAAATAAAGAACAAAGAGGTTAGTGATGATATTGAAGATCAAGATATAATTATAAATCTGGCAAACTATCTCTTGATGAGTCATTGAAATGAAGGATGCTTTTTATGTCTCAGTCATAAGAAAACATGTTGCAACTTACACCTGGACAGGAAAAGCACTTACATGTAGGGCCCTGCAGCAGAAGGCTAAATTATGTCAAATTCTGCATTCTGCTTTTATTTAACAAGTGAAGATGAAGAGGAGTGTAAATCAATCACCGGGTAAGCCTTTGAGTGCATTGAAGCATAGGCAGGTATCCTCAACAAGTACAGGGCCATTCACCTAATATGAAGAATACAGTGCAGATTTGACCAGTGCCCTTGATTTCAACCGGATTTTTGCAAAACAACATTACCATTTAAAAACAAGAATTACCTGAGATGCCGCCATTCGTGCTTTCTCTTTAGATATGTCCTCTGGCTCACCTTGCAGTTCAGGGACTGCAAGATTTAGCATATTTATAAACACAGATTCAAAATTTACTAGCAAAAAGCACATGTGTTGCAACGGATTTTCTTAGAGACAAAAACAGAAACTAGGAGCTTATGGCATAGTAAGTTAAAAACAGTGCACTATTCAAAACATGCACACCATTGGGGTCTACTGTAGATGAAAGTTAAAAATACTGGTTACCCTAAAAACAGGTAACCAGCCAATTAACAGTGATTACCGAAGAATGTTTAAATTGAAAAACCAATTACCAATGTTAATTCGTTCAGTTACTACCAGCTTTTAATTCAAATAAAATACTTTTTATATTATCTGTTACTGGTAATTACATGAAAGAAAATTTTGGCCCGACGAATGTGTATTTTTTTTCTAGATCCAGCATGATTAATACATCTGTACATCACAAATGGATAAAATTACAACCATCCGTAAAAACATGTGTCATAAAACAATAGGATATAGAAATAATCCATTATGAACAGTCAAAACTGAAAACACCAATTTCTCAACCCCTAATTAATAATTGTAATTTCTCAACCTTCCTCATGTAAAAGGATAAGAACTGTTTGAGCCCTTTTTCAGTTGGATCATATCATATTTTTCTTATTTACCAAAGTTCAGGGCGATAGCCGATGGGCCTTGAAAAACCAAAAAGAAAAAAGAATGTCTATCTCATGTCTCTTCCCCTTCCCCTGTTCTCAGTATCTTCGCACGCTCTCCCTCTCTCTTGGCACGCTGTAGGCCAGGTAGCCAGGGAACCTCCAACGGTGAGCTCACATAGGTAATTGGTGGTCCTCAGGTGGTGGACAGTGGGGATCTGGACAGTGGGCGCATGTGGCTCCAAGGTCAGGAGTTGGCAGTATTCAACAGATCCAGCGCCTGCAGCCCATGAGCTTCTCTCAATTCCTATGAATTTGTGGTGTGTCGCTGACTCGCTGTTGCGGATGCAATTGTCTTCATCTATGCTGTCTCTGTGCTTGGAGTTTGTAAACAATGTTGCTATTGTGCACAGCAGCCCTTGTAAGAACAAGCTGGGGAGACAATTCTTGGGTGCCTGACTAATGAGCCCCTTTGTCAGGTTAGTGGTTGTGGCACACTCACGTCCACCACCACTATCTTGTTTTAAGATAGTAAAGATATACAGTAATAAAAAATACTAGGAATGGACTGTTATTAACAGCATCATTCTTCAATTACACTAATTTAATATTTAGGCGAAAGAGCTTAATTAATTTCCGATTAGAACCAAACATCCCATCCATAAGGTTATAGGATAAATCAGGGTTCCATGAACACAACTACGCAAACATGTTTTGATCTAGATCCATAATCCATAATTGAAAATATCCTTATTCTAGAATCTAGATTATTTGGAACCGATCTGGAGGCATAATCCTTTCCAGCTCAATGCTGCTGTGATGGTTGGTTTGTGTAAAAAAGTAGTGGAGGAATATTTTTGTGTTTATTGGTTTGAAAAGGGACCCAGGGATTACATTTATAGAGAGGCATTTATGCCATAACAGAATGTAACAGAATATATGTCCAGCTGTAGGTTCTAACAGAAATCTAACAGCTGGACATGTTCTACATTCATCTAGAAGAGTCCAGTCCTATCTAGAAGATAGCTGTCTAACACGCCCCCGCAGTCGAAACGGGGTGAGACCAAGCGTTGAGACTGGACCAGAACTCGTTGAAGATGGATGTAGGTAGCCCTTTGGTGAAGATGTCAGCAAACTGAGATGTAGTGGGAACATGAAGCACACGGACATCTCCAAGAGCAACACGCTCCCGAACAAAGTGGAGATCTATCTCGACATGTTTGGTGCGCTGATGCTGAACAGGGTTGGAGGACATGTAGATGGCACTGGCGTTGTCACAATACAACAAGGTGGTTTTGGACAACGGGGTGTGCAGCTCAGACAAAAGTTGTCAGAGCCAAGTTTTGACTTCAGCGACAGCATTTGCAACAGCCCGGTACTCAGCCTCAACACTGGAATGGGAGACGGTGAGCTGTCGCTTGGAAGACCATGAGACCAAGTTGTCACCCAGGAAAACAACATATCCAGAAGTCGACCGGCGAGTATCCGGGCATCCAGCCCAATCAGCATCAGAATAAACCACCAAATCGGATTGAGAGCATGGCCGCAGAAATAAGCTCATATCCAGTGTGCCACGGACATAGCGCAAAATGCGCTTTAGTGCAGTGAGATGAGGATCTCTAGGATCATGCATACAAAGACAGACTTGTTGCACTGCATAGGAAATGTCCGGCCTGGTGAAGGTGAGATACTGAAGAGCCCCGACAATACTGCGAAATTCAGTAGGATCAGGGACAGGAGCACCATCAAATGAGAACTTCGGACTGAGATCAACAGGTGTCGAACAAGGCTTGCAGTCCGACATACCATCTCGCTTGAGAATATCAAGCATACATTGCTTCTGAGACAAAAAGAGACCGCCCTCTTTGTGTTGAACAAGCATCCACAGAAAATTGTGAAGAATCCTAAGATCCTTCAGAGGGAATTCCTGCTGAAGAGCACAAATAGTGCAGCGAAGTAAGGCAGGTGAGGAGGTTGTCAACACAATATCATCAACATAGAGAAGCAGATAGACCGTATCTGCGCCATGGTGATAAATGAACAAAGAGGTATTTGTTTTGGCTGTAACAAAACCAAGTTGCTAAAGATGAGAGGCAAACCGATTGTGCCAAGCTCGAGGTGCCTGCTTAAGACCATAAAGATATCTATTGAGCCGACACACGTAATCAGGATGAGAAGAGTCTTCAAATCCTGAAGGCTTAACACAATAAACGGTCTCAGATAATGTTCCATGAAGAAAGGCATTATCAACATCCAGCTGATGAATGGGCTATGAGCGTGAAAGTGTTAGAGATAGAACAGTCCTGACAGTCGCTGGCTTGACAACAGGATTGAATGTCTCAGAGAAGTCCACTCCAGGTCGCTGGGAAAAACCGCGAAGAAGCCAGCGAGCTTTATACCTCTCAAAAGACCCATCAGCCTTGAATTTATGCTTGAAGACCCATTTGCCTGTGACCACATTGGAGTGGGATGGTCGAGGAAGAAGATCCCAAGTGTGATTGGCGAGCAAGGTTGAATACTCGGCCTACATAGCAGCATGCCAGTTTGGGTCTGTAAGGGCAGCTCAATAAGTCCGCAGAACTGGAGAGAGTGGTGATGTGGTGAGCAAGACTGGCTGACGAAATCCTTCCTTCCCTCTAGTGATCATAGCATGTTGATTAACCACAGGAGGAATGGAGACAGCACCAACAGGAATACCATGAACCACTGTAGGAACAGACTCTCCAAGAGGTCAGACTACCACTGAGATGGGTCGCCGAGTGTAAACAGCTCCAAAGCGGCGGTCAACAAGAAAGGGCCCAGAAGCTGCTGGTGGGGAAGCAGAAGGCAGAACACGTGATGATGTGGCCGATCCATCAAGAGCCGCACGTGGCAGTGCGGTTGGAGTAGGTGATCCGTCAAGAGTCGTATGTGGCAGTGTAGTCGGCTGAATGAGATCGGATGGCACGGCCTGAGGTCCTGCAAAAAAATGTGATGATGCAAACGGAACCATCACAAGGTCAGGTGCAGTATCCATAAAATCAAAATCTACCGAAGTGGGAGGAGATGAATCCTTTGAGAAAGGAAACGAGGACTCATCAAATACCATGTGGCGAGAGATGATGATTTGATTGGAAGGATGAGCAAGACAAAGGTATCCCTTATGATGAGAAAGGAGTAGCCAAGGAAAACACACAAAGTAGAACGAGGAGCTAGTTTGTGTGTAGCGGTGGCAGAAAGATTTGGATAACACTTGCAACCAAACACACGGAGATGTGTATAGGAAGGTAGTGTCCCAAATAAAGAAAAATGAGGAGTGGAAAAAATCAGAGTTTTGGTAGGAAGAATGTTGAGAAGATAGGTAGCAGTACAAAGAGCGGCGGCCCAGAAGGTGGGAGGTATACTAGCCTGAAACAACAGTGAGCGAACGACATTATTAATAGTGCGAATAATGCGTTCAGCTTTACCGTTCTGAGGCAAAGTATAGGGGCATGACATACGAAGATGTACGCCATGTGACAGTATAGTGGAGTTATCAAACTCACGACCATTGTCACACTGTATCCCCTAGACAGTGACTCCGAATTGGGTGCGTACATGGGCAAAGAAATGAGAAAGAGTGGAGAAAGTTTCCGACTTCTAGCGAAGTGAAAATGTCCAAAGATAGTGTGAGCAATCATCAAGAATAACCAAGTAATACTTGTGACCTGAAACACTGACAACTGGAGAAGTCCAAAGATCACAATGTATTAATTGGAAATTATGACTTGCTTAGATGAAAAGGAATAAAAGGGTAATCGAGTGTGACGACTTAGTTAACAAACATGACAAATAGTACTCAAAGCTCTATGACAAGGAAGACCAACAAAGTGAGACAACTTGGAAAGAGCTTCAGAGTCGGGATGACCAAGACGCTGGTGCCAAATGGAGGAGGAAGTAGCTGCATGGAAGGTGGAGGCGGAGAGCTGCAACGGGTAAAGAGGTCCGGAGCTGTCACACCTGACGACCTCTCTCCGAGATGGAAGAGCCTTCACCGAGCAGCCAAAGGGGTCAAATTCCACAGAACAATTATTGTCGGAAGTAAACTGGCGTACTAAAATAAGGTTCAGGGAAACCAGAACATTATTAAGACAAAGGTTACGAGGTAAATGAGTATCACCAGTAGAAGTAACGGGCAATAAATGACCGTTGTCGACAACAATATGAGAAGGAAAAGGAGAGGAGGATGTGGAATGAAGAATACCAGCGTCAGATGTCATGTTGTGTGTTGCACCCGTATCAAAATACCACTCGGATTGAGAAGGTTGCTGGAGAGACATGGTCTGAAATTGGGCTACAAGTGTATTCTGGTCCCAACCAGAAAGCCCAAGAACATTCCACATCGGCCCAGCAACAGGAGCATGCCAAGTTGGCCCAGGAGCAGGAGTGGGTGGTGGACACCACTGCCCGGCCCAGCAAGAAAGGCATGAGGCTGTGAAGAACCAAGAGCTGGTGGATCGCGTGGGCCGGGCCACGTCTGAATGGACCCGGTCCAAGGATTGTGCATGCTGGGCTAAGGTCCTGCGCGCTGTCCACCAGAGAAAACACACGAGTGCTGGCCGCCACCTCCAAAGCTAGGGTTCTGGCTTCCGCCGAAACCCTGGGTTCAGCCGCCGCCACCTCCATCGTTACCGCTGCATTTCCCACGCTTGCCAAATCCCGTGGGTGCTGGTTGCTGGGGTTTCGAAGGGGGTGGTGTCGGGACGGGTGCAGAGGCGAAGCCGCCGGGTGCAGAAGCTGCGGCGAGGGCGATGGCTGGAGTGGGATGAGTCTTCGCCATGGTCAGCTCTTCAAGCTGCAAGTCATCCCGAACCTGAAGGAAAGAAGGGAGGGGACAGCTACGGCGGAGATGAAGCCCGAGTGCAGTGAAACGCTCGTTGAGGCCGCGGATGATGTTGAGGACGAGTGTGCGGTCGGAGATGGGCTCTCCCAAGTCGCGGAGGTCCTCTGCCATCCTCTTGAAACGCCGGTAGTACTCAGAGACCGAGAGGTCCCCCTGAGAGAAGGAGCAGAACTCCTGGTCGGCGAAGAGAGCGCGGGTGGTACGGTTGCCAAGGAACTGTGACTCAATGGCAAGCCAAGTAGCTCGAGCCGTAGCACCGCGGTCGGAGATGGCGTCGGCGAGATCATCAGAGATGACACCGAATTAAGGATTTACCTTCCACATCTCAATGATATGAGGGGTCCACTTAGGTCAATGACATGTGGGCCAAGAGGATAAATCCTCAATTTTCATCTAAATGGAGAGTATACGATCAATTTTTCCTTCAACACCAGCATACTTATGGCGGTATTGCCGATTAATGGTATGGTTTAACTCCCACTGATTATCAGTCCCAATTCACAATCTCCAGTTTCATCTATGCTACAAACCTTCCATTGTGTCATTGTGTGCTCTAATCAAATAACCGATAAACGTAGGAACCAAATCTCTCAAGTTTAAGGACACCATGAACTATGGACGACGAGCTCAGTGTTATCCTAGGGTTCCAGGCTTCCAGGAGAACACCACCGCATCACGCGGTGGCGGCGACCCACCAGACCAAATCATGGTCATCCATGGCGCATCTTACACTAGACCCGCCCCCTGCTAGAATCTCCGTGAAGCCATGCAGATGCATACGAGAGAGCTGAAAAAAATAGAGACGGAGGAGAAGGCCTCACGGTCGAGCTTAAGGGACTGGAAGGGGATGGAGGAGCCGAGGATGGCGCGTACTTCCTCCAGCTTCTTGGCGTTTCCCGTCACGAAGGTCACCGCCTTCGGCAGTACTCGCGCCGCCGCCGCGCCTGACATGATGCCGTGCTCTACGGACGCATGCGCTTCCGCCGGGAGCAGCCGTGGTGTGAGCGCTGCGGCGGCCAGGGTTTCGTAGGGCGCGACGGCTCGGTTGGTGGCCGAGTCAGAGAAGGGTGGCTCGAGTTTGGCTTGGAAAACAATTCGAGCCAAACTCCCGAGCTGCTCGCCACCCTGCGAGCTGCTTATCCAAATTTGAAATATATTTATTTGGATGCCCATCTAAAAAGATTCTCTCTGTATATTTTAGGTCCTGTTTGGCACTGCTGCTCCTTGTTTTCTAGCTTCGCTCTGAAGAGTTATAGCTAAACAGGTTTTGCTCCACGTTTTTAGATCCGAAAAAATTAAGATCTGAGATGCTGCTCCACATTTTTCAGGGAGCACCTAAAGGGGTACTCTGCGAAATTAATTTTTAAGAGAAGTCGTGGAGTTCCCAAATATTTACCCACCTGTCATTATAAAATGTACCCCTTCGTTTCTTTTTCTAATTGATCTGTTCGCGGAACTCATCTCATTTGCCATGGAGAGGCCGGCGGCGGGTGCAGCGCCAAGGGGAGCGGGGCGGGGAGCAGTTCTGGCGGGGAGCGACGGCGCCCTGGCGGGAAGCGGAGGGGCTCCTGGGAGCGCCCTGGCGGGGAGCGGCGGCGCCCTAGCAGGGAGCGGATTGACGGGGAGCGGCTTGGCGGTCCCAAGAGCGTCGCGACGGGGATCGGCGGGGCTCCCGTCCTGGATGGGAGCGGCGTGGATCCTGTCCTGGCGGGGAGTGGTGCATAAGACCTAAGGACCCTAATTTTCCATCTGCTCATCAGAGGATAAGTGTAGCGCCCCGATTTATCAAAATCGAGACATTATTGAATTTCCATAGAAAAACAATAATAACAAGAGGTTCATCATGCGACATCGTACATACGACAATATTCATGGTGCGCAGACCATATTTATTACACCAGAGTTTTGATAAAAACAGTAATAAAGATAATTAAAAATCTACATGACGAACGTCTTTTTCAGGATCTTTCTTCTTGACTGGGTCGCTACTCCAGACCGTCTTCATAGTAGACATCTTCTGTGGGGTCCAACGGGTATGAGTACAAAGAGTACTCAACAACTCACCGCAAATGCAAGTAATAATGCAATATAATAAACAAGGAAGGGTAATGGCTAACAGTGCGGAAAAGTACATTTTTAGTTATTGCATTTAGTGTAATCAAATTTTATCATGCGGAAATATAAACATGAACATCAATAACATCATCTAACTCGAGGAGTACGTTTTACCTCCTCGCACAACAGTCCTTACATGTCAACCAACATGCACATCCATATTCAAGTAATCTAACTGTGGGATGTCACGCAACCCGCCCTTGACCGTGGGCTCGGCTTTTCGAAAAGATTAATGACTCTGATCAGAGATGTACTACTGGTCTACTGTACCCACAAGGCACGCACTCATCCCAAACGAGATGACCCATACCACGGGAACTCGTGCCAAAACCTCGGCATGAAATGCTCCAAGCGATAACCACCCGCTCTAGGTTTCGCCGGCGCGCCGGGCCGCATCCCGGCTAACGTCGCACCCCCTTTTGCGCCACATTGGTACAAGTCACCCGCAGGTGCTACTTGACCCATCTCCAAATGGTGGCCTCGATTTGGAACACTCCATACCTTAGTTAGGACTTACCCACTAGACTTGTGGTTAGTACGGAAGTGTATTGCAACGGATCCCTCAGACCGGTCCTTATAGTGCCCCGGGTGCTACCGACCAATGCCCTAGCTTGCACCCGGAACCCACCATGCATACACTCACAACCATAACTCATCACCAACAGAATTCAAAGGATAAGAAGTAACGGGGATCATATATTAGAACCATCTTGCTACGACTCATTTTTATCCTATAGCGATCGTGTCAATACATTGGACACTAGCTAATATCATTAACCATATGGTGACAAGGAGGTTAGGCGAGATAGCATGGCTTGGGTTGCACATCAAGGTCGGGGGATCCTAAATAAATATATTGTAAGGGTTTCATTTGACTAATGCATGTATAGCCTATGTGTTTTAGCGATAGTTTAATAAAACATGGGTTCAATATGCTCAAAAGATTGGTTTGGTGACTTGCCTTGATCAGCGAAGGGAGAGGGAGGAACTTCCGGGAAGTATTCCGCCTCCTCGGTGACGTCGTAGTCTTTTCAATATAATAAAGTAAAATAAAAAGAACACAACATTCAATCAAACAATATAACATTACATGATAAGCACATAAGTTAAAGTTGGTTTGATTAAGTGTTGGACCGGAAACGGCGACCAGAGGGGGGGTGAATGGGAGCTTTTAAAATTTCAGGCTAAAAACTTAGCCTTCGGTTCTGTCCTGTCTTCTGCGGAACAGACTTCGAACACTGCCTTCGAAGGTCTGGTTCGGAGGTACTTCGACAGCTCCGAACACAGGCTTCGCAGGAGCAAAAGTTCGAAGTCAAGAAGACTTCGCTCCACGAACAACCCTCGAAAATCTACTCTGCTAAGTCAGTGCAGGCTCCGCACACGAGGTGCTTCGAGCAGGCTTCGCACTTCACCCTTCGCAAGAGTGGACAACCCTCTGAGGACTTCGACCAAGTACTTGCCGACAGCAACTGGTGCTGGGCTTCGTACGCGAAGGTCTATACGCACACAAAACGGACTATGCTAAAGGCTTCGACACAAGAAGCACTACGGGAAACGATCAGGGCTTCGCTAGTAAGCAGCGAGGTCTTGCCTCGTGTTACACAGAGCGACAGCACACTGAAAAACACACTTCGCGAGAAAAACACCCTTCGCCAAGACAGGCTTCGGTGAACTAAAAGCTAGCGAGGTATGCAACGCGAGTTCAAGCAAAAGCACACAGAAGCAGGGCTTCGCCGCTTGAACAAGGAACACAAAAATATATTGAACTCTGGATGAAAAACCAGCGAGGTCTGTGTACAGGAGCTCAACAGTAAATGCTCAAAGTGTTAAATGTTACCTACCGAGCCCCCATATTTATAGCCCACGGCTTCATCCTAAGGAAATGACTACATTACCCCTAGGGTTTACATCCATTTTGTCTCTACAGAACTAAGGGGTACAAAAGGTAGTCCACCTTTATTTTGGAGGCTTCTCTGTCAGCTGCAGAGGGGACAGTGTCAGCCTTTTTCAGAACAGACAGTGTCAGCCTTTACAGTGTTGACTTCTGGAACCTCCCTTCGCACGCGAGGGGTGCGGAAGCTTCGGCGAGAAGCCTGCAGCCTGTTGGCCTTCGCTCCGCCGAAGAAGTCCTTCGATACAGTGACGGTTTTGAGCCGAAGCCGTCAAAGCCCTTGGGCCTTCGCACCACCACCTCCGGAGTGGATCACCACGGCTTCGCAGCTACTCCCAGCTCGAACACCGTCCGTCCGTGTACCGAAGCCATGCATGGCCGAAGTACCACAAGCCATCCTCACTCCGAAGCCCCACCTTCGGAGTACCACCCTTCGAAGTCCCTCCTTCGTCCAAGGCCTCCGCATGAAGCATTCCATGAGCACTCCGTCGCAGTGCCTCTACCCGAGCACACTCCACGACGAGCCTCACCCGGACCATGCCTTCGATGCGCCTCGACTTCTGAGACCTTCGTCGGGTACCTTCGAGTGTCTCCCTCCGGAGCACACTTCGAACTCCTTGCCTCCGCAGAGGACTTGATCCACCAACTCCGAAGTCACTCCATTCGGAGTACCTTCGAAGTGCCTCACCTCCGAGGACTTTGTCTCGGAGTACCTTCAGCCGGAGCCACGCTCCGCACTCTCTGCCTTCACCTGGCACGCCTCGACCCGAGGACCGACCCAGACCACCTTCGCAGCCACCGTGACGGAGCTCCCCGCTCCCCTGGCATCAAGCCACCCGCTTGACCCAGGTTCACCTGGCTCGAACCCTGTCCGTCGCCTCCGAAGTCCCTGCGCACCACAGACAAGCAAACAAGTGTATCCAGTACTCCGGAGACCTCTCCGGGTTAGCAACCTCCGGCACACACTCCGGTGTACCGCCCAAAGTACCGAAGCCCTCGGTACGAACCCAGTCATCGCGTACTGTCGGACCCCTCCGACAGGCACACTCCGCTGCACAGCTGCAGCAAGCAAACACCGAACACACTCCGGTGACACACCTCCGAACACCCTTCGGAGGTACCACCTCCGAAGCCCCTCCGGAGGTACCCTTCGAACATAGGGTAAAAGTCTGTCAATCACTCATCACAAAACACCGAAACCAACCCTTGGTTTCTCAATCTCCCCCTTGATGAGTGCATTGACAACCAAATTGAAGTTCAAGAAAATATAAAAACTTTCAGCACACAAGTGACCATAAAAACTCAGAAAAGAGCCAAAGCATGTCACTTGATACAAGAATTTTTCTCCCCCTTTGTAAAAGAGTAAAAGCCCTTTTTGGCAAATCTCCCCTTGATAAGAACTCCCCTTGAGTTAAGCAAATTTTTCTCCCCCTTTATGTCAAAAATCTCTCCCCCCTTCAAAATTATGCCTTCTTGCGGCAGAGAACATAGCAAACCTCTCCCCCTTTGGCAATGCAAGCATCAAGGAGCAATCAAAAGATGCAAAGCGTCGGAATGAATAGAATTGCAAAGACATATAATGCAAAAATATGCCAACATTAACACTAATGATCATGTGCTCAGCTCAATTTAACAATATGTGAAACAAGATGATGGCATGTGATTTTGTCATTTTAAGATAAAAGCATCACCACTTAGTCAAAGCAGCTAGACATGTGAAGGCAAGGACTGCGCAAAGCTAACAATTTCTACATGAGACAGGCAAGTCTTGTTCAAAAGAAGCTGAGAAAGCAACTTTGATGATCAAATAAATTTGTTGTTCTTTTTCGTAATGCCAGGGGTTATTTGTTTGTCCACCTTATACTGACCAATCAGGCCAAGCCTAGGCAAGAAAGCCATCTGAAGCTTAAGGCGGTGATTTTGGCATACACTAAACTATCCCAGTTCAGACCAAGGTGCAATGGTAAGCAGTCTAGAATAGAGTAGTGCGACAAACAAACCCTCCTGGATCTTTTCATTTAAACCAGACAAATCATGGATTTTTTATTTTGATTCAGATAAATGAAATATTTTGATGAATATCCATGAATAAAGAACACATTTTTGCAAATTTTAGCATCCAAGGAACAGTATCTTGCTGTCAAGTAGATAAAAGATAGCTAAAAGCAGTCCAGCCTAAACAAGCTAGATACAAGGTTATGCGGTGAGCAAGTTTCGATTTTTAGAAAATAAAACATCATGCACAATCAATGTTCCAGACATATTTCACAGAGCTGAGCTGTCATGATTTCTTTGAATTAAAAGCAGGCATATAATAGCAAAAGATGTAAGTGCAATTCCACACATAATGAGCATATGCAAGACAATTAAAATCAGCTCTCCCTCACAAAATGTCGTAGGGATGACAAATACCAAGATCCCCACGCAAGTAAGCAAATCGAGAGGCATCGAGGGGTTTTGTAAAAATATCGGCAAGCTGGTGTTGGGTATCAACATATTGAAGTTCAATATCACCCTTCTCATTGTGATCTCTGAGAAAATGATACCGTACATCAATGTGTTTGGTTCTGGAGTGCTGAACCGGGTTGTTTGCAATACAAATAGCACTAGTGTTATCACAGAAAAGTGGAACACTCTTATAATCTAACCCGAAATCCCGCAAAGTGGAAACCATCCACAAAATCTGAGAGCAACAGCTAGCTGCAGCAACATATTCGGCCTCAGCCGTCGATTGAGCAACACTAGACTGTTTGCGGGAAGACCAGCAAACCAGAGACGTACCCAAAAAATGACAAGTACCAGAGGTACTCTTCCTATCAATTCTACACCCAGCAAAATCCGCATCTGAATAACCTCTAAGACATAAAGATGAAGACGATGAATACCATATGCCAAATTCAAGGGTGTGCTTGAGATACCTTAGAATGCGCTTAACCGCTTGGCGGTGCGAAGCTCGTGGTGAAGCCTGAAAACGAGCGCACAGACACACAGCGAAGTGTATGTCCGGCCTCGTGGCAGTCAAGTAGAGGAGGGAGCCGATCATGCTCCGGAACTCCTTCTGATCTACGGCTTCTCCATCTTCGTCAGGGTCCAATGCTACAGATGTAGCCATTGGAGTGGCGAGAGGCTTCGCATCGGACATGTCGAACTTCTTGAGCAGGTCCTTGGTGTACTTTGTCTGGTGGACAAAAGTACCTTGTTTGCTTTGTTTGATTTGCAAACCAAGGAAAAAGGTGAGTTCACCCATCATCGACATTTCAAACTCTCTGCTCATGGTATCTGCAAACTCGGCAACCAAAGCATGAGAAGAGCCACCAAAGATGATATCATCCACATAAATCTGAACTAGGAGGAAATCTTTGCCATGCTTGAGAGTAAACAAAGTTTTATCAACAGAGCCCATCAAATACCCTCGCTCAAGCAGAAAAGACTTAAGCCTATCATACCAAGCCCGAGGGGCCTGCTTGAGTCCATAAAGAGCCTTATGAAGTTTAAGGACTTTATGTGGGTACTTGGGGTTTTCAAAACCAGGGGGTTGTTTTACATAAACATCTTCACCTATGAAGCCATTAAGAAAAGCACTTTTGACATCCATTTGATAGAGTTTGAATCCCCGGGATGTCGCAAAGGCGAGCAAAATCCTAATGGCCTCAAGGCGAGCAACAGGTGCAAAAGTTTCAGTAAAATCAATCCCTTCTAGTTGAGAAAAGCCCTGAGCTACAAGTCTAGCCTTATTTCTAACAATTGTTCCATCCTCCCCTTGTTTATTTTTGAAAATCCATTTTGTTCCAATGAAATGAACATTTGGTGGAGGATCAACTAAAGTCCAGACTTGGTTTCTCTCAAAATTTTCAAGTTCCTCATGCATGGCATTGATCCAACTAGAATCAGAAAGTGCATGACTAACATCTAGAGGCTCGAAAGAAGCAACAAAAGCAGCATTAGTGAAATGGGCATGAGAACGAGTTACCCTTTGATCAAGCTCATCAATGATCTGCTCGGGAGGGTGCATCCTTTGGACATGATGTGGAGCTTCGCGGCGGGATGCAGTCTCCCCCTCAACTTGTGCGTTGGAGTGGTCCAAGATGACCGATGTTGAGGTAGTCGCTTCGGGACCTCGTGCCGAAGTAGTTGAAGCGGGGTCAGCTTCGGGGGTTGATGTCGAGGGTAGTAGGGGATCATCCTCGAATTCTCCGGGATCTTCGTCTTCGAATAAGGTCTGTTCCATGTCGTGTTCATTTGCCTGTTCAAAAGCAGAACTAACAGAGGGGGTTGATTCATCAAAAGTCACATCACATGACTCGATGACAGTGTTAGTTTCCAAGTTATAAACACGGTAAGAATGACCATGAGTAGTATAACCCAAAAAGATCCCGTCAGAAGATCGCGACTCAAATTTATCCAAGTTACCACGTTTTAGGATAAAGCAGCGACAGCCAAAAACTCGAAGATGAGTAACCTTGGGCTGTCTCCCAAAACGCAGCTCATAAGATGTCAAGTTTAAAATTGAGCGCAAAAAAATTCGGTTTGAGATGTAGCAAGCAGTGTTCATGGCCTCAGCCCAGAATTTTCTAGGAGTCCTATGCTCATCAAGCATCGTCCTAGCCATCTCAACCAAAGTGCGGTTTTTCCTCTCAACAACACCGTTCTGTTGAGGAACCCGCGGAGCAGAGAATTGATGTTCTATGCCATGCTCCATGCAAAAGTCAACAAAGAGACTATTTTTGAACTCGGTGCCATTATCGCTTCGAATGAATTTTAATGCACCTGGGAGTTCAGTGAAAAGTCTCAAAGCCAAGCTCCGAAAGTGTGAAAACACTTCATCCTTGCTGGCAAGAAAGAAGACCCAAGAGTAGCGAGAGAAATCGTCGACAATAACAAGTACATACCACTTGCCGCCTAAAGAACTAACCCGAGAGGGACCTACAGTGTCCATATGGAGAAGTTCTCCGGGCTGTTCAGTCATCACAGTGGTGACTGGCGAATGTGAAGCGGCAATCATTTTTCCATGTCGACAAGGAGCGCAAACTAAATTCTTCTCAAACTTGAGCTTGGGCAATCCTCGGATCAGACCTAGGGCGCTCAAACGAGCGAGCAACTCAAAGCTCATATGCCCTAGTCTCCTATGCCACTTCCAAAGCTCAGAAGTCGAATGTGCAACAATACAATGAGAAGAACCAGACGACTCTGAAAAATCAGCTCCAAAAACTCTCCCAACCCTAAAGATCTTACACACCACAACGCCATCTGAATTGAGCACTTGCGAAGTATCGCGATGAAATCGCACTTCGAAGCCCTCATCAAGCAACTGAGATACAGACAGCAAATTGTATCCCAGGTTCTCAACCAAAGCAACATCTTTGAGAGTGAAGTTCGAATTAATTCTTACCACACCTTTACCTTTCACTCTACTCCTTCGATTGTTTCCGAAGGTGATATGTTCCCTTTGCTTGGTTGTTGTGAGGCTGGAGAACCAATTTACATCTCCGGTCATGTGGCGCGAACAACCGGAGTCCATGATCCACGTGCCCTCCAAGCCTCGACCTGTCGCCTACACATGATAAGAACGCCTCGATCGCTCAGTGCTGGGGTGAGTAAAATAATGACGAGGCATCCAACACTGAGTGACACGAGTAGTAGGCACAGTAAAAACAGACGGTCTACGCACATAATAATCAGAATGATGCAAAGTGCGAGGTCTACCTACATGCAAAGAACGCAAAGCATGTCGAGGTCTCCTACTCTGACGAGGTACAAAGCTACTCGCCCGAGGTCTACCACCATATGGAACATGGTGAACACCTCGAGGAGCAAAACCTCTCCGAGAAGCATGAGGAGCCTCGAAAACCGGACGAGAGTAATACTCAGACTCATGCATACCTAAAGATGGGTAATGCATGTCCTGATAGCTCATCGCCTGTGCACGTCGCTCATCCTTGATGCGACGGAAACAGAAACCGATCAAATGACCCGCCCGCTGACAATAAGAACAATGAAACACTCTCCTGGGGGCACTCTCATGGGTCACAGGAGCAACTCTCACAGGCTCCTTGGGTTTCTGCTGTGTGGTTTTCTTGGGAGGATTTTTCTTGGTAGGAGGAGTGGTTTTCTTTGGTGGATGGGTAGGCTTTTTGGCTGATGGGGTGTCTAACAGAGCTCTCTCTTTCTCTAGGGTGGTAGGAGAGGTAAAAACAGTTTTGGCCTTACTGTCTGAAGCTATCCTCTCAAAACCCAAACCTAGAGCTACCCCTGCTCTGTCAGCACACAACTTGGTCTTGGCCAAGAGCAAATCCATCCTACCCTTCCCTTCAGTGCATTTATTCACCACAGAAAGAAGGTATTCATTTTCAGACATGAGGTTCTCAGCTCGCTCTCTAGCAGTGCCTAGCTGGTCCTTAAGGGTGATGCAAGTGTCACACACAGGCTGCACATCCTTAGAACTACCGGCCCTCTCCAATCTAGCCTCTAGATCATGAACATGCTTATCACGTAAATTAATGCTATCGCGCAATAAAGAGCAGTTCATGCAATCAATAATTTCATGAGGTCTAGAATCCACCTCCAAAAGCTGCTTCTGTGCAGTCTCAAGCTCAGAGAGAGTTTGAGCATGTACAGAGCGCAACTGAGCAAGCTCACTCATGACAACAGAACATGATTCACAATCAGCATCATCATATTTAGACTTAAGCATGGCATATTCAGTAGACATATTTTCTAGCCTAAGTCTAAGGTCTTTTCTTTCTCTAGCGGCTTGCACAAGTAATCTATCCTGACCAAACACTACTTCATTCAGCTCATCTAATTTAATTAGTAGCTGGTCAGATGATAGGTTTACCTCAGATGAGTCAAGCTCATCGCCGCTGTGATCGCTGTCGGCCATGAAGCAAAGGCCGGTGAAGTCACGTCCCTTCTTGTCCTTCTTGTCCTCCTTCCTTGGGGACTCCTCCTCCTCAGAGCTCGACTCCTCAGTTGAGGATGTGTCGATGTCGCTGAGAGCAGCAACAAAATCTCTGGAAGCGGCCTTGGCTACTTTCTTAGCCATCTTGCCGCGCTTGCCCTTCACAAAGGGCTTCCTCTCCTTTTTGTGGAATTTGGGGCGCTCACTCTCATCTCTCTTTTTGACCTTGGGGCAATTGGCCTTAATGTGAGAGGTGTCGCCACATTCATAGCAGCCACTAAAACCACTTCTCCTCTGATCCCGTCTCTCATGATGAAAGCGGGTGAACCTCCGGGCAATGAGAGCAAGCTCATCATCAGCTAGAGTGTCCACCTGCTCCTTTGTGACGGAGACCAGGGAGGACAAAGCAAAACCATCTGCAAGAACACAAGTGCCTGATGTGCTTGGTTCTGCAGTGGTGCCACGGCTAGTGCTAGAAACCAATGCCAATGGCTGTGGCAAAGAGCTTCTGTGCACTGCAAGAGATGCCTTGGCAATCTCTGTGGACTTCAGCTTGCTAAAGAGTTCATCACAGGTTAGAGTGTCATAGCCTGTGGACTCCTCAATGCTGGATATCTTCACCTCCCATATGCTACGGTCAAGAGCATAGAGAAGCTTGATAGCCCTATCGTGATCACTGTAAGCAAGCGTCCCGTTGGATCGCAAGTTACTCACTATCGCGTCAAAACGAGAAAACATGGCATCTACAGATTCATAAGTCCTAGGGTCAGGTCTGTTTGGCTTCCTACAGTCAAGTCGGCTCTGATACCATCTTGTCGCGCCCTGATTTAATAAATCAGGACCTTTATTGAAATTCCAAAGAATATCAATAAACCAAGACATTCATAAAGCGACCACGTACAATACGGGCAATCATTCACGGTTCGTAGACCGCATTAATACAAAAGTGAATAAAGATGAAGAGAAACTATTAAAATAAGGGTCCTAGATGAACGCCTCCTTCCAGTCTCGCCTTGACCGGGTCGCTACTCCAGACCTTCATCCTCCTCGTAGTAGACGGGCTCTGATGGTGTAAGTCAACGGGGTGAGTACAGATGTACTCAGCAAGCCACCGAATGCAAATATAATGCAAGATAATAACAAGGGAGATAGTGGCTAGTTTCGCGGAAGCATCATATTTGTAAGGCATTATATGTGAGCAATTTATTAGTACAGAAAAGTAAACATGAGTATGCATCATCATCTTCTAACTCGAGGAGTACGTTTTACCTCCCCGCACAACAGTCCTTACATGCCATGTACAACTCATCCATTCAAACAATTGTAAACTAACTGCGAGTAGTCACACAACCCGCCCTTGACCGTGGGCTCGGCTTTTCGAAAAGATTGATTTTACTCTGATCAGAGATGTACCACTGTACCCACAAGGCACGCACTCATCACTTACACCAAAGTGTAACGAGATGACCCATTTCATGGGAACTCGTGCCAAAACCTTCCATATGGTCTTCTCCGACTCAACAGCACCCTCTTATAGGTTTCGTACCGTGTCTCGCCATGTCGAGTTTCCACAATACCCCCTCTTGAGCCATCGTCGGTACAAAGCGCCCTGAGGGCTAGCCCCTTGTACCCCTCCACTATGGTGCATAGAGCCGGAGTGTTCCACACTTCCAGTTAGGACTTACCCATTAGACTTGTGGTTGGTACGGAAGTGCTTTGCAACAGATCCCGCATACCGGTCCTTATAGTGCCCCGGGTGCGACCAACCAGTTTCCGAGCTTGCACCCGGAACCCACCATACTTATAACATACCTAACTCCAACAGAGTCCAGAGGCAAGAATAACAGGGTATTTCATATACCAGAATCCATCTAATCTACGACTCATTTTTATATCCTATAGCAGTTGTGCCTGTACATTGGGCACTAGCTAATATAATATTTGTAGAGTGACAAGGAGTTAAGGCTCAATAAGCATGGCTTGGGTTTGCACACAAGGACGGGGATCTTAATAAATATAAGTGTAGGGCTTGATCTTTGACTAATGCAATATTAACCTATGTGTTATAGCGATAATTTATTAAAACATGGGCTCAACATGATCAACTGTGTCCACAGAGGTGGGCGATGACTTGCCTTGCTCAGCAAAGGGTGAAGGAGGAACCTCGGGATAGAACTCCGGATCTTCGACGACGTCGTAGTCTTCTCGATACGGAAAAGTAAATAAAGCATTCAATAAACAATCCAAAACAATCAATCATACTAACATACATGTTTATGTTGGATTAAGTAAAGGAGATAGAGTCTTAACTTTTAGGGTATTGTTATTTAAACATTTAAGATTAATTTTTAATGAGATTCCTTAATTTTTATAGCTTGATATAATTATTCCTCCTAAGGGGGTTTTACTTCTCCCTTTTTAAAGTTGAAGTAAAAAGTTATAAAATGACCTTAATGTTTTTATGGCATTAATATATTGACATCAGGTTTATTTAGATCTTCTGAAGTTTGTTATATAAGTTTTAGGATAGTTTCATAAAGGGTTGACTTCTTCTTAAATGCCTTAATTAAATGTCCTAAAAGGGCCTTTGCAATATCATTTAGTGGAATAAAGTGGACAAGATGAATATTCTAGTTTTATTAAAAATAGTGAACTCTAGTGGTTAGGTTTTCTGAAGTTATTATATGAGTTGTCATGACATTTTTATAAAGTGTTTAACTTCTATTATATGAATTACTTAATTTATCCTACAATGGCTTTTGCAACATTAGTTAATAGATTAAAGTGAGCATAATGAACATGTTTATTTTTGTTGTATTAAAACAGTAGAACAAAGTCATTAAGTCCTCTGAATTTATTATATAGTTTTTCATAATATTTTTGTAGGGTGTTGTATTTCCATTAATCATTTATTTTAAAGGGTCTTGGAAATGGTTGTTAGTAAATTAAAATGAGCAAAATGAATTATTATATTTTTATTGGCTTATAAACAGTGTACTGGAGTTAATAGATCATCTATAATTAGTATATAAATTGTTAAGAGTTTTTCTGAATTATTTAATTGGAATATTAATTAAATCCTAAAGGGGTCTTAGGAATGTTATTTACTAAAATGTCATGGACAAAATGGTTATCCCATTTTTATTGTATTAACAACAGTGAAATAGAGCCATTACATCTTCTGAAATTACTTTATAAATTTTTAAGGGTTTATCTGAATTATTTAATTGAAATATTAATTAATTCCTAAAGGGGGCTTTTCTTTATTATTTAATAAGATTATTACGTGCCAAATAAACATATTGTTTTTATTGCATAAAAGTGTAGAGGATGAAAAGACAAATTTTCTAGAATCAAAATGGTGAATTTTGGAGTTGAATTGAGCAAGATATGAATTTTTAAAGTTTAAAGTATTTTTCTGAATTTTATTTAAACCAGAAATCAGTCTCTGGTCCACGGTGAGCCAGGCCCACGGTGGACCAGCGACTGCGCGCGTGAGCCGGGCCACTCAGGACCGTAGGATCAAGATCCAACGGCCAGGGCGCGTGCGGGGCATTTAAGTGAATCTGGACGGCTGAGGGAGCCCGATACCTCTTTGACCGAGTGGACGGCCCAGATTAAACCCGGGGGGTTTTAATCCTAGCCGTCCATCTCAGATCGGAGGGTTCGGTGCCCGTCCGGCACGCGCGCGGCACGGGGGAAGGCTAAGGCCTTCGTCCCCGGCTCCGGCCGAGCGGCGGTGAGTTCCGGCGATGGCGTGCGGCGGCCAAATGCCCTTGGCGACGTCAAAAATGGAAAGAGGGTCGGGAGGGGATTGCTACCGTACCGGAATCGGCGGAGGAAGACGTCCGGTGGTGGCCGGCGACGAGGAGAGGGCGACGGAGCGTCTCGGGTTCACCGGTGGCGTCGGGCTCCGGCGGTGTTCTTGCCCAACGGAGGTGGGGCCGAGGCAGAGGGCGCGATGGCGGTCCTGGTGGAGGCGACGCCGAGGGCGGCGAGGGCACGGAATGCCGGCGAGAGCTTGCCGGAGCCGAAACAGAGGGAAGGGGGATATTTTGATGGCGGCGCTTCTGGGATGCGATGGCTAAGGTGATTTAGGCGTGGATGGATTGCGGCGGTGTCCAGGGTTCTTATAGGGGGCTTGCCGGCGTTGAATTGGAATGCAATCGGCGAAATCCCGAGGAGGATTCCCATCCATCTCCGGCGAACTTTCCATGGGCACGGATCCTTACCAAACATGGCGAAACCGCGTGGGAAAACGAGGGAAATGGATCACCGGCGTTCGGGGAAGGGGATCTCGTGCGCGATTTGGCGGATCCGGCCGGCTGGCGATGGTTTAAGGTAAGGGGTCGTCGGGAAAGGGAAGGGGAGAGATCCCCTTCCTTTGTTGAAGACGAAGCTGACATGTGGGGGCCACATGTCAGTGGGCGATGGCGAGGGCACACGTGCCGACATGCGGGCCCGAGATGTAAGCGGCGAGCGGGAGGCTGTCAGGTGGGGCCGTTCGGGACGTGGCGCGCGGGAGAGGGGAAGTGGAGCGCCGACAGGTTGGCCCCGCCTGTCAACGAGAGAGGCAGGACTGGGCCAGGCCGAAAGGCTCTGGGAGGGGAATGCGGGGTTGCGGCCCATTAATATTTAAAATTGTTTTTCCGTTTAAAATAATTCCTGAAATTGGTTTATTTGTTTAAGGCTTGAAGCACTGTTGATAAAATTTTGTAAAAATTCTCAAAAATATTTCTTGGCCTCTAGTTTATCCCACAAAATTTTCAAGTCCAAATTTTGAATTTTTGTCTCTGTTTGGCTTTAATAGGGCTCTTTTAGGGTTTTTATTAATAACGAAATTCAGAAATTCTTTTATTTATTATATTTCTTTTATTTTATTCCCTTTTAATTTTGGGGATGTTACAATCCTATCCCCCTTACAGAGAATCTCGTCCTCGAGATTCGAAGCGAACCTCGGGAAAACTAAGGGACTGAGTTCTACTGGTGCTCTGGGTTAGGAGGAGGAGTTACATCAGAAGTAGGCAAAGCGATCTCCGGATCTGGGTTGGTTGAGATCAAATTGGGAGTGTCCTCGGTTGTATCTGGTTTCTCTTTGTGGTGATCTAGAGTCTGTTTCTCTGAATTTGGTATGGAGGATGGCACCCGCTTGGGTTAGGGGCACTGGTTGGCGTAGTGGCCTCCTTGACGACAGTTATAGCACACAATTGGCTTGCCATTCCTGTCCCTCTTGTATCCGGTAGCTTGTGCTGGAGTTCTTCCGGTAGGCGGTGCTTGGGGTGGGATGTTTGTGCTTGGTCCTCCGAGGGTGGTTTGTGGCTTGGCAGGGGTTGGGGCTTGAGGTGGAATCACTCTGGGTTCTGGTATAGTTGCTTCGTTCACCAATCTCTGAAAGTTGGCGAAATCCCCGTGGATCAGCTGAAGGGAGAGCTCGTGTTGGTGTTGCTGGAGACGGAACAACTGTGCCTGCTGCTCTTGCATCTGCTTCTGTTGTTGTTGCATCTGGGTAAGCAGTGTGGCGATCAGTTGGTTCTGTTTTGCCATCATCTCCGTAAGTGTGGGATGATAGATAACAGAGATCTGCTGAGGTCCAGCTGCACCCCACTGAGGCAGATTGCCAGAGGTGTTTCCATCGTGTGGAGCTTCTGATCCTTGGTTATTGGCCATCCTGAGGTTGAAGGGTTCAAAAAGAAGATGCCGTCATTAAGGGGAAATGGTTACTGATTTTTATTGCCTAAGATGGATAATTTGACCTAGATGCTTTATGTTAGTCCCTTATTACTTTCATACTCATGCCCTATATCATTTTTAATATAAATGATTTATCATGTATTTTTTTTTTCACTCAACATTCGTGTTGTAATATATTTTATTAATTTGTGTTTAGAGGTTTAAGATGATGTGATGTTGATTATATCTCATTGAATTCCTTGGTAGAAAAATTTTGGAACACAATTTGATGCTTAGGAGAATTTTTAGGAAAAATACTCTAGCTAATGAAATTTTTAGGCCCATATTTTAGCTTTCCTCTTTCTTGCTTTATACTAAATACTTTTCCTGAAATTTATTTATTAAGGGGAAATTTTATTTTAATGCCTCGCAAAAATCGAGGTGTTACAATCCTAACTTCCTTAACAAGAATCTCGTCCCGAGATTCGGAAAGGCTAGAAGGTTAAAGATAGGCTTCAAGTCTATATTTTCATAGATTGGGCTTGGCTAAATTAGAGCTTTCTTGACAACTTGTCTTGACTTCATGATTGGAGTTGTTCTTGCAGAATGGCGACGAATGAATTATGTTGAGTTGAGACTAGAGGTAGATTCTCTCCTTTATATTGGGATTATGATTCAATAGGTCTAGAAAAATGAGATTAAGCTTTTATTTCAAAATGTATCGTTCTTGCGATTACATTTATGTTTATTTCTATTTAATCTTCACTCATGTCTTATATTCGACATGGGTGGCAATACAAGCAAGTAAAAGAAAACAATCAAGCGTAAAACTACGTCTACGGTAGCTCAGGGGACGACTCGATCACGGGCTCGTGGGAGACGGTCGGGGTCGAGGAACTGGAGGGTCCGACGGGTGGTGCGCTGCGGGAGATCCTCTTGGGCCTCACGGTGGGGATCTGAAGGGGTTTCTTCTTGCGAGGCAGAAGAGGTACGATCTCCTCAAGATCCTTCTTCAAGTCTTTGAGCTGCTAGCGGAGCTGGGTATTGACCATGGCGCCTTGGCGTAGAAGCTCGTTCTGACGCCTCAACTCCTCTACCTCGAGAGTCAGCTGGGGGTTCTGCTGGACTTGTCGACGGAGCTCAGCATTCTCGCGGGCCAGGTTCTCCGATGAGTGACGGTAGAAGTCGATGGTGTCGTGTTGGCTATCTGCGTCGAGGACGGCCTCCGTATGAAGGTTGTCCATAGCCTCTAAGAGTCTCATGGTGCGGGCGATGGCGGAGTTGTCCTAAGGGAGGGAGTTGATGTAGATGCTGCGGTGACTCCCGGGTGTACGCATGGGCATGAAGCGGTAGATGGTGTCACGAAGGTGACAGTCGTAGACCAGTCGAAGCTCGGCGAGGGACTGAAGAGCGGCTCGCTGGCTGGCCACCACGAATGAGGGTCCTCCAACTCCATGGGTATAGAAGGGTGGCTGCGTGGAGGAGGGGTGGATCACAACCGTGACCTCACAGTAGCTCTCGTTCGCATCGGGAAAGATCCCGTGGAACGCAGGCTCATGGGGAAACCCCAAAAAGTCGACGAGTATGCGAAGCTCGCGGATGAATCCGGCCTCGTCACGAAGAGTCCCGCTCATGGTGTGAACCGGCATCTACAAAAGAGAGAAATTTTTGTGAAAACTTCAGAAGATGAGAAGGTAAGCATTTCGTAAGAAAATATGTTTAAAATAAGTCCTAGGGTCAGGTCTGTTTGGCTTCCTACAGTCAAGTCGGCTCTGATACCATCTTGTCGCGCCCCGATTTAATAAATCAGGACCTTTATTGAAATTCCAAAGAATATCAATAAACCAAGACGTTCATAAAGCGACCACGTACAATACGGGCAATCATTCACGGTTCGTAGACCGCATTAATACAAAAGTGAATAAAGATGAAGAGAAACTATTAAAATAAGGGTCCTAGATGAACGCCTCCTTCCAGTCTCGCCTTGACCGGGTCGCTACTCCAGACCTTCATCCTCCTCGTAGTAGACGGGCTCTGATGGTGTAAGTCAACGGGGTGAGTACAGATGTACTCAGCAAGCCACCGAATGCAAATATAATGCAAGATAATAACAAGGGAGATAGTGGCTAGTTTCGCGGAAGCAGCATATTTGTAAGGCATTATATGTGAGCAATTTATTAGTACAGAAAAGTAAACATGAGTATGCATCATCATCTTCTAACTCGAGGAGTACGTTTTACCTCCCCGCACAACAGTCCTTACATGCCATGTACAACTCATCCATTCAAACAATTGTAAACTAACTGCGAGTAGTCACACAACCCGCCCTTGACCGTGGGCTCGGCTTTTCGAAAAGATTGATTTTACTCTGATCAGAGATGTACCACTGTACCCACAAGGCACGCACTCATCACTTACACCAAAGTGTAACGAGATGACCCATTTCACGGGAACTCGTGCCAAAACCTTCCATATGGTCTTCTCCGACTCAACAGCACCCTCTTATAGGTTTCGTACCGTGTCTCGCCATGTCGAGTTTCCACAATACCCCCTCTTGAGCCATCGTCGGTACAAAGCGCCCTGGGGGCTAGCCCCTTGTACCCCTCCACTATGGTGCATAGAGCTGGAGTGTTCCACACTTCCAGTTAGGACTTACCCATTAGACTTGTGGTTGGTACGGAAGTGCTTTGCAACAGATCCCGCAGACCGGTCCTTATAGTGCCCCGGGTGCGACCAACCAGTTTCCGAGCTTGCACCCGGAACCCACCATACTTATAACATACCTAACTCCAACAGAGTCCAGAGGCAAGAATAACAGGGTATTTCATATACCAGAATCCATCTAATCTACGACTCATTTTTATATCCTATAGCAGTTGTGCCTGTACATTGGGCACTAGCTAATATAATATTTGTAGAGTGACAAGGAGTTAAGGCTCAATAAGCATGGCTTGGGTTTGCACACAAGGATGGGGATCTTAATAAATATAAGTGTAGGGCTTGATCTTTGACTAATGCAATATTAACCTATGTGTTATAGCGATAATTTATTAAAACATGGGCTCAACATGATCAACTGTGTCCACAGAGGTGGGCGATGACTTGCCTTGCTCAGCAAAGGGTGAAGGAGGAACCTCGGGATAGAACTCCGGATCTTCGACGACGTCGTAGTCTTCTCGATACGGAAAAGTAAATAAAGCATTCAATAAACAATCCAAAACAATCAATCATACTAACATACATGTTTATGTTGGATTAAGTAAAGGAGATAGAGTCTTAACTTTTAGGGTATTGTTATTTAAACATTTAAGATTAATTTTTAATGAGATTCCTTAATTTTTATAGCTTGATATAATTATTCCTCCTAAGGGGGTTTTACTTCTCCCTTTTTAAAGTTGAAGTAAAAAGTTATAAAATGACCTTAATGTTTTTATGGCATTAATATATTGACATCAGGTTTATTTAGATCTTCTGAAGTTTGTTATATAAGTTTTAGGATAGTTTCATAAAGGGTTGACTTCTTCTTAAATGCCTTAATTAAATGTTCTAAAAGGGCCTTTGCAATATCATTTAGTGGAATAAAGTGGACAAGATGAATATTCTAGTTTTATTAAAAATAGTGAACTCTAGTGGTTAGGTTTTCTGAAGTTATTATATGAGTTGTCATGACATTTTTATAAAGTGTTTAACTTCTATTATATGAATTACTTAATTTATCCTACAAGGGCTTTTGCAACATTAGTTAATAGATTAAAGTGAGCATAATGAACATGTTTATTTTTGTTGTATTAAAACAGTAGAACAAAGTCATTAAGTCCTCTGAATTTATTATATAGTTTTTCATAATATTTTTGTAGGGTGTTGTATTTCCATTAATCATTTATTTTAAAGGGTCTTGGAAATGGTTGTTAGTAAATTAAAATGAGCAAAATGAATTATTATATTTTTATTGGCTTATAAACAGTGTACTGGAGTTAATAGATCATCTATAATTAGTATATAAATTGTTAAGAGTTTTTCTGAATTATTTAATTGGAATATTAATTAAATCCTAAAGGGGTCTTAGGAATGTTATTTATTAAAATGTCATGGACAAAATGGTTATCCCATTTTTATTGTATTAACAACAGTGAAATAGAGCCATTACATCTTCTGAAATTACTTTATAAATTTTTAAGGGTTTATCTGAATTATTTAATTGAAATATTAATTAATTCCTAAAGGGGGCTTTTCTTTATTATTTAATAAGATTATTACGTGCCAAATAAACATATTGTTTTTATTGCATAAAAGTGTAGAGGATGAAAAGACAAATTTTCTAGAATCAAAATGGTGAATTTTGGAGTTGAATTGAGCAAGATATGAATTTTTAAAGTTTAAAGTATTTTTCTGAATTTTATTTAAACCAGAAATCAGTCTCTGGTCCACGGTGAGCCAGGCCCACGGTGGACCAGCGACTGCGCGCGTGAGCCGGGCCACTCAGGACCGTAGGATCAAGATCCAACGGCCAGGGCGCGTGCGGGGCATTTAAGTGAATCTGGACGGCTGAGGGAGCCCGATACCTCTTTGACCGAGTGGACGGCCCAGATTAAACCCGGGGGGTTTTAATCCTAGCCGTCCATCTCAGATCGGAGGGTTCGGTGCCCGTCCGGCACGCGCGCGGCACGGGGGAAGGCTAAGGCCTTCGTCCCCGGCTCCGGCCGAGCGGCGGTGAGTTCCGGCGATGGCGTGCGGCGGCCAAATGCCCTTGGCGACGTCAAAAATGGAAAGAGGGTCGGGAGGGGATTGCTACCGTACTGGAATCGGCGGAGGAAGACGTCCGGTGGTGGCCGGCGACGAGGAGAGGGCGACGGAGCGTCTCGGGTTCACCGGTGGCGTCGGGCTCCGGCGGTGTTCTTGCCCAACGGAGGTGGGGCCGAGGCAGAGGGCGCGATGGCGGTCCTGGTGGAGGCGACGCCGAGGGCGGCGAGGGCACGGAATGCCGGCGAGAGCTTGCCGGAGCCGAAACAGAGGGAAGGGGGATATTTTGATGGCGGCGCTTCTGGGATGCGATGGCTAAGGTGATTTAGGCGTGGATGGATTGCGGCGGTGTCCAGGGTTCTTATAGGGGGCTTGCCGGCGTTGAATTGGAATGCAATCGGCGAAATCCCGAGGAGGATTCCCATCCATCTCCGGCGAACTTTCCATGGGCACGGATCCTTACCAAACATGGCGAAACCGCGTGGGAAAACGAGGGAAATGGATCACCGGCGTTCGGGGAAGGGGATCCCGTGCGCGATTTGGCGGATCCGGCCGGCTGGCGATGGTTTAAGGTAAGGGGTCGTCGGGAAAGGGAAGGGGAGAGATCCCCTTCCTTTGTTGAAGACGAAGCTGACATGTGGGGGCCACATGTCAGTGGGCGATGGCGAGGGCACACGTGCCGACATGCGGGCCCGAGATGTAAGCGGCGAGCGGGAGGCTATCAGGTGGGGCCGTTCGGGACGTGGCGCGCGGGAGAGGGGAAGTGGAGCGCCGACAGGTTGGCCCCGCCTGTCAGCGAGAGAGGCAGGACTGGGCCGGGCCGAAAGGCTCTAGGAGGGGAATGCGGGGTTGCGGCCCATTAATATTTAAAATTGTTTTTCCGTTTAAAATAATTCCTGAAATTGGTTTATTTGTTTAAGGCTTGAAGCACTGTTGATAAAATTTTGTAAAAATTCTCAAAAATATTTCTTGGCCTCTAGTTTATCCCACAAAATTTTCAAGTCCAAATTTTGAATTTTTGTCTCTGTTTGGCTTTAATAGGGCTCTTTTAGGGTTTTTATTAATAACAAAATTCAGAAATTCTTTTATTTATTATATTTCTTTTATTTTATTCCCTTTTAATTTTGGGGCTGTTACATATGCTAAAGGCTTCGACACAAGAAGCACTACGGGAAACGATCAGGGCTTCGCTAGTAAGCAGCGAGGTCTTGCCTCGTGTTACACAGAGCGACAGCACACTGAAAAACACACTTCGCGAGAAAAACACCCTTCGCCAAGACAGGCTTCGGTGAACTAAAAGCTAGCGAGGTATGCAACGCGAGTTCAAGCAAAAGCACACAGAAGCAGGGCTTCGCCGCTTGAACAAGGAACACAAAAATATATTGAACTCTGGATGAAAAACCAGCGAGGTCTGTGTACAGGAGCTCAACAGTAAATGCTCAAAGTGTTAAATGTTACCTACCGAGCCCCCATATTTATAGCCCACGGCTTCATCCTAAGGAAATGACTACATTACCCCTAGGGTTTACATCCATTTTGTCTCTACAGAACTAAGGGGTACAAAAGGTAGTCCACCTTTATTTTGGAGGCTTCTCTGTGTCGCGCCCCGATTTAATAAATCAGGACTTTATTGAAATTCCATAGAAAATCAATAAAACAAGACGTTCATCATGCGACCACGTACAATACGGGCAATCATTCACGGTTCGTAGACCGCATTAATACAAAAGTGAATAAAGATGAAGAGAAACTAATAAAACAAGGGTCCTAGATGAACGCCTCGTTCCAGTCTCGCCTTGACTGGGTCGCTACTCCAGACCTTCATCCTCCTCGTAGTAGACTGGCTCTGATGTTGTAAGTCAACGGGGTGAGTACAGATGTACTCAGCAAGCCACCGAATGCAAATATAATGCAAGGTAATAACAAGGGAGATAGTGGCTAATTTAGCGGAAGCAGCATATTTGTAAAGCTTTAAATGAGAGCAGTTTATTAGTACGGAAAAGTAAACATGTGCATGTGTATCATCATCTTCTAACTCGAGGGGTACAGTCAGCCCCACCTCGCTCAACAGTCCTTACGTGCCATGAATAACTTGAACATGCAAACAGTTGTAAACTAACTGCGAGTAGTCACACAACCCGCCCTTGACCGTGGGCTCGGCTTTTCGAAAAGTTTAAATTACTCTGATCAGAGATGTACCACTGTACCCACAAGGCACGCACTCATCACCTACACCGAAGTGTAACGAGATGACCCATCACACGGGAACTCGTGCCAAAACCTTCCATATAGTCCTCCCCGACTCAATAGCACCCTCTTATGGGTTTCATATGGTGTCCCGACGCATCGGAGCCCCACCATACCCCCCCTTGAGCCTCGTCGGTACAAGTCGCCCGCAGGCTAGCCCCTTGCCCCCTCCTCTATGGTGCATCGAGCCGGAGTATTCCATACTTCCAGTTAGGACTTACCCATTAGACTTGTGGTTGGTACGGAAGTGCTTTGCAACAGATCCCGCAGACCGGTCCTTATAGTGTCCCGGGTGCGACAAACCAGTGCCCGAGCTTGCACCCGGAACCCACCATACTTATAACCTAGCCAACTCCAACAGAGTCCAGAGACGAGAATAACAGGGAAATTCATATACAGAAATCCAGCTATCTACGACTCGTTCTTTTTAACCTATAGCAGGTGTGCCGGTACATTGGGCACTAGCTAATATATTTATAGTAGAGTGACAAGGAGTTTAGGCTCAATAAGCATGGCTTGGGTTTGCACACAAGGACGGGGATCTAATAAGTATAAGTGTAAGGCTTGAATATTGGACTAATGCAATATTAACCTATGAGTTATAGCGATAATTTATTAAAACATGGGCTCAATTATGATCAACTGTTTCCACAGAGGTGGTCGATGACTTGCCTTGCTCAGCAAATGGGGATGGAGGAACCTCGGGGTAGAACTCCTGCTCCTCGACGAACTCGTAGTCTTCTCGATACGGAAAAATAAACAACACATTCAATAAAACAGATAAAATTCACCAAACAAAAGAACTTACATAGTTTGTGGGTGTTTTTATGTGAAGTAATATTTTAATATTCTGAGTTTTGTATAAAACAGTAAAGCTTAACACTTTAGGATTTTTTTTTCCAATTTTTTTTCTGTATTATTAATTTTAACCCTAAGGGATTTTCATTCATTTATTTATTAATAATATTTTGGGTAACAGAAACATACTGTTTTTATTGCATTAATGTGTAGAGAATATTATTCTGGTTCTAGCAAAATTTGAATGGTGAAATTTGGAGTTAAATTGAGCAAGATATGGATTTTCAAAGTTTTAAATCAATTTTCTGGATTTTATTTAAACTAAAAACAGTCTCTGGTCCACGGTGAACCAGGTTCACCGTGAACCCGTGACTATGCGCGTGGACCGGCGGGGAGTAAGTGGGATCCAACGGCCCAGAGCGCCTGATACCCCTTCGGCTTGGATCAACGGCCGGGATTAAATCCCTCAGGGGCTTTAATCTCCATCGCCCGATCACAATCGAACGGCCGGAGATCAATCCGACACGGCACGCGGCGTCGGGGGCATTTTACCCTTCTTCCCCAACTCCGGCGGTACTGCGGCGAGCCATTCCGGCGACGGTGAGGGCCTAGCGCCTAGGCTACCGGCTAAAATGGAACGCGGGGAGGGTGGTGATCACGACGATACCTCGGGTGGCGACGAAGGAGGCCTGGAGGTGACCGGCGGCGAGTGTAGACGGCGGGGAGGCTTCGGGAGCTCAACGGCGACGGCGTTCCGGTGGTCTTCACGACCGACGGAGGGGTGGCCGATGGCGAGCGGGCTCCGGCGGTCTCGTTGGTGGCGGTGGCTAGGGCGGAGGAGGCCGGAGGCGGTGGCGAGGTCTCGCCGGAGGTGGAGCAGAGGGAGAAACCGAAAAATGGAGCAGGGCGCTCGAGAGTGCTTCGGCTTGGGCTTAGGAGGTGTGGGGGTGAGGGCGGCGTCCACAGGGGTTTAAATAGGGGTCGCCGGTGGTCGGAACGGAAGGGAATCGAGGAAGCCGAGAGGGCTCCGGCGATCTCTTTCCAAGAGCTCCGGGTGGCTTTCCTAAAGCGTAAAAACGCGTGGGCATCGGATGGAAAGGGGCGGTGGCGGCCAGGGAAAGGGATCCGGGACGATCCAGGCGATCGCGGGCTGCCGGCGGCGAGAAGCAGAAGGTGATCGCCGGGGAAAAGGAAGGGGGCGATCCCCTTCCATCGGAGACGAAGCACCTGACAGGTGGGCTCCACCTGTCAGTGAGCGATCCAAAAAGGAAGGGGGCCGTCAGACGGGTCCGGGCGGTCAGTGGCGCGGCGGGGCTGGAGGTGGGTCCAGGCGGGGCGCGGGCGGGAGGAGAGAGGGGAGGGCGGCGCCGACAGGCGGGCCCCTCCTGTCAGTGGGTGGGTGGCAACGGGCTGGGCCAAAAAGGCCGTCGGGGGAGGTTTCGGGGTTGAGGCCCGTTAAGGATTTAAAATTGATTTTCGATTTAAAATAATTCCAGAAAATCAAGTATTTGATTAAGGGTTGGATCACTGTTGATAAAAAATTGTAAAAATTCCTAAAATTATATCTTGGCTTTTAGTTCATCTCATAAAATTTTCAAGTCCAGATTTTGTTTATTTCTCCCTGTTTGGCTTTATTTGGGTTCTTTTGGTGATTTTTCTTTTAATAACAAATTCAGAAATGATTTAAATAATAGTTTCTTTTTATTTTATTCCTTTTTAATTTCTGGGGTGTTACACTCTGTCAGCTGCAGAGGGGACAGTGTCAGCCTTTTTCAGAACAGACAGTGTCAGCCTTTACAGTGTTGACTTCTGGAACCTCCCTTCGCACGCGAGGGGTGCGGAAGCTTCGGCGAGAAGCCTGCAGCCTGTTGGCCTTCGCTCCGCCGAAGAAGTCCTTCGATACAGTGACGGTTTTGAGCCGAAGCCGTCAAAGCCCTTGGGCCTTCGCACCACCACCTCCGGAGTGGATCACCACGGCTTCGCAGCTACTCCCAGCTCGAACACCGTCCGTCCGTGTACCGAAGCCATGCATGGCCGAAGTACCACAAGCCATCCTCACTCCGAAGCCCCACCTTCGGAGTACCACCCTTCGAAGTCCCTCCTTCGTCCAAGGCCTCCGCATGAAGCATTCCATGAGCACTCCGTCGCAGTGCCTCTACCCGAGCACACTCCACGACGAGCCTCACCCGGACCATGCCTTCGATGCGCCTCGACTTCTGAGACCTTCGTCGGGTACCTTCGAGTGTCTCCCTCCGGAGCACACTTCGAACTCCTTGCCTCCGCAGAGGACTTGATCCACCAACTCCGAAGTCACTCCATTCGGAGTACCTTCGAAGTGCCTCACCTCCGAGGACTTTGTCTCGGAGTACCTTCAGCCGGAGCCACGCTCCGCACTCTCTGCCTTCACCTGGCACGCCTCGACCCGAGGACCGACCCAGACCACCTTCGCAGCCACCGTGACGGAGCTCCCCGCTCCCCTGGCATCAAGCCACCCGCTTGACCCAGGTTCACCTGGCTCGAACCCTGTCCGTCGCCTCCGAAGTCCCTGCGCACCACAGACAAGCAAACAAGTGTATCCAGTACTCCGGAGACCTCTCCGGGTTAGCAACCTCCGGCACACACTCCGGTGTACCGCCCAAAGTACCGAAGCCCTCGGTACGAACCCAGTCATCGCGTACTGTCGGACCCCTCCGACAGGCACACTCCGCTGCACAGCTGCAGCAAGCAAACACCGAACACACTCCGGTGACACACCTTCGAACACCCTTCGGAGGTACCCTTCGAACAGAGGGTAAAAGTCTGTCAATCACTCATCACAAAACACCGAAACCAACCCTTGGTTTCTCATTAAGAATAAGATAAATTCAATTGTTAAGGTTCTGAGATTTATTTCATAATAAATTTTTAAGGAATTAAAATGAAAAGTTGTCCTTTTTAGAAAGAGTGTTTAAATGTGATTATTGTCATATTAAGTTTCCTAATAAACTTTTAAATGAAAAGTTCATGTTAGTTTTAATGGTTTTCAGCACATGGACAGAAGGGAAATAAATATAAATTTTTCTGAAGCTTAAATATTTGAATTTGTATTTTAACCCTAAAGGCATTTGAATATTCATTTGAATACACATGAAATGTCCAAAGTAAACCTACTGTTTTTATTGCATAATCATGTAGAGAATAATATTATGAATTTTCTGGAATTGGAATGGCAATTTTTAGAGTTCAAATGCGCCAGATATGAATTTTACAAGTTTTAAACCTTTTCTGGAATTTTTTTCAAATTTAAAATGCCTCGGGTCCACGGTGAGCCAAGCCCACGGTGAACCCGCGCACTGTGCGCGTGCGCCGAATCGATCTGGACCATTGGATCCAGATCCAACGCGCGCGGGCGAGGCGGGGTGTGTAAGTTGACGTGGACGGCTGTGATTAAAACATCGAACCGGTACGCGATGAACGACTTAGATGCGATGCGGGGTTTTAAAACTAACGGACGGCTGAGATTATAACGTACCCCTTCGCCGAGATCTAACGGATCCGATTAAATCACACGCGGGATTTAATCGTAACCGTCGGATCCAGATCGCGCGGTCGCGCGTGAATCCGACACGGCACGGGTACTCAGCCCGTGCCGGTCGTCTTCTCCGGCGACGGCGAGCGGGCCAGGGGCCACGGCGAGCGATGGCGGTCGAAGCTAAGGCCTAAAATGGAAAGAGGGTGCTACAGGGATCACGAGGGTACCCTTGCGGCGGCGAGCGGTCGACGGAGCGAGGCCGGCGACGAGCGGGGGCGGCGAAGGTGTTCGGGTCCTTGGCGGCGACGGCGATCCGGCGAGGTTCGTCGACGATGGAGTGGTGGCCGACGTTAGGGAGGTCCTTGCGGTCACGTTGGTGGCGGAGGCGCGGACAGAGGCGGTCCGAGGCGACGGCGAGAGGTGGCCGGAGGTCGGGCGGCGGTGTTGCACTAAGAACCGAATGGAGGGCGCTCGGTTCGGTATGGTTGCAATTGGACGCGTGAACCGAATGCGGTGGAGGGCAGGGGTTTAAATAAGGGTACCAGCGGGGGCAGGGAGGGCGCCATCGGGGGAGGCTGTGAGTTAACGCCAGTGAGCGGTTTCTCTGCATGCGGGCGACAGCGGGGGGATTACGCGTGGGGTTAAGGGGGAAACGGTCGACGCGATACCAGGAATTGAATGCCGGCGATAAATGGAGGAGAGGAGACCGGCGACGAGCGGATCCGAGGGAGTAAAGGCGGCCGGCGAAGTTTGGGGGCGACGACGCGAGGTTGACGACGGGCCTGATGAGCGGGACCCGCTGGCCAGCGAGCGCGAATGAGCGGACGAAATGGCTGACGGGTGGGGCCGCGGCGTCGGGCGCGCGCGCGAGGGGAGGCATTCGGCGCTGACAGGTGGGGTCAGGCTGTCAGCCTAAGGCGCGCGGGGTAACGGGTTGGGCCGGCCGGGAGAGAGAGAAGGGAGGGAGGGGGAGCCCATTACTGTTACTAAGGTTTTCAGGTTTAAAATAATTGCAGAAATTGGTTTAAAATAATAGGGCTACTTCCAAGCTTGGTAAAAATTTATAAAAATTCTCAAAAATATATTTTAGCCTTGGGAGTTTATACAAAAATTTTCAGCTCCTGGTTTGGTCATTAACTCTAGGTTGTAGTTCAAAAGGGTATAAAAGGATAATTAAAGGTATTTTCAGAAATATAAAATCCAGGAAATTGAATTAAATAATATTTTTATTGTTTTGGAAATTTGGGGTGTTACAATAAGAGATGATAGACGAGCATATCCACACTTCAAAGATTGTATTGGTGCTCTTGATGGCACACACATTTGAGTGGCTCTATCCCCGGATGAGCAAGTGAGATATATTGGAAAATCAGGTATACTCACTCAGAATGTTCTAGCAATTTGTGACTTTAACATGTGGTTTACATATGTATCAACGGGACAACCGGGGTCTATGCATGATACTAGTGTATTATACAATGCACTAAGAGTTGATGAAAAATTCTTCCCACATCCTCTGCAAGGTATTTATGTTTACAACTACATGATCATACAAATTATGATTAGTTTAAAGCTAGAAAACAAATATCTTATATTGTTTCCTTTTGTAGGCAAATACTACGTTGTCGATGTAGGATATCCTAATCGACCGGGATATCTAGCTCCTTATAAGGGTGAGAGATATCATATTCAAGAATGGCATAGAGGTATGGAGCCCAATACTCCTAAGGAAAGATTCAACCGTATTCACTCATCTATCCGAAATGTCATCGAGCGGTCATTCGTAGTTTTAAAAATGAAGTGGCAAATTTTGTACAAGATGCCGGTATACCTAATGCACAAGTAGAAAATGATTGTTATTGCATGTATGGTCCTTTACAATTTCATTCGTGAGCATAAGGGTGAAGATGTGGACTTTGCTCGTATTGATCGTGATCCTAATTATGTTCCTACAATACCAGAAAGATATTGTAGATATGCAGCTTCGTCCGATGGATCAACTTCAGTGGCAAATGCTCCAACTATGGATATATTTCGGGATGAGTTAGCGACATCCCTTTCTATTAATTGGAATTAGTATGTAATGCTATATAAAAGTTTATGAACTACTTGAGTATTATGAATTATTTAGGTTTAAAATTATAATAATTATTAATGCAGTATATTTACATTAGTTTATGTCAACATATATAAAGCATAAAACAATTTAGGGGCAAAATAGTACATTCTAGCTAAAATCCATCATTCTTGAATCTGGATCTACACTGCAAGCCAAACAGGTACAACTGAGTAATAACTCTACTTCAGATATGATCCTAGGTGAATTTCGTGGAGTGGAGCAGATTTTAGTAGAGCGGAGTAGTGCCAAACAGGGCCTTAACACACTCCAACAGATCATTAATATTACACCATTTATATCATATTCTTCTATATTTTAATAATATCTTCTAACTATCCTATATTTATATAATATTTCAATCATACAAAATCAAATTGCTACTTACATTGAAATGCTTCAAAATGATGCCCGTTGGAGATAGCGTGAGGAGAGAGGCACGCCAAAGTTGGTGTTTCTCTCTCTAATATGGATGGCTATCTATATTTGGATGGTGGGATAGCTTGCTTGCTAGAGAATGATTTTTTTGGTATGAACAGCTATTTTGAGGATAGAGGCTGGGATGGATGTCCTGTTGGGGATGCTGTTAGGGGACAATTCCGGTCCAATTAGGAAATAGCATTTCTTTATCCAAGAATTTTATAGTATGTTTGAAAAGTTTTTGTAACTAATGTTTAAACTAAATTACGATAGTTTCTTTATATTCTCACCAGCCAAATACTAACTAACTGACGTCATCTTGTGCGTGCCCCTTCACATGCCACCCCATGCACTTCTCCGCGCACTACCCTCACCATTGTGGCCAATCCTCGATGGTCAATCCCTGCCACACTCTCCTGCCAACCACAGTCCTTCGATGTTGGTCCTTGTTACAAGTGACGGTGTGTCACTCTTTCCTCTATATGTGGTTGTGTTGGATAAATGAGTATAACCATGGGCGATAGGTATGGACACATGTTTTTATCCGTCGGGCTAATAAGTATGGATACGAGTAAGTAAATATACGTCAGATTTTGGACATGACTTAAACGTATCTAGAAGAGTAGAACCATGTGAACATAATTTTGACTTTCAAACTATGTGAACATTTCCTTTCTCTAACCACTAGATGGTTTGTGTTTGTCCACATGATTGCATTGTCATATATAGGGATAGTAACATATCGAGCATTTATGGGTTAATAAAAACCTATCTATAAAAAATTCTCTTAAACTCGTACCTATAACCCACAAGTGTTAATCTAAACCTATAAGATAGGTGAAATCTGATAGGAACTCGCAAGTTTATAGTGGCAAAAGCTAAAGCTGAAGCAGAATATGATAAGGAGACGAATATATATAAACTACTCTGAAGAACCATGGACAATCGCATGTTTAAAATTAAATCCACACCGATTCGACATCAACTAAATACCCAAACTTTGTGAACCCATAGATATAACTTTAATCTCAAATTCACTCTCATCAGGTAGGATACCTACGTGTACTTATATCCAAAGAAACAATTATAATTTGTAAAGACATGACATATGCCTTCTAAGAGTTAACATTTAACACGCATTGTAACTACATGTTTATAATTGGAGAATGTTAATGTACAACTAAATAAATGAGGATTGTAGATCTAGCTGTCATGATTTAAAGAAGGTGATGTATTACCTCCCATGAGCTAATAGTTCAACTCGTATTTTCTGTTTTTTTAACTGTAGAAATTAATCAAATTAATTTTTTTAGCCAAATTTCCCATATGCAAAACATGCATGCATTATTATTTGGGACATGCAAATGGTAACATGATTAACGCCGGATCTATTAAAAACATGCAATGCGTGGATAACTGATTCCGTGATTCCAGACCTATTAACGGTGATTACATGTTAAGAATTCGAATTAATCATAACCCTTCATTATAATAGCTGATTAATTGAATTAAATATATATAAGTCGGTAACGGTACAGCAGTTCTCCAGATCTAGAATTTTCTGAAAGTGATCTAGCTCTAGATCTGAAGTTGTAAATGGATCATGAATATTTAGTTGAATAATCTAGATTTTATTTTAAACTAAAAATAAAAAATTGAATTATTTTATTATATTATATGTCATCAGATATTTTATTTTATTTTATAAACCTCACTCGAATAGCAGGAATCGAACAGTCCCCACGATAACATGTCGGCAGGCACCTCTTTCCCCATACTTCTTTCTTCTAGGATATCTGAATCATCAAAATCAAGTACTATATAAATTGCGTGGCTGTGTACGAGCTCCTGTTGGTGGATCTGATTGCACCACCTACATGCATGTCCGGTATAGCACTTTTATGAGAGAAAATTGTAACAATGTCACCCTTATCCGGTTTTATTTTTAATCCAAAAATCTCATGTCATTTGACACATTTGTCCTTGCATCCAAATCAGTTTTTTTTCTCTCTGACACATGATCGAACTTCATTTTGCTCAAGCTGGATGAGCTGTGTCATCCACCGTTTCCGGCCGAGTCCCAGCTTGGCACCATGGATCGTCCAATCGTAGCGACTCTGCTTCATCTGCTTGAGCTAACAGAAAGCTCGGCAATGCGCAAGAACATCAATAGCAACCGACTGGAGCTCGGCGACATTCTTGACTACGGACCACGGTGCTCACTTCTGGCG
Source organism: Zizania palustris (assembly GCA_019279435.1). Classification (NCBI taxonomy): domain Eukaryota; kingdom Viridiplantae; phylum Streptophyta; class Magnoliopsida; order Poales; family Poaceae; genus Zizania; species Zizania palustris. Next base: position 11,586,531 of record JAAALK010000080.1, read on the forward strand.
AAACGGACCACACTTTTGTTAGAAAAAAATATGCTAATAAATGCATTACTACCAGTGGTTGACACTACGACCACACTCCTATAGTCCTATATATGCCATGAGAAGATCTCTCAGACTGACACGTGAACGGTCTCTCGGGGCGTCTCCAAGTCAGCATCGCTCCTTTTATTCCCGTCGTTGCTTGCTCGTCGCTCACATTTTTCACGGAAACTTTGCCTCAATTTCGTGCCCCACGTGAGAAATCGGGTCGCTCTCGTCGTAAAGTATAAATCACTTACTTGTTCATTATATATCACTTACAAATATTATTTTTTATTAATTATCTTGTTCTAATATATTTAGAACTAATTTATTAATTTTATTTAAAAATAAAATATATACGGGATGGAACGAGTAAATTATAGATAAAAATATACTTATAACAATTACTTCCTACGTTAACTTTTAAATGACACATTTGTTTTTTTTCTAAATGTTTGACCATTCGTCTTATTCAAATTTTTTATAAATATGTAAAAATATAAGATATACTTAAAATACTTTCAGTAATAAAATAAATTATAACAAAATAAATAATATTTTTTTTAATAAAACGAATGATCAAACATTGAAAAAAATCAACTACGTCGTTTAAAAATTAACGGAGTAATTAAGAGTTTGAAAGGTTGGTCGTGTCTTTGTGCTGACGCAACTTCCCACGCCGACGGCTCCATCACATTGCTCCTAGCTGCCTTCCGCAGGGCGTCTTCTCACAGGTAATCAGATATACATAAGTTTATATCCATTGTGCATATAAATTATTTTTGATACATACATGAGATTAATCCCAACCGTTTATGTAGGATGGTTTTTAAAATTTATTATGCTGCCACATAAGAAAAAAATGATGTGTCAAGTTATTTAATAAGAAAAGATATTAAAATATGAAAAAACAATGTTTTAAATAAGACACCATATCTTTACTGTATATAAGATATGGATGAAAATGATTGATAAAAGTAAGAGAGAGAAAAATAATAGTATAAAAAATTTATTATAAATTTATACTAAAAAACTAGGGTTGAGAACATAATTTCTAGATACAATGTTTTACTAACATTAAAATAATACTAAAATAATACGATACCTAAGAAAAAACAGTATACTAGCATCCCGCGCGGAACCAATTGCCATCCCTCCCTCCGGCGCAAAAGTCCACACCTCATTCGCCGTGCCGAGATTTATTTTTGTTTATTTTTAATTAATAATTTGGGGCCCTTACATCCACGCCTCCGCCGTGTCCCGCGTGCCGGCACAGGACGGGTCGAGACCAACTTTGCGACCTCGTTCGCTGACCCCTCCCAGTCGCGTCGTCAGTCGTCACGGAGTTTTCATACCAATCACCACGCACCCACAGGAGGGAATTTCCTACTACTCTTTGAGAAAATCCGTCTCCCTCCCTCCCTCCCTCCCATCACCAATCAGGCAATCACCACGCACCCACCCACCCACCCACCGGCCGTCGGCCACCCCCTCCACCTCCCTACAGGCTACAAGTATCCCGTGGGAGCAGACTGCCGCGTGCGCGATTGACCGACCAGCTTGTCCGAAGTCCGGAGCGGAGGGGAGTGATCGAGAAGAGAATGGAGGGAGAGATGGAGAAGGCGATCAACAGGCAGAGGGTCCTGCTGCGGCACCTAAAGCCGGCGGCGAGCAGCGCCGCGCCGGCGCCGGCGCCGGCTATCACCGTGAGCCCCCCGCCGGCCTTTCTTATCTGTCTCTCTCGTTAACGTTTCTGTGCGTCCGGGCTTGGTGGAGACCTGGGGGTACAGATCTGTGACCGATCTGTGCGGCGTCTTATAATGCTGGCTGTTGGTTGGTTTCGGTGCAGGCGAGCGCGTGCGCCGCGGGGGACAGCGCCGCGTACCACCGCACGGCTTGCTTCGCCGACGACGTCGTCATCGTCGCGTAAGTGATGCCCCCTCCCTCCTGCCCTCTGGCTTGTCTTTTACGGCTTCTGAATTCTGATTGGATTGGTTGGCCAGGGCGCTGCTATAGGGGTGTCAGTTGTTACTGCTGTAGATGCGAATTCATTCAAAGCTGCCTTGTGTTGGCCAGAGCGCTGCAATGTTTAGGAAGATATGCTCCCTTCGCTTTCTAAAAAAAAGTCGGTAGTTTTAGGACTATATGTAAAGTTTTCAAAAAAAATATTGTTTTGTATATTTGTGTGTATTCTAGACATTTTTACCTTAAACTCTTGATAACTAATGAGATAGAGAGATTATTGAATCTGGTTGTCATGCACCCTATTTAATATGAACAAACAGATAAATATATATACATTAATTAAACTTTTCTTAGAATCATGTCCAAAACGATTTTATTTTGAAAGCTAAAGAAAATATAGCCTCTATTTAAATGGAAATTGAGTATGTACTCTGTTGATCCATATGTCATTGAATGATCAAATATCCTGTCATAGAATGAGACTTGGTTGCTGGGCTGCATATTTACTGATCTTTTGAAGACTGCATGTTTATATGAAAAAGGAGAAAGATGCATAACAGTATAACACAAATGTTTTAGCATTATCAACATAGGAAAAGGGATAGTTAAAAGGTTATGGAACACAAGAATCGCTGCTGAGTGCATGGGTTTTACTGCTAGGTTTCATGTAACAATTGATTAATTTATTGCATAATTCTCGTAAGTCATACAAAGAAGCTGAGCATATATGTCTTCTGCGTCTTCAGTGCCTATAGGACAGCAATTTGCAAGTCCAAGAGAGGTGGTTTCAAAGATACTCTCCCGGAGGACCTCTTGGTTCCAGTATTTAAGGTTTGTGGTGTTATCGTCTTTTCCTTTACTGCACCCAACTTGTCAACTTAGCGAACAGGCTACTTTTGTGTCAACCTTTGGTTATATCTCGCCTCCCAATTATAGGCCTTTGATGGATAGAACATCTTATATTTTTTGCCTCCCCATTATAGGCCTTAATGGATAAAACAAAGGTCAACCCAAGTGAAGTTGGTGACATCGTCGTTGGTACTGTTTTAGCTCCTGGTTCCCAAAGGGCAATCGAATGCAGAATGGCTGCATTTTATGCTGGGTTCCCTGGTAACCCATAATCTTTATTACAGATGCCTTTATTAGTGGATCATCTCATCCCCAAGATCCCACATTGATTAATTTGCTTTGTACGCTGCAGACACTGTTCCTCTTATGACTGTAAACAGGCAATGCTCCTCTGGGCTTCAGGCAGTGGCAAATATTGCCTCTTCTATTAAATCAGGGCTTTATGACATCGGTATGATTTGTTGGTGATTAGTTTTAAACCGTCCTTTTTCAAGAAAAACTTTTAAGTAAATTTGTTTTAATTCATCGGTGAACTGAGTCAGTTGAACTGACTTTTGTTATATTTTTCAAGGTATTGCTGCTGGCCTAGAGTCCATGACAGTGAACCAAGTTGGAACCAATGGACAAGTGAACCCCAAAGTGAGTCAAACATGCTGGTCAATGTAGCAAGACATCTTTAGATGCACGTGAAAAGATATTTGAGCTGATTTTTTGCTGGAATCTCCCACTATTTTAGGTTGACCTATTTTCCCAAGCACGCGATTGCCTTCTCCCGATGGGCTTGACATCCGAGAATGTTGCCAAGCGATTTGGCATAACACGTGTGGAGCAAGACCAAGCTGCTGTAAGTTGTCTGTTTTCTCCTCTTATTCTTTTTATATGTTGATGTTTTCTTTTCTTTTAATCTTTTTGGCGCTCGTGTGTATTGGGACGTAGTGAAGTGTTGCATATGTTTTCTCCTCTTATTCTTTTCATCTGTTAATGTTTAGGTTGAGTCCCACAGGAAGGCAGCAGCAGCAGTTGCTGCTGGTAAATTCAAAGAAGAAATTGTTCCGGTTCACACGAAGGTAATCTAGCAGCCTAGTTCTCTTCCCAAAGTTCACTCTTGAATATTTTTTTGATAAACAAACAGCAGGAAGCTCCTACTTTGGTTATCTATTAAAGCCATAATCAAAAGGGTACAGAGTTTTATAGTTATAGATTAGGTTGAGCATAGCTCAGAAGGATCTAGGATTAATTGCTTCAGTGCCACTGTTATTTTCCGAAACGCCAGAAATGCCATTAAAATTTCGGTATTAGCTTTTATGCCATTACTAATTCAAATTTACTCCTTTATGTCATTTGGACCCATCTGCAGACTCTGAATATTTGCTCATATGCCATTAATATTTCTAATTTTCCATTTTATGCCATCACTTTTTTATGAATATTTGGGCCCAAATGGCATAAAAGAGTGAATTTGAAATAGTAATGGCATATGAGCAAATACTGAAATTTTAATGGCATTTTTGGCGTTTTGGAAAATAACGGTGGCACAGACGCAATTAACCCAAGGATCTAGTAGCTGATTACACTTATGAGATTGAAGCTAGCCAGTCGTGTATCTCATTTTTAGCGGCCAGGCTGAATCTATGAGTTTGTAGAGCGATGCACGTTTTGAAGGAGCGAAGCCAGTTTTACTCTTGAATATTTTTGTCACATAAAAAAACAGTCTTTTGTTTTGCTGTGTTATCTTGACATTATCATTTTGATGCGAAGATTGTGGATCCAAAAACTGGCGAGGTAAAGGAGATAGTGGTCTCAGCTGATGATGGAATCCGACCGAATACTTCCTTGGCAGTCCTGTCCAAACTTAAACCAGCATTCTCTAAAGATGGAACCACTACTGCTGGTAACGTGTAAAGAAAACTAACTGGACACAACTGTCGATTGTTGTGTTCACTCTCAAGATTAATGTTTTTAATCCGCAGGAAATGCTAGCCAAGTAAGTGATGGAGCTGGAGCAGTGTTGCTGATGAGGCGCGATGTTGCTATGCAAAAGGGTCTTCCAATACTTGGCGTCTTCAGGTATCAGTATTTTCTGTATAATGTGCATCATATATTGGGTCACAGCTCACATCTGTAGACATTTTTCTTTTGTCATAACTCAAAACACCTCAATTTCGACTTAGTGGTTCAATGCTTCCCTTGTTAGTCACGAAAGCAGCGAGGCGAATGGTAGTACTACCAACTATCATAATATTTTGTTCAACAACTCAGCATGAGCTTAATGTGAAAATGCAGGAGCTTTGCAGCTGTTGGAGTTGATCCAGCTGTAATGGGTGTTGGTCCTGCTGTTGCAATCCCTGCGGCAGTGAAAGCTGCTGGTCTTCAAATTGATGACATTGACCTTTTTGAGATCAATGAGGTATATTTCCATTCATCTGTTGAGTTTCTCCAGTAGACAACACTAGATCTGCCTGGTAATATTTATTTGCTCTTGTACATAGGCTTTTGCATCTCAGTATGTGTACTGCTGCAAAAAGTTGGGACTTGATTCCACAAAAGTAAATGTCAATGGAGGTGCAATGGCTCTTGGACATCCATTGGGTGCCACAGGTATTTTCTTTCTGCTATCCTGGATACTTACTGGGACACCATTGACCAGTGTACTTGCTCATGTCTGATGTCTCCAGCTTGTATCACATTACTTACCTCATCAACATCAGCTGTTCTTTACTGGTTGAATGTGCTAATTAGAAGTGTAGCTATAAATCTATAATTAATCATATGTGCCAATCGCAATGGCATTTCCCATGCTTCCTCCTTGGCAGGCGCACGGAGTGTCAGTACCCTTCTCAATGAGATGAAGCGCCGGGGCAAGGACTGTCGTTTTGGCGTAATTTCTATGTGCATAGGTATAACCATGTTCCATTGGCTTGCATGAAAACTCGAAAAGAATGATTTCAGCTTGGGAGTAGAATAGAATTTGACAAGAACTCCTGGTGAACAGGTTCAGGCATGGGAGCTGCTGCTGTCTTCGAGCGTGGGGATGCAGTGGACGAGCTTACTAATGCTCGGGGGATGCCGTCCCATAGCTGGCTTTCGAAGGACGCCATGTAACTACTATATCGAACATTTTGTGCCACTGCCGCTATTGTTTTTTTTTTTAAAAAAAAATCTCAACACAAGAGTTAGGGAATAAATTGTGTGTGCTTTTGTAATTCCTGGTGGGGAATTAGTAGATTCTCATCGATGTCTGAACTTGGCTATTTACACAATCATTTGTAATTGGGAAGTTTATGCATAATAATTCATTAGCCTGCTCATTTAGTCACCTTATTTTGCTCTCGGAAACCATCAGATTATTATGTATCTGTATCGCCGTGTTCCGGTGAAAGGAAAGGACAACTTTTGACTTTTGAGAAATGAGCACCTGGGTTTATCATTTTGTTTTGCCTTTTTCCCCCTGTTCAAATGGCTTGTTAGTCATAAAGACAAGGGGATATTTACTCCAAGGTAAATATGTGTATATTTGGACAATGTCAATGTCGCTATGTCGACGCCTGTTCATCTATGCGAGCAGAGAAGGAGAAAGGCTATTCTGTGCAATTGAGATCGCTTTGGGATCCTGTTGACACGAAAACATGTACTCATACTTGGATCAGTTCGACGATCTAAAAGTGTGTGGATACTTAGGGACAAGTCTAAGTGTAACACAGCACCGACGTCGCGTTCCGACTACCCTTAGCCGTGGTAAGGGGGTGGAGTCGCCAGGCAATCAGATTATACAAAATAATCCAATTAGCCGAAAGAAATATATTAAACAGAATAAATCAACAAACCGGTCAAAGCCTGTCTGCTTCGAAGTGTGGTGCGAAGGGGGTCGCCGAAGTGTACCTCCAGCGTCTGGTGCGAAGTGTCCTGCCGAAGGGTTCTTTTGGCGTTCGGACTGATCTGGCCGAAGATGAACTCTGAACGGATCCGGACGCGACAATCACCTCCGAACAGCGAGGTTCGGTGTGAAGTCTCTGATACAGTAAGATACAGAATAATGACTCAGGCGCAACACGTGAACGTGAGTTTGTCCGGAGCGAAGTATGAGCGTGGCGAAGCCTGTCGTGATGAAGTCTGCTGACGGAGCGTGCAGTCGAAGCAACAGTCTCGCCGAAGGATGTTCTGGCAACCTCCGAAACCGATCTCTCAGCTTCGGACACCTCCGACGAAGTAGCTCCGAACGTGAAAACCGGTAACAGAGTAGATTCGAAGTACCAATTCGGTCTGAGAACCGAATTCTACTAAGTGTTGCACTAGGAGCGAAGGTAGCAATCTGTTACGCGAATTAGCGGATACTTCACAGATGAAGTAATAAGACGATAGCAATCTATTACGCAGATTAGCGGATACTTCACAGGCGAAGTAACAAAGCGATAGCAATCTATTACGCAGATTGGCGGATAATTCATAAGCGAAGTAACAAGGATTACCACTGTTTCAAAGTGGTCGTCGGAGGGCTTCCAGACAAACCCACGAAGAGTACAGAAAAGTAAAGATAAAGTAAATACGATTCGAAGCTAGGGCTTTGTGGTTGATTTTGTTGGGGGGGCTCTGAACTGGCTTCGCCTCTATACTTATAGGGGCTAGACCTCTAATCTAATCTGCTATAATTCGACTGAATAGAGATAAACACTTAGCCAGAATCGGGTCCAACTCTATCTCTGCCCGAAGTGGGCCTTCGTCCAGGCCCGCCGAAGCCTGCTCCTCGGGCCGAAGCTTCGGCAGAGTGGGCCTCCTGGCCGAAGGCTGTGGGCTGGCTGGAAGCTTCCGGAGCCCGTAGCCCAATGGTCCTTTGGCCCTATAGGACTTCGGCCTGACCCGAGATATATGTATTTTCGGCCCAAATTAACAAAATTGATATTTTGACAATCTTAATCATTGATGTCATTTTTTGCTATCAATAGTTACGATGAGTGTCAAAGGAGTTTTGAGGTTTTACAGGGGCTTTGCACATGGTGGGTCCACCTCCACAACGTCGGTGGAGGTTTTGCACCGTTGAATCCAAATGTCATGGATCATAACTGCATAGGATAGTTGGGTACTCAATTGTAGAGTTTCCTTCCATCTTTCAAAAAAACCTTGAGTGGCCGGAAGCTGTCTTGTCTGATCATGTTTCGTAGCAAGCCGTGCAAAACATCATTGCTCAATTTTTACTCGAAACACACTTGCATTAAAAAATCCCTTATTTTTTAAGGGAAGATACCCTACGGTTGCAAAATTCTCCATTGGCTCAAAATGTGAACGCTCAGCTCAAATAATCTCTGTTCTAGCATAAAATCCCTCAGTGGCAGGCTTGCTCTGCAAGAGTGGTGAGTCGCCGCATAACTCGGCTTTACGAAACATATAATATAAATAGGAAAACATAGAATTAGAATATTGCGTAAATCTAACACAAGAACAATAGGCTTCATCCATGTAATCATAAAACCATAATCATAAAAGCTTTATTAAGATAGAGGTTAGAAAGTCTTATCAGTGGTTCACTTGGGTTTGAAAAAATCTGCAAAAGAAGGCAATTTGCAAAAGAAGCCCAACATTTTGAACATATAGCTTAACCAAGTGTTACAATAGAGCATATAAAGTAGCGTAAAGTGAACGAATAGTGTACCTTATTTTCGTAGCAAAGCATATGCACTGAATTAGTAAAAAACCACGTGACATCCCATCATAATTATTATTTTTACCTAAAACTAGCGTTGTCCTATATCTTTTTATCTAACTTCAACTAAAGCAAGGTGCTACACTAATTATTTTATTAGCTAAAACATGAAGAACTTATTAAACCGAATCTAATACAAGCTAATACAAGACCATCAACTAACAGCACGAAAAGACAATCATGGACCAGTCTAGCCACAAAAAAAACCATAGCTAACAAGTATTCATGATATGTGTAGTTTGGGGATTTTGGGAGAAATGTGTTATGCACTTCAAAGCAGAAAACACTCTCTATTATGTATTACTATAACTTTCAAAGATATCCCTAGCAATATTACATATTACTCCGACACTCCTTCTCGAGATGGGCAAAATATATCAATCATGTCCATCTTGTTACATATTTCCTTTTGTTAGACAATCAACTAGTTGTTCACTTGATTTAATATACTCAAGTCTAAAAACTCTACTATCAATCTTCTCCTCGATAGAATCTATCAATCTCTACATGCTTAGAACGATCAAGTTGAACTGGATTGTTAGCAATGTTAATGGATGGCTTTTTATCACAATGTAGAGCTACAATATCATTTCTTAACACCTTAATTAAGTTTAGATAAGAGGTTCTTCATCCATAGCATCTCGCTCAAACTTAAAGCAATGGCTTTGTACTCAGCCTCTACAGTTGATCGAGCTACAACTGCTTGCTTATTACTTCTCCACGAGACAAGATTACCACCAACAATTCAAACACACAATACCTCGATGTAGACCTTCTATCATCCACACTACATGCCCAATCAGCATCACAATATCCTTCTATGTTCAAATGTTTATTTTTTCTGAAACACAAGCCTTTCCTAGGAGTTCCCTTTAGATATCTTAAAATCTTGTAGACAACATCTAAGTGACATGCTCTAAGATCATGCATATACCTACTAACCACACTCACTGCATATGAGATGTCGGGTCTAGTATGACACAAGTAAATTAAACGCCCGATTAGCCTTTCTGGATCACTTGATTGGGCACACAATTGATGATTCTTATCAATAGGTGTAGCACTTGGGCGACACCCAAGCAATCATGTCTCTGTCAACAGGATCAAAAACATACTTTCTTTGAGAGAATCTATTCCCTTTGATGATCTAGCAATCTCAATCCTAAGAAAATATCGAAGAGGTACAAGATCTTTCACTTCAAAAGTCTTACTCAATCTTTTCTTTAAGAATTTGATCTCATCTATATCATCTCCAGTAATTATTATATCATCAACATATACAACTAAGATTGCAATGTGTGATCCTTTGTATTTATAAAAGACTGTATGATCTCCATTACATTAAGAATATCCCATATTGCAGATTAGCCTTCTAAACCTATCAAACCATGCATGTGGGGATTTCTTCAACCCATACAAGGATTTTTTTGAGTTTACATACCTTTCCAATTGTTGAAACAAAGGAAACAAAATACAAGCTTGAAATGCTTCAATGTCGCAACACTAGAAGACACTGGAAACGCAGGCGAGGGAGGAAGGCGCGTCTCCGAGGTGGGTGAGGAAGAAGGGGTACACCATGGAGCTCAAACGTGACTCCAACGCCCTTAGCCCCAGCCACTCGTAGTCCCCGTTCCCTCACAGTGTAGCCACTCATCACCCGCATTCGACGAGAACAACCGTCGGGTCCAAGTGCGCCTCCAGATCTGGTCACCGATAACGCAAACAACTTCTGTGCATAGTCAGCTTACCGCATTGCCTGGCCAAGCGCCACTGGTTACACGCGTCGTTGCCCATGCCTCACGTCTCACCGCTGTATGTGTGACTCCCTCCTACCGGCGGTGCGCCCCAACCGCGCCCTCTAGCTTTTATCTGGATGGCATTTGCGGTAATTTGGATGATGGCATTTGTGGATAACATTTTGGACTTTGTCGGAGTGGAGCACTTAAAGTTGGTTAGACCCTGCTCTACTGCGCTAGTTCATTTTTCTAGAGTGCTTTAGTTCAGATCTATGGAGCATTGTAACTGTTTGGCTCGGCTCTAGCTCCATGGTGCAAAGGAGTTGGAGCCGAAGCCCTACCAAACAGACCCTATATATAGATTTTGTTTTGACTATAAAATCATTTCTAAGAGAAACTCTAAAAAAACTCACTTCCTTAAATATTAGAGATTATATATATATATTAAAATCATCAGATACTCTAAAAGATTCAATGAAATGAGATGCTCTCTAAATCTTCCTCTATCCTATGTACTTATAGGGTTGACTCTCATTCCTTATCTACCCTAGTCCCACATGTTGATGATACAAAAGATATAAATAATAGGAAATATGAGAGATTTGAAATTCAAAATCCTATCACCGTAGGAATCAAGATAAAAACAGAGGACAAAGAGGCAAAGCTATTAATAATATAACATAAAGATGTTGTATATCATATATCATGTTTTAAATAGATAAATAAAATGTTATTCTATTATATGAAATATATACCATTACTATTGATTAATGAGTGCATGACACATTATGAGAATCTTTATTTGATATGCTGCCATTTCCAAATGATTGGAGACTGTGTATCACTAGTATCATACTATGCTACATAACCATGAAAATAAAAAACAATTATATTAGCAACACATCACATGTGTCGTCTTCTTCTGAGAACTCTCTTTAGAATTCCAGCTCTTGCGTGAAGGTGACGATGACGATCCAATGGCCGGGAATCCGATCAGAGTGATGGTGAGGGACGGAGAAGGGACGATTAAGGATGACAATCGGGTATGATGAGTACGGGTAGTTAGGGCCGGCCCTAGGGTGGGGCCACCAGTGCCACCGCCCTAGGCCACCACATCTCGATGGGCCTCCTGTATATATATACACGATTACTGTTGGCGCAACCGATTCTGTAATTATTTTTATAATTAGTTCATGTTTAGTTCTTCAAATTAATGTCGAAACATCCAATGTGACATGGGCTAAAATTTAGCACCCGATATAAACACCTCTTAAATTTCTTGTATAATATCATATCAGAAAAAAAATTATTTACATTACAGTAACATCCACGTGTCCGAAAGAACCACGGTGGGAGCTAGGCAGCTAGCTGAAAATCGCGGACCTCTTTTTTCCGGCGCTTCCTTTTCCCCGTTCTTCCCTCCTCGGCTCCTCCACCCTCCTCTCCCTCTCCCTCCTCCTCCTTCTCCTCCGCCTTTTACCCCCCACTTTGCCCGCAAACCCCCATCGCCACCGTCGCCCTCGCCGTCGGCCACGGCGTAGCGGCGGAGAGCGGGCTCCGATTCCGAGGCAAGCTGCGGGAGCCCTAGCGGGGTGTTGCCCCCCACCACTGGCGCGGTTTCACGAGGTAATCGCTCCCCCTTGCTCCTTCCGGGGCTCTCTCGTTCTCTCCGCCTGCGCGCTGTGGTGGTGGTAGTGGCGGCGGCGGCGGCGGCTTCGGCTTTGATCGCTTGGTGTGATGGCGTGCCGTCGTGATCGGGCCGGTCGGGGACCTCCGCCTCTCTATGCGCGCCCCTCTGTTGGCTCTGATGGAGCTGCGGCCCGCGGGTGAAATTGAGGGGGTGTGGTTCCTCGGATCGATAGATTGTTGTCTTCTGCTTCGTTTTTTGTTTTTTTGGCAGCGTAGGGTCCCAATCTGGCGGCACCGGCTTGTTCCTGGTCGGTGGCGTGGCTGCAATGCTAACGCTGTGGGGAGGATTACGGGAAGATTTTGTTTTATTGCCACAGTTTTTTTGTTTTTGATGTTTTTGTTAGCGTTTGAACTTCTATTTAGGGTTTAGTGACGTGCTAACTCTAGTTTTGGGTTGGTCAAGGTCGTTGTGACTTACTGGGTTGTGCATTTTACAGTCCATTAACCCTTCAATCAAACCCCAGTAAGTTTTGTTCTTTTATATGCAATGCCATGTTCCTTTTAATACCACCTTTTGGCTTGAATTCCTGTGAACTTGCATTCTTGTTTCCCTCAATTTTAAAATATGTATTCTCTATATGCAGAAAAAAGAGCTCATTTCAAAGCATGGAAGTATGAAACCATACGATGTTTCTGTAGATGCAAACAATAGTGAATACTGAATATGGATGAAAATAGAAGATTATCTGATGAAGAGTCCAAAAAAATGGAACCTTTTCACTCAAATGGACAGCCAGGCGAAGATGAAATTGTAACTGTTGAACCTCAAAGTGATGTAAAAAAGTTTGGAGTGGAGACTGGAATAAACGATGGTGTCTGTGAGGCTGAGGCACACAAGGTTCATGAATATGGAATGGCAGAAAATGGTTTGTATGAAGAACCATTCACTACCGATGATGATTCAGAGGATAGCTCATATGAATACCTTCTTCGGGAATCAGACAATGAGCAGACTTCATTGTCTGGTGCTGATGAGGGAGACAATGAGGTATGCACATCTAGTTAGTTATTGCAATATCTATGTGTGGCGAACTTAAGTTTTATCTTGTCCTACTGGTGTTTATGGGGTCATAGGGATCATATCCTTTTCAATTAAGGTAAAAAGTATGATCAGCATTTGGATGCGTAAGGAATTAAGTCAATTAACCAACTGAGGACAAATGTTTTTCTGTCCATCAGTCTGTCTTTTCCATAGGTGGCTTGATGTGCTTTTTTGCCATACTTGTTCTCTTTATACTTGCACCATTTTAATGTTTGCTAGATTACCTATCAATGTTACTATATCTTACAAATATTTTTATTATTGTTTATTTGTTTTTAATGCACTGCAGTTACTAATATTTTTTGGTTGAACAGATTGAAACATAGAACTTGCTAGCATCTGTTCTGCATTATACTGTGTTCTGTTCAACTGTTAGTGTTAGAAATCTTAATACGAGGCTTGAGTTGTTTTCCTTTTTCTTTTGTGTAAATTTTGGTTATCATGTTTCTTAAAATTGATTCATAACAGACACCTCTGACTGAGGAAGATGTCGAAGCATTAATCGCTGAATTCCTTAATGTTGAGAGTAAGGTGACATTTTTATCCCTGTTGTTTTAATCATATCTTTATTTTCCCTGACGTTTTCCATTTTATTCATGTGTATCTTCATACTTTGGTAACACTAGGCAGCTCAAGCGCAAGAATCACTTGAAAAGGAGTCGCTGGAAAAGATTGAAGCTGAAGTAAGATTGGAGTTATCAGATACGCTACAAGGAGACATGGTCTGTAAATATTTTATAGTGCATAATTCTTCAATGTTAATATTTTTGTGTATCATATCCTTTTCTTCTTACTTTGAATAGCTAGAGTTAGCTATTTCTACTGAGATGGAGCAGTACAAGAAAGAATGGGAATATGAACTTGATGGTTTGGAGACTCGCACTGCTGTTCTGTTGGTAAGTTTCTGCCTCAAAGCGGATCCTTTTGTCCATTTACAAATAATAATTATATTTCTACGTTATGTTAATGCTTGCTACCATCTCTACGTGGCATGTCAGATGCATGGCCTACATACTTGTTCCATGTAAATCATTTAAGTTTTTTACATTTAACCATATTGATTTATCTAAATGAAGACTAAAATATATTTTTTCTATCTCATTATTTACAATTGTGCTCATGCAGTCATGCATATGGTATTAATGAAGTAAGCATACATTTTATGGTCCATCAGTTAGATTAATTAGAGTTCTTGACCTTGAAAAACATTAGAACCACAAGCGACTAACCTGAAAGCTTGACCGGTCACGCATGTACCAAGTAGACCATAAGTCTGGTCATATGTTTTTAAGAATTTATATAAATCAAGGTGCGGTTATTTAGAAAAAAATGTTCATACACCAAATGATATCCACTTTAAAATCCTAATGTTGACTCAATTCTTTCAGGCACCTTTTTAGACCACTCAAACTTTTCTCCCATTACCAATTTTAACTTTCTGTTAATCTCTTAGCCCCTTTTCCAATTTCCATATTTATAGGAAAAACCATTTTATTTTTTCGCTAACGCAGGTAATGTTTGAGTGCTATGGATTATGGAACCAATTTTTTGTTTTTTATTTCCACATTCTTTTCCATATGTTTCTTTAGTAATATGTTAACCTTTAAGAACTACTTCCTTCAAGAAATCCAAGAAAATTGTTAGATGAATTCTCTTGTTTGAATGCAAGAAAAAACCATACAATTGAAATTTTGAATGCAGGAGCAACTTGATGCTGCTGGTATTGAACTTCCCAGCCTCTATAAGTCAATAGAAAGTCAAGTTCCAAATGTTTGTGAAACTGAAGCATGGAAGAACAGGACTCATTGGGCTGGTTCTCAAGTGCCTGAAGAAGCTAATCAGTCAATCAGAAAAGCTGATGAATACCTCCAGTCATGTAGACCTGCAAGGAGGTAATGTTGGGGCCAAATTCAGTGTACTCTGTTTTCTTTATCAAATCTGACCTAGATTCACATACTTCAATTAGAAAACATGGGAGGCTACTGGAGGAAGGTGCTAGTGGCTTTCTAGCTGGAAAAATTCCTGTTGGGGATGATGAATCTGTACAATGCCATGAGAAAAGTTGGCGTGTATTCAATGAACTTATCAAGTCTAAGGAATGTGCTGAAAGTACTTTCGGAAGTAGTAACTGGGCATCAGTTTATCTGGCCAGTACCCCCCAGGAAGCTGCTGCCTTAGGTCTCCAATTTCCTGGAGTTGATGAGGTGGGATCTTGTCTGACCAATTGCTATAATTGTGTTATATTGCCATTACATTTTATTAGCTCCATAAGAAATTCTTGACGCAAAAGAAACTAGGGTCTAAATAGAATCTCCAAGGATCAATATAGTTATATTTAAGGCCACAGGGCAGGGTTCAAACATTATAGAAACTTGTGGCCTTAAAAAACCTAATATCATAATATGGGTTGTTATGTTATTTATATTACTTATATGGCTAACACTGCTGTGAGGTCTTTCTATGTTGAAAACATCCTAGAGTCATGTGACTACTATGTTGCACTACATTAATTCATGGTTGCATACATTTTTTTAAAAGATTAGAATATTTCTATTAGTTTTTTATAATGTACATACTACATATCACGAATTTTTTGTTTCATTGTCAATAGTAAAAATGATATAATTTATGGTTGTTTTTCAGTCATATATTTATATACCTGTAAATAACCGGCTCAGGTTGCCATTTCTCATTATGCTAAAGCTTACCTGTAGCCTTTATGTAAATCCAACACCCTTACTTTTATCTGTCTTTTCCATGTTACAGTTCCATTAAATCTCCAATATTCATTGTCTTATATAGGTGGAGGAGATAGATGAAGTTGAGAGTGCAGTTGGTGACATAAAAGGCATCAATGAAATAGAGCTTTCCGAAGAACAGAGAAGAAAATACAGGAAGGTGAGTCAAAACTAGTTTAGTGTACAGAACTAGCTAGCAGTGCAAGCATTCTAGCATTCTCTATGTTGCTGACTTGCTGTTCTTAGCCTTTAATGTCTCCTGTGTGCATGTTATAGTCATTTTATTGTCTGTGTACTTGTATCCATTTTTACTAGGATTGTTGCTGTCTCCCTGTATGTTAGTACCTGAATTCTCAGGTTGGGCAATATAGGTCCTTTCTGTTATCTTCCTTGCATTTATTATTTAATAGTTTCAGTTGCATGTCCTAGGATGCTTTAAATTCTTCTCTCTCTCCACTATTCAGTTTGTTCACTATAGGGTATATCACTAAGTTTCTATATGGCCATAATGATCCTCTGGTGCAATTGCAATACAAGTGTCAATAGCAGTGTCTTGTTTAACAGCTGAGGTTCACTTTTTTATGTTGTTTGGTATTATTTTTATTTCATTTTCTTCAGGATTTCCTTATTTTTCCAAATGTCATACCATTAGGTAGGAGAAGAGTATGATGCAAAGATAACAAAACGTCTGCAGCGTCATTTAAAAGAAAGAAGGACAAGAGGGTCACATAAGGTAACTGACAAAATTGTATTTAGTGTGAACTCTTTTTTATTTACCCTTTTTGTTATAAATATGCACTGTTGAATGGTTGTTTATCAGGCACACCGTCACCGGCCGGTATTTCCGTAGAATTGGTAGGAACTAATCTTCTTAATTGATATTTAAAATAGGTAGTTGGTCGAGGTCCTGGACCTCTCCGTCGCGGCGACGTCGTTACGGCGACGCGGCGAAGAGGCAGGGATACAAGAAGGCAATAGCCAAATTGAACTACTCGATGACCTAAACCCTTGGTCATGCTCTGTTTATATAGTACCGAGTCCCTGGATCTAACAACTAACAAACCAATCCAACTCTAATCTGATTACAATACCTCTAACAACTAACAAACCAATCCTAATTTGATTACAATACTTAGCCATTAAGACTCCTAACCAAAATCTCTTCTCACCATCCCCTTAGTGTATGAGACAAATGTACGCATTTCGATTAGGGTCGTATTCTATGGTTACGATTCTACCAGATATGTCTTTTTGATTCCGTCGAAAATCGATTTTACGGTATAGGCGCTTATGACCTCCCCGTTCACGTGAACAGTACCCGCGGCACTGTTCATGGGCTGGGGGCTTGGGCCTAGCCCACTTCCTACCCGTGACATTTCACCCCCCCTAAAAATGCCGCTTGTCCTCGAGCTACTGAGTCTTCGTCCCCGCTGTTGCCCACCTCTGCGATGACGACGGCGCGGAGATGCAGACGACGGCGGCGGCCACGCCGGTCGGCAACACCGTTCCATGTGGGGAAGCAGCAGCCCACGTAGTTTCCAGCAGCGGTGCAATGCCGTTCAGGGCAGCGATGACTGACGATAGTGGTGCGGCGTGCAGGGGTCTGTGGTGGACCCACGGAGGGATTGGGCGGCGATGTTGTAGCCGCGGGCCACCTCCTTGGTGGAGTCGAAGGTGCCCAACCAGATCGGGGTCGTCTTCGCCGGGACTCGAATCTTGGCGGCGTAGCGCCTCGGCGGTCGCTTCCGCACACCAAGGTGCCAGATCTCCGGCGTCGGCTTCAGTTGCTTTAACTCCGACGTCACGGGGTGCGTCTTGGAGCAAAGGCAGAGGCGGCCCGCAACAGAGGGAGCTCGGCTAGGGCTTGGCCAGTGGCCGCGTCTCCCTTCCCTTCTCTCCCTTGTAGATCCAGGGGAACCGCTTCTGCTACAAGGGTATCTAGGCGCCTTTCGATGTCATCTAGGCGTTGCATAATAGCCTTCAACATGTCATCGATGGTGCTCCCCAAACCGGTGCCAGATTGGAATTCATCGCAGCGGATGGTGAACCTGAGCTGTTTGATACTAAGTTGTCACCGGCCGAGATTTCCGTAGAATTGGTAGGAACTAATCTTCTTAATTGATATTTAAAATAGGTAGTTGGTCGAGGTCCTGGACCTCTCTGTCGCGGCGGTGTCGTTATGGTGACGTGGCGAAGAGGCAGGGATACAAGAAGGCAATAGCCAAACTGAACTACTCGACGACCTAAACCCTCGGTCAGGCTCTGTAATATAGTACAGAGTCCCCGGATCTAACAACTAATAAACCAATACAACTCTAATCTGATTACAATACCTCTAACAACTAACAAACCAATCCTAATCTGATTACAATACTTAGCCATTAAGACTCCTAACCAAAATCTGATATTTAACTATTTTATCTGCTACAGTACCGCGGTACTGTTCACGTGAACAGTACCCGCTGCACTGTTCACAGGCTGGGGGCTTGGGCCTAGCGCACTTCCTACCCGTGACACACACTGCTTAGCATTTTATCCACTCTGAATTGTTTTGCAGGAGAACTTTGGTTTGGTCTCATCATCAAATGGATTATGTGAGCAGCCTCCGTCAGATAACGGTGTTTTAGATGCCAACAGAGGCCTTCTTTCATCTGAAAAGCCCAAAACAGATGAAAATGAAGTTTCTGTTGAGCTGGCAAAGCGCACATGTGAAGATGATGTTGAGTTTAACAACAAGAGGTCAAAAACTGTAATTATCGATAGTGATGATGACATGCAGATTGACAAGAAGCCAGATTCAGTAACAAGTGAAAATATGGCCGAGATTATTGATCTTGATCTCTTCGCATCACAAAGTCCTAAGCTTGGTGATAAAGTTTTTCCTAAAGCTTTCAAGTGTACTATTTGCACTGAAATGTTGAATGCCCCTGAAGTGCATCGCCACCCAGTATTGGATGTTATAGTCTGCGGGTCTTGCAGATTTCTAGTGATAGAAAAGAATCGTATTGAGGTGAATATTTACCACCTTTATTGATAATTTCAAGCTAATTTCCAATAACATTTATTCCTTTTGGGGATGTATTATCATATTCTTCTTAGAGATACTCTTTGTTTTTTTATACAGGATCCTGTGTCTGGAGGTTATTGCACCTGGTGTGTACAAAGTGAACAACTTCAAAGATGCAGCACTTGCAAACTGCTTTTCTGCTCAAATTGCTTGTCAAAGAATTTTGGTGAAGAAGGCTTGTCAGAAGCTAAAGTCACTGGTTGGCAGTGCTGCTGCTGCCTACCTAGTCAACTGGAACACTTGATTTCTGAATGTGACAAGGCTCTGGGTGGTGTTGAATCATCTGATCCTGAGGGTGACTTTGCAGAGCTTTCTGGAATAGAGAGCAATGGTCCTGTTAGGTATACCCTTTAGCATTGCATTATTTATTACATCACAACTGGTCACATTTATTTTTCATTGATTATTACTATTACTTTTGTCAACAAGAATTAAATAAGAAAACTATTCCCATGATAATTGTTTATACAAAAATGACCAGTAAGCGAAAAATGAAAAAGAGGATAAGAAGGATCATGGATGATGCAGAACTTGGAGAGGAAACAAAGCGTAAAATTGCAATGGAGAAGGTCTGTAACTTTTTAGGATTTGATAAATCAATAAATCATATATGTTTTTGTTATAATCTACATATTATTTTGTAGGCTAGGCAAGAACATTTGAAGTCCATGCAAGAGCAGTCTGCGAGTGAGTTAAGGAGCAACAATATTGGAACTTCCTTTGCAGTACCATCTAAGGTTTCTCTAGAGGATGTTGAGGATGGACATATATTAAACCTTGCCCGTGAGGAAGATGAGGCACCTGTTAAAATTCCAAGCAGCATATCTGCTAAACTGAAGCCTCATCAGGTTTGCCTTTTCAAATATACTGAACATTCTCCCCTTCCATCGAGAAAAAAAATACTGAACAGTAAAAATCTTGCACATTCCTCTTCATAATGAAATTTGGTTTGTAAAACTCTACTCCCTTGTAATGTGTCTGCGTCGAAACATCACATAGAGATTCTGATATGTGTTTTTATTTAGCTTTCCTTTCTTCCTTTTTCTTTTAAACTGGTCAATATAACTGCTCGTCTACTGGTATCACGTCTCTCTCACACTAGCCATGATTTGTACCCAGGCTGGTACAGGGAGACTATTTGACTGATTGATAGTATGATATTATAATATTTCAGGTATCAGGAATAAGATTTATGTGGGAAAATGTGATCCAATCTGTCAAGAAGGTCAAATCTGGGGATAAAGGTTTTGGGTGCATTTTGGCTCACAACATGGGCCTAGGGAAAACATTTCAGGTTTGAGCTACTCTTTTGGATGTCATTTGGCCTTTTTAATTGTTTTACTTGTATCGCTGGACTTGTTAGTTATAATTATGTATTTATGTGTATGTGTATATTGTTGCCATCATTCTAAGTAGCCTTTGTTTTTCCGTGCTCTATTTCCATTGCATGAATAATAATGGAAATTGCATTCTTATATTTTTGTATTTGCACTTTGCAGGTTATTACGTTCCTGTACACTGTTATGAGATGTGTCCAATTGGGATTGCACACAGCACTTATAGTTACCCCTGTCAATGTTTTGCATAACTGGAGGAAAGAGTTCATCAAGTGGCGTCCCACAGAACTGAAGCCACTTCGTGTGTATATGTTGGAGGATGTTTCGAGGTGCTGATTGTTTTTTGTTAATTATGTTGTCTTATGTTTTGTACGTAAACATGCATTGTTGAATGTTGAATTTGTAATTAGATTGTGTAACTCTTGCACATGGGTTTACAACAACTTAGAACAAAACTCTGGTAAAGGATAAGGATAGAACTATTAGATCATCCACATACAACATCTAGGCAATTCAGGCCAACATTTTTTAAAAATCTAATGACACCCTTCTGTCTAACTAACCCTCAATTGTTTGAATAACTGAAGACCTTTCTCTGAGAATCATCCCTCACTATGTTGTCTTATGTTATACATGATGCTAAATTTGTTTCATAACCCGTGTAGCCTAGAGCCTTTGTTATGCCAATGATTCCTGTTTGTAGAATCTTATGTTCCCTGCTGCTATCAGTATGAAGTAATTGGCCTGTACCAGCCTTAAAATAAATCATACTCTGTGAGCCCTAAGGATAAATTCAAACTCTTCTGCATATGCCAATCTGTTATACTAAAAGTCTAAAACTTGAAACTCTCAATGGTGTATTGAGTAATGTCATGGGGCTTCGTAGGTGGTCTGTAAAATTATTTACAATAATGCTTGGATTGGGTGCCATCGATTGTTTTTCTTAAATTTGTGGGCATTAACTAAGAATGCTCTGTAAGTTTTGGCCTAAATTTAAAATTTCTTTTTGATTTTTGGTTCTTTTTACCCCTTTTTGCAAAATCTGAAATATTACTGGGATTGCCCTTTATTTCTTCCCTAGAATCAATTTACAATTCTCACTTGGTTAAATATGATGTTTTTCTATCGCTGGTCTTAATTTATAGTTATAAATGTAAATTGATAGATGCAGTTTGGCATAATATAAGTTGATAACCACTTAATGAAAGTTAACTATGTTTCAGAAAAACTTCAATTTCATCTCATCAGTGTTATGAAACTGCTGTTGACCTTCTTTTTATTGCATTAGTATTTGCCTTTTCATTGCCTTGCTTTATTACATGCATTGCACTTGAAAGCTATGGTTCAGTACTTCAGTACTTTTGGCAGCATGGGTATTGCTATTGCTTTAAGGCATCTTGCTAAATGCAACAGCCAACAGAAAATGCAGTTACCAACTTACCATGTCCTGGTACTGCCGTACTGATAGTTATAGGCATCTTGCTAAATGCAACAGCCAACAGAAAATGCAGTTACCAACTTACCATGTCCTGGTACTGCCGTACTGATAGTGATAGGTTCGATTGATTACTTGCATAACCAACCTGTGGGTAGATGTATTAGTTAGGATGATATGCCTCTATCTAAAATTTTAATATGATGTGGAAATATGGTTTCATTATGATTGTGATAGGGTGCTCTTAACAATGGACATATATCTATTTAGCATGGAATGACCCCCCTTTACCATTTATTTTTGTAGGGTGAATATTCCATATTTACTAACCAAGTGGCGAGTAAAAGGTGGTGTGCTTCTGATTGGTTACTCGTCATTTAGAAGCTTATCCCTTGGAAGGAATGTGAGGGACAAAAATGCTGCAAACGAGATCACTTATGCTTTGCAGGTGATATTCCATTTATTCAGTTGTAAAGTTTCAAGCTTTTGTGTTATGCCAATCTGTTCGTCCATCACTTGCATCTCTCCCCCTTTCCATTGCTACAATGAGGTTTCAACCACCATCCCATTTTATGTGTGGCAATATAACAACCTGTAGATGTTCATCTGGCATGAGTTATGACTTGTGAATCATTATACTGCGTTTTCTTCCAACTTTGTTCTTTTAGCTGTGTGGGTTTTGACACAATTCATTTGCATGTCATGAGCAGTGTGGGCCAGATATTCTTGTATGTGATGAAGCACATATAATAAAGAACAGGAGAGCTGACACTACACAAGCTCTGAAACAAGTAAGGACACAGAGAAGAATTGCGTTAACTGGATCTCCGTTGCAGAATAATTTGATGGAATATTACTGTGTAAGGATCCATGCACTTCTACCCCCTTTCTTCTTTACCTTGCAGCTACCGACAGTATTTTGATGTCTATCCATAGTAATTTTCTAATGGATTTTGGTTTCAACCGGTGAATAGATGGTTGATTTTGTTAGGGAAGGTTTTCTTGGAAGTAGCCATGAGTTCCGCAACCGGTAAACTGATGCTCTGATCCTTTACTGTGGCTCATCAATATTTTGGACATTTGGAATGATATATGCTTTGCATTATCACTGATCAGGTTCCAGAATCCGATTGAAAATGGGCAGCACACAAATTCTACATCAGATGATGTCAAGATCATGAACCAACGGTCACACATTTTGTATGAACAACTAAAGGGTTTTGTCCAGCGAATGGACATGAATGTGGTGAAGAACGATCTACCACCAAAGAAGGTTTTTGTTGTTACGGTTAAGCTATCTCCACTGCAAAGGAAGCTCTATAGAAGATTCTTGGACGTGCATGGTTTCTCAAGTAGTGCTGCTTCAGAAAAATCTTTTCAGCGCAGTTGCTTCTTTGCCAAGTATCAAACACTAGCCCTGGTGCGATGTTGTTGCATCTTTATGCCTTTTTCTTACACAACAATATGTAACTATAACCCGCTTTTTCATTGGATTGAATATTGCAATATTCTGTTGTAGACTTGTACAATCAAATTTGTTCATCTTCTTGTTCCTTATAATCGATAATATGTTTGAAATGTAGATATGGAACCATCCTGGTCTTCTCAAGATGGCTAAAGAACAGAGAGGAAATTTGCGCCAAGAAGATGTTGTCGAGACCTTTCTGATGGATGAAAGCTCTAGTGACGATAATATTGAAAATTACTTACCAAACGGAGGTAATTTATTATTCGCGGACCTTCCTTTTGAGCTTACATGCTACAGAGTTCAGATTTTGGCATATCTGCACAGTTCAATTTTTCTAATCATTGTTAGTAAAAATATAATCTAAACTTTTTTTTGGTTCAGAACATTATTTTTTTATATTTCCCTTTTTCCTTTTTTGCCCCGAGAAATTAACACCTGCTCCATATCTATTCTAATTTGCACAGAGAAGCTGAAGAACAGAAATGATCAGCCATACAAGAAAAATTCTGACTTTGTAAATGAGGTACCTGAATATATATCAGCTGAATTGTTTTAATATCTTGGATTTTATAGTATTTTAAGAAATTTATTGTCATGTAATTTGGTTGTGCATATTTGTCTCTTTATGATTTCTAACTGCATGCTTTATTTTGATTGATTGTCTGATAATTCTGGTTTACTGTGCAATAATTTTTGATTAAACCAAACTCAGAAGGTTAATGAACTTGGTAAAACATGTACTTTACTGTAGTGGTGCAATGCTCCACATCTCCACCCACACATTCCAGTATTTTTGAAAGGTTATGTTTTTATGTGCATACATTTTCATGTAGGAAAGTAACTGGTGGGAAAATCTCCTAGATGAAAATGCTTATAAGGAAGTAGACCACAGTGGTAAAATGGTTTTGCTTCTTGATATCCTGTCAACCTGTTCTGAATTGGGTGACAAGGCAGTAGTGTTCAGCCAGAGCCTGACCACTCTTGATTTGGTGGAGTTTTATCTATCTAAGCTGCAGATCAAAGGAAAAGATGGAAAATACTGGAAACAAGGAAAGGATTGGTATAGGTATGCTTTAACTCTCGATTGTATTTATTTTGTACAAATAATTATACATTATACAACTATTTTTGTGGTATTTCTCTTGTTACTTTACCATCATATTTTGATATGCACTTAGGTCTTATTTGTGTATCTGAAATATATGCTATGAATTTGGCAGTTTGACCCTTAAATAAGTGTTTGTTTTGTAGTTTAAATTGAATCCAGAAAATCTAGCATGATACTAAAACAAGAGAAAAATAAGTGTTCCTTTTGCCCTCAATGGGTATAATTTACCAGGTTAAAAAAAAGATCCTCATCATCGATTGTGGTGGATAGTACAACTTAACCGAATAGAGATGGGCAAAATATAACCGAAAGCTGAAAACCAACCCGAACCAAAAAAGTCAATTTCAGTTTTTTTTTCAATTTGTTTTTGGTTTTTACTCAGAAAACCGAGCAAACCGAACTACTGAATAGAACACCGCACACTCTATAGCTCGCAACCTTGCATTTTACTCACACTTCCAACCCTTCCACAGATCGCAACAGCCCACACAACTAGCCAAGGCAAACCAGTAAAGTTATGCGTGAGACACCAAGACACAAATCAGAAATCAAAAACCCTAGCCACTGTTCCACCCAATCACCCATCTGCTGCCACCACTGAATGCTGAGGGACGTCGCTGCCACCGTGGAGCGTTGAGGGATGCCCCATCAGCCCGCTCGTCCCATTCATTGCCGTGCCACATCATCGTGGTGCCGCCCTCTCATCCGGCGTCTGCCAACTCGTCCGACGTCTGCCCACATCGGCGCCTGCCCCTATCTCTCTGAAGTGGCCACCGCCGCCTGCCCGACTGCCTGCCGTGGCGCCCGACTCATGGCAGACAGTTCCCTCCTCGCGGAGCCTGAGGCATGGGCTGTGGTTGGCGGTGACATGGCGATGCAGGCGGAGGCTAGTGGCCACTGCATGCCGAGTGCCATGACGACGAACAAGAAGTGGAGCGAATTCATGGGGAGGTACAGTAGGCGTCTAGGCGAGGCGTCAATGTGGAGCGGATTCAATCATTTGGGCCCTGCTCCACCCTAATCCCCTGATTCACTCCACATTGGCTTGGAGAGTTATTCGGTAAAAACCAAAAACTGAAAAAACCGAAACGATTTTTTTCCCCGTTTTTTGGGTTCATTTTTGCTAAATTTACTCTGGTTTCTGATCTCTGAAAACTCAACTTTCTAAAAACCAAAAAAACCGAACCGATGAAACCGATAAAACTGACTGCCCACCCCTATAACCAAATCAGATGTATATTAGAACTTATATTACTGTATACAAAATATCGAAATACAAAATTATTTTTTTAAATGTTAAAGTAGATATAAAATACAGTTCTGTTTTCAAAGGAATTGTGTATCTGTGTTATGCTTAAAACTGATCATGGCATGTTCTTTATGCCTGTCTACATAGGTTTGGTTTGCTGATCAGTAGTAAATAAACCATAGATGTCTCTAGACCTCATCATATTTTACTCTGAAGCATGCTGCATGCCCTAGTATACCAGTGGTAACCTGCAAGTATAAGAAACCTGTTAACTTGATAATGGAAAAGAACATGAATCTGTCTAGTTCTGCAACAGAGGTTTTTACTATTATAGCACTCTATATAATAGGCTTCTCTCTAATAGCACTCATAATATGGGCACATCTAAAATAACACTTTCGAGGAGAATCAATTGCTACAATTGCATTTTCGAGTTTTTTATTTTCTAAAAAATAAACTAACCTTTTTACCCCCGCCGCTGCCCTCCCTCATGCTGGCATCCCGCACGGGCCTCCTCCTCCGTCGCCGCACGTGGCCCCCTCCGCCGTCGGCAGCAGCCCTCTGCAGTCGTCGGGCCACATCTAGACTACCTTTGTCTGAGCGCTGGTCTTCACGCTACTCCCACCAGATCTGCTCGGAGCTGCCATCACCGGATCTCCCGGTGCCTCCTCTTCGCCTGGGCCACCGTTTGCCATCCGTGGCGCCACTTCGTCAGTCTCCCCGAACCACCGGCGGAGAAGCAGAGAAAGGGCGGGAAGAGAAAGCTGGATGGGCAGTGGTAGGGGGCTGCGCGGTGGCTCGTGTGCAGATGCTTTGGGCGGGCGAAGGTTAGGCGAGCGGTGGCTCTTGCCAGGCGGATGCACGCACGACGAAGGGTAAAAAGGTCATAGAAAAAATAGATTTTTTTAATTTAATTAGTTGAAAAATGCTAGTATAGTAATTGGCATTCTTGAAAGTGCTATTTTAGAGAAGCTCATATTGTGAGTGCTATTAGAGAGAAGCCTATTCTATATAGTGCTATAATAGTAAAAACCTCGCTTTGCAATAACCCCTTAACAAACACTTCACACCCATGGAGCAAGCCCTCCACATAGCAGCTTCTCTCCAAACGTCACCTCATTTCATGGATCAAGCCTACCACCATGGTAGCTTCTCCGACACCAACTTTCTTTATCTTTTTCCATCTATCATTTATTTCTCATATAAGGGCTCTTTCTTACAACACGTGCTATGGAGCCATACGACTTCTCAAGTTACACAGACTTATTCCTAGCCACTTAGGCTGGCCATACGCCATACATGCATACTCTGATTAACATTCCTATCCCACAACTATTTTCTTTTTGTAAAGCCAAATTCAACACTATGCATAGGCAAATATTAGACATGCACCCATAATGGTGGGCACGATTGTTCGAAAAAGTTATACTTCTGCAGAAGCTATACACTTTACCCTTATGACATGAGCTTACTTCTTACTACTTACTAGCTAGGTAAATGAGGTTCGTGACTAGACCTTTCCAAAGCCAACATATGATAACTCACCGCCACCTAAATGGGTCCTGGACCAAGGAATAGTTAACCTGACCTTTTCCTTGAAACCTCCCGGGTGCATAACTCCCTAACCTCCATCACAAAACCAATGTCGCTTAGGACTTTAATACAAAGGTGTCACCATGGTGATTTCATGTTCATCGGTAATTGAATGATCCTAAATTTACTAAGAACTTAACCAGGGACACCCCATAATGTTGTAAGGTTACACTATGGCATGTATGACGTTTTTCTAAGGTATCGGTCTTTATGTGTGAACACGAAGACGGGCCACACATGTGACAACTACCCATGGCAAAGCTCGCAAACATTTCCTTTTCTTTTCAACTACTTTGGTATCTCGTACCGTTTTTCAAAACCTTTCATGAAAACCCATTTTGTCCCAAACAATTCATTAATTTCCATGTGATTGATGTTGTGAGACAGATTTGATTGCCTATAACTTCCGTTTATAATATAGCATGGATATATGGCAATCAAAGTTTAACAATGATTAAAGGCACACAACTGCAAAGGAAAAATATGTGCAACAAGTTAGCTTTTAGCCGACTAATCGCTTTGGCGATTGTCGTTAAACAAGTGTATGTGTGTGCGCATCTTAAACACATTTATATAAAAATAGATTTGACAATAGTAGGAGCAACCATATTCAAAGGAAGACTTGCCTTGGTCTGGAGTGTAGTCGGGATCGTCGTCTGTGGTGTCTTGAGTCTTCGGGGTCAGTGGTGCAAAGGTGCTTTTTATAGTCCTGCCTCAATGCAGTAACAGAAAAGAAAAAAATCTGGGCCACTTTCACATCACCAAAGGCTTTGGTATAACAGCATTTTTGATATTTTCTTAAGGACGGTAGTATTATCACCAGCATTTAATTGTGCAAAAGCAATATCTATAGTTAATAGAACCATCATATTCTGCAGATTTGATATTGGCAATCTACCCAAGAAGTGTTATTGTCACCATCTGATTCTGCAAATCTGATATTTTTCTCATGCTGAATAGGCTTGACGGGAGCACTCCATCTTCTGAGCGGCAAAGTCTTGTGGAGAGGTTTAATGACCCTGAAAACATCAGAGTGAAATGCACATTGATATCTACTCGTGCTGGATCTCTAGGCATTAATCTTCATGCAGCAAACCGTGTGATTCTTCTTGATGGGTCATGGAATCCAACCCATGATTTGCAAGCCATCTATCGGGTTTGGAGGCAAGAACTTCTTGCTTTATTCACTCAGTAGTTGTACTGCCATGTAATTGTTTATTTATTTACTGTATATGTTCTTTCCAGATATGGCCAGACCAAACCTGTGTATGCTTACCGCCTAATGGCACATGGGACAATGGAAGAGAAAATATATAAGCGACAGGTAGTCTGGCAGTTACCTATTTCTACTTTGTTGCTCTGAGTTCAAACCATCTAAGTTGTTTTTACCTGGTAATGATTTCTTGTTTCAAAACTTTAGTTGTCTTTATTAATTTACTACTATTATCAATAGGTTACAAAAGAAGGGCTTGCAGCAAGGGTGGTGGATAGACAGCAAGTGTCTAGAACAATATCCAAAGAAGAGATGTTGCATCTTTTTGAATTTGGTGATGAGGAATTACTGGAACAGAGCGAGAATGGTTCTACCGTAAATGATCACAGTAAAGTTGGAACAGAGAAGCTACCTTGTTCCAACTCCTGTGAGACCACTGAACGTTTACCTTTGGACATGCTCATGCTGAACCTACTTAGTGACCACTCTCGGTAATGCTAACTCATTGCTACTCAAAACTTCACAAGATGTCATTCTATAAATCTGTAATGCCCAAGATTATTGAACTCAAGACTAATCAAACATGTCACACTTTTTTCCCATGCTCTCGACTGCCTGCAGCCTTTGTCAAACATTAATCTGTGTTTTCTCTGCTTAATGAACCTTATGTGTCAAACAACTTCTGGCATACTGGCAGAATAACAGCTGTTTGGCATTTACAGGTGGATTGCAGGTTACCATGAACATGAAGCCCTTCTGCAAGAGAATGAGGAAGAAAGGCTTACCAAGGAGGAGCAAGATATGGCATGGTTGAGTTACCAAAAGATGCAAGATTTTGTCCCGAGGAAAGCTACATACGATCCTGAGAGAAAACCAATTACTGTTCCAACAGAGAGCAATCTTCCGCAACCACCTAAAGTCGCTTCAAGAAGCCGGCACCTCCAACAGCCAAAGACTAATTTAAACAACCAAAAGAAGTGCAACAACCTTAGCCACTTGCTTACTCTGAGAAGTGAAGGCACCAAGCCTGGATCCACCACAACCTGTAAAGAATGTGGGCACGATATTAGTTGGGAGACACTAAACAGAGACGGTAGATCAAGGTGAAGTTATTTGACTTGATTTTATGGCATTGTTTCTGCATGTTCTGTAATTTTGTAAAGGTTAACTGCTTCGCGTAGTATAAACACATTTTATGCTAGGATCACCAGTGTATAGTGATGTAGTGAGGGAAATGGAAATGTTAAATTTTCGTCCGCAAGGTAAACTGTATTAGCTGCAACTGGAATTTTCACCGGATTAGTGAATTACAATTGCCAGAAGATACATTGTACTTCATGGCCTTATTTTTTTGAATCTTATGGCCTGATGTTATGAGCTCATATGATGTAGCTGAACTGAGTTTTTGTTGGGTATCATCCACCATAACCATCTACGGTAAACTTGAGTCCATAGATGTGAGATCTGCTATGTGCTGTATACCAAAGGGACAAAACTGTGAATGCTTTTACCTGTTAATAGGCTGTATCTGTGCTCTTTATTGTGTACAAGGGTATGCTTGTTGAGTTGTTTCAACTATAGATTTGGAAAAAACCAGTGTTCTAGGTGCTAGTTGGGTGTTGCCGGGGCTCTCATCAACTCCTCAGATCAACAAAAAGTCAGCATTACATGTTCCATAAAACAACTAAGGGTTCGTTTGGTGATTAGATGGGATGGGATTGTCTTGTCTTAGTTTTTTGGATGAGATCATCCAATCTTGTGTTTGGTTGAATGAGATTGAATGGGATGGGTTCGTCTTAATTTTTTGTTTGGTTGGAGAGATTGAAGAAAAGGAATGTATGTCAATTGAAACACCGTAGCAACACTGTTAATAGGACTAACAAGACAACCTACCATTCTTGCAGAATATATAGCTGTCCAATTAAAAAATAGAGTTTCATTCCAAAAGGCAATGAAAAAAGCCATTGAATTAACTAAAAAGGCAGATATAAAGGGAGTAAAAGTAAAAATTGCAGGCTGTCTCACGGGGAAAGAAATTGCATGCTCCGAATGCATCAAAAAGGGTAGACTTCCCCTCCAAACAATTCGCGCTAAAATTGATTATTGCTGCTATCCAATTCAAACATGTCATCCTCTGTAAGACTCCATCCTCGTGTCGCCGTCGACCTACCCTAGTCATCGGTCCACGTCGCGTTCGCCGCCTGCTTGAGCCTAGACCCTGACCATCAACCAAAGGCTCGGTCGTCGTCTGCCTGCCCCAGTGATCGCTAAAGGCCCTCGCCACCGCCTGCCTTGGCCCAACCCATGCCCCGAGCCATCACCCGAAGCCACAACCGCCGTCTGTCTCGGTCACCACCCCAGCCCTCGATCGCCATCGGCCAAACCCTTGAGTCACCGATCGAAGTCTCGACCGTCGCTTACCCTAGCCATCGCCTGAAGCTTCCTGACGCTCAACTGCTCAGCCGTTTCGAGTGGACGGAGCAAAAAGTGGGATGGCTCTGTCTTCTCGATTTTTAGGGATGGAAGCGTCCCCATTTGGGGGCAATATACCCCAAATATTCCCCTACTGGGATATCCCTATCCCCTTTGTTCCTCAACCAAATAGCATCGAAAATAGGCTTGCCCCATCACATCCCACTTGATCCCTCGAACTAAACACACGCTAAAAACACAAGTTTTAGCAAAGTTTGAGCATGACCTAATGCAAATCTTTGCCTCGTAAACAAAGTCCCAAAAGGGGTGATTTAAGTGTAGTGGAGAGCTAACCCAATATAAAGAAAAACTTCGTCCCAGAGATGGAAAGCATCTCCGACTCTTCTCTGATTTAAGGTGTTTATGTGTAGTGGAGGGCTATCACCATCTGCGACGACAGGCACAACTTGGGCGGGCTGAGCGACGTCATGGAGACGCCTAGCGCCTAGTCAACGTGTAAGAGCATGAGCTCTTATAAATATTCCTAAATTTAAAATTTTGATAAAATATTAGACTTCAACAACACCTCTAAACAAATCTCCATCCTAAACCATTTCTTAAATCTCTTGCTATCTATCTTAAATTTAGGATTAACTTCTCATTCCTCTTTTAAAAATAGGGATTCTAACATATAGGGAAACTGATGTGCATCAAAATAATTTTTAGAGAATAACATGAATAGGATGATCCCTATATCATATTTTAGAGAATAAAATTTAAGATATCTTTTTGAGATGCTCTAAGGCCAATTTTTAAAACACTCGAAAAAACTAAAAAAAGTAGTATGAGACAAAACAATTGTGGAGTTATTTGCTTAGAGTAGTTTTGGTTCTTAGGTAATGTAAAGTGATTTCATAAAGCTTAACAATAGAAGTAGTCTATAACAACCACTCTTTCCACGAGTAGTTTTAGTATGACGATATTTACCACACAACAACACATGTTGTAATACCAATTACTATATAAGCACACACAATGTAATAGCAATTACTCATACTTTGTATTTGTAAAAGAAGTTACCACACAATAACATATGTTATTTTTACCATATAAACACACACATCGTAAATGATAAGCTTTGTAAGAACAATCGCCACACAAGCCCACACAAGTACTTGCCACATATATATAATCAAAATAAATCATCTAACTTCTAATTTTATAAATTTAATTGTTATAAATACAACAGTGTAATCTGGTCATAAATTAGATAAATAGTTTAGTAGAAAAACATTTAAAACTTTATAACATAGAATTAAACTCAACTAGACCAATTAGAGGAAGCCATCGTTAAAACTGGAGTTTATACTTAGCCTAAACATGATCACTTATTCTAATGTGGAATGAGATGAACTGTCTGGATGATGCATTCGCCATTAGCTTGTTGTAGTTGGTTGTTGATGTCGGTGCAGCAGGTTGTAGACGTCGCCAGTGGTCAACCGGGAACAACCCTATGGTCTCCTACTGCGCAACTTAGGATCGGTGTATGGGTTTTTCGAGAGTAAACAAACTGTCCTAGTGAGCGTCCTCGCCTGCATAGGCCGAACCCCCTTTTAATCTGTGCTGAAGTACATGGGGGCAGGTTCCAATCAATTTGGAAACACCTCCGATCATGGCACTTGATTATTAGGAAATAAATTACATAATCATGAAATAATTGCATGATTAAGAAGGTAATTAAGGTGGAGAAGGATTAGGGCTAATTAATCCCATAAATTTTGGTTGCCTGAGATCAAAATTTCCAACATTCTCCCACTTGATTGAAAGGCTAACTTTATGAGTACATTCTTGGTAAGATAGTAACCCAAGGCAATGTGTTACAGCGGTAATTTAAAGTACCACTGAAACACTAGTACCTATCCGAGATCAAAATTTCCAACATTCTCCCACTTGATCGAAAGGCTAACCTTATGAGTACATTCTTAGTAAGATAGTAATCTAAGGCAATGTGTTATAGCAGTAATTTAAAGTACCACTGAAACGCTAGTACCTATAGTTCACCAAAATACCTCGATAGAAATCTAGCTTAACATAATATGGGGTTGTTGGTTATCATGCCCCTATATCCAGGATCGAAATCAAAGACTTTCCATTAAACCCATGCCGACAACATTTATAAGCTCAGTTTTAATAGTTTGATCTTGGATCCTATCTTTAACAACATGATATTTGATGTCAATGTGTTTAGCAGCACCACTTGACTTGTTGTCACTCGAATAAAATACTACAGCTTAATTATCACAGTAAATAGTGAGTGGTTTTACTATACTATCTAGCACTCCTGAGATAAAGTTTTTAAGCCCTACAAACTGCCTTGTTGCTTCATAGCATGCCACAAATTTTGCCTGCATTGTCGACGATGCAATAAGAGATTATTTTGAGCTTTTCCATGAAATAGCTCCTCCTGCGAGGGTGAAGATATAACCTGATGTGTATTTCTTAGTAGCCACACCCCCCGCAAAATCATCATCTAAATAACCCAAAACTTCAAGGTTATCAGTCTGTATGTGAG
Organism: Zizania palustris; assembly: GCA_019279435.1. Taxonomy (NCBI): domain Eukaryota; kingdom Viridiplantae; phylum Streptophyta; class Magnoliopsida; order Poales; family Poaceae; genus Zizania; species Zizania palustris. Next base: position 11,619,720 of record JAAALK010000080.1, read on the forward strand.
CTTGTAATGTTTAGTGCCTTGCAAATACCGCAAGACTTTCTTTACAACTTTCCAGTGGTCTAGTCCTGGATTAGATTGAAATCTGCCAAGCATCCCGGTAACTAATGCCAAGTCTGGACGCGTACAGACTTGAGCGTACATTAGGTTTCCAACAGCTGAAGCATATGAAATCGTCTTCATTTAATCAATTTCTAATTGATTCATAGGGCTTTAAAATAATCCAAATTTATCACCCTTTACTATTGAAGCAAGTGTGGCAGATCACTTACTTATATTATATCTATCAAGTACTCTATTAATGTATGACAATTGAGATAATCCTAGTACTCCTTTAGACCTATCTCGGTGTACTTCAATGCCTAAGACATAAGAGGCTTCACCAAGATCCTTCATATCAAATTTAGAGGACAAAAATCCCTTAGTCGCATGCAACATATTCTTATCATTGCTAGCTAAAAGGATATCATCCACATAGAGTACTAAAATAATTATTTTTCCACCTTTATTCTTGAAGTATATACAATTATCCACCTCATTCTCCTTAAATCCAAATTGTCTAATAACTTCATCGAATTTAAGGTACCATTGCCTTGACGCTTGCTTTAGTCCATAAATGGATTTCTTAAGCCTACATCCCATATGTTCCTTGCTTTCCACAACAAAGCCTTTAGGTTGTGCCATATAAACACACTCATGCAAGTAACCATTAAGAAATGCAGTCTTAAAATCCATCTGATGTAACTCTAAGTCATAATGAGCTACTAACGCCATGGCAATTCTAAAAGAGTCTTTCTTAGAGACGGGAGAAAATGTATCATTATAATCAATCCCCTCTTTCTGAGTAAAACCCTTTGCCACAAGCCTTGACTTGAATCTTTCGATATTCCCTTTAGAGTCATGTTTCATTTTGTAGACCCATTTACAACCTACTGTTTTGATTCATTCTGGAATTTCTACTAAATCGTAGACATCGTTAGTGCTCATGGATTATAGTTCATCTTCCATAGCTTAAAGCCACTTAGATGAATGTATACTCATTATGGCCTCCTTAACTGAGGTGGGATCATCCACTTTCCCAACATCTTCACCTAAAAAGGTTTCATAATAATTGGGAACGACAGACCTTTTTTCTCGTTGTGACCATCTTAAGGCGACCACAGGCTCTTGAGGCTCTTGTTCATTAGGTTCCTCAAAGTCCCATTGAGACTCATTATTTTGTTCATCAAGTGCCATGGGATACTGTTGAGGTTCAATATTAGACTCCTCAACAGAAGGTGTAACTTCAGCACTATGAGTTGGAGGCAAAACTTCAGAACCTTCAACTGGAGGTGCTATAGTTTGAGGCATTACATGTGGAATAGGAAAAATATTCTCTTGGATCATCAGTAATGGAATATGAGCTCGAATCTCCTCAAGATCTATTTTTCTTACTTCTGAGCCCCCACTAATTTTATTGTTCTCTAAGAAGACAACGTGTCTAGTTTCCACAAACTTAGTGACATGGTCAGGAAAATAAAATCGATATCCTTTAGACCTTTCTGGATATCCAATAAAGTGACAACTCACAGTCCTAGGATCTAATTTCTTTATCTACGGATTAAAAATTTTAGCTTCTGTCGGACAACCCCATATACGCAAGTAATTTACCATTGTTTCCTCGCAGTCCATAATTGTAACATCCCAAAATTAAAAATAAAATAAAAATGAGGGTAATAAATTTTCTGAAATAAAAAGGAATTATTTAAATAGAGAAAAGGTCAAAAGAACCCAATCAAAGCAAAACAGGGAGAAATATTTCAAATTTGAACCTGAAAAATTTATGATAGAATTTAGAGGCTAAGAAATATTTTTGAGAAGTTTTACAAAATTTTAGCAACAGTGCTTCAAGCCCTAAACAAATAAAACATTATCTGGAATTATTTTAAATCAAAAAGGCATTTATAATCTTATTGGGCCGCTTCCCCTGAAATTGGCCTCGGCCCAGCCCATCCCAGCCGCGCGTCACTGCCGAGTGGGGCCACCCTGTTGGCGCCGCTCGCCTCTCTCCTCCGCACCCGTGCCCCGCTTGGGTCCACCGCCAGCCTCACGCGCGCACCTCCCTCTCGCTGTCGTCCCTGGCCCACCCTGTCGGCGCCCCCTCTCTCCTCCGTGCAAGCACGCCCTCCGGCCCCACCCATCAACCTTTATCCCCGCGCCCTCAGCCGCTGTCAAGTATGGCCCGCTTGTCGGCGCCCCGTTCCCTTGCGCTCGGACTATGACAGGTGGGACCCACCTGTCATAACCTTCTTCTTCGTTGGAAGGGGATCTCCCCCCTTCCATACCGGCGCCCCCCTGCCATTTTTGCCGCCGGCCGGCCCCCGTGCCAAATTGGCACCCTAATCCCCTTCCCTATTCACCGGCGATCTCCTTCCGCCCAAAACCGACGCGTTTTCTCCGTGTATGGCATGGTTGCGAGATTTGGAAGGTTCGCCGGAGGGGAAAGAAGGAACCCTCGGTTCCCTTCCTATTGGACGTTGTGCGACGCCGAAACCTTTTCCCCCTCTGTTCACACTCCGGCAAGCCCTCGCCGGCGATCCGAGCCGCCACCACCCTCACCGACGACACCGTCGGGACCGCCGTCGCTCACCCTTCCTCGACCCTACCCCCGTTGGCCCGGGGAACCACCGGAACTCGCCGTCGCCGTCGATCCCGAAGGACACCGCCGCCCCTCCTCATCGCCGATTGTCGCCACTACCCCCTTGTGCCCCTCTTTCCATTTTTGGCCTTAGCCGCGCCTTGGGACCTTGCTGTCGCCGAGGATTCACCGCCGTTGCGTCGCCGGAATAGGGAACGAAGGGGGTACTTACCCCTTCACCGCGTGCCATGCCGGACGAGACCGCGGCCGCTCGATCTGCAGCGAACGACCAGGATTAAATCCCAGAATCGAGCGCCCGGATGCGTTTGACCCGCGGTTGACCGGTATCGCGTGATCTCGACCGTTGATCATCACTTAAGCGCCCCGCCTCGCATCTGGCCGCCCGATCTGGATCAGACGGTCCAGATCTGACCGGCCCACGCGCACAGTGCGCGGGTCCATGGTGGGCCTGGCTCACCGTGGACCCAAGCCTGTTTTCTGGTTTAAATAAAATTCAGAAAATAGTTTAAACTTCAAAAATTCATATCTTGCTCAAATTAACTCCAAATTTCACCATTTTAATTTTGGAAAATTTATCTTTTTATTCTCTACACTTTTCTGCAATAAAAACAATATGTTTATTTGGCACATAATATTCTTATTAAATAATCAAGAAAAGTCCCCTTTAGGATTTAATTAATATTTCCTTTAAATAATTCAGAAAAACCCTTAAAATTTATATATTAATTTCAGAGGATATAATGACTCCATTTCACTGTTTTTAATGCAATAGAGATCGAATGTTCATTTTGCCCATTTTATTCTATTAAATAATATTGCAAAAGCCCTATTAGGATAATTAATTAATTCTGATAATAAAAATTCAACACTTTATAAATATATCATAAAGACTTATATAATAACGTCAGAAGACATAATAACTTATTCCTACTATTTTAATCCAATAAACATAGTAGGGTTATCATATGCATTTTAATTCACTTCTTGGGAAAAATAAAAAACCCTTTAGGGTAAATACTTAGTTCAAGTTATAAAATTTAGAAACCCCTTTAAAACTTAATCTTAAATATTTAAAGTAATAATTTCATAGAAATTAAGACCCTATCTCCTTTACTTAATCCAACAAAAACATGTATGCTTGTATGTTTGGTTTTGGATTGTTTATTGAATGTTGTGTTTACTTTTCCGTGTCGAGAAGACTACGTTGCCGTCGATGATCCGGAATCTTACCCTGAGGTTCCACCTTCACCATTCGCGAATCAAGGCAAGTCACAACCCCCATTTTGATCATCATTGAGCCCAGTTTCTCATAATTACCGCTATAACTCATAGGAATTAAATATTGCATTAGTCTGATATCAAGCCCTACATTATATTTATTAGATCCCCGTCCTTGTGTGTAAACCCAAGCCATGCTTATTGAGCCTGAACTCCTTATCACTCTACCATATTATATTAGTTAGTGTACAATGTACCGACACAACTGGTATAGGATAAAAGAATGAGTCGTAGATAGATGGATTCTACTATATGTATTTCCCCGTTATTCTCGTCTCTGGACTCTGTTGGAGTTGGCTATGTTATAAGTATGGAACAAGTCCATTTTTGGCCATCGAACTAAGGCTGAAGCTTGCTTTTGGCCATCGAACTCCAAAACCAGAAATCTTCGGCCACTGAACTTTATAAACCATGTATAATTGACAACCAAGTCCTGTTTTGAATGGTTTCAGGTGGTTTTGACCGTCATGTTGGACTCTGTCGCCACATCACCTGCCACATCAGCTTGCTGAATCAGCTGCAGTCCACACGTCAGGTTAGGAGCCCTCCTTATCTCTTCGTTAGGTCACTCGACAGTGGCGCTGGCTCATTCGAATCCTATGACGGCGCTAGGGTTTGAGGAGGGGGCGGTGGAAGGGATGGGACAGGAGCCATGGCCAGGTCGTCGAGCTCGTCTTCCTCGACGGGTACGCTTGGAAGTTTGTGTGAAAAGTCTCTAATCCTATATAGGTATGGTCCCCTAGATTACTCGCCGCCGACGATCTACTATTGTGGGAACAAGGCGACGCGGTGGATTTCTTGGAGCGAAGCGAACCTAGGGCGACACCACTTCACTTGCTACTGTTGACGCTACGCCACGCCGCCCTCTGCCTTGTGCACCGATGATTTGAGGAACGAGATGTCATCGGGTGACCTAACGAAGAGATAAGGAGGGCCCCTGACCTGCCGTGTGGGTCGCAGCTGAGTCAGCAAGACGATGTGGCGGGTGATGTGGCAACGGAGTCCAATGTGGCAGTCAAAACCACCTGAAACCATTCAAAACAGGACTCGGTGGTCAATTATACACGGTTTGTAAAGTTCAGTGACCGAAGATTCCTAGTTTTGGAGTTCGATGGCCAAAAGCAAACTTCGACCTTAGTTCGATGGCCAAAAATAGGCTTGTTCCTATAAGTATGGTGGGTTTTGGGTGCAAGCTAGGGCATTGGTTGGTCGCACCCGGGGCACTATAAGGACCGGTCTGCAGGATCTGTTACAATGCACTTCCGTACTAACCACAAGTCTAGTGGGTAAGTCCTAACTGGAGGTATGGATCGTACCAACTTGGAACACCATAGTGGAGGGGTACAAGGGGCAACCTACGGGTGACTTGTACCGACATGGCTCAAGGGGGGGGGGGGTATGGCGTGGCCCGAAGTGACTGGGAAACCATACGAAACCTATAAGAGGGTGTTATCGAATTGGTGCGTTCCATGCTGAAGGTTTTGGCACGAGCTTATCGTGACAGGAGTCATTTAACACACTGCGGTGTCCGGGAAATGAGTACCTTGTGGGTACAGTAGTACACCTCTGATCAGAGTTCTTAAATCTTTTCGAAAAGCCGAGCCCACGGTCAAGGGCGGGTTGTGTGACCTCTCGCAGTTAGTTTACTATTATGTGGATGTATGTGTTATTCATGGCATGTAAGGACTGTTGAGCGAGGGTGGGCTGACTGTACCCCTCAAGTTAGAAGATGATGCATGAACTCATGTTTACTTTTATGCACTAATAACTGGATTACACTAATTGCTTTACAAACATGCTTTTCCGCAAAAGTGAGCCACTACCTTCCTTGTATTACCTTGCATTATAATTGCATTCGGTGGCTTGCTGAGTACGATTGTACTCACCCCATTGACTTACACCACCAGAGGCAGTCTACTACGAGGAGGGTGACAGTCTGGAGTAGCGACCCAGTCAAGGCACGAGACTGGAAGAAGACGTTCATCTAGAAGATATATTTTATTAGTTTCTCTTTGTTTTAACTATTTTGTAATAATATGGTCTACGAACCATGATTGATAGGCGTAATGTACGCAGTCGTGTGATGAACGTCTTGTATTTATTGATTTTCTATGAAAATTCAATAAATTCCTAGTTTTATTAAATCAGGGCGTTACAATAATTCATAAGGTGTCTTGGGTACTGCCTTGCTAGGAACCCGATTAAGTATATGGGCAGTTGTATTTAGTGCTTCCATCCACAATTCCACGGTTAGAGTAGAATGACTAAGCATACTTCGTACCATATCCATGAGTGTACGATTGCGATGTTCAGCTACTCCATTCTGTTGTGGTTCTCTAGGCATAGAATACTGAGCAACAATGCCATTTTCTTGTAGGAATTTAGCAAATGGCCCAGGTATTTGCCCATAAGGAGCTTGTTTCCCATAATATTCACCACCGCGGTCAGATCTCACTACTTTAATTTTAACATTATTTTGATTTTCTACCTCAACCTTATAAATTTTAAATTTATCTAGTGATTTTGAACGATCGCGAATAGGAAAAATATAATCATAACGAGAATAATCATCAGTGAATGTGACAAAAGAATCATAACCATCCACTGATATCACTGGAAAAGGTCCACAAATATCAGTGTGAATTAATTCTAAAAGATATGTACTCCTATTAGCTCCTTTCTTTATGGTCTTAGTGAACTTACACTTAATACAATCTAAGCAATGAGACATATCAGAAAAATCTAAGGGTTAGAGTATCTCTTACTTAATGAGACGTTCCATTCTCCCCTTAGAAATATAGCCTAAATGACAATGCCATAATTTCGATGACGTCTCATCATTTTTCTTTTGTTTACTACTATCATCACATATAACATTCAATATAGAATCATCCGACAATAGCAAATAGAGTTCATCTTGCACGAAGGCAAGACCAATAACCTCATTATTTAACTTAATAATGCACTTGTTCTCAACAAACTCACAAGAGTATCCAGTTTTTGCTAAAACTTGAACATAAATAATACATTATTAAGTAAAAGATTGAAGCCTCCTCCTAATGAAAGTTCAAGCATTCCAATGCCCTTCACTTCAATCTCATCTCCATTTGCCACTCTAAGAATGCACTCCCCCTTTTGAGGATTCTCACAGAACGTAATCCCTGTAAAGAATTAGTGACATGTACAGTAGCACCTGAGTCAATCCACCAAGTATTATGGGTAAATTCAGTATAAAATGACTCATCAACATAAGAAATAATATTATTACCCTTCTTGGCTAGCCATTGCTTAAATCCTGCACAATCCTTTTGTGCATGACCTACTTTCTTGCAGAACTTGCACAAAAATGCCTTAGGAGCAGCAAGAGCAACATATGTAGAAGGCTTATTTCCTCCATTTTTGTGATGCTTTTTCTTAGGTTGAGAGTTGCTATTCTCCCCCTGATGCTTCCTCTTGCCATTGCTAACAAGATGAGCATGCTCCTTCTGCCTCTCAGCCTTTTGCCTTTCAGTGGCTCAATGCTATTCAGCGGCAATGTTGTTAATTGTTGAAAATAATAAAAAACAACATTAGCAAATAAAAATGTCATGTGCATAATTAATCCTATGTTGGTCTGATTAAATACGTACTAAATAATAAAATTTCATTTTGTATCACTATTAGGCAGAAAACAAAATGAAATTTAAATAATAACAGAATTAAAATCCTAAATCAGGCCAGCAGAAATGATAAAGGAAATATAAATGTCATAAATATACTTGAAATTATAAACAACGTTGGTCAGTAAATAATTTAAAATTCCATGAAATATTCTAACTAAATTTCCCGTTGGTTCCATTTAGTGAGAAATAATTTAAATGCAGAAGCAGATTCATCATTCATTTTTTTAACCTTAAATAGTATAAAATATTACTGGAAACAAGAAGTTAAATCAAAAAGGAAATAAATTTATAAACTCACGCATGCGTGTAACGCACAACCCAAACATCAAGAAACAACAACAACATTGCGTTAATCAAAATTATTACTGTTTTTTAAATGCAAGCCATATCTTAACTATATTAAAGCGGGGACTTACTCGTCCGTCCGCTTCCTGCGTAAAGCAGCGCGCGCAGAGCCTGGAAAAACCGCCGCACACCTGGAAAAAGCCACATGAAAAAAGCCGCCTGGAAAATCTGCCGCGCGCCTGAAAAAGCCGCGCGCGCAGCGCACGGAAAAAGCGGCGCCAGGAAAAAAGCAGGGCGCGCGCTGCATGCATGATGCATGTGCGCGGGAGAAACAAATGAGAAAAAGGAAAAAAAAAGGAAGAAAAAAAAAGAAAAGAAGAAAAAGAAAATAAAAATAAAAATGTATTTTTATATTTTGGTCTTTTAATTTATGTATTTTGCGCAGATGTACGAATTTTGTGTAAAAACCCTTAGATTTCTGAAAAATCATACAGAAACATAAATTTTCGCAAAAATTCTATTACAGAATAACGTTCTGTTGCAAAGCATAGGCATCTGACTAGTAACCCATAATATGTGCAGCCCAAAAAAAAGTTTGCAGCCGAAAAACATGTGGAGCCCAAACAAAGCACTATGCGTGACCCAGCCTAAACCAAATAGCACTGTGTTTACGCATTTGTAGACACTGGTGCACATAACCTAGTTCTTTATTGGTTTTTTGGATATATGCCATTACAATTTCTGTGCATTGCAACTTTGCCATTATAATTCATCTATTTGTACATATGTCATTACAATTTTTCTCTTATCTGTACAGTGCCATTTTATACGCTTTGACCCTTGGTCAGCTCTACCGTAACTGCGCAAAGACCCAAATGCCCTTGAGCGGGTACCTTGTCGTTGCGAGTACTCCACTGTGCAGGGCACCACCACTAGTGGACGCTCCCCTTCGCTGGCATCGAGCAGGTGCAGCAGCAGCCGCAGGAGGGGAAGAGGCACGTTGGCGGCGAGTTCATGGACTCTGGCTCTAGATCTAGCGGCGGCGCCAGCTTCGACGACGACGACGATAGACTTGCCGCGTGGCGCGAGGTCTCCTCCACTCTGAAAGGTACCCAATTCCGTTCAATTCCGCTTGGTTCCGCCAGAAATTTTGCTCTCGCGAGCGCTTGGCTTCGTCGCCGGTGGAAGGCGGCGGTTTTTGCGGTGTCGCCACTGGAGAAGACGCCCTCTCGTCGCCCCGTCGCCAAGCCGTCGCCCCGTCGCCCCGCCGCCAAGCCGCAAAGCCGCCAAGCCCTAGCCGCGCCCCGTCGCCCCGCCGCCAAGCCGCAAAGCCGCCAAGCCCTAGCCGGTGTCGATTTAATTTGAATGGGGGAAGAAGAGCATTGTATGTGAGGGCAAGATGGGAAATACCAAAATACAATACGGATGTCAGATGGTCAAAGCGTACAAAATGGCACGGTACAGACAAGAAAAAAATTGTAATGGCATATGTACAAATAGACGAATTATAATGGCAAAGTTGCAATGCACAGAAATTGTAATGGCATATATCCAAAAAACCCTTCTTTATTCCTGTCTCCTCTTCTCATGCGGCGGCGGTAAGGCATCGCAAACAAAGAAGAGCACCCACATGAAGCAGGCACACTCTTCTCTGTCGGAGCCCACGACAACAGCGGCGGCGCCGAAGAACCACGCCGTGGCTGCGTCGCCTCGAGTCAGTACGGTGAACTTATGCCGCACAAACCCAGTCCGATTGCCACAATAGCAAGAATCATCAATGCACGTGACGGATAGATCTAGCCGTGCATAGATTTGATGTAATAGGATCCAAATCGGTAAGTTCATTATTCCGAATTAGTGATTTTTTATGAACTAGGATTTTTAAATTTGGATTTTCTTTTCTGGTTGGCTTTGGGGCACTGATTTGGGAAAGTTTTTGGAGGGTTTTGATCTATTTCACCCAAAATCCCCTCCTTATTGCTACCGAGAACAAAAATACTATGAAATCCAACACTTTTTTTAAACAACCACTAACTAATGGCTTAGATCCGAAATGATGGAAGCATGTAGGCTAAGCATTGCTCTGATACTAAATATTAAAACTTGAGTTTATACTTAGCCTAAACATGATCACTTATTCTAATGCGGAATGTGATGAACTGACCGGATGATGCATTCACCATTAGCTTGTTGTAGTTGGTTGTTGATGTCGGTGCAGCAGGTTGTATACGTCACCGGTGGTCAACCGGGAACAACCCTATGGTCAAAGCGCAGCTTAGGATCGGTGTATGTGTTTTTCGGGAGTGAACAAACTGTGCTGGTGAGCGTCCTTGCCTGCATAGGCCGAACCCCTTTTAATCTGCGTTGAAGGACACGGGGGCAAGTTCCAATCAATTTGGAAACGCCTCCAATCATGGCGCTTGATTATTAGGAAATAAATTACATAATCATAAAATAATCACAAGATTAAGAAGGTAATTAAGGTGGTGCAGGATTAGGGCTAATTAATCTCATAAATTTCAGTTGCCCGAGATCAAAATTTCCATCAGCCACATCATCAAAATAAAAAATGTATGTCTCCATTTGACTAATTTGGCCAAATCCTACCGTCTAGCATCTTCAAGGAATATTCTCCTAATAGCACCTGATCCCACATTTGCCCTCGAACCAAACACAAAAAACACAAAAAGTAGAAGCCAAGTCTCATCTAAGCTTATCCTAGGGACCAAATAGATTTTTTTAAAATAATATTTTTTAAAACAAAATTTCAAATTTGTATTGTCATTTCAAAAAATTGCAAAACTAACATGCGGTTGGCCAACCAAGGGATGACTCCCTGCCGTGCCCTGCCACATGGCTCTGGCGCCAGACGCAACGAATCTTTCTGGCCGACTAGGGCCAGGTGGCAGCCAGTCGGCCGACCGCCGACTGACTGCCACGTGGCCCTAGTCGGCCAACCAGCCACCGACTCGCCCCCTATATAAAGGGGGTCGAACAACCCCCTTCTCCCACCCCCACCCCTTGGCTGCACATTGAGGTAAGTTCCTCTCCTCCCTCTCTTAATGTTTTATTTTTTCAATTTAGTTTAGTAGTAGTTTATGAGTAATTTAGAGTTATTTTAGGATTAATTTAATAGTTAATTAGCGGTTATTAAACAATAATTTTAGATGTAATTAACGATTATTAAAAATAATTGAAGACTTAATAAGTGGTTATTTAACAATAATTTAATAGTTAATTAGATGTTATTAAACAAGAATTTATGATTTAATTAGTGGTTACTAAACAATAATTTAAGATTTAATTAGCGGTTATTAAACAATAATTTAATAGTTAATTAGTGGTTATTAAATAATAATTTAAGATTTAATTAGCGGTTAGTAAACAATAATTTAAGATTTAATTAGCGGTTATTAAATAATAATTTAATATTTAATTAGCGGTTATTAAAAATAATTTAAGATTTAATTAGTCCTAATTTATAACTAATGTAACTATATTTTAATAGTTATTTAGTGATAATTTAACAATAATTTAAGATTAAATTAGCCGTAATTTAACAATAATGTAAGATTAAATTCGTGGTAATTTAAAAGTAATTTATGATTAAATTAGCGGTAATGTAGGACTTATTTAGGTGTCTATTATTAGTAGATTAAAGGTAATTAAATAGTAACTAACATTAATTTATGAATAATTTCTGGTTTTTTTGGCGGGTCATTTTTATCAGCAAGCACTTGGTGATCTGCACCCATCCATGTGCTTCACAATTGGCTTCAGCATCTCCTTTGCGAGGTATGTACTCTTTTCCTGTAGTTTTATTTTTTGTCGTTTAAATAACAATAATTTAAGTGTAATTTAGCAGTAGTTTAATATTGCTCAGTAATGTTTCAATCAAATAGCGGTTATTAAACAATACTTTAAGATTAATTTAACGGTAATTGTACTGCAACAATTTAATGCTAAATTTTGCCACGTCTGTGTGAACATGTGAACATTAATGTTTGCAAGAATTATGGATAGAACATCATTTAGAATTTACTATGGAGAAGGTAAAGTACTTATTGGTGATGATGGTGCTGACCTTAGTAGTTTTCAATTTACTGAAAATAGTTTAAGTCGTGTTGAGGAGCGTAGCATTGATAGTATTACGCGGTGGATTTATCGTATATTTTGAGTGGATAAGGAGAAGTGGGAGTTGTATTTGTATGCTCGAGCCAGCCGTGTGGCTGAAAGGTTATTTTAGGAAATGACTGCTATTACCTCAAACAACTTATGGAATGGATATATAAGAATGACGTTAGAGAAAGGTTAGGAACGGATTCTGTTTGTTTGTTTCACTCCTCGTGTCCTTCCAACTATAGACTCAACACCACAATAAGTATTAGAGGTCGGCGAGAGTAGTCAAGTCCCTGAGGTTATTCCCGACACAGCTGCTGCAGGGCTAGCTGATGAAGGGGAGGAAATAGAGGACGAAGCTGAGGTACTTGAAAGAGAGGATCAAGATTTCGAGGAAGCCATGGAGTAGGGTGGAGACGAGAACTCAGATGAAGAAGAGGGCAACAACGACAATGAAGAGCCCGTCGTTGTGATTCCCAACCAGTGTTCTAAATATCGGAGGCCGGCTGGGCGGGCGGGGCACCTAGGTGGGTCAACCGCAGCCTAGGCGGTTGACCACAGTGCCTAGGCGGCCTAGAACCGGCAGCGGGAGGGGGCTAGGCTACTATTTCCGGCAGCGGGAGGCCATGCGGCCAGATTTGGCGGCGGGAGGGGGCAGGCGGCCCGATCTGACGGCGTGAGGGGAGCAGGCGGCGAGAGACGGCGAGATCCGGCGGCCACTCTCTCTTCCTCATGACGGGCCCTACACATCCTGCACCGCAACCACCTCCTCCATGCTTCTTCACCACCATGCACTCTGATGTGAGGTTGGGGAAGAGAGGGAAGGGGAAGCGCCTGGACTCAAGTCCAGGACCCTTGTGAGCAGCAAAACACAGTATGGCACTTCGGGTGGGGAAAGAAAAGCCAGGCTTCGGGTGGGAGGAAGAAAATTTGCCTAGGAACCAGCAAAGTAAAGTGGGAACTAGCAAAGTGAAGTAATGAGGTCTGGAAACTAGTAGTAATATGGATGGTTGGAAGTTGGATCTAGGCGCCCCTAGGCGCTAGGCGCCAGGTCACCGCCCGACTAGCGCCTAGCGCCTTTTAGAACATTGTTCCCAATGAGTGGCAAGAAGAAGATTTTTATGGTCTCAATATAAATGATGAACGTGATAATCATTGGGAGTATGCACAGAATGAGGTGCATATGGATGTTGTGTATCCTACGAAGGATGTTGTGAAAGATGTAGGGAAAGAATTGTCTTTGTCACTCCGGCGGCCATTTTGAGACGTACTAGGGGTAGGCATCGTGGTTAGATGTGTATCGTGAGACATTTTGATTTGTATTGTATGTTATTCGTCATGTTGCACTTATAATTACTATGCACATATTATTATCATTTACAATTGCACTTATTTTTCATAATGTAGGCTTCTATGATCGATTTTGTACCTACTTTATACATATTGACATCATATATTTCAACTATAAAATTGTGATTATTTGTTACTCTGTGTACCTAGACGTCTTTTTCCACTATGTCAACTAATCCTATGGGGACCGAACATCCGATCGAAGTACCACCATGGCTTCAATGTCCGAAGTGTCATTGTAGAGAACGTTGTCAGGTAATGACCGCGACGTCAAGAGAAGATGCTGGTAGAAGATTCTTCATATGTCCCGATATTGATGACGACTTCATGGTAAGAACATAAACATTAATTTTAGTTCGCAGATATATAAACTAATTTAACAAGATTTGCTATTGTAGGATAATCCAAGTGTCCTTTCACCCAATGGATCGATGATTGAAGCCAAAGATATGATACCGGGAATGTAAGGCAAGTCGAGACTATTGAGGAGTACACCAAAAGGAAAGAAGAGCATCTACTCAAGGTTGAGCATGCTAGTTCACACTGGATGACAAATCCTCTAGGAATTCCAAACTGGGAGCAACTACCTACGTGCGCATGTGGTAGTCGTTGTATTATACAGACATCGCTTGGAGGTGACTCAAGGGGAAAGAGATATTTTTTGTGCCCCAACCTACATGACCACGTTGTGGTAAGTGTTGACAACAATTAAACATGTTGAATTTCTAACACAACAGAGATCTAACTAGTTACCGTGGCAGCAAAATGTTAGGAGATGCTCATTCCGACGGTGGATAGATGTCACACAACCTACATATGAGGATGATTCCATCATAGAGGCAGAAAGTCACTCTGAGTACGAAACAAGAAGGATTGGAGCTGATGATCGAGCGAGGCGTGCAAGATGGAGTGAAGAGGATAGACAACAGAGGGAATACAATAGGCAAAAACAACTTAGGTACAAAGAGCAACAAAGATGTGCTAGGCGAGAGAGAGAACATATAAATCAGTAGGACGACATTTGTACTAATTGTATGCACCTACGTTGTTTTCTTCGAACGTTCGATACTAATAATTCATGATCAAACTAGTACGGTACTAATAATTCATTACAACAAAACATAACATAAATTACCACTAATTAAAACACTAATTAAAACAGTACAACATAAACAACACATAAAGCAGTACACAACATAACACAGTACAACACAAATTTAAAAATACAAAGTACACTACGTGCCTACTGAGTGCATTGAGGGTACTTTCCCTTCCTTATGGCCTCCGGTCCTGCTGCATGCGCATGGTGAACCCTCTCACGCTTCCTCTCTCTATCAGCCTCACAGTCCTCTTTTGCCTTGCGCTCCACCTCCTCCCTCCTAAATTCTTCCTCGCGCTCCTCCTCCCGCTTGCATCTCATCTAAAAGAGCTCCATACTGAACTCATGGTGCCTCATAAGCGAGGCCCAGTCATTCGGATCTACCTCTTTGTCGATTCATTCGACAAAGTCACAGAGCTCAGGTGGTGATGGTGGAGTTACTTACAAGCATGAATTTCAATAGAAATATTGTAAGTGATTGATTGGAGTCAAATATAAAAAAGAACAGAAATAATTCATTAATACTGGTTTGTTTGCGCGTGGTCCACGCTTCGGCCTTAGCTTTGGCTTCTCCAGAGTCCAAGAGTAGTTCGCACACTTCTAGTACCTTATCTTATAGGTGAGGTCATTCTGGCTTTTCCAAAATTTACATATGTCTCCACAAAAACACATGGGGGGTTCGACACCTTCTAGCGGACGGTGACAACTATCAGGACCGTAAGTAGCTATATCTTTTTTAACCATATTGCAATGTATCTATATAAATTTAGTAAATTAAATTTCTACTAAGTATTATTAAACTACCGATAAATAAATCTTAAAGTACTGTCAAATTACTACTAAAGTATTGTTACTTACTAATTACTCCTAAACTACTACTAAATTAATCCAAAATCATTACTAAACTACTCTAAACTATTTCTAAATTACTACTAAAATACTACTAAACTAAACTACGAATATTAAAACTAGAGAAAAAACGCATAACTCTCAAAGCAAAATGGGCATCCGAGGATGGGTGGGAGATGGGCAACCAAGGTTGGGTGAGAAAAGTGGACATTTGACCCCTTTTTTATAGGGTTACAGTCGGCTGTTGGAGAGCCGACTGCTGCAGCCAGTCAGCAGACCAACAGTCGATTGGGTCTAGTCGGTGGTTGAACAGCCGACTCACTAGTCGGCCAGAAAATAATCGTTGGAGGCTAGAAAATAGCTGTTGGAGCCACGTGGCAGGGAGTCGGTCCTTGGTTGGCCGACTCTTGCTGATGTGGCAGCAGTCGGCTGACCAAGAGCCGATTCGACTCTGATTCGGCTCCTGATCGGCCGACTGCATGTTAGTTTTGCAATTTTTTAAAACGACAATACAAATTTGAATTTTTTTTAAAAAAATTATTTTTAAAAAATCGACCGAATACATCCTTAAAATCTGTGAATGAACTCATAGGAGCCAAACCACTCTAGCCCAAACCCTCCGTTCCTTTAAAAACATACAAAGCCTAAGGGTAATCTCAATAGGATGACTAGAATAGTTTTTATAACATTAATTAGTGTGTCGTATAAGAAAAAGATTAAGTGATAGCAAAGTTAATGAAAAGATAGAAAACATATTCTTATATAAGAAACCAACAATTGTAAACGAGAAGAGAGGAATAATGGAGGAAAGAAGAAAGAAAAGATGTGATTGGTATGGATATTTTTGAACAAATCAACCATTAAAGATAGAAAAAGATGTGATTGGTATAGATTTTTTTAAACAAATCAACCATTAAAGATATAGCTTCTATATATAATGTCTATATAATATAACAAATATAAAAACTATTTGATACCGTTTGAATTAGGAATACCATACAACCTTAATCACTTGCTCTTCTGACAAAACTAAGAGAAGTGTACTTTCTTGCTAAACCTCAAGCAAGAGCCAAAGCAGCAATAAACCTTAATGCTTTCTTACACATGTCACTAGCTAGGGAACTAGCTAGGAATGACAATGAGACCAGATAACCGATACTTGACGATAAATTCACCAAACTGATAGATTTGATTTTTTTTGTTCCCATGAGAATGGTTCATGTGTAAAAACCAATCCCTATAAGGGCTAGCATGACCAGGCTAAAAAGGTTCCCCATCCTCATTACCCGTCAGGAACCAGTAAGAAAAACCGACATGTGGATTTTCATCATATGTACATCCCTGTGAAAAAACTTCGTACAGTAATACAACGGGTTAATTTTTTCTGTGTCATTACAATTTTTACAGTTTGCCAATATGCCATTGGTGTGTCACTGACAGATGGGGGCCGCCACAGTCACTGACAGTGGCATATAGACAATTTCTGAAAATTATAATGATATTCGAGTAATTTTCCCTAATACAAACCACTCAAATTACAATGCGTATTTTGTCTTCTACTGGAAACTCTTGCTCACGCATCACAATTCAGAACCTTAACTTTCTCTCGAGTAGAACTGACTTTGCAAAAAAAAATCATGACATATTTTCACCTGATTTTAGATGCCTTTCACTCCAGTTTTTGCCCAAAAAAATCATGACATGTTTTTCCACAAGATTTATCTTTTTATAGGGAATTAAGTATTTCATCAATTGATTTTAGTCCAGTTCTTATATACATCGTGTACTTGAAAAATTACTACATAGGATTTAATATCTATAGTGTAAATATTTGGCCTTTATATTTCAAATATATGAAAATTACAGTGTGGAATACCTCTTGAAAAATTTACTGCTTTTTAGTGAAAAGGAAAGATGTAGACGATTCCTAGTAAAATACGATGAACTCAAGATTTGATCGATCTCTGATGGATGAAAAATTCTGATGATGTTTTTGTTATATTTCACCTACGACGATGGGCTCAACAAATAAAGCATACAAAACGATGACAAAAATCAAGTAAACTCATAGTTTGAAACAATAACACCTAGGATAAAAAACTAAAGAGTAAATTTTATCTTGGACTCTCTCTTTTTAACAAGGGAAAATTACTCACATGCCATTATAATTTTCAGAAATTGCCTATATGCCACTATCAGTGACTGTGGCGGCCCCCATATGTCAGTGACACATCGATGACATATTGGCAAACCGCAAAAATTGTAATGGCACGGAAAAAATTAACCCTTTTAACAAAGTAAATTAGTTAAACCTTGTATCCTTTTAACCTTTTTTTTTGGAAAATTACTCACATGTCATTATAGTTTTCAAAAATTGCCTACATGCCACTGTCAGTGACTGTGGTGCCCCCCATATGTCAGTGACACATTGATGGCATATTGGCAAACCGTGAAAATTGTAATGGCACCGAAAAAATTAACCATTTTTTTTACTTTTGAGCTC
This sequence comes from Zizania palustris, assembly GCA_019279435.1. Taxonomy (NCBI): domain Eukaryota; kingdom Viridiplantae; phylum Streptophyta; class Magnoliopsida; order Poales; family Poaceae; genus Zizania; species Zizania palustris. The sequence continues at coordinate 11,637,500 of JAAALK010000080.1, forward strand.
CGGTTCTTATCTTTTTCACATTGGACCCTCTTTTCCTCAATAATAATGTTATCTTCGGTATCAAAGTAAGCTAAACCGATAGTGAATACTATATCAATTATGTTTGAATTTTTTAAGTTAAACCTTTTCAATTTTGATCAATTTTATGAAAATACATGAACAATTACAATATCAAATTAATTTTATTAAACTTAGCATTGGATATGCTTTAAATAGTGTATTTATTTGATAATACAAATGGTAATATATTTTTATTTAAATATGGTCAAAGTTTTTTTTTGTTTTTTAATAAGTTAAACGACTTACTATATAAAATAGACATAGAATTTGAATTTGATGAATAGATAAAAAGGATTCAAGGTGAAAATATGGACTAAAGGATATGAAACTTTAGTAAAAAAAGGGTTTAATTAAGTTGGAATCCACTAAAAAACATGAGCTATTAGCTGAAAAGAAAAAAAAATTCAGCTACAAGTATGGATCAAACTCGTGTGGGCCGACCTGCTTCTGGCCGTCCTCTAGCAAGTCATGCTTCCAGCTGTCGTGGCCGTCGAAGACGTCCACGTACTCGCTCCCCTCGGCGGCGGCGCGCCGGCGCTTCGCCACCCGGTCGAGCACGGCGTCGACGGCGACGTCGAACGCGTCCTTGAATGTCACCTGCGTCGCCGCCGCTGGGTCCCTGTACGTCACCCTCGGTATGAGCCGGATCACCTCCTCCCGCATCCGCGCCACCGTCGCCGGCGGTATCCTCCTCAGCCTCTCCTCTATGCTCGCGTTCCGGCCGGCGACGTCGGTGAAGGGGATGAACACTGAGTAGGTGTGGTAGTCCCGGGGAAGGTGCCACGTGTACTGGACGTACGCCGACGCCGGGTGGAGGAACACCGGGATGCAGCCGGCGAGTATGGAGTCGAACGTGGACTTGCGGGCGTTCGAGTCGCCGCGCGGCTGGATGCAGAAGTCGGCGGACTCGAGCAGCGCCATGATACGGCTCGGAGAGTTGTAGTGGCCCGGCGAGCTGCCGAAGTGCGTGCAGGAGCTGGAGATGGTGCACTGCTCGATGATCTGGGCTCGCACGGTGCTGGTGCTGCCGGGCCGCGGCGCGCCGGCGAAAGCCCAGAGCCACCGGCGGTCGCTACGCCGCATGCGGTCCTGCCAGCGGAGGACGTCGGCGTCGGAGGAGGGGTGGAAATGGGACGGGAACGGCACGCCGAAGTCGATGCCCTTCCACGGGTTGGCCTCGACGGTGAGCACTGTCGTGTTCCGGATGGCCGGGTAGGTCATGAGTGCGTTGCCCCAGCCGTCGTCGCCGCTGCGGTAGAAGTCCCAGATGGGGCGCGCCGCGACCCAGAAGTGGTCGCGCCCTCCCATGGCACGCCACTCCGGCCGCCGCGTCAGCCAGTTGACGAGGTCCAGCGGCAGCGCGTCCCGCGCCGCGAGGTCGCTCCTCCACAGGTTCATCGCCGCGTCGAACCCGGCGTAGAACGGGACGAACACCGCGTCGGCGGCGGCCGGGTCGCCGGTCAGGCACTCGTACCGCCGCATCCGCTCGTGGTAGATCAACGCCACCGTGTTCTGGTCGGTGTCGTACGCGCCCCGCTCCGGCAAAGCGCCGCCGCCGGGGAGCGCCGGGCCGAACCCGCCGTTCAACACGTGCTTGCACATGTCCGTCGTCCTCGAGTACTCCCGGCAGTTGCGGACGAGGTCGGCGTTGAACCGCTTTGGCAGCTCATACATGTACACCCGCCGGCCGGCGCACCGATCCTCGCCGGCCATCAGGAACGGCGTCAGCAGCGGGAGGGACGTCAACGCCGCCGGCCTGAGCAACACAGACGCCACGTTGCCTTGCACAGCGGAGTGCACGTAGAATATCAGCGACCAGAACGCCATGGACAGCACGGCGAGGTAGCACATCCGTGACGGCCGGAGCAAGCCCGCTCCTCCACCACCGCCGCTGGCCACAAGCTTGTCGGCTGCGACACTCGCCATCTCGGAGCGCAAGCACTGCTACCTACTTTGACGGTGCTTGACCTAAGCAAAAGATCTCTGATTCTTATGGAAAACGTATGCACCTGCAGAATCGTAAACTAGTGGAAACCCGAGGTTCTCTGCATCGTGATGCTGCGGCTAATTAGTCAAATTGATGGTTGACCTAATTATTAGTGATTAAGAAGTAGTAATACTGTGAGCCTACGTGCATGCGTTGAGCAAAGAGCAAGCTAGGGCTCAGTGCTGGTAACGTTTACTATAGTTTTTTCATTTTGGTTTAGTTTCTTACTAAACACAAGTTAAAATGAGCTAAAATGTTTTAGCTCCCAAGAAGGAACTGACAGAAGCTAAAATGCCTCTTTTCCTAACCCTATTCTACTATGCATGCATAAAAAGTAAGAGACAATAAATGTGACATATTTAAGTTATTCTGTATAATTATAAATCATTTAGCTCTTATTTTAGTCACTGGATCCAAACAGAAGGCAACTAAATTTTAATCACTTATTTTAATCATTTTACATTAGTCTCGGATCGAAACACCCTAACCGTTTGGGCTTTGGATTGAAGTATTGAACGCTACTACGCTAGCTTGCATGGGGCGTGCCATTTGATTTTTATTGTTTAAAATTCGTGCTGCAAAGACATGATTTCTAGTTTAGTTTTTCGGTTAGCGTGTTCGCAATTAATAGATTTTGATTAACAAAGTTACGTAACTTATTGTAGTTCTAACTTCTTTCTTATCATTAATTATATTGTCATGTAAAAACTCTAATGTGACAAATGATTTATTAAAATTAAAGAGAAATAATTTCTTGTGTAAGAAACTGGCCCTATTCCAAGCAACCAAAGAAAGAGATTGAGAGAAAAAAAGAGAGAAAATAGGTGATTAGATACAAAATTATTTTGAATAATCTATCCATTGGGGAGGTAGTATTTTATCCACGTGGCATGTCACCTAGGCTTCAAAAGTAAAAAATACTCACCGAAAATCCCCTATGATATTTATTTTTCAGACTTTTAAATAACTAGCCACGAGCAGCAGGTGACAACCACTTCAGCGGCCACCAAGTGAAAGGAGCTCATCATAGCCGGTGGCAATGGACCCAGTTCTCCAATACCGACAGCGATTTTCTCTATTAAAGTACGGATATGGGTAAATCTCATTCTTACAGAGGACAAACGGGAAAAAACCTATCCCCGTCGGGTAAAGCAAGGATGGAGACGTTTCTCTACTCCCCATCTCTGTTTCTGTTAATATACCCGCGGAAATTAAATGTGGGTTCATATTATATATATACATATATATATGTATATACATATGTATGTATATGTTTGTGTGTATATATGTATGTATATATATGTGTATGTATGTATATGTATATACATGTGTATATATATATATACCTAAACGAGATTTTCTCCCCGACAGGTACCCGAATCCCCGACGAGGAGCGAAAATAGAGAAAATCTATCCCCGAAGCCGGAGACGAAGACGGAGAATGGAAAATTTTTGGTATAGTGGGACGGGAATGGAGACCCCTCTCCACCGAGGATTGTCCCCGTTTCCAACCCTAATCATAGCTGCTCAGGGCTGGAACTCTCAGAACAGCGGAGCTGGAAGTGATTATCTACGAGAAGCTACTTTTTTTAGTTTTCAGCTTCTAGTTCATTCCAGAGAATCACTTCCAGTATTCTACTCAGGGAGCCAAAAACGGTGTGCGCAGTGAGAAAATTCAGATTTTCATGTTGTACTCAACCTGTCATTTTTTAATTTACTAATTTGTCTAAGAGTTACTAAAAATAAAGTTTGTTCTAATATTGGGCTGGGCCCTGGAAAGCCCACCATAAAAATACCAAACTAAGCCCAGACTGGCCCGGCTCGAAGACAAAAAGTTTACCTTAGGAAAATTAACATTTATAATTTTTATTAATAATTAAAATAATATTTAGATTTAGTGCTAGATATGTCATATATTTAGATCGATATTTAATAGTACATTTATATGTTATTATATTAATAGTTACTATCTCTGTTTTTTAAATGACGCCGTTGATTTTTATCACTTTAACCTTTCATCTTATTTAAAAATATTTTTGAAATATCATTTTTTTATAATTTGTTTTATTATTGAAGTTACTTAAATCATAACTTATTTGTTGTTTATATTTATATAAATTTTTTGAATAAAAGTAATGATGAAATGTTGTGATAAAAGTCAATGGTGTCATCTAAAAAAATTGAGGTAGTAGTTGTTAATGATGTATATAGTAAAAATAAATAACAGTGCCTTACGATGGAACGGAGACAATGCAATTTTAGTTGACAATCTATTTACTGCCATAAAAAATACTTTTAAGATTAATGTGATAAATTAGTGGTAATAGTAAAATATAAAAATGTTTATTATTAATAAGAAAATATATTATGAAGTGATAAATAATAAAAAATTGATCTACACATTGAAGATAAAGGAAGTATAAATAAAATCTTTTTACGATAAAATCGAATTGCTAGAAGTCAGAGGATACTTTCGGGTGACTTCTATTCGTATTAATGCAAACGGATCTTTCCGAGTTTTGTTCTGTCTGGATCAGGACGAAAACGTTTTGAATTTTGAAATGACTTATGTCCAGGCAATTCGAAACCCATTTCAACTTGAATGTTTTTTATTGTTTGGAACACAGCATTTCGCAGGAATTTCGTGAGAATAAGATCTGGGAAGAATTTTTTTAAAAATAATATTTTTTTAAAAAAATTAAAATATATACGGCTATTTGAAAATTTTGCAAAAATAGCACGCGGTACCAACTAGTGCTGACACCAATCGGTACTTTAAATACCGACTAGATGCTGCCAGTGTCAGATTCTTCCAAGTTAGCTTCAGTCCGTACACAAATTATTAAAAAAATCATCCGGGTAACTCTGCTCTGCTTCATACATAATTCAACCATAATCTTACAAGCCAATATACCTTAGTGCAACAACTCTAAATTACATAAGAAAAAAGATACTGAAATTACGCAACAGATGCACACATATGTAGAATCCAATGCCCTAATCAAATGTTCAAATGGTGCACAGTTTCACTGTAGAACAAATATCAATTAACTTTGTGACACAAGAACAAATCTATCTTTTACTATTACGGTAGTGTCTGCTTCATCTTGTGTAGTTTAATCAGAAGCGATGAAATTAAGATCAATCTGGAGGAACGTGATCATGCATGCCACTTCTGGCGGCCGTCGGGGTCGCCGCGCCGCCGCCTCGCCACGCGGTCGATGACGGCGTCGATGGCGACGTCGAACGCATCCCTGAAGTCGACGCGCCTCGACCTGGTGTCGGCGTACACCACCGTCGGGATGAGCTGGATCACCTGCTCTCGCATAGTCTTCACCCTCTCCGGCGGGATCCGCCGCAGCGTCTCCTCGATGCTCACGTTCCGGCCGGTGACGTCGGAGTGCATGATGAGCACCGAGTAGCTGTCGGGCTCCGGCGGGAAGTGCAGCGTGTACTGCTCGTAGGCCGAGCCGGGGTGGAAGAACACCGGGATGCAGCCGGAGAGGATGGTGTCGAACGTGGAGCGCCGCGTCATGGTGTCCCCGCGCGGCTGGAGGCAGAAGTGGGAGTTCTGGAAGACGCTCATGACGGCGCCCGGCGAGTTGCACTTGGCCGCCGCCGCGCCGCCGCAGTGCAGGTGGTTGCAGAAGCTCGACGCACGGCACTGCCGGATGATATCCGCGCGTATGGTGCCATTGCCCTTGCGAGGCCCGCCGGCGAAAGAGAAGAGCCACTCCCGCTCCAACGACCGCACCTTCTCCTGCCAGGCGATCACGTCGGCGGCAGTCTCCGGGTGGAAGTAGGTGGGGTAGGGGATGGCGAAATTGTTCGGGCTCCATTTACTTGACTCCACGAGGATGGCCGTCATGTTCTTGGCGGCGGGGTACAAGAGCAGCTTGTTGCCCCATTCCCAACCGGCCTCGCCCCGCCGCAGGAAGTCCCAGGTGGTTCGGCCGGGCACAAAGAAGTGGTCGCGGCCGCCCATGACGCGCCACTCCGGCTGCTGCACCAGCCAGCCGACGAAGTCGTCGGACAGCGCGTCCTTGATCGAGGCGTTCTTGGAGAAGAGGTACCTCCCGATGTCGCAGCCGCCGTAGAATGGGACGAACAGGGCATCGGCGAAAGCGGAGTCGTTGGTCAGGCACCCGTACCGCTTCATCCGGCCGTGGAAGATTATGTCCAGGACGAACTGGTCGGTGGCGAACCAGCCGCGCTCCGAGAAGACGCCCCCCTCGTCGCCCAGCGGCTCGCCCATCCCGCCGTTGACGATGTACTGGCACATGCCGACGTCCGTCCACGGCCGGAGCGCGCGGCAGTCGCGGAGGAGGTCCACGTTGAACCGTGGAGGCATGTCGTACATGTAGATGTATCGCCCGGCGCAACGGTCGTCCGCCACCGCCGCCTCCGCCGCCATCACCGGCGCTTGCTCCGGGGTAGGATTCTTGTCAAAGGTGAAGCTGGACAGCAGCGGGAGCGAGATCGCCGACGGCTTGAACAAGACGGACGTCAGGTCGCCCTGCATGCCGGAGTGGAGGGAGAACACCAAGGCCCAGAAGACGGTGGCGAGAATCACCATGTACCATATCCACGACGACCGGATCAGTCCGCCCCTGCCGCATTCTGCAGAGGCGCCGTCTTGCGCCACATCTTGCCCGGAGCCTGCCACGAAGATGGTGGGCGGCGTCTTCATCCCGGCGAGCTCTCTGCTTCCGATCGAGCGCGCGCGCTTGCGCTATAAATCGACGTGATCACGTCGTCGAACACCTACGTTCATGTGCATGAGTGGGACAACCGGTCAAGTTGCACGCAGACGACGCGAGATCGTTGGATGAAACAGGCAAGTGTTCCGTTGTGGTCAAAAAGCCGCGTTAATTTATTGATTTCCACATCATTATTAAAATATATGGTACTTACTGCCAAGTGTATCTATCATTCAATGGCAAAATCATATTGAATGACAGAATAGGCTGTAATAAATCTTGAGTACGTGATATAACTCCATATACGATCTATATTAAATCAAGATACACATATATCTCCAGTGATGTAGTTCTATAAACACTTTATAATATTGATAGGTATATTGGAGATATCAAATTATAATATTGCCCGATGGAATGCACTCAGCAAACTTTGTTGCACTCGGTAAATTAGTGTTTTCCGGTAGTGTAATTATCTACAATGATATCAAGACATCGACACCCACCGTCATCCTTGCCTGTAGCCGCTAGCCCCCTCTCCCTCGATTGTCATCACCCCTATCACTATCACAAAACAGTATTCAGTAACAAAATTTATAGACAGATAAATGATATGTATTGTTAATACATTTTTAGTGACGAATCATTTTTCACGTGTTAGTGATTTTGTCTTATTAGTGATGAGTTGTAATATGACTGTCACTAAAGAGAAGACACCCCCATTAGTTATGGGACATATTAAGATCCATCACTAATAGATCAAAGAATTATATTAGTGACATGCAGAAACTATTGTCCATTACTAATGATATCGTTAATCATTAGTGACAAATGATAGTTACCGTCCATCACTAATAGCTATATCATTAGTGATGTGCGGCAGTTAACGCCCACCACTATATATGTGTATAAATAGGTGGAACCAACAAAACACACTTTCATATCATGCAGTAGTGCAGAACCCTAAACCCTAGCAACCATACGTTCTCCTCTGCCATCGGTTCACCATCATGCTCCATGTGTTTTGCTCGTCATTCTCCTTCACCATCATGGCCTCCTCCATCGACCTTCATTCTAGCATGGCGTCCTCCGCCAACCTCCATTCTAGCGTGGCGTATTTCGTCCATCGCGTCCTCTGTTCCTTCACCAAGACACCAACCCTCCTCGCCGCCGCTTTGTCTCGTGCATATCCAACTCCTAAGGTCCTCTTGAACCTCCTACTCCTACTCCTCTATCGAGTCTAGGGTTTGTTACTTGTTTCTTTGGTGAATATGTTGCTTTATTAGAATATGTATCTTTGTGAATGCTCAATAAAGAGAATACTATTGATATGAGGATGTGTGTGACGTTTATGCTCTTGTTTGTTTTTGACAAGCTTGTCCATGCAATGATGTTACATCACGTGTGTTGATGCTGAAAATTGGTAAAGCCCAAGGCCCACCAAGGAAGGCGCACGGTCAACGGAAAGGTCAAGGAATATCTAGTCAAAGAAAGTCAAAGAAGTTCGTCCGCAACAACGGCATGATTGGAAGGAGATCCGATGAAGATAAGAGCAACAAGTGGTTAAAAATTCATCCAGAATCGATTGGATAGGTTACTTGGATGACAAGTCTATGGACTATAAATATGTATCCCTTAGGTTAGGATTAGTTTAACTCTCGTTCAATCAATAATCGGCGCATCGCCACCCTTGTGCCCCAAGGTTATCCGGTGGGACTCGGGCACTCGGAGCTGGGCTATATCAGTTTGATCTTTGGCGAAGAGGTGAGTCCCACCACCCCTGACTTCCATGCCAACTAGGTTAATATCCTTACGACTGCATCGGTTCGGTCCAACCTCTTGAGGAGAACGGTGAAACAACACAGATGCAGGTCGTTCTCAGTGTATTTGGCCAGGTCTAAGGCTGCATCAGTTAGGTTTGATCTCTTAGATTGAAGTGATCTAGGTTTGGTAGCTTGAGGCTTCATCGGTTAAGTCCGACATCTCTCGCTATTGTATCTTCTTCATGTCATATATTGTTCATCTAAATAAAGTTTGCCCGATTCGTTGATATATTGTTCAGATCATCGTGACTAGTTGCTGTCTTGGTTAGGTCCGATCTAGTTATTGTGATAATTTCCATGATATATATCTGTTATCTAGCATGCTTTATTTATTTCTATCAGAGTATAAGCTGATATGTTATCTTTAATTCATCTTTGTATCATGTTCATCGTCTAAGGGTGCCCATCGGCATATATGCATATTTTTTCTTCTCCATAGGCCGATGGCACACTCGCTTGATTGGGCCAACTTAGGCTATCAATCGTATGGCCGGTTGATGCGCTAGTTCACGGTCTTATCTTTTATGATGCTACTAATGTCTATATTCTCTGATCCCTTATCAATTGCGGGGTCAAACTGATTGGCATGCCCTGAACCCTTTTCTAAGACGTAGGACTTGCACTGGAGTCAAGCATATCTCACAGGACATGCGTGTTTCAGTGTGTGACCAAAAAGCACGCCAACAACGTGTTGCTAGTAATGTTTAGTTGTTTTGTGCATGCAGGATTGTGAAGAAGAAGAGGAAGCACATATTTAGGGAGGTCGACACCGACCAAATACACCAACTAAAAACATATATTATTTTGAAAATATAGAGATGTAACTCCAGCAAGTAAGACTCCCCTGTAAAAAATCTTGGCAAATTTAGGGAAAATTATACATGCCATTATAATTTTCAAGAATTATGTATATGGCACTATTAGTGACTGTGGTGGCCCCCATTTATCTTTGACATATCGATGACATATTGGTAAACCGTGGAAATTGTAATAGCACAGAAGAAATTAACCTGACAAATTTATATTCCAAGACCAAGTTATATGTTCAAATAATAAATAACTCGATCATAAATAAGAAATCGGTGGTAATCTCTTTGCCCATGTCAAAAAATCAAACATCTACATATATGCACTTGGAGTTGTGTAACTAGATCTGTATAAATTTTATTATAACAATACTTTTAAGATAGTATTTTGAGAAGTACATTATACCTCACCTATATTAGTAGACCACCAATATTCAAGTGACAACAACAAGTACTGAAGCAGTCTTAATTGTGGTGTATAAGTCTATCGATGGACTGTACTGCCTAACTATTGGTTATAGCCGATTTCTTCGAGTTAACGCGTTAGAAATTGGCACAATATGCACATTTCATTTCAACATCAATAATGATGCAATTGAGGTTGTTCTATATGTGTTGTAAACTTGGGATATAAATTCTTCCTATCTATCTTCCTTTTTGCACTAATAACCATTGCGTGTACTAATTCTATTTTTTTAGGGAGAAGGAGTACAAGGTGACTATAAAAAAGGCTATAAGACTAGATATGTATATCCTTAAATAATTTATGGTAGGTAGACAAAGAGAATCTTTGTATGACACTATTCAAGCTAGAAGTTAGCCAGAAGTTAAAAGCTAATTAATCTTATGAAAGTTTGTTTTATCCAATTTCTTGGAGATAACGAGTTAAAATTTAATATACATGATATTAATTTTGTTATGAATCTTCTGTGATTAATTGTTGATATTCTGTGATGTGTATTAAAATGTTGGATATGTTGGCTACTGCTTACATTTTATATTATAAGTCGTTAGTCAAACTTTTTGAAATTTTGACAAATTTAAATAAAAATAAAAATAAAAATAGTTATACTATCAAATAAATATACTATTAAAATATATGTAACAATCAACTTAATGAAACTAATTCGATGTTGTAATTGTTGGTATATTTTTTTCATAAAATTGGCCAAAGTTAAAATTTTTGACTTTGATAAAATTCGAACGACTTCGGAGGGATTATTTATTAATTATGTAATTTTGAATGATTAAATATGAGTAGTGAAAAACCCCGAACTGAGCAAAACAGCGAAAAAAATACAGCACCAAATTGCTATAAAAATCTTTGAAACTGTCTTCAGTTGAATGCCTTTCAATTTCCGGAGGTATCCAAAAACCTTCGTGTTTACTGTTTAGTACTTTCTATGTACGCATTATCTCTAGAAGAACAAATTCTACCGCGATAGGGTAATCTAAGTACAAAGAAAAAAATGTAGTTCACATCTATCATTGTAAATTATTAATATATATATATATATATGATTGTAAAAATAAATCCATAGAGTAATATGGAAAACCCAAATTTACCGAGTGCATTGTTTCAAACACTCGGTAAAGATGAGTGTGCCTAGTATTTTTTAAAAACAATAGGTAAACTATAAACACTCGACAAAAAAATTATTTATTGAGTGTCCCAAGAAAATATACTTGGTAAATATGGATACTAACGGACATCACAACAGTGTGTTTGGAATGGCAAAAAATATTTTTATGGGTTTGCCGAGTGTTTTTTTAAGAAACACTCGACAAACCCAAAAAAAACCATTATTTTGCGTGAAACAATGTTTTGAGTCTATGTAATATTTGTAATTTGGTTTGATATTTTAAATTTTTTACACTCAAAATACAACATATATTATTCCATATAAATTTTTTATATTTTTCTAAATTAGTTTACTATTATTAATTCATTAAGCATGTTTCTAGGATTTAAATTGAAACTGGAGAAATTTGAAGTGTGTGTATAAAATAATGAACTGGGATTAATATAAAAATCATATTCATGTTTTTGAGACTATTTTTAGGCATTACATAATAAATTTAAGGAAACTTTAAAAAATCTAGGTTACCACATTCGATCGGCAACGTGAAGCTTAATAGTTTTTAATTCTGAAAAAGTTATTTGAAGTATGAAAAACAAGAGACTTTTCATGATGTTATGATATGATACGATACATTGATATTGTAATAAAAATTTAAAAATATTTTGAAAAAGTTATCATGTAAGATGTTAAGAAATCGAGATTCTTTAAGAAGGAATTGGGGTTAAGAGAATAAATGAGTTATGTTTGAAAGCAAATTTATGGTTAAATTTTTGTTTGAACTTTAGACTTTTTTAAAAATCAAACTACAATATATCTTATTTGATGTAAAAATTTAGTATTTTTATGGACCAATTTATTATTTTTAATTTATTAAGTGTGTTTCTAAGATTTATATTGAAATATATCAAATTTGAAATGCAAGTACATAAAATAATGAACTAAAAATTATAGAAAAATATATTTATGTTTTTAAATCCATTTGTCAGCCTTACCCGCTAAATGAAAAAAATTAAAAATCTAGGTTGCAAAGCTCATCAACAACATGGAGCTTAATAGTTTTTAATTTTAAAAAAATCAAATAAGATCCAAAAAAATATAAGACTTGTTATAGTGTTATTATATGATACAAATATGTTTTAGAAAGTTTTCATATACGATATTATGAAACCAAATATTTTTCGAGGAAGGATTTAAATTTTAAAAAGGGATAGATTGGGTTCCAAAGCAAACCAACAATTATATATTCGTTTAAACTTAAAATAATTTCTACAATCGAACTACAATGTATCTTATTGCACGAAAGATTTTGGTATTTTTCTAGGTCAATTAGCTATTTTTAATCCATTAATTGTATTTCTAAGATTTAAATTGAAACATGTCAAATTTAAATTGCAAGTGCATGAAATAATAAAATAAATTATCAAAAAATAATATTCATGTTTTTAGTCTATTTTTAGGTATTACACACTAATGTTTCACAAATTTTATCAAGCAAAAGAATGAAAAAAATTGAAAAAAATTGAAAAAATAAAAAAATTATTTTCTGAGTGCCAAGTTTAAAACAATTGGAAAACATGAGTATTTCCACTTGGCAAACCAAAAAATTGTGCCCTGCCATTTTTTCTGGAATGCACGCCATTTTTTTAAACTCCCACGTATTTTTTCACTCTCCGTCATTTAAATTCAAACTCCTCTCATATTTCCTCCATCCCTGATCCTCTCTCCGTCGCGGGCCCTAGCACCCGTGTTTCAGTGTCGTGCCATCCACCCATCGCGTCACACCATATGCCCCTCCACCAGTCACCGTGCACCACGTTGTACGCCCCTCCCCCGGTCGCCCCGCGCCACGCCGTTGTTCGTCGAGTGTTGTTTGTCAAGTTTCACGAGTATTTTTGAGTTCACTCCTGTGACCCTTAGCTATATAGTTAGGGTGCTCTTGACTTTTTTTCTCATTAATAAGTCGTATTTTGGTCTTTTTACTCTAACTACTAATTTATCAATTTTATTTTAAAATAATATATTTGTGGAATGTATCGAGTACAACCAATGTAATATATGTCTCATTTTAGGCAGCTTTAGATTATTCTTAAGTCAACTTAAGCTTAACAATTTAAATAAATTATTATAAAAAACTTTGTGAAGCTCACTTTCTTATTCGAAATGGTTTCTATAAAATCTAAGCTTATTATTTGTTTGTGTAGTATGATAAAAACAACGTTTTGTCTATAGACTTGTTTTGATAAGTGTTTAATTGATAATACCAATATTTAAGATATTTTTTATATTAGGTGAAATGAAGATCAAAACAAGAGCTTTTTCCCACTAGCATGAATCAGCACAGATTTCTGACTCATTAAAAAAACTGAGTTCTGAATAACTTACGATTTTTTAAGAGTTAAGGAGTACAAGCTAATCTTATTCTTAATTGATCTTAAGAGACTTCACACACGTTACTCCTAGTTAAATTCGCCTATCGCTACCCTGTCACGTGTGATGCGTTTATATATGTCAATAGCTTGATGCGCGTGCCTACGTACGGTAGTAATTAAGATCTGGTCAAAACAATGGGATTTAATGCTAACTGTAGCCTGAAGTTATGTGGATTGTAAACTATAGTTAATTTCGGTACTGCAAGCTCATGGTCTTGCTAATTTACACTGTCATGCAGAGACGTAGACTAATTACACTGAGCTTGTAGACTAGCTAGCAAGTCCTTCGATTCCCTTCCGTGTATTTTAGTCTATGACGTATGCATTAAGGTAGCGTTTTGTTGGGAAGTTGTTTTGTTCGGAAGTTAGGCGAATGTAAGTGGTTCTATTTTATTTTACGTATATTTGATTTGGAATTATATAGAATAAAGTGACTCTCAAAAAAGAATATTATTCATAGATCCAGAACCACCCGCTCCCAAAAAATCTACCAAACCGAACGACTCGTCTCCCATGCCTCCCACGCCATCTGCTTTTCTTCTCATCTCATTTGCCGCTCTTGAACCAAACAAGCGACATAACCGTTCCATTCTATTAAATTTCAGAACCAAACAAAAAACAGAGTGACTCTGTTCTTGCTTCCAAACACAGAGCGAAGTCATTTCATTCTTAGAATCTGTAATAGAACCATTTCGTTTTATGAGATTCTTGAACCAAATGCCACCAAGAAAATGTAAAAAATCGTAATATCCTCTTAGGAACGGTAAACGTGAGTTCAAGCATGGTTAAGCTGAGAGTAAGCTAAGTAACAAAGTGTAAGAATAGGATGGACATTTTATAACGGAAAAATTATATTTTGTAAGTAATATGGACGTAATATTTGGAATAAATTTTAAAGTACGAAAGATGTATTTTTAGACGGAGGGAAGTACATTATATATGTATGTGTTGGGTCAGGACGATCCAAAGCTGCATTATATGTTATAACAAAACCAGGAAGACGTTTAATTACCTCAAATAACGAGGTACTGTTTTTTCGTATTATAAGTTGTTCGATTTTTTAAATCTAATTTCTTTAATTTTAACTAACTAAATTTATATAACATATATTAAGAGCTATATATTAAATAAATTGTAGTGCTAAGACATAATTCATGATCGATTTACTAAAGCTAATTATATGTTATAATTATTGATACATTTTTTCTATAGAATAAGTTAATTTTTTTAAAAAAACTAGTTTATATAAAATTGAATAACTTAGGTCATTCCTAATCCTTCGTGTCATCTAGTATCCATGGCATTAAATAAACTGTTATATAAGAAAAACTAATATGACTAGAAAGAAGAAAAAATAAAGATATATGATCGAATGAAAATATGTTTTAGAAAGCTATTTATTGAAAAGATGATATTTATAAATGTTGTCTTACTACCTCTTTCACCTGTTCCTAAAAATATTGTTTTACTATCTTTTTTTTTACTTAAGTAGACAATATGGATCGTGATTGCGCTTAGGCTATTCACAGTGGTGGGTTTCATAACACTGTTTCTTAGAATGCCACATCAGTTTTACAACTGAATGAAATACACTCTCTCAGTGGAGAGTTTCATTTCACTATTTCCTACGTTAACCAGTGTAATTAAATGCAACTAGCTCTCATGAAATATTCTCTCTCTGGTGAAACAATTTGGCTCTCAATGGGTGTTTCATTTCGTTTCATCCGTTTTGGAAACGGGTTAGCACCATGTCATGGTGATGACACTACTTCCTTCTTTTTCCTCATTAATTGAATGTCATGTCACCAAAAAATCTAATATGACATGATAATTAATATTATAAAACACGTCATAAAACGTTCATTATGAATAGCCTTATAAAACACACGACGTATATAACTGGATGTGGTAGACTTGTAGAAAACGCAATCCAATTGGGATTTGTGCCCTCGTCAGTTCCAATGAGAAGCTCGCGTCAACTTTAACCACATTCGTGGATGCATGGGAAACAGTGCTAATTTAAATCCATGATCAGATCTCTCTTTTTCAAATTGAAAAGGACGTCTTAAATAATTTGCTGTCCATATGCAAACTTTCGATCACTGGTATCTTTTAAACTGTGTAGATTTAAAATTTAAAATTCTTCATTAGATTATTGTTGCAAAATGCCAAAACTTCGCTGAGTTCATTATTTTCGGCACTCTGGTAAAGATGAATTTTTTGAGTTTTTATTAAAAACACTCGATGAACTATAAATACTCAACGAATAAATTATTTGTTGAGTGCTTCAGAAATGGCAAAGATGAATACTAATGGATGTCACCACGACATGTTTTGGCGAGCAAATTTCTTTCCTGAGTTTGACCTATATTTTTTTAAAAAAACATTCGACAAACCTAAAATAACTATTATTTTGTGTGAAATAGTTTTTCAAGTCTACGTGATATTTGTAACTTTTTTAACTGAAATTTTTTCGACACTCAAAATGCAACATATATTATTCCTTGTAAGTTTTTTTTTGCATTTTATAGGTATTTTTGCTATTTTTAATTCGTTAATTGTATTTCTGTAGGTGTTGCTTTTGGTCACACACGTGACCTGTGAGGTCTGCTTAACTCCAGTACAGGTCCTACAATCTTAGAAGAAATAGGGTTTTGAGCGTGCCAATCAGTTTGACCCTGTAACTGATAAGGAAGGAAAGGAATGACATTAGTAGAAAAGTCGATCAGCTGCCAAGCCGATGACCGTGGTGACATAAAAATATACGTGGGTAGCAGCGCCAATCGGCTGTCGAGCCGATGACAATGGCCAGATTATCAAGATCGGTAATGCCATCGGCCGATAGTACATACATCCCGAGCACAAGGGCCGATGAATACCTTCCGATGGAAATAAAGTGGAAATGTGGAATTAAAGATAACCTATCGACTTGTACTCCGATAGAAACCAAATCTAGCATACCAAATAACACATCCTATCAAATCATCATAACAACAAGATTGGACCTAACTAAGACAACCGCTAATTATGAATAATCAATAATACTTCAACATATCGGGCATGCTTTATTCACATGAGTGCCAAGTCCCACCGTGATTAACCTTGGAAGCCTAGGGTGGCGATGCGCCAAGAGTAATTTGTGTTTGTGTTTGTTTATATCCTAACCTAGCTAATAGTTACATATTATAGTATAGAGACTTTCCATCTGTTACGATAACCATAACCAATTCTGGATATATCTTCGCCTTCTTCATCTCTATTGGCTCCTTCATATCCAGCCACATATAACGACCTCGACGAACTTATTTGACGAACCTTTGATCGGACTTCTGTGACTTATGTTGACCATGCGACACTCCTAATGGGCTTGGGCTTTTACCAAATCTTGGTGTCAACACATGACCCTCAGTTTCGGAGCATAAGTATAACTAATGTTTCGAAATTATCGGTCATTAAAGCCCTCTGCACCACGTCATTTCAAAAGTCCCATCCATCTTTTTCCTAGTAGCTAAAAACTCTTCAACTTCCGGCGCCTTTTGTAGTATATATTTGGATTACTGCCTTATATCAATCCTTCATCTTCCTCCTCACCTCCTCTTCTTCGGTTATGAACGACTATGATGGACGCATCTACTCTTTCTCTATGGCGGCGTCGGACCATGCTTCATTTCACATAGTCTAGCAATGGCATTTCCAAATAGAATCACCGAAGATTTTGTTCCTCCAATCCCGGACCTACAAACGTTTTGGCGTTTTAAAACCGTACTCATGATTATACTTGTTGACCTCGCTGCCAAGGAGTTGCTCTTCGATCTATAAATATCTGTTGGCTTCTTCCTCTCCCCTTCATGCTTTCAACATTCACAACCTACTCTCTGTCTTTTAGCCTTCGAGCTCGTTGCTGATGCCTCCACACCATCTCTGGCAAACGTGCTTCGCTATCTCAGTCATCTTTCCCAATCCATATCTAGCATCCCCTGATGGCGTCTACCATCTCCGTCCCTTTCCCCTTTTCCTTCTTTATTCTTCGGTGTTCTTGGATTTTTCGCTGTCTGTTTTCTTACTGTCTTTCTTTTTTTCTTTCTTTTTCTCTATAGAACTTGAAGAACCAAATCATCATCCCCATCGCCAACCATCCTTCTTGCTATTTTTAGGCCCGATGTGTG
Organism: Zizania palustris; assembly: GCA_019279435.1. Taxonomy (NCBI): domain Eukaryota; kingdom Viridiplantae; phylum Streptophyta; class Magnoliopsida; order Poales; family Poaceae; genus Zizania; species Zizania palustris. Next base: position 11,655,054 of record JAAALK010000080.1, read on the forward strand.
ATCCTTACCCGACTGACTTCATCAATGTTGAGATACAAAGGATATGCTTTAAAACTCAAAAATGCTTCTTCCCGACTAGACTCAAACCTTCAGGGTTTTCCCCTCTCCACTTCCTAGCTGGCGTGAATGGTACCTTCGGGTCGCTGTGTTAGAACACGCTTCTTGGGAGAAAACTGGTATAGCTCACTACATCGACCTTTGCCTTTCCTCTCCTTATAAAATGAGTCGATGCTAGTCGCTTCCTTCTACTTTTGGTCTGATGCATTAAATGCATTCCTTTTTGGTCATGGGCCGATGAGTCCCAATCTCATTGACATTGTTGTCTTGACTTCTCTTGATATTACTACCAATGCTGAATTTTTCTCTTCCGTTTCAAGCCTTCTCACCATCTTGACATCAAATCCAGTGATGGTTGGGTGAAGTATATTGCTACCCATAACAAGCAAACTGGCGTTGTTAGCCAGCGTGAAGATATCACCTTCCTTAACCTCTAGATTGAGAGGTTTCTTTTCTGTGGGTCCACCCTTGGGCCCACTTACCACCTTCCATTTTTGGCGGAGCAGTTAGCTGCCAACGTAAAAATCCCCCTTGACCGATATCTCCCTGGCTCCCTTTATCATCTTCTCCATCAGGTATCAGCCCGACTATAGGCTGGTGATGCAGTAGGCCACCTTGGTGGTTCTTGGTGGTTTCTCCAGTTTGCCTCAATGTATATATGACCAAAATCTCTTCTGGCCCCTCTTTTGACCTTCTTCGCTTTCCCTCTAACTATCGTGAATCTACACCAGCAGCCACCCGCTGATGCCTCTCGTTGGACCCAACCTTCACGGAGATAGATTTCGAGGTTTGCCCCGATCTATAACCCTTGCCTTGTTTCGTTGTTTTTACCTTCTGATCATCCCTTTTCTTTGCAGGAGGAAGATGTCGATGCTCCTTCAATGAGCCAGAGCGAGAAGCCGATAATATATGGGCCGATATTGGCCACTACCAACTTGGGTAGTGGGGCTCCCACCCCGATGGAATGGCTCAGCAAGAAGCATGTCAAAACTCTGGCACGTAAACGCAACGCGCCAGACACAGTTATGCGCTAATCTTCTTATGCCCGGGACGGTCAAGTGACTCCATCGTCTTCGATTCCGCCGCTATCGGTAATCTCCTAACTTTCGCCCATGACACTATTTTGCGGAGTGTGTTTACTGTTTCATTTGCTTTGCTTTGCAGCCAACGCTGACTACTCCTTCAGCCGCACAGGTTCCTGGTGGTAGCACTTTGTCGACAACTGAAGTCTCTCCATCAGCATAGGTTCGTATATGCCTTTGCACTGCGTCCATCTTTTCTTTTCGTGTTCTTGTTACTTGATACCTTGTTTCAGCCGTCTCCTCCTTTCAACATCGAGTCATTGTATGCGACGTTTGATAACATGCCCGATGATGTTGTTGAGACTTCACCAACAACAACCACTGGAGGCGTTGTCACCGAAACGGTCAGATTTGAGGTGCCAGAGGGTACTATCATCGGCTCTAGCAAGTCGGTGACAGCCGATGTTGTTGTCTCCCTATCTGGTGTTGATACCGGGGTTCACTTGTTGCTGCCAATGCCTCTCACTAGGTACCTTCTTCTGTTTCTAGCTTTATCAGTTGATGATGGGACTCACATCGGCCTCGGAAGCAGTCGGCGCCTACCGTTGTTGCTTCGCCTGCCCCCTAGGCCAACCTTTATGAAGGGAGCATGGGCACACTCCCTATTGTTGAGGTGGAAGGCGATGCCACAACCTCTCTTGCCGGTGGCACCCCACGATTGGCTAATCCTGCTAGGCCAGCCGACAAAAGTATTTATGTATTTTGATGTATTAACATGATTGCCCTCGACTTGTCTAACTACTCTTTCATTCAGTCCATCGTCCAGAAATTTCCCTTTGATATCGGCCCATATCTTGAGGATGAAGAAGTCTCCAAAGCCCCTGGTGGAGGTCGCTATGCCTTGACCAGCTGCACGCGGAAGATGCCGACTTGGCTTCAAGGCTGGATGGGGTCCAAGCAAAGATAACCGACGAAGAGGGTGTGTTGGCCTCCTTCTTGGCTCGGATCCAGGCCAAAGAGTGTCACCTCGCCGGTGCCATTCACCATGCGCAACGCTGACGTAATGCCATCCAAGACATTCCTGGCTCAGATGCTGAGGATCGGACTATTCTTCGGAGCGTCGAGGCCATTCTGCTACAAGCGATTGAGGTGATTTGTCACGCCCTTCTTTGAATTCTTGTATCGCACTGATCCTTGACTTGTAACCCTTGGACTATTATATCTTGTAATACATTGCTATTTAATTCCTGACTGTGCTTTGTACATTCTTGTGTCTAAGGACGATATTTTACCATCGACCATCTAAATGTGATACCCTCGGTGTCGGTTACTTCTACTTGCGTGTAGACCCTTAGGCATTTATCCAAACGCTTGGGAAATACTTCTTTAGATACTTTCCATTCAACGATTTCCTGAATATTTCTCCATCTAATCCTTCAAGAAAATAGGCGTTACCAGGCACAACTCGGTGTATCCATAAGGGTCCTTCCCAATTAGGTGACCATTTACCGAATCGATTATCCTTAGACTCGATCGACAGGATCAACTTCCATACGACATCTCCTTCTTCGAACGAATTGGGCACCACCTTTTTATTATAGTACTTGGCAACTCTTGCTTTGTTTTCTTCAATCCTTTCAAGGGCTCTGTTGACGCAGAAATGTGCCCTCGCACTTTGTAACACCCTAAAAATTAAAAAGGAAATAAAATAAAAAAAATAATATTAAAAGGATTTCTGGAATTTATAATTGAAGAAAAACCCTTAAAGAGCCCTATTAAAGCCAAACAGAGAGAAATACTCAAAATCTGGAGCTGAAAATTTTATGAGATGAACTAGAGGCCAAGATATAATTTTAGGAATTTTTCCAAATTTTTATCAACAGTGATTCAACCCTTAATCAAATATATGAATTACTGGATTTATTTTAAATCAGAAAAGATTTTAAATCCTTAATGGGCCGCAACCCCGAATTCACCCTCAGCGCAGCCCAGCCCAGCCGTAACTCACTGACCAGTGGGGCCCGCCTGTCGGCGCCGCTCCCCGCCTCTCTCTCCCGCCGTGCCCGTCTCAGTCCCACCCGCCAGCCTCACCAGCCCGGCCTTCTCCCTCTGACCGCTCGGTCCCGCCTGTCGGCGCTCTCCTTCCCGTCCGCCCATTGACAGGTGGAGCCCACCTGTCAGATTCGTCTTCCTCCCGGGCAGGGGATCCCCTTTCCTTTTCCCCGGCGATCCCCTTCGGATTTCTTGCCGCCGGCCGCCCGATCCCGCCCGATCGCCCCCGGATCACCTTCCCCGAGCATCACCGACCCTATTCCATCCAGAGCCCACGCGGTTTCGTGATTATGGAAGTATATCCGAGGATTTGGAAACCTTACCGGAGAGTTTAGAAACCCTCTCGGTTTCCTCCGATTACCTTGCCATCTAGACGCCGACGACCCTTCTATTTATACCCCTCCGGCCACCGCTCACTGCCCACACCTCCTTAGCGCAAGCCATCGCTTTCCAGAGCCCCGCCACGAAGTTTTCGGCCTTTGGTTCTGCTCCACCTCCGGCAAGCCCTCGCTGTCGATCCCGGCCCCCATCGCCCTAGCCACCGCCACCATCGGGTCCGCCGTCGCCCGCTCGTCCTCGGTCATGCCTTCAACGACCGTGAAGACCGCCGGATCGCCGTCGCCGTCGGCCACCCGAACACCCTCCTTCGTCTACCCTCGTCGCCGGTCGCCGTCCGCCGTTCACCGTCGCCGCCGGAGGTATCATCGTGATCGCCATCCTCTCCTCGTTCCATTTCCGGCGATAGCTAGGTCCATGGATGCTCACCACCGCCGTCGCCGTCGCACCCGAGGCCGCCGTCGCCGGAGACGGAGGGGGTACGTGCCCCCTTACATCGTGTCGTGCCAGATCGCGCCGCGACCGCACGATCGCAATCGGAGGGCTAGGATTAAATCCCTTCGGGATTTAATCTGGGCCCTCGGATCTGGTCAAAGGGGTATCGAGGCCTCTCGGCCGTCGATCGCCACTTAAAACCCTCGAGCGATCTGGTGCTTCCATGTCGTACCGATTCGCAGGATCTAATCGTAGCCGTCCGATTTCACTTAACCCCTCCTGCCTCGCACCTGACCGAAAGATCCAGATCCGACGGCTCTGGATCAACTGGTCCACGCGCACAGTAGCCAGTCCACCGTGAGCCTGGTTCACCGTGGACCAGAGCCCATTTTCCAGTTTAAATAAAATTCCAGAAATTAATTTAAACTTTGAAAATTCATAACTTGCTAATTTTAACTCCAAATTTCACCATTCAAATTTTGTTAAAATCAGTATAATATTCTCTACACATTTATTCCATAAAAACAGTATGTTACTGTTACCCAAAATATTCTTAATAAATAAATGAATAAAAACCCCTTAGGGTTAAAATTATTAATACAGAAAATAAATTAGGAAAAACCCTAAAAAGTTAAGCTTTACTGTTTTATACCAAACTTCAGAATATTAAAATATTAATTCACATAACAACTCCCATAAACATGTATGATTATTATTTGGTGGATTTTTATTTGTTTATTGAATGTATTGTTTATTTTTCCGTATCAAGAAGACTACGAGATCGTCGAGGAGCCGGAGTTCTACCCCGAGGTTCCTCCATCCCCATTTGCTGATCAAGGCAAGTCATCGACCACCCCTGTGGAAACAGTTGATCATATTTGAGCCCATGTTTTAATAAATTATCGCTATAACTCATAGGTTAATATTGCATTAGTCCAATATCAAGCCTTACACTTATATTTATTGGATCCCCGTCCTTGTGTGCAAACCCAAGCCATGCTTATTGAGCCTTAACTCCTTGTCACTCTACTATAAAATTATTAGCTAGTGCTCAATGTACCGGCACAACTGCTATAGGATAAAAAGAATGAGTCGTAGATAGCTGGATTCTGATATATGAATTTCCCCGTTATTCTCGTCTCTGGACTCTGTTGGAATTGGCTAAGTTATAAGTATGGTGGGTTCCGGGTGCAAGCTCGGGTATTGGTTTGTCGCACCCGGGGCACTATAAGGACCGGTCTGCGGGATCTGTTGCAAAGCACTTCCGTACCAACCACAAGTCTAATGGGTAAGTCCTAACTGAAAGTATGGAATACTCTGACTCGATGCACCATAGTGGAGGGGGCAAGGGGCAAGCCTGCAGGCGACTTGTACCGACGAGGCTCAAGGGGGGGTATGGTGGGGCTCCGACGCGTCGGGACACCATATGAAACCTATAAGAGGGTGCTGTTGAGTCGGGGAGGACTATATGGAAGGTTTTGGCACGAGTTCCCGTGGTATGGGTCATCTCGTTACACTTTGGTGTAAGTGATGAGTGCGTGCCTTGTGGGTACAGTGGTACATCTCTGATCAGAGTAATTGAATCTTTTTGAAAAGCCGAGCCCACGGTCAAGGGCGGGTTGTGTGACTACTCGCAGTTAGTTTGCAATTGTTTGAATGGTTGAGTTATTCATAGCATGTAAGGACTGTTGAGCGAGGTGGGGCTGACTGTACCCCTCGATTTATAAGATGATGATGCATACACATGTTTACGTTTCAGTACAAATAAACTGTTCACATTAAATTGCTTTACAAATTACTCGCTTCCGCAAAACTAGCCACTATCTCCCTTGTTATTACCTTGCATTATATTTGCATCCGGTGGCTTGCTGAGTACTCCTGTACTCACCCCGTTGACTTACACCATCAGAGCCCGTCTACTACGAGGAGGATGCATGTCTGGAGTAGCGACCCAGTCAAGGCGAGACTGGAAGGAGGCGTTCATCTAGGACCCTTGATTTTATTAGTTTCTCTTCACCTTTATTCACTTTTGTATTAATGCGGTCTACGAACCGTGAATGATTGCTCGTATTGTACGTGGTCTCATGATGAACGTCTTGTTTTATTGATTTTCTATGGAATTTCAATAAAAGTCCTGATTTTTTAAATCGGGGCGCGACACACTTGGCCGGTTCAACGTCCAAAAGTATCGCAACGATACCGACGTCGCGTTCCAACTACCCTGGATAGTGACAAGGGATTTGGAGTCGCCAGGCAATTAGATAAATAATTTGATATTTCAATCCGATTGGCCGAAAAGTACTAGTCACAATGTAAACAGTAACAAAATGATCAAAATACCTGTAATCGGCCAATTCAGAGACCGATTTGGAGTTACAGCGGAGACCGGTCCGAAGGGTCCCTAGGGCACCTTCGGCCTCAGGCCCGATCGGACTGGAGGTATACCCTCGGTCGAACCGGATGTGCGGAGAGGCTTCGGGGCGCGTCCTGAAGGTAGCTACGAGGTAGGATCTGGCGTGGTGCGGAGGGTTCCGGTCGGACCGGCGAAGCCCTCCCGGTCGGACCGGCGAGGCAGGCTTCGAAGTGTGTGGGCTCCGGCGCGTAGGACTCCGGCGAAAGAGGCTTCGGCAAAAGGCTTCGACGCGGTGCGGAGTATCCCGGTCAGACCAGCGGGGTGCCGTCGGCCTGACCGGCTGTTGCCGAAAACAGCCTGACGAAGGGGCTCCGGTCAGACCGGCCCTGTACCCCCGGTCGGACCGGCGACGACAGATCCGATCTATTAGAACCCGGACGGCCTAACAAACAAGATCCGATCGCCTCCAAATTTTGTAGAGGTGTTCAGGGAGACAATTATTCTGCAAAGATAATAAGAGATCAAACACAATTCGGCCAGAGGGCCGAATTGCCGAGTAGGGCGATAAAAACCGATAAAAAAGATAGCAATCTGTTACGTGGATTAACGAGAGGTTCACAAGCGAACCAGCAAGGGTTACCGTGATTACAGACGCGGCAGACGGAGGGCTTCCAAGCAAACCCATGAAGATGCGGAAAGTAAAGGAAATAAACGCGATTCAAAGCTAGGGCTTTGGATTTTTGGATTGGAGAGAGAGAGTTGAATCGGCCTCGCCCCTAGTATTTATCGGGGGTGGGCTGGTTATCCCTGGCAAGAGATAGAGTTTGATGCGGACAAAACCCTGTTAAGATAAGATTTGGGCGAAAATACCTCGAATCCTCCTTGGATCCATATTCTGGACCCTGGCCGGTCTAACTGAGCCCATGGGTCCGGTATGACCGTACCTGGATGGTTGGACTGGCCTACCATAGCCGGTCAGACCGGCCTTTGCCAGGTTTGACATATTTTCGATCAAAAATACCATTTTTTAGTATTTACCTAGTTTAACCATTAATGCCATTTTTTTGCTATAAACACATGCCCCCCTGCATTTTAGCAAACTTAGTGAGCTAAAAGCATGACGGGCCTTGGGCGATACTTGCAATATCGGCCTTTTAACACTTCAAGCGTTTTGCCACACACTTGGGAAGTACTTTTTCAAATATCTACCATTCAAAGCCCTTCGAAATCGCTCTCCTTGTAAAGACTCTAGGACATATGCATTGCCTGGAGTGATTCCGACTACCTTAAAAGGTCCTTCCCAACCAGGTGACCATTTACCAAATTTTGAACTCCTAGTGCCTAATGGAAAAATCGTTTTCCACACCAAATCGTTGATTTTAAACGATTTTGCCTTGACCTTCTTGTTGTAGGCCCTAGCTACTCTTCTTTTATCTTTCTCTATTGCCTCTAGAGCCTTCAACCTCTTATCGGTCATCTCTTCTAAATTATCCTTTAAAAGTGTCTCATATTCGTCGACCGATAAGCCATCTTGCTTAAGAAATTTAAGTGAGCCAAGATCCACCTCTACCGGTAGAATGGCTTCTTGTCCATATACTAACTCATATGGACTGACTTTAGTGGCACCGTGCCTTGAAACTCTACTAGCCCATAGAGCTTCGAAAAGTACCTCATGCCACCTTTTCGGAAACTCTTCAATCTTTTTCTTGATTAGTTTAATCACATTTTTGTTACTAGCCTCAGCCTGACCATTGGCCTGAGCATAATATGGGGAAGAGTTTACCAATTTGATCCCATAGTATTCGGCAAAGTCCCTCACCTCTTTAGCAACAAACGAAGTACCTTGGTCTGTAGTGAGAGTTTAGGGAATGCCAAATCTGTGTATAATGTGTTTCAACATGAAATCAATTACCTCGTTGTGAGTCATGTTTTTGAGTGGCACATCCTCGGTCCATTTGATGAAGTAATTTGTTGCCATCAACACGAACCGATGCCCTTTCGAAGATGGAGGATGAATTTGGCCAATAAAGTCTAAACTCCAACCTCAGAACGACCATGGTTTGATAATAGGATTAAGCATCAACACGGGTGGTAGCTGAATATTGCCAAACTTTTGACAAGCTTCACATCCTCTATAGTATCTAAAACAGTCTTTAGTCATAGTCGGCCAATAAAAACCCGCCCTTTTGAGCATCCAACTCATCTTCGGGGTCGACTGATGAGTACCGCAAAGCCCTTCATGTACTTTGCCTGCAGCAACTCTAGCTTGATCGGGTCTAAACACTTCAAAATTACTCCATCAATAGTCTGGCAATACAACACATCGTCGAGCAAAACAAATTTGAAAGCCTGTCGCCGAACCTTTCGATCAACCTTTTGGCTTGAATTTCTCAAACACTAGACGATTGGGATCCTCCAATCGTCCTCACTGATCAAAGGAGAAATGGCCAAATTCCCACTAGAACTGGCCTTGATATTTCTCATTTGGACCTGCCCCCCGAATGCTAAACCTTCCTGGCAACAGTCGGTCGGACTGGCCATGCTGGCCCAGTTCAACCTGCTATTTCTGGTCGTCTGGCACGGCTTGGTCTGACCGTCTTGACATGGTCGGTCAGACCAAGAACACAAGGGCGGTCTGACCGTGCTTACAAAGCTGGACAGACCGACATCAGTACCCTCGGGTGCTACATCATCTTCAAGCATCGGCTTTTCTCGTGTGCAGAATTTACCTTTCCTAATTTGATAGCCTGATGCTTGTTGAGCCAAGTCATTTGCAAGCGAGTTGGCCTCTCTAGATACATGAGTAATCTCAAAATCATTAAAGGTAGCAATTAGGTCTAAACACTTATCCAAGTAGCTATTTAGTAAACCGTTAAAACACTGAGAAAGCTTGGCTACTTGTTGCACAACTAATAAAGAATCACCATATGCATGAACATATTTCACACCCATGGAGTTTAACAACTCAAGACCTAGCAATAGGGCTTCATATTCGGCTTGATTATTGGTTGAATGAAATTCTAAACGGGCCGAGGTTTCAAAGTGCATACCACTTGGTGATACGAGCACCACTCCAACACCTTGGCCATTTTTGCAAGCCGAACCATCGAAATAAAGTTTCCATGGTAATACTTCAATCAAAGCGACTTTATCGCCCCAATTGACATCTACATGGTGATCCACTATAAAATTAGCAACGACTTGGCCTTTCATAGCTCTCAACGGTTCATAAGCCAAATCATATTCAATTAACGCATACGCCCACTTGCCGATTCTACCACTTAGAATCGGCTTTTGCAACATGTACTTTATGACATCCGTTTGGCAAGTGACAACACATGTGCTAGGGAGGAGATAGTGATGTAATTTGGTACACGTATAATAGAGGGATAAACACAAACGCTCCACAAACACGTACCTTGTCTCGGTGTCTAGAAGTAGACAACTCAATAAGGTGATGATGTACTCTCTTCCTTCAATGTCTTGAGTCAATACGGCTCCAATCACACTCTCCTCCGTGGCAATATACAGCCGAAACGGAACCCCGACCTTTGGTGCCCTTACTACTGGCGGCGTCGATAAGCACTCTTTGATTTTCTCAAAGGCGCATTGCTGGCTTGCCCCCCAAGTGAACTCGGCTTCATTTTTTAGCTGGAGTATCGGGACAAAAGCATCAATTTTGCCAGACAAGTTAGATATAAAGTGTCGCAAATAATTAACCTTGCCTAGTAGTTTCTACACATCTTTCTTACATGTCGGTGCTACACATCCTCTAATTTTCTCAAGCCTCTTAGGATCAATTTCAATGCCTCTTTCATGAATCATAAATCCCAAGAACTTACCCGCCGATACGCCGAAAGCACACTTGGGCGGGTTCATTTTTAAGCCATACTGGCGCATTCTTTCGAAAGCAACTCTTAAATTAGCGAGGTGGTTCTCCATAGCGTCCGATTTGACCACAACATCATCTATATAAACCTCTAACATAACTCCTAGCAAGTCATGAAAGATTAAGTTCATGGCACGCTGGTATGTGGCGCCAGCATTCTTTAAACCAAACGTCATTACTCTGCACTTTGTTCGTCGGTCAATGCCTCCATGTTAACCAGAATGATGTTATTGTTATCGATCTCGCCCACCATGGATGAGTCGTCTGAAGGGTATCCCACCGGGTGTGCCAAAACACGTGTTGGTGTCATTTTTGGTCACACGCGTGGCCTAGGAGGTCTGCTTAACTCTAGTGAAGGTCCTACAATCTTAGAAGAAAAGGGGTTCTGAGCGTGCCAATCAGTTTGACCATGCAACTGATAAGGAAGGAAAAGAATGACGTTAGCAGCAAAGTTGATCGGCTGCCAAGCCGATGAGCATGGTGACATAAAAAGATATGTGGGCAGCAATGCCAATCGACTGTCGAGCTGGTGAAAATGGCTAGATTATCAGGAATAGTAATGCCAGCAACCAATAGGACATGCATCTCGAGCAACAAGGGTCGATGAATACATTCAGATAGAAATAAAGTGAAAACGTGGAATTAAAGATAACCTATTGGCTTATACTCCAATAGAAACCAAATCTAGAATACCAAATAACACATCCATACTATAAAATCATTATAACTGCAAGATTGGACCTAACTAAGACAGTCGCTAATTATGAATAATCAATAATACTTCAACATATTGGGCATGCTTTATTCAGATGAACGGCGTACCACATAAATAAGATACAATAGAGTGAGATGTCGGACTTACTAATGAAGCCTCAAACTATAATACCTAATTCACATCAATCTAAGAGATCGTAACGATGCAGTCTTAGACCTAGGAATCACACCTAGATAAACTGACGATTGCACTGACCGAGCCGATGCCTCAAGAGATCGATACGATGTGGCCTTGAAAACATCGATTCAGCCGATATAACCTTCGAGGTGGCGTGACTCACCTCTTTGCCGGAGATCAAAATGATGCAACCCAACTCGGAGTGCTAAGTCCCACCGGGATTAACCTTGGAAGCCAAGGGTGGAGATGCGCCGAGAGTAATTTGTAGTTGTGTTTGTCTATATCCTAACCTAGCTAATAGTTACATATTTATAGTTCGGAGACTTGCCGTCCATTACGATAACCATAACCGATTCTAGATGTATCTTCGCCTTCTTCATCTCCATTGGCTCTTCATATCCGACCACATATAATCACTTGGACGGACTTCTTTGACTAACCTTTGACCGGAATCCTTTGACTTATGTTGACCATGCGACACTCCTGATGGACCCGGGCTTTTACCAAATCTTGGTGTCAATAATTTCTAAGATTTAGATTGAAATAGGTGAATTTTGAACTCCAAGTGACTAAAAAATGAACCAAAATTATAGAAAAATCATATCCATATTATTAGTCTATTTTGATTTCTTATCGACTAAATTGAAAGAAATTTTAGAAAAAAATAGACTGCGACACTTTATCAATAATGTGGAGCTTAATAGTTTTTTAATTCTAAAAAAATCAAATGAAGTCTAAAAACACGAGAGTTAACATGGTATTATAATATGATACATATAAGCTATGATAAAAATTTAAGGATGTTTTGTGAAAGTTGTCATGTAAGATGTTAAGGAACTAGAGATTCTACGAGCAGGAATTAGGGTTCAGAGAAGAAATATGTTAGGTTTCAAAACAAATCGGTGGTTAAATCTTTATCTGAATTCCAAAAAAAATTATAATAAAAATACAACATATCTTATCTCATGTAAAAATTTTGTATTTTTATGTGTTAGTTCACCATTTTTCATTCATTAAGTGTTTTTCTAGGATTTATATTGAAATAAGTAAAATTTGAACTGTAAGTGCATGAAATAATGAATCAAAATTTGTAAAAAAATCGTATTCATTTTTTGACTCCATTTTTTGGTCTTAACCACTGGATGGAAAGAAAGTTTGAAAAAATTAGGTTTTGACACTTGATAGGTAACATGGATCTTAATGGTTTTTAATTCTAAAAACTCTAATGAATCTAAAAACACGAGACCTGTCGTAGTTTTATAATATTATACATAGATGGTGTGATGAAAATTTTAAAAATATTTGGATAAAGTTGTGATATGTGATGTTTAAAACCCAAAGATTCCACGAGTATGAATATTGATTTAAAGAATGAACAGGTTGAGTTTGAAAACAAATAGATGATTAAATCTTTATTTAAACTTGAGTTGTTCTACAAAGGAAATATGGTGTATCTTATACCATAAAAAATTAGCATTATTCTAGATCAATTAGCTATTTAATTCATTAATAGTATGTGTAGGATTTAATTGAATCATCTCAAATTTTAACTACAAGTGAGTTTTAGGTCCATTTTTACGACTTATCTACTATACGTGAAAATTTTTCCCAAAATTTGTCAAGGAAAAAATGAAAACCAAATTTGATAAAAATTGCAAAAATACAGAAATATTTGTCTGAGTGCTAAATTCAAGGCATCGACAAATAATATGTATTTATAAATTTATAAATTTTATTTTAAAATAAAATATTTATGGAATGCAGCGAGTATAACCAATGTAATATATGTCTACTTTAAGACAACTTTAGATTATTCTTAAGTCAATTTAAGCTTAACAATTTAAATAAATTATTATAAAAAACTTTGTGAAGCTCACTTTCTTATTCGAAATGGTTTATAAAAAAATATAAGCTTATTGTTAGTTTGTGTAGTACGATGAAAATAAAGTTCTAACTAAAGACTTATTTTGTTTAGTGTTTAATCGATAATACCATTAGCTGGATCGAAACAGATTTTTTTTCCTACTAGCATGAGTCAGCATAGGTTTCTGACTTATTTTTTTTTTTAAAAATGCCTTTTGAATAACTTATGATTTTTTAAGAGTTACAAGCTAATCTTAGGGGGCGTTTGGATGACTTTAGCCCTTGTCACATCAATTGTTCGGATACTAATTAAAATAATTAATTATGAGTTAATTATAAAACTAATTACATGACCACTAAGCTAATTTGTGAGGCGAATCTATTAAGCTTAATTAATTCATCATTAGCATATTTTTACTGTAGCGTCACATTGCCAAATCATGAATTAATTATGCTTAATAGATTCATCTCATAAATTAGCTAAGGATTCTACAATTATTTTTATAATTAATTCATGTTTAGTACTTCTAATTAGTATCCGAACATCTGATATGACGGTAGGGATGGATATGGATGTCAGAATATCCAAATTATCCATATTCGTATTCGAATTACTGTAAATATGGATATCCGTATTCGTATCCGAATTAAATATGGATGACATTCGAAAATATCCGAATTCGTTTTACAAATGTGGATATGGAAACGGATATCCGAATTCTGCTGAATGTGGATATGAAAATGGATACATCCGTATTCGTTTTAGGATTTCACACAGATTAAACTTAGACTCAAGATAATATATTATCACTATATTAATGGTTTATTTATTATTTATATAATTATGGAATACTTAAGTTAGTGAATATTAATAATTTATGGTTTAAAATAAATTGATGGTTAAATATTTGTATGAATTTAATTTTTTTATAATCAAAATACAACATATCTCATTTCATATTTTTTTTGTATTTTTAGATACATTTGCTATTTTTAATTCATTAATTGTGTTTCTAGGATTTAAATTGAAATATGTGAAATTTGAAATACAAGTACCTAAAATAATGCACTAAAATTTATAGAAAAATTGCATTCACTATTTTGTGTTATAATATTATACGTAGATACCATGATAAATTTTTAAAATGTTTCGAGAAATTTATCATATAGGATGTTAATAAAATTTTGAAAATGTTTAATTTTTAAAAATAATAAAATCCAGCCAATTATTTCTAAATTGCCGCTATTTTTTCTGCATTGACGCGCCTGGACTCAATTTTTTTGTTCTTGTTGGTTGAAATATATGATGAATTTTAGTTCAAGAATGTAGTTCTTGTTGGTTGTTGTGTATGATGAATTTTAGCTAGTGTTGTTTAAAAAATTAGTTTGTGTATGGTTTATTGTGTATCATTGTTTCTTATTAATTATTATTCTAAATTGGTATATTGAACCCTTTTGAATTTTGGAAAATTTGTGAAACAACGAACATTTGGAGTTAAACCGAGTAAACATCCGAATACATATTCGTATTCGAAACATTCGTTTTGTATTCGTATTCGAGAACATCTGAATCCGTATTCGTATTCGAATTAAAATATGGTAAATAGTGCTATCCGGATTCGTTTCCATCCGTATTCGATCCGAATCCATCCCTATATGACGGGGGCTAAAATTTAGCCTCTATGAGCCAAACAACCTTAGGGATGGATTCGTATACTCCTAGTTAAATTCACATATGGCTATCATGTAACATGTAGGGATGGATTCGTATCAGATACAGATGGAAACGAATCCGGATAACACTATTTACCATATTTTATTTCGAATACGAATACAGATTCGGATATTTCGAATACTGTTGGAACAATTGTGTTAGTTCCAGCAGATTTTCCTGTAGTGGTGTACGATGTGGAGAATGAACCTCGATGGGTTCTCTCAGAGGGAGAAGGAGTTTATACTGGTTCGGGCCTCCCCTAGGGGATAATAGCCCTACGTCCAGTTTGTGGTGGATTTGGCATGGTATGCCTTAGTGTGGAGAAGAGAACTACAGGGTCTCCTGGCCCCTTGGGGTGTCCCCTGTTACAAGGGCTTGGCCTTGCTTTTATAGGCACGCAGGCCAGAGGAAAAGACTGGGATGCCCCCTATGAGCCCTAGGCTCATAGGGGCAGAGAGGGGAAAAGGAGCTAGCTACGGTACAAAAAGTGCCAGACAACTTTACAGCTTTACTGACGTGTCAGGCTGCGCCAGGCTTTGACTAGCTAAAAGATATACCGAAGGTAGAGGCTGGGGGGAAGGCTTCGGAGTGTACCCCAGAGGGGAGCTTCGAAGCATGCTCCGGAGGGCAGTCTCCGGACGGGACTCCGGAGGGCGGCCTCCGGACTTGGCTTTCGGAGGGTGGCCTCCGGACTGGACTCCGGAGGGCGGCCTCCGAACTGGACTCCGGAGGATGGCCCCCCGGACTTGGCTCTCGAAGGGTGGCCTCCGGACTGGACTCCGGAGGGCGGCCTCCGAACTGGACTCCGGAGGACGGCCCCCCGGACTTGGCTCTCGGAGGGTGGCCTCTGGACTGGACTCCAGAGGGCGACCTCCGAACTGGACTCCGGAGGACGGCCCCCGGACTTGGCTCTCGGAGGGTGGCCTCTGAACTGGACTCCGGAGGGAGGCCTCCGGACTTGGCTCCGGAGGGCGGCCTCCGGACTTGGCTCTCGGAGGGCGGCCTCCGGACTTGGCTCCGGAGGGAGGCCTCCGGACTTGGCTCCGGAGGGCGGCCTCCGGACTTGGCTCTCGGAGGGCGGCCTCCGGACTTCTGCGCCTGGAGGGTGGCCTCCGGCGCCTTGCGGCAGGGCCCGGACTGGGGGCTCCGGGCCGGACCTCCTGGTCTGAGGGCTCCGAAGCTACGGACCCCGGAAGGCACCTTGGGACCTAGAAACAACATTTAGATAGAAAACAGGCTCCGACAGTACTGGGCTCTGGGCCGAAGGCTGTCGGGGGCTGACGTCATTTGGCCCCTGTTTAAGGGAAATATATTTCCCCAACAAATACGAATACATATTCGAATGTTTACGTGGTTTAACTTGAAATGTTCATCGTTTCACAAAATTTTCAAAAGTCCAAAGTGCCCAACATACCAAATTAGAATAATAATTAATAACAAGAAATGATACACAATAAACCATACACAAACTAAGTTTTTAAACAACGCTAGCTAAAATTCATGTATGATAACTTTCTTGAAATATTTTTAAAATTTTATCATAGTATCTACATATAATATTATAAAACCATGATAAGCCTCGTATTTTTCTGACTTTATTTGATTTTTTTAGAATTAAAAAACCCTTAAGCTCCACATTACCGATTGTGTGTCGTAACATAGATTTTTAATTTTTCTTTAAATTTAGTCGATAAGAACTTAAAATGGAACCAAAATAGTGAATATGATTTTTCTATAAATTTTAGTGCATTATTTTAGGTACTTGCACTTCAAATTTCACATATTTCAATTTAAATCCTAGAAGAACAATTAATGAGTTAAAAATAGCAAATGGATCTAGAAAAATACAAAAATTTTATATGGAATTAGATATGTTGTATTTTAATTAGAAAAAAGTTTCAAGTTCAAACAAATATTTAACCATCAATTTATTTTCAACCATAAATTATTCCTTCTCAAAACTTTAATTCCTCTCAAGAGAATCTCAAGTTTCTTAACATCATGTATGATAACTTTCTTGAAACATTTTCAAACATTTTTCATAGTATATACATATAATATTATAATACCATGACAAGTCTTGGATTTTTTAGACTTTATTTGATTTTTTAAATTAAAAAACTTTTAAGCAATGGAGTGTCGTAACATAGATTTTTAAAATTTCTTTAAATTTAGTATATAAGAACTAAAAATGGGCACAAAATAGTGAATATGTTTTTTCTATAAATTTTAGTGCATTGTTTTAGGTACTTGCAGCTAAAATTTCACATATTTCAATTTAAATCCTAGAAACACAATTAATGAGTTAAAATAGCAAATGGATCTATAAAAATACAAAAATTTTATATGGAATGATATATGTTGTATTTTGATTATAAAAACTTTTTCAAGTTTAAACAAATATTTAACCATTAATTTATTTTCAACCATAACGTATTCCTTCTCAAAATTCTAATTCCTCTCGAGAGAATCTCAAATTTCTTAACATCATGTATGAAATATTTCTTGATACTTTTTCAAAATTTTATAATATTATATAAGTATATTATTATAACACAATGACAAGTCTCGTATTTTTTAGACTTTATTTGATTTTTTAGAATTTAAAAACCCTTAAGCTCAATATTACTGATGGAGTATTGTAACATAGATTTTTAAATTTTCTTTAAATTTAGTGAATACGAACTAAAAATGTACACAAAATTGTGAATACAATTTTTCTATAAATGTTAGTGCATTATTTTAGGCACTTGCAGTTCAAATTTCACATATTTCAATTTAAATCCTAGAAAAAATAATGAGTTAAATAGCAAATGGATATAGAAAAATACAAAAATTTTATATGGAATGAGATATATTATATTTTGATTATAAAAAAGTTTCTTAACATCCTTTATGATAACTTTCTTAAAACATTTTCAAAAATTTATCATAGTATCTACTTATAATATTATAACACCACGACGAGTCTCATATTTTTTAGAATTTATTTGATTTTTTATAATTAAAAAACTCTTAAGCTCTACATTATCGATGGATGTCGTAACATAGATTTTTAAAATTTCTTTAAATTTAGTGGATAAGAACTAAAAATTTATACAAAATAGTGTATATGATTTTTCTATAAATTTTTGTGCATTATTTTAGATACTTTCTATTCAAGTTTCACATATTTCAATTTAAATCCTAGAAACACAATTAATGAGTTAAAAATAGCAAATTGATATAGAAAAATACAAAAT